>CM030363.1:11570712-12236000 GCA_017893485.1 Hemerocallis citrina | reverse complement strand
CCTTGTTTCGGAATTTAGACCGATAAGCCTGATCAACACCTCTTTCAAAATTATCATGAAAGTCCTGTCCTCTAGACTAAGTCTCATAATCTCTCCCTTGATAGACTCAGCCCAATCTGGTTTCATTAAAGATCGTTTCATTCTTGACAGTGTGGCTTCTTCTCAGGAAATCATCTCCCACTATCATAGAACTCAATCGGAAGGTATTCTTCTTAAGCTCGACTTCCAAAAAGCTTACGACAATGTTAATTGGGATTTCCTGTTAGACATTCTTGTTTTTCGGGGATTTGGTCCCAAATGGATTGCCTGGATTAAATCCAGCCTTTTCTCTGGGACATCGTCTCTTTTTATCAATGGTTCGGAAGGTAACAAATTCAAGATCAGATGTGGCCTACGCCAAGGAGACCCCCTATCTTCTCTGCTCTTCTCTTTAGTTGCAGATGTCTTTAGCAAACTCCTTCGGAATGCTTGGCACTTGAATATGATTGAGGGCCTTGGCGGCTCCCCCTTATTCGAAGGTGTGCTCAATCTCCAATATGCTGATGATACTATCATTTTCACCAAACCGAACTTCCACTCTCTTCGTAATCTCAAACTCCTCCTTTACTGCTTTGAAATGGCATCTGGTTTATCAATTAATTTTCATAAATCCTCTGTTCTCTGGTTGGGAGGAACACCCAACCGGCAGATGGAGGTTTCTAATTTCTTTAATTGCCCCGTGGCTTCATTTTCGATCACCTATTTAGGTATTCCCCTTCGCTGGGGCAAGCTGCACAGATCGGATTGGTTCCCTCTTATTGATAGAGTGGAAGTCAGGCTCAACGTTTGGTCTAGCAAGCTCTTGTCCAGAGGTGGTAGGCTCATTCTCCTGAACTCTGTGATCTCAGCCATGCCCCTTTATCTTATGTCATTCTACCTCTTACCTTCTTGGGTAATCAAAAGAATTGATCAAATTAGAAGTAACTTCTTCTGGAACGGTTCATCTTCCTTCAAACCTGGCTCCCACCTGTGTCAGTGAAAGTTGGTATGCACGTCTAAGGAGGAAGGGGGCCTTGGTGTTCTGGACATTCGCCACCACAACTTAGCTCTCTTGGGTAAATGGTTATGGAAATTTCATAATTCTGACCATTTACCTTGGGTTCGATACATTAGAAGCCTTCATTCAGCCTCTTCCAATTGGTGGGAATTTCCTGAGGCGATTCATCGCCTCGCATCTCCCTTTTGGAAAGGCATCTGGAAAGCTTCTGCTGCCTTCCAGTGCAGCATCTTTCGTTCTTGTAAAGACGGTTCGAGAGCCAAACTGTGGACTGATCAGTGGATTGGCAACACTACGTTGGCTTCTGCTTTCCCCTCTCTATTCCGTCTGGCAATTTTGCCTCAGGCCACTATAGCGGACTCCTTCATCTTGATTGATGATATTCGCTATTGGCTTATTCCTCTCACGATTGAACTTTCCCCCCATTGTCGGAGGACTATGTTAGCCTCATTCATTACCTTAACAGCTATGAATGGAGGCTGTCCGAGGGTATTGGTTGGCGCTGGACAGCAACGGGGGTTTTTTCTGTTAAATCGTTTTATTGTTTCCTTAACTCGAGAGGAGTGAAATCGTCGGTCGCTAAATTCTTCTGGGAAGCGCCCGCTCCTCTGAAAGTTAAGATTACCACTTGGCTTGCTTTTAATAACAAGCTTCTTACGGTCGATGTGTTAAACAAACGTAATCTGGCCTGGGGTCAGCTCTGTGTTTTGTGCGACCAGCACGAGGAAGACGTTAATCACCTATTCATGCAATGTCCTTCTATTATTTCCTTATGGAAGATTTGCACCCTGGTTTGGGGCACAGTTTCTTTTCCCCTTCAGTTGACTTCGGTTTGGTCCACTAAGCCTTCCAACCCTTTGTTCACTCCCGTTTGGACATTATCGGTTCATATCATTATTTGGATTATTTGGAAAGAGAGGAATGGTAGAGTGTTCCGGCAGCGCAAATCTTCTACTTCAGCGCTTATTGATGAGTTTCTATTCCTTTTCTCACTTTGGTCTTCGGTTTTAGACTCCAAGAATTTAACTACTCGTTTTTCGTCCGTTTTAGAAAGAGCTCATCAATGCCTTATCACTCTTCACGCTCTTTAATTTATTTGAGTTGGCACTTATTTCTGTTTCTAACATAACTCTTTCTCCTACCTTATTAATTGCAGGATAAAGTTTCTGTTCTAGAGCCGGCTACCAGCACTGATCCGCAGTAACCTAGGTTATGCGTAGTACGGGTAATTTTTTGCAGCTCCCCTCCTTCTCCTAGTGGCAGATGAACTAGCTTCTTTTGTATGCTAAAGCTGTCTCACTTGCTACTTTTGTATGCTGCTCTTTTTTGGTTTTTGAGTGGGGTAGCTTTATTTCTCCCTTTCAGTTTTAACTTAACCTACTGGATGTTTTACTGTCTCATGCTTATTAAGGGTTTCGATCAGTGTTAGCTTTAATTTGGATTTCCTTAACTGCCCCGCTTTCTTATTTAATTGTTTGTGTGATGTTGATGTTGGGTGGCGCTGGGTTTAGGTGGGCGCTTCTATTACAGCCACCGTATAAGCCTTGTTGGCTATTTTTGTAGGCTAGCTTTGGCCAGCTTGATCGCTGAGCGTTCTTCTCCTTTGAGTGCTGGGTGGGTGTATACCTCACTCCGGTTCACTCAATCTTCACCCCCCTTTGGGTTTGTGTTCTTAGCCTACTATCATCACCATCATAACAAATTACTATTGGATCATTTCTAACTTTATCCTCTACCTCTTATTCTAAATCTGTGTGGCTTTTTAGTATCTGTTTTAAGCCATTTTTTGAGTACAGGTAGGACTTGGTCTTTTTGCTTCCTTGAGTGAGCCCTGCTAGTGTTCCCTGGTGTTGTTTGTGTTGCCGTGGGTGCTCTTCGCTAGTTTGCTCGGCTGGTTTGTTTCAGTGCCCTCTCATTCTTGAGATCAGTCGGCTGATTGGCGGCAGGATCGCGGCTGCAGTGTTCTTGTCTATTCACTTTGGCTGCTTATTCAATCTCAGACCAATTGAAGGCACCAGAGTTCACTGCGCGGCTACATTTCCTGTGTCCTGATCCTTGACGTTTGTTTAGTTATGATTTGGCTTCCTGTATATTTTTTGGGTTTATATCGGCTTTGTATCTATGGTTGACTTATGGGTTTTACCTCTTGTAAAGCTTTTTCTCTGTACAGTTATTGATTATAATATATTCGTTTTGATGTGGCTGGAGTCGAAAGACTCTATCCTTTCTCATCAAAAAAAAAAAGACAGAGGTGGTATTATCTTGGTAGATACCTATCAATAATTGACATATATAACTCTAATTATACGAGAGTTTATTATTATTATATAATTGTTTCTGGCCTGGAGCATTATTATTATATAATTGTTTCTGGCCTGGAGCATTAGACTCTATTCTATTTCTAAGAAAAAAAGGAAAGTTAGTTTATTATTATTATTATTATTATTTATTTATTTTTGTTTTTGGTACTAAATTTTGATTGTGGTAGATTTTTTATGCATCTTTTAGTAATATTATTCTACATCAGTTGTGCGATTGCTTGTAATTCATACTTAGTTTCATTAATAATTTTGATCATTTCCATTTTAGACTGTTAATTAATTCCAAAACATATGAATATACTAGATTTGCCCGTGGACACGTGCCTACAGCACGTCTTCGGAACGATACAACACACGAAAAGTCCTGTAAACAGTAAAACAACAATTATGTAGTTCAACTTTGAGTAGTATGACAATAATTAGTTGTAAATAAAAGCTCATATTTCTATTAGTATATGCTAAAAAATTATTATAAATGATGGTGTAAAATTCAACTTCTTAGAACTTTAAGGGTGGAAAATGATGAAATTTAACTGTTGAAGAAATATTTGCTATTTTCAATATAACATGTGCAATAAAAAAACATAAAATTCTTAAAATATTACAAATCTGAAATCTTAAAATCCAAATTTCTAAGTAAGTTAAGAAAGAATGGGAGAGAGAGAGGAGAGAGAGGAGAGAGCGAAAGAGAGAAATATGAAAATGTGAACAGAGAAGAAAGAGATAGTAATAAAGTAATGAGTTTTTTAGTTTCGGGGAAAAAATTTTAATTTTGGAGTTTGAAATTTTGAGCGAAAAAATATGTTTTGTGAGAATTAATACAGACCATTGAATTTAGGGAAGATTGAATGAGAGTCCCTTGATAGCTTTCTTTGTAATTTATTATATAGATATTGTTACCGCTAATTCTGGTGTGGGGGTAAACAGATAGAATTTGTGGGTTTGTGGAAAAACCTGAATAGCAGATCCGAACCTGTTCATCTGAGTTGGGCTGCCGACTCCCGCCATACACCTGCAAGGAAAGTGCAAAACACCGGGATTGATCCCGGCGACGCACCCTCCGACGCTCTTGTCAGTAACCAGTGATGATTAAAAAAGAGCTTATACAGGAAAAAGAGTGATTAACCTGTAACAATGGTAGGTGGGGGGTATTTATAGTCGCCGTTGGGAGTGATTAGAGGCATGATTTCCTGTGTAGCTGTTAGGAGTAAAATCCTCACATTCTGTTTAGGAAACTGACCCCTGATTCCCGGTGAGAGCAAATCAGGCCTGTTGATTTGGTCAAATCAGTAACCCTGATTTTCCGCTTGCTGATCTGGGTTTGTCTTGGGTCGGGACCCATACCCAGTTGGAATGGATCCGTTCGCGGGTTATTGGATCTGTGAGAATGAGACCCAGTACCCGCTTCGGACCCGCTGATAGGTGAAATTACCGTTTTACCCCTGAGCTTTGAGATTCGCGTCCGATGTGAACGGTCCCGATTTAATCCTATTTTTAGCCATATCACGAGCCCCCCACTCCCGAAGACTGAGTTTGATCAGCCTTTGAGGAGTGGTTTTACTGTTCTAATGGCGTACAGGATTTTATCGGTGTTCTTAAGGGAGTTTGGAATCTTACTCGGGGTATAACGGTGTTATTGTGGGCTTGTAAAATGCCCAAAAACATTCTCAGAATTTTCTGGATTTTTTGTGATTTTTCCAGATTTTTCTGAATTTTTTCTCATTTTTTTGAATTTTTTATTCATTTTCCGAATTAAATAATTAATTATAGAAAATATTAAATAATTATTCTAATTAAATAATTATATTTTTCAGAATTTAAAATAATTTTTCTGAATTTATAATTATTTTTAGAATTTTATTTAATTTTTTCCGATTTTTTAAATATTTTTTCGGATTTTTTAAATAAAAAAACAAATAAATAAATAAATAAATTAAATTAAATAATACCTGACACGTGGCACGATCTGTGCCGTAGGATCCCGGGACACGTGGCACGATTTGTGCCGTCGGATCCCTGCGCGAATCTCGAGGAGACGCGCTTTTCGAAAAATCGTTATCTTGTCGTTTAGCGCGCGTGGTGCGATCTAGATCGTCCATCACCAGAAACGCGAATTTCTGGAAGATCTAACGGTCGTAGTCGTTCGGCGGATATTTTCTCCGTTTGTGAAGCTCGGATAGGGGGTTGCTCGGCAGCCGACCGAGAGGCTGTTGCAGAACGGATCCGAGCTCGGGTGTGAGGCCACGTGGCGATGCCACGTGGCAAAAAATAATTTTTTTTTCTTTCTTTTGCTGCTTCGTTCTTTTTCTCTTCTTCTTCTTCGTTTACTTCGACTCTCGTCTCCCCTTCTACTCCTTCGACCATCCCTGGAGCTCGTCTTCGTCGCGAAGTTTGGCGACAGGTTCGTCGACGAAGGAGGATGAGCTCAGTCGTGGGAGAAGAGCTCGGAGTCGAGACATGGCGGAGCTCGGTGCTTCGGAGGTGGAGCTCGACGGTGGGTTGGCAGAGGACTTCGCAACGGTTGTCGATGAGCTCGGTGGGAAGAAGCTCGACGACGGGGAGACACGGCGATGGTGGAGCTTGCTGAGTTGATGATGGAGACGGAGCGTCGAGCTCGGCGAGGGGAGCTCGCGGTGGTTTGGCGAGCTCGACAGCGGGCTCGACGACTGAGGGTGCTTGGCAAGAGTGGACACTCGGTTTTGGAGGAGGTCGCTCAACAGTAGGAGGAGCTCGGGGTGACGGTGATGGCGGGCTCGCTGAATTGATGATGGAGACGGAGCGTCGAGCTCGGCGAGGGGAGCTCGCGGTGGTTTGGCGAGCTCGACAGCGGGCTCGACGACGGAGCTATGGTGCTCGGAGCTCAGAGCTCCGGAGTGTGAGCTTGGCATGGCGAGGAGTTGGAGTAGAGTTCGAGCTCAGTAATGGGTTCGACTCGTCGTTTGGCTCGGAGCTCGGCCATGGGTTCGGCGCTGCGGAAGCGTCGGAGGTGGAGCTCGTTGTCGGTTGGAAGGTGGCGCTGTGGCCGAGCTTCGTCGGTGTGGAGACGTGGTTGAGCTCGGCGAGGGGAGCTCGTGACGAAGTAGAGTTCGAGTTTGGGACGAAGCTTTTGGAGTTGGGTCTCTTCTTCGTTGGTTTTGTTTTTGGTTTTGGCGCCAGCATGCTGAAGAAGGAGATGGGAAGGGGTTCGGGTCGGATCCCCTTAACGGGTCCGAACCCGGGCCCTTGTGCCCCCCCTTTTTTTTTGGCTTCTTGTTCGGCAAATCCGAGGGCGAATTTTGAGACAATTTTTGGGTCATTTTGCAGCTCGGTAGGGCAGTAGCTCGGATGGTAGATCCGAGCTACGTGGCTCGATCTGGGCCGTTGGATGGTGGCACGAATCTCGAGATGGGCCCAATTCCCAAGAAAACACTATCTTGTCGTGTAGTGGCGCTGGCACGATCTGGGGCGTTGGATGGTGGCACGAATCTCGAGACGGGCTCAATTCCCAAGAAAACGCTATCTTGTCGTGTAGTGGTGCTGGCACGATCTGAGCCGTCTGATTGAGATCTTACACGAATGTTGAGGAGAAAGTGAGTTTTCTCCGTTTGCAGGCTCGGAAAGGCACTTGCTTGGCAGTCGACCGGGCTCTTTGACGTTGGGGCTCAGATGGGAAGAGCTCGGATTCTTGCTCGGACGGGAAGAGCTCGGATGGGAAGAGCTTGGATGGGAAGAGCTCGGATTCTTGCTCGGACGGGAAGAGCTCGGATGGGAAGAGCTTGGATGGGAAGAGCTCGGATTCTTGCTCCGACGGGAAGAGCTCGGATGGGAAGAGCTCGGATTCTTGCTTGGACGGGAAGAGCTCGGATGGGAAGAGCTCGGATTCTTGCTCGGACGGGAAGAGCTCGGATGGGAAGAGCTCGGATTTCTCCCTCGTGCGAGTGGCTCGGCTCGGATTTCCGAGCTATTCGGCGCAGCTGCATTGAGATCCACTTTCCCGGTGCTACGGAGATCCGATCGGGGCGTGCGACCCCTTGATTCGAAGCTAGTTCGACGATCTACAACTTCTCTTTAGGAGTGGGATGAAGATTCACCCTCCTTCATGGTCAAAATAGCCCTGCAAGATGCTTGTCTTCATGAAGTTGATAAGTACTTTGGTCTTGGGGATTTTGGAAGAGGAGCTCCACTTCTAGGGGCGGAGAAGATGTGCTAGGAAGACCCTTGTGCTTGGAAGACCCTTGGGCTAGGAAGACCCTTGTAAGGTGTACTAGGAAGGCCCTTGTGCTTGGAAGACCCTTGCGTTAGGAAGACCCTTGGGGCGAAGAAGAGGCGCGAGTGGGTCGGATCGCTAGTCGCTCAGCTAGGAATACTGAGCGACGTGGGGCGATCTGAGCCACTGGATCTCAGCGCGGATCTCGAGGCGGGCACGGTTTCCAAGAAAACACTATCTTATCGTTTAGCGACGCTGGCAAGATCTGGGCCGTTGGATGATGGCACGAATCTCGAGACGGCTCAGTTCCCAAGAAAACGTTATCTTGTCGTTTAGCGTCGCTAGCAAGATCTGGGCCGTCTGATCGAGATCTTACACGAATGTTGAGGAGAAAGTGAGTTTTCTCCGTTTGCAGGCTCGGAAAGGCACTTGCTCGGCTAGCCGACCGGGCTCTTTGATGTTGAGGTCGGATCGGCACTTGCTCGGCATCCGAGCGGATGGGAGAGCTCGGCTCTGGAAGAGAGCCATTTGTGAGACAAGTGTGAGGAAGAACTCTAGGAGAGAGTTGTGCTCCTAACTTGTCGAGGAGAAGGTCTGCCTCGGAGATGAGCGGAGTGAAGAGCTCGGCTCTGGAAGAGAGCTATTTGTGAGACAAATGTGAGGAAGAACTCTAGGAGAGAGTTGTGCTCCAAACTTGTCGAGGAGAAGGTCCGCCTTGGAGATGAGCGGAGTGAAGAGCTCGGCTCTGGAAGAGAGCTATTTGTGAGACAAGTGTGAGGAAGAACTCTAGGAGAGAGTTGTGCTCCAAACTTTTCGAGGAGAAGGTCCGCCTTGGAGATGAGCGGAGTGAAGAGATCGGCTCTTGAAGAGAGCTATTTGTGAGACAAGTGTGAGGAAGAACTCTAGGAGAGAGTTGTGCTCCAAACTTGTCGAGGAGAAGGTCCGCCTTAGAGATGAGCGGAGTGAAGAGCTCGGCTTTGGAAGAGAGCTATTTGTGAGATGAGTTTGAGGAGCAACTCTTGGAGAGAGTTTTGAGCTCCGAACTCGTTGAGAAGAGGTCCGCTTCGGGGATGAGCGTAGCGAAGAGCTCAGCTCTGGAAGAGAGCTATTTGTGAGACGAGTGTGAGGAGGGACTCTATGAGAGAGTTGTGCTCCAAACTCGTGGGGAAGAGGTCCACTTCGGAGGCGAGCGGAGTGAAGAGCTCGGCTCTGGAAGAGAGCGATTTGTGAGACGAGTGTGAGGAGGGACTCTATGAGAGAATTGTGCTCCAAACTCGTCGAGAAGAGGTCTGCTTCGCCGGCGAGCGGAGGGAAGAGCTCGGCTCTAGAAGGGAGCCATTTATGAGATGAGTTTGAGGAGCAACTCTTGGAGAGAGTTTTGAGCTCCGAACTCGTTGAGAAGAGGTCCGCTTCGGGGATGAGCGGAGCGAAGAGCCCAGCTCTGGAAGAGAGCTATTTGTGAGATGAGTTTGAGGAGCAACTCTTGGAGAGAGTTTTGAGCTCCGAACTCGTTGAGAAGAGGTCCGCTTCGGGGATGAGCGGAGCGAAGAGCTCAGCTATGGAAGAGAGCCATTTGTGAGATGAGTGTGAGGAGCAACTCTAGGGGAGAGCTGTAGCTCCGAACTCACTGCTTATGTGAGAGAATCAACGGTTGTGGGAGCAATTCCGAATGGCGAACCACTTCTAACCCGTTGAAGAGCAGGTTATTTGAAGCAGAATCGAGCCAAGTGTTGGACTCCGAACCATCGGTAGAGGTAGTCTACGGTTGTGGGAGCAATTCCGAATGGCAAACCACTTCTAACCCGCTGAAGAGCAGGTTATTTGAAGCAGAATCGAGCCAAGTGTTGGACTCCGAACCATCAGTGTAGTTCAACGGTTGTGGGAGCAGTTCCGAATGACGAACCACTTCTAACCCGCTGAAGAGCGAGTTATTTGAAGCAGAATCGAGCCAAGTGTTGGACTCCGAACCATCGGTGTAGTTCAACGATTGTGGGAGCAGTTCCGAATGGCGAACCACTTCTAACCCGCTGAAGAGCGAGTTATTTGAAGCAGAATCGAGCCAAGTATTGGACTCCGAACTCGTTGAGATGAGGTCCGCCTGGGAGGTGAGCAGAGCAAAGAGTTCGGCTTTGGAAGAGAGCCATTTGGGAGAAGAGTTTGGGGAGCAACTCTAGGAGAGAGTTGTGAGCTCCGAACTCGTTGAGAAGAGGTCCGCTTCGGAGGCGAGCGGAGTGAAGAGCTCGGCTCTGGAAAAGAGCCGTTTGGGAGACAAGTTTGAGGAGCAACTCTAGGAGAGAGTTTTGCGTTCCGAACTCGTTGAGAAGAGGTCCGCTCTGAGGTGAGCGGAGTGGAGAGCTCGGCTCTGGAAGAGAGCTGTTTGGAAGAAGAGTTTGGGGAGCAACTCTAGGAGAGAGTTGTGCGCTCCGAACTCGTTGAGAAGAGGTCCGCTCCGAGGTGAGCGGAGTGGAGAGCTCGGCTCTGGAAGGGAGCCGTTTGGGAGAAGAGTTTGGGGAGCAACTCTAGGAGAGAGTTGTGCGCTCCGAACTCGTTGAGAAGAGGTCCGCTCCGAGGTGAGCGGAGTGGAGAGCTCGGCTCTGGAAGGGAGCCGTTTGGGAGACAAGTTTGAGGAGCAACTCTAGGAGAGAGTTGTAAGCTCCGAACTTGTTGAGAAGAGGTCCGCTTCGGAGGCGAGCGGAGTGAAGAGCTTGGCTCTGGAAGAGAGCCATTTGTGAGATGAGTTTGAGGAGCAGCTCTAGGAGAGTGTTGTGCGCTCCGAACTCGTTGAGAAGAGGTCCGCTCCGAGGTGAGCGGAGTGAAGAGCTCGGCTCTGGAAGAGAGCCGTTTGGGAGACAAGTTTGAGGAGCAACTCTAGGAGAGGGTTGTGAGCTTCGAACTCGCTGGTTAAGGTAAGTTAGTTGCGGGAGCAGCCATGTAGAAGAAGCTCTACAATAAGGTGAAGACCTCTTGGGAGGAGCTGGGAGATTCTGAGTCTTAAAGCTCGGCGGGCCCTTCGGTTCGTTTGTTGGCTCCTCGGGGGGGAATCTCGGGCAAGGAGCTTGGTGACAAGGGGTTCGGAGGTTGGAGCTCGATGGTTTGAGCTCAGTGAGTTGGAGTCGAAGTCAGAGCTCGACGACGGAGCAGACGAGAAGAGGGGTCGAGCTCGGCATGGGGAGAGCTCGACGGAGCCCTGGGAGATGGAGCTCGAGCTTTGACGGAGCTTGGGGAGTGGAGCTCGGCGCTCCTTCGGGCGAGGGAGGAGCTTGACAGCGAAGAGGAAGCTCGGGAGCTTGGAGCTCGGCAATGCAGTGGAGTTCGGTGCTCCTCATTGGAGCTCGGCAATGGAGAGGAGTTCGGTGCTCCTCATTGGAGCTCGGTAATGGAGAGGAGTTCAGAGCTCCCCATTGGAGCTCAGCGGCGAGGGGAGCTCGTCGAAGGTGGTCGACGAGTGGAGCTTGGAGCTTTTGCTTCTGCGGGTTAGGACCAGCGGGACCGTTAGGGGGTTTCTGATTCAGAATGGGAGGCTGGCCCTGTTGGAAATGGTCCTCGGCCGGAGGAGGAAGTTGCCCCTGCTGCGGAGCGGGATGGACGGGGACTTCCTGCTGTTGATCAGCAGGGTTGGGTCCACGGTTGGACCCCCTGGATCTTACTTTTCTGGGAGGCATAGCTGAAGAAGAGTCAGTCGACGAGGAAGAGACGGAGGCTATTCGTATGGGTTCCCACAGACGGCGCCAATTTGTTACCGCTAATTCTGGTGTGGGGATAAACAGATAGAATTTATGGGTTCGTGGAAAAACCTGAATAGCAGATCCGAACCTGTTCGTCTGAGTTGGGCTGCCGACTCCCGCCGTACACCTGCAAGGAAAGTGCGAAACACCGGGATTGATCCCGGCGACGCACCCTCCGACGCTCTTGTCAGTAACCAGTGATGATTAAAAAAGAGCTTATGCAGGAAAAAGAGTGATTAACCTGTAACAATGGTAGGTGGGGGGTATTTATAGTCGCCGTTGGGAGTGATTAGAGGCATGATTTCCTGTGTAGCTGTTAGGAGTAAAATCCTCACATTCTGTTTAGGAAACTGACCCCTGATTCCCGGTGAGAGCAAATCAGGCCTGTTGATTTGGTCAAATCAGTAACCCTGATTTTCCTCTTGCTGATCTGGGTTTGTCTTAGGTCGGGACCAGTACCCAGTTGGAATGGATCCGTTCGCGGGTTATTGGATCTGTGAGAATGAGACCCAGTACCCGCTTCGGACCCGCTGATAGGTGAAATTACCGTTTTACCCCTGAGCTTTGAGATTCGCGTCCGATGTGAACGGTCCCGATTTAATCCTATTTTTAGCCATATCAGATATATAACTCCTCATGGAAATCATTATATATTGAGTAGATGTGCAATATATTATTATATATATTAAACAATTAATATGCATTTCATCTTTATTATTGAAATGGAAAACTTAATTAACTTCTGTTCTTTTGCTAATTTTTAATTAACGTTTGTTCAAGTCAATAGAAGAATGAATTATTAAAGTGCTTTGACTTCGTGTAAGAATTATTTTATTATGAACTAGTCAACAAAGATCCAAATGTATCACATCAATAAAACAAAGAAGGGCAACAATTATTCCAATTGAAATTAATATCTAATCAGTAATTTAAAAATTCAAAAAAAAAACCAGCATAGACATGATTAGGAAATCGAAGCCAACAAGCTTCAACATTTTGACTCTATCCATGCTAGATTGGAATTAACTATAACTAATATGTAACTAGTATTTAACACGTGCGATGTACGTTTTAATCGATATATAGTTTTTAAAATAATGTAATATAATATAGTACGTGTCAATAAATACATATTTTAAAAAGTAACATAAAAAGTATAATGTGAGAGTTTATGTTATATATGTAATGCACGTAAATTGATAGATTTAAATAAAATGTATAATTAAAGAGTTAGAGTTGCACGTGACATGGACGTAAAGTGGTAGATTTACAAATAACACTAAGGCATTCTCCCATTATAATATTAGTGATTAGAGAATAGAGACTAGGGATTAGGTTTAAATTTTGTTTTCGACCCTTATTTGACCATAATTTTCTATTGATCTCTTGTACAAGTTTGTTTTATTTTAGTTTTTTTAACCCCATTCAGAATATAGGGATTCACTAACATTCCTAATTAATTTCGTTTAAGATCGGAATCGAAACTGTGACTTCTTATTTAAGAGTATGAAGTCTTGTTAACTGTACTACGGTTGGCTACTATCTCTATACTTAAATTTTCATTTTCAACAATATTTTAAGAAATTTCTTTCACTCTAAAGAATTTATTTAAACATATTTAGAAATGAAAAACCCTTGTCAAAATGTAATTTTTTTTTGTTGATATGAGAATAGTTGTTTAAACTTAAATATTGTTGCAGTATTCATACGTCAACATGGAGGGCAAGTTTGATTTTTAATATTCCAATTAATTCAAATTTAGTGAGAAGTTAACCTAGATCAAATAACAAATTTTTTTGTCCAAAATATCAACTTTACGAAAATATTTACCAAACTGACCCATATGCTGTTCCAAAGATAAGAGTTTAGTTATATAAATTTTTTACAACACTTGGAGAAATCTAGTCAAATTTTACTAAAGCTAAACTCACAATTTTTAAAAGCAACCATAATTGAAGTAGACTCGTTATTTGAAACAGCGAGTCAAATTCTATTAGGGTTGCTGTTTGAAATGAGTTTAGTTATAGGAATTTTCTCCAGCACTTGGAGAAATCTCGCAAAGTCTTAAAACACTAAAGCTAAAATCGTTGTTTCGAAAGACGACCATAACTGAATTATAATTGCTGTTTGAAACAGCGAGTCTAGTTCAATTAGGGTCGTTGTTTGAAATAGTGAGTTTAGTTATAGAAATTCTTTCCAACACTTGGAGAAATCTCACAAAGTCTCAAAATACTAAAGCTGAATTAGCTATTTCAAACAAAGACCTTAATTGAACTAGACTCACTATTTCAAACAGCTAATCTAGTTCAATTATGGTCGCTGTTTGAAACAATTAGTTTAGTTCGCCAAATCTCAAAACACTAAAGTTAACTCGCTGTTTCAAATAATGATCCTAATTAAACTAGAGTCGTTGTTTGAAGTTCAACTTGTCGGCCACAAACGGCAAGTTAAACCTTCAACTACAGCTCAGAGTTGTCTCTTCAAACTTACTGGGATCAAATGACAAGCTCTATGTTCAACTCCGTCTAGATTTGCCTCTCCAAACTTGCTGAGCGCAGACAAAAAGTTCAACATTCAACTCCGTCTCAGAGTTGACTCTACAAACTTGGCGGACACAAATGACAAGTTCAACGTTCAACTCCAGCTTAAAGTTGCCTCTCCAAACTTGTTGGGAACAAATAGCAAGCTCTACATCCAACTCCTTCTCAGATTTGTCTTTCCAAACTTGTCAGGATCAAACAGCAAGTTCTACGACCAACTCCGTCTTGGAGTTGTCTCTCCAAACTTGCTGAGATCAAACATCAAGCTCTACATCAACTCCATCCTAGAGTTGTCTCTACAAACTTGCTGGGCACAAACAAAAATTTCAAACATTCAACTCTATCATAGAATTGCCTCAACAAACTTGCTGGGATCAAACAACAAGTATGCAATCCGACCGCCGTCCAAAATTTGTATATGCTACAACTCTTCTAGGTCAGCTACATATACAAGACCCAACGATAAAGTACTTAGCTCTCAGACCAACGGAACACCTGTCTAATAACACAATGCTCGATCGACAAAACAAGCGAACAACACAATGCTTGGTCGACGAAAGAGTGGTTCAATGAAACGAGTGACGAGATGTTTGATCTACAAAACAAGCGAACAACACAACACTCGAAAGAGTGGTTCAACGAAGTGAGCGACGAGATATTTTGATCGACAAAACAAGTTGATATAATCACCAAAAAAGATTATGTTGATCCATAAACCAAGGGTTATGAAATTATATTTTCTGTGCATATATATATATATATATATATATATATATATATATATATATATATATATAATTGTATACAAGCACCAGCATGCCCTATCTTCACCACTGTTCCAAAGCTCCTCTTAAACAGAACCAGAACCCAAGCTACACAAGAGCTTCAACAACAAAGGGATTGAGCTTAAACAGCAAGAATCAAGTTTCGGCAGCAAAAATCCAACTCCTCTAGTCCGAGCGGTGAAGGAATCGTAATAGGGTTTAAATAGGGAAGTTGAAGGCAACACAAGCCTCAAATATTGAAGTGGATAGGCATGCCCAAAACCCGACTCCGAAACTCAAACTTCATGACCTGAACTCCAAAACCCAAACTTCAAAGCCAGAGGTTCACAACTCAAACTCCATCAGCAAGAGCTCCAAGTTGATCATGTCTAAACTCCATCCAACCTCACACTTCAGCTGAAATCAAACCCAAACGACGGAGGAGAAGATGATTAGACACAAGCTCCATCTACAATCTGATAACCACAGCTTCTAAACCCAACTGCAATCCTTAAGCTTTACATAAGTGAAACCCAAAGCTTGCAATTGGGATCAGGCAGGAGCAGCAAGAGCTCAAATCTTAGCACGATCAAACTCGAACTCCACACAACTCCAATAGAAGCATCAAGTCAGGAGATGTTCGAGCTCCATGGTCGACAACATCGCAAACTCCGAAGCTCTGCCAACAAAAGCTTTGCAGACAGCCCCTGGAGCTCCACCTTCAACCTAGCCTAGCTCCAACTCAATTTCGATCAAACCCAACTTCGACAGCAACTCCAATCGGACAACAACCCGAAGCTCGGAGCAACCAATGTCGCGTCGCCGAGCTCTACATCACTAAGCTCCAGAACTGCCGAGCCCCATAGTCGTCGAGCTCCTTCCTAGCTTCTCCATGCTCCAAAGTTGCCGAAATCCAGTCACTGAGCTCCTTTCGTAGCTTCAATGAGCATCAAAGCTTCCAAAGTCGAAGTTGCCGAGCTTCCATGTCACGCCCCTGCTTCCAAAATATAGAATATGAGTACGTAACGTAGGCCCAGCGAATGATGTAAACACCATCTATAAGCTGTACCAGACTAACTCAATAATATACAAGAGAATACAACCTACGCAGAAAAAAAGAATAACCATATAAACGATGAATAAACTCCAAAATAATCATGAAATAAATTTACCAAATAATAATCCAACATCTGGGATAAAAACAAACTTTGGGTCATAAAATCCCGGAATACAAGTATGATAAAAGCAATACAATAACAAAATTACAAGAGATATCTATAGTAGTTTAATGGTCCAGCTCTGATCTTCAGAGAGTTTGATCACCAAGTCCTTCTAGTAGTGTTCCTTCAGTATCTGTAAATTCTTGATCTAAAAAGAGAGAAAAAAAAAGTCCTTAGAGTAAGTCGTGGACAACAAGTAAGGAAAACAGAGGATTAAGGAAGCATGTATATCAAAGAAAAGCGACAGCATCAAAGTTAAAGAGCAAAGCAAAGGCAGGTAATAATATCAAAGGTCTACAATTAATCACACACGTAATGAGTGATGTCAAGTCAAGTTCTATACAGGATCAAGCATGAGATGTCAAATGCAAGGTTATTAATCATTTTATTAGCCTATCTAGTGCATGTACTACTGCATCCCATTCTACAGATTCGGTGCAAGCACACAATGTACGCTTTAGACTGATGGTGAATTCAAGGTTTGTGTACCCGACCCAGTAATCAGTGTTTAATGTTCAGTAACAGTAATTATCACGCAGTATTTTATGTTCAGGGACAGTAATTATTAGGTATTATTTTATGGCCATCAGTACAAGTCAGTATAGGTCAGGCAGTGGGGCCCGGCCAAGTACAATTTCTGATTGTTCACTACCAAGTCGACCCATAATACTCCGACTTGTTAACATTTTATTTCATCCTATATGAGCATACAAGAATATGTCAATGTTGTATAATACTAGGTGTGACTAATTCTATTCATTACAGACAAATCATGAAGCAAATATATTAAATTAACACAATCACATAATCTGGACAACATGATGTTGCTGGACAAAAACACAGATTACTGCTACTACAGAGAAGCAAATATGGATTCGTTAGAAATTCTAGAAAGTAGACTCTCTGCCAGTTCCATTGAATATATATTTGACATATAAAGGTTACAGAAACTAGGGTAAAAACTCTATTCTTTTCAGATATTATGTTCAGGCATCAAGTTATAAATTGTGTTCATATAATTGTTTCAGGTCAGAAAACTCATCAAATCTATAAAAATTCAGGGTCATTCCTACACATGTCTAGTCTCAGCTAGATTTATTTCAAATTTTTATTTTACTGTTAACATGCTTAAATAAATTATGGAACAACAAGATACACATGCATTTGTAAATCTGAAAATTCTGACACAGCTGTACTAAAATGATGATATCTAACAGATTATACATCGGAATTCAAATCCGTAAAAAAGGTAGTAAACTAGACATCTGGGACTAAATTTCATATTCATAAAGTTATTTCAAAATATAACAGCAATATGGTCGAAAATCTGATAGAAAAAGAAACACACAACAGTCCCGAATTTGTTTTGATATGAATAGGCAACAATTTAATCATACAATCATATAGTTCATGCTAATTAATAGTTAAAGTGCCAATAACTGTTTAACATGCCTAATTTCAGTTTAAGATGCAATTTCACAGGCATGGTAATTAATTCATCAAATCACATTCAATCTAACATGTCCTACTCATCAAACAAGTATACAATATGGATATAGATATTTTTCATGTAATTGTGCACATGCAAGATTCAAGGGAGACTAGGTTTTAGATCAAAGATAGCTCGGGTTAGCTCGTGTAAACCCTCAATAGACTTAATGGAATTCCAAATAACAGTATGATAAAGAAAAGGACTTGATCTACTTGCAGAGATCAAGGAATCTTGAACAAAATAAAATACTAGTTCAAGAAAAGACTTGCCTGTTAATTAGTAGATTCGAATATTTAGAATAATGGGATGAAAATCCCGGGCGACGAACCACGATCACACGTGCGAGCCACGTGCAAAATCCGAAACAGCAAAACAGCAACTCAGAGCACACAAACAGCGAGCACAGACAACGGATCCAAAGAAAACAACAAACGGCGAGTTGGATTGTAATACCCCAGATTTTTAAATAGTGTTTTTAAGATTTATAAATGAATTTTGGGGATTTAAATGAATATTTCTGAAAATTTATCTTTTTACACGTGCAAAACACGTGCAAACATTTCTTGGGAAGTTCAAAGTCAGAATTGTTTTGGGGGAAACTCATTATTTATTATTAAATATTATTTTTGAATTTTCTGAATTTTCTGATAATTATTGGACCTATTTGCAAATATTACTAAAAGAATGACTTTTGTGCAAAATTACCACTTGGAGTGGGAAAACTCCAGATTTTCGGATTTTTGGACATGACATGATGCCTAGTCAACTCAAAGGTAAAAATTTTACCTTTTGTTTCAATAAATTTGGTTTATTTTGCAAGTTTTGGTAAAGGAGGGTCTTTTTGCAAAATTGCTATTTAGAGGGGGTGAAAGTGCAGATTCGTTTTTCTGGGTTTTCAAACAGTGCCGGCTGATTTTAGGATGGTTGTTTTTATTTTTAAGACTCAATTAAGTTGGTTTTATTCAATTTCCAAATATAGAGATTTATATATGTAAAGGTATATTTCAAAAGAGGCATTTTGCAAAACTACTCAAAAATCCTAGATCCCCTTATTCCTGGCCTATATTAGGGTGAGGTGCAGTCGTCTCTTTGCTGCACAATACAAATGAATTTCTTATTCTTATTTCTTAGAGTTTTCAAGCGAGGATTCTTGGTTTTCTTGTGAGGGAGGACTTTTCTTATTCTTTATTTTCTTTCGGTTAATTCTTCAAAGTGGTGAGTGATATAGTTTATTTGTATTGTTCTTCGAATATTGTATGTGGTGTTTCATCTATTAGAAAGCATGCTAGGGATTGGTATGAATACATATGATGAATTTGATGAATAGATGAATTAAAAATTGGAACTTTCATGGAAATTTTGTATTGATGATTAGAATTGTATGTGGATGATTTGAGATTGTTAAAGAACTTAATAGAAATTATGAGTAGGCTATTTCTTTTGGATTTTGCTGATTGGATTGAGTATGGTGGATGTTATGCACAAATTGATTAAAGATGAGATTTTTGACTATTAATGAGTTTGGATGAACGTAACTTGACCATGGTAATGTCATATTTGTCTATATTCATATGTTAACTATTGTGAAAAATTGTAAGTGAGTTTGATGAGTTATGCGAAGGATTAATGAATCAAAAAGATCAAGTTTTGGGGTTGGAGTTGTGATAACCAGATTTGGGTTTGATACGATATGACTAAATTGGGGATTTTGTGATTTTGTGAAGTTCTTGGATTTTGAATTGCTCAAATACTAATATTAAATCTGAATACTTTGTTACTTCTAATTGATGGATTTTTGAAGTTTTCATGGTGCACAAACATGCACAAACCTTTCTACATGAATATCCTATTTTGTGGTTTTTTTTGGGAAGAAATTGAACCTTCGTATGTTTTGTAGATTTTGATTATATCTTAAAGTATTTTGGCATTGATATGGTTTGGAATATAATACGAAGTTATCTTGATGTGTAATTGATTCTTAAAAACTCTAGTCTCGTATATGCATATGTTCGCGTCATTGTTTTGAAGAAATTCATCAAAATGTCATTTTATCATTTCGAAGTGGTTTTGATTTGTTTTTATGGACTCCTATATACTCTACAAGTCATATTTGATTGTCTCAGGATTGTACATTTTACAGATTTCATTTTTGTAAAGTAGAACACCGTATCGGTTAAAAACATGCACAATTCAAATTGCAGTCTGCAGGTCGATAGTCGACTAGGTAATTTTGTATAGTCCACTGTCGCTATACTGGCTACTGTGTTTTCTTGAAGTTTTGGATTTTTCATCCGGAACAGTCGACTGTCACTGCCCTGATTTATGTTTTTTGAAGTCTTGGATTTTCATGCGGGACAGCTGACTGACCACTTCATACAGTCGACTGCCACTGCTCTGATTAATGTTTCTCGAGGTTTTGGATTTTTACGCGGGACATTCGACCGAATACAGTATGAAGTCGACTGTCACTGCTCTGACTGACATTTTCTTGAACTTTTCAAATGATTTTTAAACGACTGATTCTTTAATATTCTTGGATTTATGACATACTGTTCTAAATATTATTTTGCTACAAATTATAGTATTTTCGAAATGTTTTCTAATTTAAAAGAAGTATGAGTTGTAATAAAAGTTTGGCCTTGATGTCTCTAGAGGGTGTGTGAGACCCTAGTATACCGGCAGTTGAGAGTTTGTGGCTTGGCCTGTTGAGGCTTGTTGTTGATCAGTTGAGTTAAGTCCGATAGGGTACACTAACTCTAAGAGATTCGAATATAATAAATCATTAATTAATTTTAAAAAATAAGGACATGCACTAGATAGTGATATGATGAAATGAGAAAATGGGTTATGGACCTCAGTATGGCTTGTGGTGTGAGATAATCCTCGGAATTATCGAGGTGTAAGTGAAATATTCTCCGGAATTGCCTGCGGTATCGGATTAATCTCCAGAATTATCGGGGTCGAGGCGACGCTCCTGTGGTATTCGTGTGATGAGGCGCCATAGCTTGCAGTGTTGGATATTCTCGAAGATTCCCAGGTGTGAGTGAAATAATTTTTGGAATTATCTATGGATAGAGAATGACCTCCGGAATTATCGGGGCGTGGGCTAATACTCATAGATTATCTATATCTCGTAGCAGTCATCGTACTAGGATTAGTTGCATAAGCGGGAGATTAAACCCTATCAAGTGGAGAACGTTAAGGGCTTGCACCGGACCTATGTAGAGTGGGATGCATAGAATTCGACAGGTATGCATTAGAGAGTCAGCATATAGTATTGATGTTTTCTTGACTTGATTTTATGCATAATGTTCCTGTTTTTCTACACTTGACACTTAGTCTAGTTTCACTTGATGTTTTCATGTTTCATTTATTGTTATTCCTTATTTCATTTACTCTTACTGTTGGTACATGTTATTTATGATATTATGTTTCATGTTTATTTATGTTGCATTGATTTTTATGTCACACACTATTATGGCTGACTCCTGTAGTTTTGGGGATTAGGTTTATCTCTAGCTTCAAGTTTTACAAGTAATTGCTTATAACTTTGGATTTGGATACTTGAGATAGAGTGATGTTATGGCTTATGTAAAATTGTAAAAGATGTGTTGTAAAGAAAAGATTGTAATTCAAGGTATTTGTTTTTCCGCTGTGTTTTGTAACGAACAATGTAATAAAGGTTGAAAAAAAATTATATGTATTTTTAGCTATGTTTACTATTATAATTGAAGTTGATACGGGGAATTATGCCACATATTTCTGAGATATCATATTGAAAATTCAGGTCGCTACATGGATCCCCTATCAACCAACACCAAACACCGAAAGCAGCCAATCCCGCTTTGTCCTCTTCCTCACTTCGACAGAAAGAGAGAGAGAGAGAGAGAGATCGGGAGACTTCGACGGCGAGGGCGCGATGGAAACTGACGGCAATGCTACGGTCGAGAAGCGACGCTGCGACCAAGGGACGTGTAGAGCCCCATATTTTCAAATATTATTTTAAATATTTGAAAATGAATTTAAATGAATTTAAATGAATTTTGAGGATTTAATAAATATTTTCAAAAAATTTATCTTGTTACACGTGCAAAACACGTGCAGGTACTTTTTGAGAAGTTTGAAAATTTTAGTTTTCCTGATGAAAAATCATTATTTAATATTTGGGATTTATTTAGTATTTTTCCAGATTTTTCTGAAATTAATTGGAACTATTTGCAATTTTCGAGAAAAGAAGGACCTTTTTGCAAATTTGACATTTTTAGGGGTTAAAGTGCAAAATATATTTCCTGGATGTTTTGAACAGTACCAATTGAGATTTATGAGTATATTTTACTTTTAAATCCTAATTTAAATGAATTTGATTTAATTTCCAAGAATAGAACTATATGTATAAAGTTGTATTTTGAAGGGATTGTTTTGCAAAAGTGTGGGTAAAACCCTAATATTCACTCCCGGATATTTAAGAGAATTTTCCAGCCGTCATTGCTACAATATACATAATTTTGAGATTGGTTTTGGAGGAGCAAGAGAATTTTGGATCTAGCAAAAAGGGAAGACTTTTTCGTGAACTTTTCTCAATCCTAAGGTGAGTGACATTGTGTGTTTTGTTTTGTTTTGTGAGTGATATAAAATTTGTTTTGTTGATTGATTTGATGTGTGAATGATAGAAATTTGTCTTGATGTTGATCTATGTATGCGAGTGGCAATGTTATTTGACTTGATGTATGAATGATATAGATTTTGTATTGTGGAATGAATCATGTGAATAATTGTAGAATAAATAGGAGATCTTTGTTATTAAAATTGTGTTGCTAAAAAGCATGTTAAGATCGAGTATGTCATGATGGATGGTTGAACACCTGGACATTGGGTTTGTAAATCAGATTTTGATTTAGATTTGTGAAAGAAATTTTAGTCTTGTAAAACCCTAATGAAAGAATTTGTGATTTAGAACATGAGAACTTGAGTTTTAACACATTTGATGTTTTCAGTAATATACCCATTATGAAGATTGTTTTGCCTGAATACGAACTATTTTTATAAGCAATGAATCTTTAGAAAACCTCAGTTTTGATTACTATATTCAGACCTAATTTATGAAAACTGTAGGCCGACAGCCGACTGGTCTCCCTATCAGTCGACTGGTACGACCCTACTGATGTACTATTAGCCTTTTGAAAATCCGTTCTGGACAGCCGACTGAGACCATTGTCAGTCGACTGGTATACTCAGAATATATTTTGTAAAATTATGTTAGTTTCTTGTCTGGACAGTCGACCTATGACTCCTTTAAGTCGACTTATATACTTAGAATATTTTTGTGAGATTATTGGAATTTACCTCGGGTAAGTCGACCGATTCTCTTCTAAGTCGACTTATATGACTTAGTTTATTTTTGTAAAAGTTTGGATATTTGTCCTCTGGGCAGTCGACTTACTACGGCATAAGTCGACTGGTACTGAAGGATCTTTGTAAACTTGAGTGGTATTTCGAATGATTGGTTCTCAGATAATTCAGCCTATACCTTGTTTTCTGTTAAGCATTTGATTTTGAGACATTCAGTTCAGTATTTGATTTGAGATGTTCAGTTGAGCCATTTGTTTAGTGAAACTTTGGTTTAGACTTTTAAGTTGAGTCTCTAGAGGTGTGTGACCCTAGTATACCAGTGTTGAGTTATTTGTTGAGGCCCGTTGAGGCATTTCAGTTATTCAGTTTAAATTTAGGCTGGTAGGGTACACCACTCTAGGGGATTCGTTAAGTAATTAATTAACCCAAAAATGATAAGGACAGGCACTAGTGGTGATATGATGAACGGGAACATGAGTCAAGTACCTCAGTATGGCTTTCGGTGTGGGACAATCTCCGGAATTATCACAGTAGATTATTAGTGGTGTGGGATATGTCTCCGGAATTATCACAGTCTTGTGGTGTGGGACAATCTCCGGAATTATCACGGTAACTATTTGTAGTGTGGGATTGATCTCCGGAATTATCGGAGTCGAGGCGAAGCCCATGTGGTATTCGTGTGGTGATGTGTCAATGTTTCGGTGTGGGATGATCTCCGGAATTATTCAAGTAAAATATCTTGGGTGTGGGATCCATCTCCGGAATTATCGGGCATGAGATACTATCCATAGTTTATGTTTATCTCGTAGTAGTCATCGTGCTAGGATTAGTTGCATAGCGGGGGATTGAACCCTATGAAGTGAAGACGTTAAGGGCTTGCACCGAACCTATGTAGTATGGGATGCATAGACTTCGACAAGTACGCATTAGAGAGTCTGCATATAGAATCTGTGTTTATTGGCTTGGTTTATGCACGAGGTTTTTCTGTCTTCTACACCTGACACTTAGTTTAGTTCCACTTGATGTTTTCATATTTCCTGTCATTTCTTACTTCCCATATTCTTATTTAATATATGTTGTTTCAGAATTTGTGAGGTATGGTCATTTATGTTGTTTGTTGTTTTATGTCACTCACACCATTTATGGCTGACCCCTTTAGTTATGGGAGTTAGGGTACAACTCTAGCCTCATATGTTGCAGGTTGTTGCTTAGAGTTGGAGATTGGATGCTTGATGGTTTTTGAGATAAATTGATTCATAAGAGTTTTGTATAAATTGTAATAGTAAATTTGAGTTAGATTGGTGTTGTAAATGAAAAGAAAATTTGGAGTTGAGATGTTTTAATTTCCGCTGTGCTATGTAAAAGTTTGTTGTAATAAAAGTTTGAAAATTTAGTGGTGTTGGTTATGTTTAATATTATATTGAAGTGGATTGCTGGGATTGTGCCACGTATTTTCTAAGATATCTTATTAGAAATTCGGAGCGCTACAGAGATTAGTATCAGATCATGCTTCAATAGTAATACTAAACATGACATAAAAATAACCTAGGTGTAGACACTAGAGTGTGAGTACCTAGGTGTGGACATTAAAGTGTGAGTATCACATAGAACTGAATATGATGTTTTACCTTTGGAATACAAGTGAAGTTTTGCCAAAGGATATTTATGTGAGTTTGAATTGTGTGTGATGCTCTAACTTTTCTCTCGTTTTGCAGTATTCAAAATGGTTGCACCCAGGGGCAGGAATGGTGGCCACAATGACGATGGATCTGGTAGTTCTTGTGGAGCGGGAATTGACCTTGAGGCTAAATTCGCCAAAGTATACCAGACGCTGAATACGCTGATGGCATTTAATTTGGCACAAGCTCAGAATCAGCAGTAGAATCAGCAACCAAATTATGGAGCTGGACAGGGATTGGTTAACGCCGACCCTATCAAGCAGATCGAATCCTTTAAGAGGATGAGGCCGCCAGTCTTTGAGGGGCAATCTGATCCAACCGCAGCTGATGATTGGATTCGGAAGATGCAGACAATCTTCGAGGTATCAGAGACTCCGGCAGCCAGCAAGGTGAAGTTGGCTACGATGCAGCTAGAGAAGGACACTGGTGTCTGGTGGGAATCGGTAAAAAGGACTTTGGGAAACCAGCCAATGACTTGGGAAGCTTTTCTGGAGGAGTTCAGAGATCGCTTCTTTTCCCTAGATGTTCAGGAGAAGAAGGCGACCGAGTTCTTGAACCTTCAGCAGGGCAGCATGACCGTGCGGGAGTATGAGACCAAGTTTGCTCAGCTTTCGCGGTATGCACCAGAATTGGTCGTTGACGAGGCAAAAAAGGCCAAAAAGTTTGAGCAGGGCTTGAGGCCAAACTTGAGGTCGAGGATGATCCCGTTGGGCATCAGACGGTTCGACAAGCTGGTCAGGAGAGCAGCTATGACTGAGGAGGACATGGACCAGTTCCAGAAGAGGCAAGATACATGGAACCGAAATAAGAGGCCAGCATCAGGCCAGAGTGGGAAGGGATTCCCTGCGAAGCAGGCCAAGTTCAGTGACCCAGTGCAGAAGGCACCTGCAACTCAGGAAGTGACTTGTTATTACTGCAAGGAGGCAGGGCATTACAGGTCAGCGTGTCCGAAGTTGGCGAAGTATATTTGTTCCCAGTGTGGGCAGGCAGGACATTCTAAGCCTTATTGTCCACAATTGAGGAAGGATGGTTCTGGTGGAAGCAAATTTCAGAAGAGGCAAGGGCGAGTATTTGCATTAACCGAGGAAGACGCTGGTAACTCGGAAGATGTAATACAGGGTATGCAAGAATTCTGATTTTTATTTTAAATCAATGTAATAAGTAAAACCTTTATTTGAGAACAATTTAAGATTGAGTATCATTCTTATTGTAACAGGAGTTGTTTTAATTAATGGAATAAAGGCAAAGGTTTTATTTGACACTGGTTCATTGCATACTTTTGTATCGCCAAATTTTGCAAGGATCTTAGGTGTGGAACCTAAGTTGTTTCCAGGCAGAGTTTTGTTGGTGGCAACGCCGTCAGGTGAAGAGTTGATTGCGGATCGATATTACGAGAGCTGTGATATCGAGATTGGTGGGAGGTTGTTCGGCATTGATTGGATCGAGCTGAAAGTCTTGGGAGTGGATGTCATCGTGGGCATTGATTGGATGGCAATATATGATGCCACAATCGAATGCAAGCAGAAGGAGGTGTTGGTGAAAGCACCAGGTGGACCCGCAGTGACTTTCCAAGGAAAGAAGAAGATTCTGAAGGTGGCTGCAATGGTATCTAAGATGGCAATTCCAGATGAAGTCAAGGGCATTCCGATTGTCAGAGATTTTCCTAAGGTATTCTTGGATGATTTTCCAGGATTACCGCCGCAGAGAGATGTGGAGTTCTGCATTAATGTTCAGCCGGGGAGTGCGCCGATTTCCAAAGCTCCGTACAGGATGGCACCTGTAGAGCAAGATGAAGTGAAGAAGAAGATTGAGGAGCTGTTGAGCAAAGGGCTTATCAGGCCTAGTTCTTCTCCGTGGGGAGCGCCAGTGTTGTTGGTCAAGAAGAAGGATGGGTCAATGAGGATGTGCATTGACTATCGGGAGTTGAATAGGGTGACTATTCAGAACAAGTATCCACTGCCGCAGATTAATGATTTGTTCGACAGGCTTCGAGGAGCAGCTGTATTTTCGAAGATTGATTTGAGATCGGGATATCATCAGGTTCGAGTCAAGGAGGAAGATGTGAGTAAGACAGCTTTCAGGACTCGTCATGGACTCTATGAGTTTTTGGTAATGCCATTCGGGTTGACGAATGCGCCAGCAGTTTTCATGGATATGATGAATCGGGTTTTGAGGCCATTTATTGACTCCTTCGTGGTGGTTTTTATCGACGATATCTTGGTGTATTCGAAGTCGGAGGAGGATCATTCTACGCACTTGACAGCGGTATTACAGAAATTGCAAGAGCATAGCTTGTATGCCAAGTTGTCGAAGTGTGAGTTTTGGAAGTCTGAGGTAGCTTTCCTTGGTCATATCCTTTCGAAGGAGGGAGTAGCCACTGATCCTCAGAAAGTTGAAGCAGTGAAGGATTGGCCTAGGCCAACGTCTGTGAAGGAAGTCAGGAGTTTCTTGGGTTTAGCTGGTTACTACAGGAGATTTATCCAGGGTTATTCTCAGATTGCAGTTCCTTTGACAGGTTTGACCCGGAAGAATGTGGCATTTGTATGGACTGATAAGTATGAGGAGAGTTTCCTTGAGTTAAAGGAAAGGTTGACTACTGCACCTATCTTAGCTTTGCCACAAGCTGGGAAGGATTATGATATCTTTAGTGATGCGTCTCTCAGAGGTTTGGGTTGTGTCTTGATGCAAGAAGGCAAAGTAATTGCTTATGGTTCGAGACAATTGCGACCGCATGAGATGAATTATCCGACGCATGATTTGGAACTTGCAGCTATCGAAGCTGTGGGGCATTATGTTTATGGGGAGAAGGTTAATATGTACACTGACCACAAGAGCCTGAAGTACATTTATCAACAGAATGATCTAAATCTTCGGCAGAAAAGGTGGTTGGAGGTATTGGAAGACATTCGTCCTGAGATCAAGTATCATCCGGGCAAGGCGAATGTGGTGGCTGATGGACTTAGCAGGAAGAGTAGCTTATCAAGTTTGATCACTACTCGAAGTGAGTTGGCAGCAGAGATTGATCAGGCAGGTATCGAGGTGGTGCTGCAAGGTTTAGGGGCATCTTTGGCTCAGTTGAGGCTGCAGCCGTCCTTGAGAGAGAGGATTGTGGAAGGTCAGAGATCAGACTCAGAGATTCAGAAGATGTTGCAACAGATTTCAGAAGGCAAGCTATCAGAGTTTCGTGTCCAAGATGGAATTCTTTGGATGGGCGAGAGGTTGTGTGTTCCAGATAATGCGGACTTGAGAGAGAGTATCTTGCAAGAAGCACACAGTACATTGTTGTCAGTTCATCCTGGAGGCACGAAGATGTACATGGACATCAAACAACACTTTTGGTGGTCTGGTATGAAGCGGGATGTAGCAGATTTTGTGGCAAGGTGTCTGACTTGTCAGCAGATCAAAGCAGAAAATCAGAGACCTGGAGGTTTGTTACAGCCGTTGCCCATTCCGGAGAGGAAATGAGAGAATATCAGTATGGATTTCATCACGAGTTTGCCGAGGAGTTCGAAGGGCAATGACTCGATTTGGGTTATCGTGGACCGTTTGACTAAGTCGGCTCACTTTCTAGCCATGAAGATTACTTGGTCGATGGAGAAATTGGCTGAGTTGTACATTGGGGAAATTGTGAGACTTCATGGAGTTCCTATATCGATTGTATCCGACAGAGATGCAAGGTTCACTTCAAGGTTTTGGAAGAGCCTACAAGCAGCTTTGGGCACCAGAACTGATTTCAGTACCGCATTTCATCCGCAGACCGATGGTCAGACAGAGAGGGTGAATCGAGTGCTGGAAGATATGTTGAGGGCTTGTGTTATGAATTTCGGTGGTGGTTGGGAGAGATACTTGGCATTGGTTAAGTTTGCTTATAACAACAGTTACCATGCGAGTATCGGGATGGCACCGTATGAGGCTTTGTACGGGCAGAGGTGCAGGATACCTGTTTGTTGGTATGAGGTTGGCGAGAGGCAGATGTATGGTCCTAAGATCGTGCAGAAGACATCCGAGAAGATTGAGCTGATTCGCAAGAGATTGGTCGAGGCTCAGAGTCGGCAGAAGAGTTATGCTGATACTCGACGAAGAGACTTGGAGTTTGAGGTTGGGGATGCAGTTTTCCTCAAGGTGTCTCCGACCAAAGGAGTAATCAGATTTGGTAAGGGAGGCAAGTTGGCGCCAAGGTATATTGGACCATACAGGATCGTGGAGCGAATTGGCAAGACAGCATATAGATTGAAGCTTCCAGAGGAGTTGGCACAAGTGCATGATGTATTCCATGTGTCATTATTGAGAAAATATGTGCCAGATCAGAATCATCAGTTGGGAGAGATTCCTGAAGGATTACAGGTGAACTTGAGTTACAAGGAACAGCCTGTTGAGATCGTTGATCGTAGGGAGAAAGTTCTTAGGAGCAAGGTGATACCTATGGTCAAGGTGTTGTGGAGGAATCAGCAGTTCGAGGAGGCTACTTGGGAGCCTTAGGATCGCATGCAGAAAGATTTTCCTGAGCTTTTTGTATGAGTGTATTTCTTTTGTGTGATTGTAATTCTTTTGAATGATTGTACCATTGATTGAGTTATAATTCTTCTATTTTGATTATGTTATCATATGCAATTGTTTGGACTCTGTTCTATTTATGAGATATTGTTTCCTTTGTTGGTATGTTGTTTGAACTCATTAGTAGTAGTTCTGAGGACAGAACTCTTCTAAGGAGGGAGTGATGTAGAGCCCCATATTTTCAAATATTATTTTAAATATTTGAAAATGAATTTAAATGAATTTTGAGGATTTAATAAATATTTTCAGAAAATTTATCTTGTTACACGTGCAAAACACGTGCAGATACTTTTTGAGAAGTTTGAAAATTTTAGTTTTCCTTATGAAAAATCATTATTTAATATTTGGGATTTATTTAGTATTTTTCCAGATTTTTCTGAAATTAATTGGAACTATTTGCAATTTTCGAGAAAAGAATGACCTTTTTACAAATTTGACATTTTTAGGGATTAAAGTGCAAAATGTATTTTCTGGACATTTTGAACAGTACCAATTGAGATTTATGAGTATATTTTACTTTTAAATCCTAATTTAAATGAATTTGATTTAATTTCCAAGAATAGAACTATATGTATAAAGTTGTATTTTGAAGGGATTGTTTTGCAAAAGTGTGGGTAAAACCCTAATATTCACTCCCGGATATTTAAGAGAATTTTTCAGTCGTCATTGCTACAATATACAGAATTTTGAGATTGGTTTTGGAGGAGCAAGAGAATTTTGGATCTAGCAAAAAGGGAAGACTTTTTCGTGAACTTTTCTCAATCCTAAGGTGAGTGACATTGTGTGTTTTGTTTTGTTTTGTGAGTGATATAAAATTTATTTTGTTGATTGATTTGATGTGTGAATGATAGAAATTTGTCTTGATGTTGATCTATGTATGCGAGTGGCAATGTTATTTGACTTGATGTGTGAATGATATAGATCTTGTATTGTGGAATGAATCATGTGAATAATTGTCGAATAAATAGGAGATTTTTGTTATTAAAATTGTGTTGCTAAAAAGCATGTTAAGATCGAGTATGTCATGATGGATGGTTGAACACCTGGACATTGGGTTTGTAAATCAGATTTTGATTTAGATTTGTGAAAGAAATTTTAGTCTTGTAAAACCCTAATGAAAGAATTTGTGATTTAGAACATGAGAACTTGAGTTTTAACACATTTGATGTTTTCAGTAATATACCCATTATGAAGATCGTTTTGCCTGAATACGAACTATTTTTATAAGCAATGAATCTTTAGAAAACCTCAGTTTTGATTACTGTATTCAGACCTAATTTATGAAAACTGTAGGCCGACAGCCGACTGGTCTACCTATCAGTCGACTGGTACGACCCTACTGATGTACTATTAGCCTTTTGAAAATTCGTTCTGGACAGCCGACTGAGACCATTGTCAGTCGACTGGTATACTCAGAATATATTTTGTAAAATTATGTTAGTTTCTTGTCTGGACAGTCGACCTATGACTCCTTTAAGTCGACTTATATACTTAGAATATTTTTGTGAGATTATTGGAATTTACCTCGGGTAAGTCGACCGATTCTCTTCTAAGTCGACTTATATGACTTAGTTTATTTTTGTAAAAGTTTGGATATTTGTCCTCTGGGCAGTCGACTTACTACGGCATAAGTCGACTGGTACTGAAGGATCTTTGTAAACTTGAGTGGTATTTCGAATGATTGGTTCTCAGATAATTCAGCCTATACCTTGTAATCTGTTAAGCATTTGATTTTGAGACATTCAGTTCAGTATTTGATTTGAGATGTTCAGTTGAGCCATTTGTTTAGTGAAACTTTGGTTTAGACTTTTAAGTTGAGTCTCTAGAGGTGTGTGACCCTAGTATACCAGTGTTGAGTTATTTGTTGAGGCCCGTTGAGGCATTTCAGTTATTCAGTTTAAATTTAGGCTGGTAGGGTACACCACTCTAGGGGATTCGTTAAGTAATTAATTAACCCAAAAATGATAAGGACAGGCACTAGTGGTGATATGATGAACGGGAACATGAGTCAAGTACCTCAATATGGCTTTCAGTGTGGGACAATCTCCGGAATTATCACAGTAGATTATTAGTGGTGTGGGATATGTCTCCGGAATTATCACAGTCTTGTGGTGTGGGACAATCTCCGGAATTATCATGGTAACTATTTGTGGTGTGGGATTGATCTCCGGAATTATCGGAGTCGAGGCGAAGCCCATGTGGTATTCGTGTGGTGATGTGTCAATGTTTCGGTGTGGGATGATCTCCGGAATTATTCAAGTGAAATATCTTGGGTGTGGGATCCATCTCCGGAATTATCGGGCATGAGATACTATCCATAGTTTATCTTTATCTCGTAGTAGTCATCGTGCTAGGATTAGTTGCATAGCGGGGGATTGAACCCTATGAAGTGAAGACGTTAAGGGCTTGCACCGAACCTATGTAGTATGGGATGCATAGACTTCGACAAGTACGCATTAGAGAGTCTGCATATAGAATCTGTGTTTATTGGCTTGGTTTATGCACGAGGTTTTTCTGTCTTCTACACCTGACACTTAGTTTAGTTCCACTTGATGTTTTCATATTTTCTGTCATTTCTTACTTCCCATATTCTTATTTAATATATGTTGTTTCAGAATTTGTGAGGTATGGTCATTTATGTTGTTTGTTGTTTTATGTCACTCACACCATTTATGGCTGACCCCTTTAGTTTTGGGGGTTAGGGTACAACTCTAGCCTCATATGTTGCAGCTTGTTGCTTAGAGTTGGAGATTGGATGCTTGATGGTTTTTGAGATAAATTGATTCATAAGAGTTTTGTGTAAATTGTAATAGTAAATTTGAGTTAGATTGGTGTTGTAAATGAAAAGAAAATTTGGAGTTGAGATGTTTTAATTTCCGCTGTGCTATGTAAAAGTTTGTTGTAATAAAAGTTTGAAAATTTAGTGGTGTTGGTTATGTTTAATATTATATTGAGGTGGATTGCTGGGATTGTGCCACGTATTTTCTAAGATATCTTATTAGAAATTCGGGGTGCTACAGGACGACAGCACCGAGCGCTGCTCTATTTCGCACCGAAACAGAGGAGAGCGGGATGACAGGGCTTCGGGCATTCGACGACGACGATGAGGGGCGAAGGATCTTCGGTGGTTGTGGGGTGCACCGGGAGGGTGAAGATAGTGGTCGAAGGTGACGAGGGAGTCGACTGGCGGATGGGTTTGAAGGGTGCAGGCGAGGAGTTAATGGCGAAGGCGGCAGTGGATTCGAGCGGGAGTGAAGACGACGAAGGGAGAGATGGTGATGGGAATGGTCGGAGGTGACGACGGGATGACTACGGGGATGAGGAGAGGGGTCAAAGGTGTTGGTCGGAGGAAGAGGACGGGGACGAGGAGAGGACGAAGGAGGGCTGGCGAAGTTGAGCAGGTGCAGTGAATGGGTTTGGAAACAGGGGATCAGGAATGAGGAGAGAGGAGAGCGGCTGAAGGTTGGGGGAAATCAGAGATTGAACAGTATATATAGGGTTGGGTTAGGGTTTAGGGGTTTAACGGGTTTGGGTTTGAATATAGGGAAGAGTGAGATATAGGGCTATTGGGTAATTGGGTTTAGATCCAATAAATAAGAAAAGATTGTATATGAATATAATTGATCAACATAAACCCAAATACAAAATAATACAAAATAATACAAAATAATAGGATATCTGGTAAAATATGATTTATAACAAAAATATAATTTGTATCACATTACATAAATTATTTGAAACAATTATAAACACAATTATTAACTAAAAAGGGTTTTTTTTAATAATCAATAATTGTAATAAATAATCACAATAACCATAAGAATAAAAATATAATCATGTCAATAAAATAATAATAATACTAATAATAACAATTAATAATAATCATAACAATAAGAATAAATACTATCAATAATACTAAATATAATAATAATAACAAAAATTACAATAAATAATACTAACAACAACAATAGCAATTATCAAAATAATAACATTATATAAAAATAGGAATTTATTGAAATAGTCCAATCAGTAATAATATTTTTGAGGGTTAAAATTGGAATGGTTGATCAAAAAAGAAATGGAAACAAAGTTTATTCAAAATTATTATAACTATTGTTTTAGAAAAATAATTTAACATAAACTTCAAACGAATTAAACAAATAATGAATTTAAAATATTGAAATACATAAAATATTCAAGAAATAAGTATTTGCAGAAATGGGGGTTGCAATCCTACCCACCTTACAAAAAGAATTTCGTCCTCGAAATTCATTCTGGCAGGCAGTAGGACAAAACAAAAGCAAACTTCAGAAATAACAAGGTAGGAAAATTAGAAAAAGATATTTCAAGTGATGGAAGCACCAGAATAAGAAAAGAACATAAATAAGATTGATGTCGAATAATAAATCGACAAAAGATGACGAGTGAAAAAGGACGAACAAGAACTGAATGATGCAAAGAAGGAGTAACAAGAGAATCCTGGGACCTGCGGATTATGGGCCCACCACGCTTCCGCTGCGCTACTCCGATGGTGATGTCCCATGCAACATACATATTGCTGTAGGCCACATGACACTAATCGACGAACCGAGCAGGAAGACAAGAATGAGAAACCAGGATCAACGAGAGTATAGGTAGGAGAATTTGGGTTATTGTATTGAGTTTGGGGTCCAATATAAGGTGGGTTTGGGTTGGGCTCAAGTTAGATATAAGTAAATAATGCAAAATGAATGTAAAGCTTGGGCTTTAGATGATGGGCTTCAATTTAAATAATTAAATAATATAATATAGATCAAAACTAATGGGTTTTAACAAAAATAATAATAACAACACATATTAATAATAAAAATAATAATATCAATAATATTTAAAAATAATAATAACAATAATATTAAAAATAATAATAACAATAATTATTATAATAATAATAATAGCAATAATAATATTAAAATATTAACAATACTGGTAAGAATAATAATGCAAGACAAAATATAATTTGGGTTCAACATTTTGTGTGTGAAAGTAATTCAATATTAACAACAATAATAAAATAATGAAAACAATAATAATAATAGAAATAGTAATAACAATAATAATAATAATAATACTAATAATAATGAAAATAATAGCCACAATAATAATAGTTATAATAATAACATTATACAACAAAATAAGAATTTGGCTTATCAACTCTATAAATAAATCAAACAGGAATATAGATAGTCGATCAATTATAAATGGAAAGTGAAGTTAAAATATACCATTATTCGAAATAAATAATTTTTGTTTCGAAAACATCTTAATAGAAGATCCAAAATGAATATACTAATGATAATCGAAATATAGAAAATATTCAGAAAAATAAAAATTATCAAGGGAATATAGATAGGAGAAGAATGAATTTATACCCAATAAAGAGTCAAAAAAGAGGATGACTGCAAGGGACGGAAGGAAACAAGGAATGAAAGAATTGAATATGAAGGAAGAGGTACGAGGGGGCATAACCGAAGTTAAAGAGAATATGGCAGGAAAGAAATAACTAGCATGATACTCAATATTGAATTGACAAATAATGATGAATGCAAGTACAGAAGAATAAATGATGCAAGAACTGGAATGCGACAAAATAGCAAAATACCTACAATCGCACCTTCGGCAGTCTCTGCTTCCTCTGCAATCTGGTTGTGGGCTTGACCACATTCTCCAACCTGTCCTCCATTGGGATCTGATCCTCAAGTTGGTGCACTTCTTCTGCTCTTTGGACAGTCCCGAACCTTGTGGTCATTCGCTTCGCATGCAAGACATCGACAGTTGGCTTTTTAGCAATCCTTGCGTATATGACCAACCTTGCGGCAATAGTTACACGTCGGGCCCTTCCTTCAATGGGCCTGCCTCATAATAGCGAAGGCCTGATGCTGGTGTGCAAATATACTCAGTCGCGCGTTCTCCTGGGCCCTTTCTAGACTAGCTCTCATCAGCTCATTGTGTTTTCGCTGTAGCTCCATCTTTCGTTGCATCGCTTGGAGAATGGCGACATTTTCTGATGTTGCATCCCTGGACGGAAAAGTCGAAGAATCTTCATGAGCCATAGTCTGCAAATGCATCCAGTTGGTGAGTACCTAGACATACATTGGTTATTACGTGTTTATGTGATCCACGTGGCGCGCATATTATTCAGTTAACCTGGCTTGAGCCAAACTTGACTAATATATCAATCAAAGTCAAACCTTCATAAAGTTGGTCATGTTTGACTGATATATTATCCAATCCTGGGCTCTAATACCACTAAAAACCTGTCACGCCTCGCTTCCCAAAATACGGAATACGAGTACCTAATGTACGCCTAGCGAATGATGTAAACACCATTCATGAGCTGTAACAGACAAACTCAATAATATACAAGAGAATACAACCACGCAGGAAAAAAGAATAACCACATAAACAATGAATAAACTCCAAAATAATCATGAAATAAATTCACCAAATAATAATCCAACATCTGGGATGAAAACTAACTTCGGGTCATAAAATCCCCGAATACAAGTATGATAAAAGCAATACAATAAGCAAATAACATGAGATAGCTATAATAGTCTAATGGTCCTGCTCTGATCTTCAGAGAGTTTGCTCACCAAGTCCTTCTGGTAGTGTTCCTTTAGTACCTGTAAATTCTTGATCTAAAATAAGAGAAAAGAGTGTCCTTAGAGAAAGTCATGGACAGCAAGTAGAGAAAACAGAGGATAAAGGAAGCATGCATATCAAAGAAAAGGGATAGGATCAAAGTCGAAGGGCAAAGTAAAGGCAGATAATAATATCAAATATCTACAATTAACCACATGTAATGAGTGATGTCAAGTCAAGTTCTATACAGGATCAAGCATGAGATGTCAAATGCAGGTTATTAATCATTTTATTAGCCTATCTAGTGCACGTAACACTACGTCCCATTCTACAGGTTCGGCGCAAACACACAATGTACGCTTTAGACCGACGGTGAATTCACGGTTCGTGTACTCGGCCCAGTAATCAGTGTTTAATGTTCAGTGACAGTAATTATCAGGCATTATTTTATGTTCAGGGACAGTAATTATCAGGTAGTATTTTATGGCCATTAGTACAAGTCAGTACAGGTCAGGCAGTGGGGCCCGGCCGAGTACAGTTTCCGGTTGTTTATTACCAAGTCAACCCACAATACCCCAGCTTGTTAACATTTTATTTCATCCTATGTGAGCATGCAAGAAGGTGTCAATCTTGTATAATGCTATGTGTGACTAATTCTATTCGTTACAGGCAAATCATGAAGCAAACATATTAAATTAACACAATCACATAATCTGGATAGCATGACGTTGCTATACAAATACACAGATTACCGCTATTACAGAGAAGAAAATCTAGATCCGTCAGAAATTCTAGAAATTAGACTCTCTTCCGGTTCCAGCGAATATATATATGACATATAAAGGTTACAAAACTAGGGTGAAAACTCTCTTTTCAAATATTATGTTCAGACAACAAGTTATAAATTGTGTTCACCTAATTGTTTCAGGTCAGAAAACTCATCAAATAAATCTATAAAAATTCAGGGTCATTCCTACACATGTCTAGTCTCAGCTAGATTTATTTCAGATTTTTATTTTACTGTTAGCATGCTTAAATAAATTATGGAACAATAAGCTACGCATGCATTTGTGAATCTGGAAATTCTGACACAGCTATACTAAAATGATGATATCTAACAGATTACACATCGGAATTCAAATCCGTAAAAAGGGTAGCAAACTAGACATCTGGGGGTAAATTTCATGTTCAAAAGTTATTTCAAAATATAACAGCAATATGGTCGAAAATTTGATACAAAAAGAAATACACAGCAGTCCATAATTTATTTTAATATGAATAGGCAACAATTTAATCATACAATCATATAGTTCATGATAATTAATAGTTAAAGTGCCAATAGATGTTTAACATGCATAATTTTAGTTTAAGATGCAATTTCACAGGTATGGTAATCAATTCATCAAATCACATTCAATCTAACATGTCCAACTCATCAAACAAGTCTACAATATGGATCGAGATATTTTTCATGTAATTGTTCATATGCAAGATTCAAGGGGGACTAGGTTTTAGATCAAAGGTAGCGGCACGATGTTAAGAATATCTCGGGTTAGCTCGTGTAAACCTTCAATAGACTTAACAGAATTCCAAATAATAGTATGATAAAGAAAAGAACTAGATCTACTTACAGAGATCAAGGGATCTTGAACTAAACAAAATACTAGTTCAAGAAAAGATTTGCCTGTTAACTAGTAGATTCGAATATTTAGAATAACAGGATGAGAATCCCGGGCGACGAACCATGATCACACGTGCGAGCCAGGTGCAAAATCCGAAACAGCAAAACAGCAACTTAGAGCACACAAATAGCGAGCACAAACAGCGGATCCAAAGCAAACAGCAAATGGCGAGTCAGATCCCCTGTCAACCAAACATCGAAAGTAGCCAATCCCACTTTGTCCTCTTCCTCACATCGACTGAGAGAGAGAGAGAGAGAGAGAGAGAGAGAGAGCGGGAGACTTCGACAACGAGGGCGCGATGGTGACTGGCGGCGATGCTGCGGTCGAGGAGCGACACAGCAACCAAAGGGAAGGCAGCATAGAGCACTGCTCTATTTCGCACCGAAGCATTGGAGAGCAGGACGATGGGGCTTCGGGTGTTCGATGATGACGACGAGGGGCGAGGGATCTTCGGTGGTTGTGCACGGAAAGGGTGAAGACGGGGGTTGAAGGTGACGAGGGAATCGACTGGTGGATGGGTTTGAAGGGTGCAGGCAATGGGTTAATGGTGAAGGCGGTAATGGATTCGAGCGGGAGTGAAGACGACAAAGGGAGAGATGGTGATGGGGATGGTCAGAGGTGACGACGGGATGACTACGGGGATGAGGAGAGGGGTCGAAGGTGGTGGTCGGAGGAAGAGGATGGGGACGAGGATAGGATGAAGGAGGGCTGGCGAAGTCGAGCGGGTGCAGTGAATGGGTATGGAAATGGAGGATCGGGAATGAGGAGAGCAGCTGAAGGTTGTGCGGAATCAGAGTTTGAACAGTATATATAGGGTAGGGTTAAGGTTTAGGGGTTTAACGGGGTTGGGTTTGAATATAGGGAAGAGTGAGATATAGGGCTATTGGGTAATTGGGTTTAGTTCCAATAAATAAAAATTGGTAATATGAATATAATTGATCAATATAAACCCAAATACAAAATAATAGGATAACTGGTAAAATATGATTTATACCAAAAATATAATTTGTATCACATTACATAAATTATTTGAAACAATTATAAACACTAATATCAAATAAGAAGGGTTTTTTTTTAATAATCAATTATAATAATAAATAATCACAATAACCACAATAATAAATTTTAATAGTCCAAACAGTAATATGATCAAGTAGAAATGAAAACAAAATTTATTCGAAATAATTATAATTATTGTTTAGAAAATATTTTAACATAAAATTCAAACGAATTAAACAAATAATGAATTTTAAATATCAAAATATAGAAAATATTCAAGAAATACGTATTTGTAGAAATGGGGGTTACAATCTTACCCACCTTACAAAAAGAATTTCGTCCTCAAAATTCATTCTGGTAGGCAGTAGGACAAAACAAAAGCAAACTTAAGAAATAACAAGGCAGGAAAATTAGAAAAAGAGAATTCAAGTGACGGAAGCACCGGAATTAGAAAAGAACATAAATAAGATTGATGTTGAATAATAAATCGACAAAAGATGACGAGTGAAAAAGGATGAACAAGAACTGAATGATGCAAAGAAGGAGAAACAAGAGAATCCTGGAACTTGTGAATTATGGGCCCACCACTCTTCCGCTGCGCTACTCCGATGGTGATGTCCCATGCAACGTACATGTCACTGTAGGCCACATGACACCAATCGACGAACTGAGTAAGAAGACAAGAATGAGACACCAGGATCAACGAGAGTATAGGTAGGAGAATTTGGGTTATTGGATTGATTTTGGGGTCCAATAAGAGGTGGGTTTCGGTTGGGCTCAAGTTAGATATAAGTAAATAATGCAAAATGAATATAAAGTTTGGGCTTTAGATGATGGGCTTCAATTTAAATAATTAAATGATATAATATAGATCAAAACTAATGGACTTTAACAAAAACAATAATAATAACACATATTAATAAAAAAAATAATAATATCAATAATAAAAAGAAATAACAATAATATTAAAAATTAGCAGCGACACGTTAACATGGAGAGCAAGTTTGAATTTCAATATTCCAATTAATTCAACTTTAGTGAGAATTTTTTTTTTGAAGGGAAAGGTGGAATATAGCCACCCTGTTTCATTAATTAGGAATTAATAAAACAAATCCAGAGTACTGGGTGATAGTACAAGCTAAGAACAAGAAATAAAACATGAAGGCACATGACTCGTACAAACAACCAGAGATCCCTCCAACAAACCCTGAAGGGTGGGCTGACAACCCAACAGTCTAAGAGGTTTCATTGCTGGATCTCCTCTAAAACTATAATGGACCCCATCTTGGGCCCAATCACTGGGATCGGCTCATCATAATTTGTACATCAGTTTAGCTTCGTGCCCCGCTTCCATAGCATGTGCACACCCACCTGAAGCAATTCAGGCAGGATTTTGACAACCTCCGAACATTGTCTTCTACTCATCTCCTCCCATAATCGCGTAAATATCACACTCACCACAACCAAAATCATAGTTAAAAAGAGAGCCGTGAAAAGAATACTTTCGCCTTTGTAACTCTTGTATCCCATTTTCTGTATTTTTGTACTGTATTCTTTCTTCCAGTATATTCTGTCTATTTGTACACCTTCTTTTTCCTGAACCGTGTATTTTGTTCTTCTTTCTAGCATTTATATATTCATCTATTTGTTCAATTCTTTTGAGATTCATTTGTCTACCTATTATTCTGTCTCTGGATGATTTATTATTTCTCATTTGTTGCATTTCATGGCCTAACTGTCAATTTATTTGAATTCTACCTTGTTGGATCTGGTATTCTACCCAATATACTCTATTTGAACCCATCTACCCGTCCTACTGGATCCTAACCCTCAACCCAATACCCTCTTCTTTGACCCAGTCTTTCCTAGATTTTCTTCACGTTCCCTAACAGGCAGATCATATATTTTCCGTATATTCACTTGATTCTCCAAATCACAACTTGCCAAAAAATCTCTCATTATAAACCCCAACAAATTTTGTTATTTCTATCTACAATTCCTATCTCCAAAACCTTAAACCTAATTCTCATCTCTCTCTTCCCGTGCACCCTGTCCCCGTTTCTCCTCCCGGCTGCCAGTGACTCCTCGCGCCGCCCTCCGACTGCCGCACCCCAGCACCGCCCTACATCTCGGTGCCACCACCACGCCAGAGCCCCTTCCTCTTTCCCTGCCTATGTTGGATCCTGTAAGCAAGACAAATAACACTAGAGGGGGAGGGGGGGGGGGGTGAATAGTGTTGTATAAAAATTAAACAATATTTGAATTTTTCGCAACTGTTAAGTCGACTGTCAAAGAGGAATCAGTCGATTGTTAGCGCCAGATAAAAGAGTAAATGAACTGAATAACAACAAGTCTGTTAAGTCGACTTAAAACGGAAACTAGTCGACTGCACAGACTCGATTTTCAATGTGATTCAGCAAAAATGAATTTGCAAGTTGAAGAAATCAAACCACAGAGAATCAACACTGCAAACACCACGATATATCCTGATTCAGTCCACCCTGACCTACATCCAGTCCCCAAGCAATCCACTTGAGATTTTCCACTATTCTTGAAAAATTACAAGAATACTCTACGGTCCTTTGACAACATCTATGTCAAATCTGTAGACCTCTCTCACCACTAGAGAGAGCAAAACCCACTCTACAACCTAGAGTGAAACCGACTCGACACCAAGAGTCATTCTCTCCAACCGAGAGGACCACTCTCACAACCCGAGAGTACAATAACAACAAAATGAAGATTACAACAACCTAAAGCCTTATTTTTTATTGTGCTTTTTGTTTAGAGGCTAAAGGTCAACTTATAACTTCTGGTCTAGAACGAAATCTTTGTTATACAAGTCTGAAATCAGAGAACCGAGTCTTAAACAAAGTAAGTGCTTTTGAAAACTTGTTCTTTTTCTCTCAAATAAGCACAATGAATTGATAATAATTAGGGAACCATTTCCACATGGATTCTATACTCTATTTATAGAGTTAGATTCTCCAAGACGTTGGGAAACAGTTCCCCAACTGCCATAAAACAACTGTAGGAATTTAAATTTGAAAAAAAAAATTTAAACTTCAGAAAACTGTCAAAAAACTGCTTGAACAGCCGACTGGGTTGCCATATGAGTCGACTGGTCAGAGCTTGAGTGAGTTCAGTCAGTTTCGTAGTAGAACAGTCGACTGCTTTCAAGAGTAAGTCGACTGATACTCAACAGCTGAACTTATACAAGCTTCATTTTGACATTTTGATTTTGGAAAACTTTATTTTCATTTAGGAGATGTGTGAGTGTGTGTGAGACAAGGCTTTTACAAAGATTTCTAAGACTCACAAATATTACAAAAAAAATTAAAAGACACTTGTTCAATTTAACAAATCACTTTTGAAGCTCTTGAGAAGTCTATGTCTTGAATCTTGAAATCTTTCTTGTCTTCGTAGCTTGAGGTAATGCTTTTGAAAGCTTCATCATTGTATTCGCCTTGAATGCTTTAAGTGCGCACTGCAAAAATTATCTAAGATAGAACAATTGTGTATTGTGTTGTAGTAATCAAAATCAAGAATCTACATTCTCCCCCTTTTTGATGGTGACAACACAATAACTAAAAAAGTATAGAATTAAAATTTACATATCATGATGCTCACACATATTTGAAAAAGATATACTATTGTAAACAAGCTCCCCCTGAATACAGTACAATATGCACTCATGAACACAATTTTAAACAACCGATATTTCTCCCCCTTTGTCATCAGCAAAAATAGGGAGTAAAAACCAACTATACATAAAAACCAACATGGCATAAATAGCATAAATGGAAATTTATACATGGTCAGTCAAATAGTTTGTGCATACGACAAAGTGAAGAGAGAACATCAGAAAAGCATAAAGCAGAATTCAAAAGTAAAAAAAAATTGAAAAGAACATCAATCTGCATCGTCTTCGTCATCATCACTGTGTGAGACAGGAGTTGGTGGAGGAAACTGCCGAACAAATATCTGAGTGAGGTTAGTAATACTAGCCTCAAGTGAGTCCTGCCGACCAAGATAAGATCCTGACGATCCATTAGATAGTTGACAGAGGTCTAAAGACTCTCAGGATTAGAAAAATTAGCTCTAGGATGAGAACTAGAGGATGAACTAGACGCAGAAGATCGACGAGGAACAGAAGTGGCTAAAGGAATAGAGGGTGTATCTCTTTGAGGAGACCGAGGAGGTGAGTAAAGGATTTTCATACGGGCTAGACTCGCACGATCAAATGATTCATAACGAGTCACAACACTAGACTCGGAATCAAGATCAATCTGATAATGGTTAAAAATATGAGTTAGCAGTGCACCATAAGGGAGAAAGGAAGTGTGAGCCTTATGGAGACGACTAAAATGACTCGAATCCAATTGATTTGGATGTTGCTAAAGATATCATACACCGTTTGTTGCAATTTAGACGAAAATTGTTCGTAGCTACCCGTTTTAGGGATAATATTGTATGACAATATTCGTGCAACTAGCTTGGCAAGTGGGGTAATAGATTTATTGGTCATCAAAAAGATTTTGGACAAGATAGAGCTATCATCCAATTCAATTTTCCCTATATCTAACCCTTCATTAGAAATATTCAAAATTTGCCCTAATTTGTGAGCAGTGAACTTCATTCGAACATGTTTCACAGAAGTAGTGAAAAATATTTCACTACCATCCTCAGAAGTAGTAACTTTTATATTTGTATAAAACAAATAAATGAGTTGGGGATAATAGTAGGGTTGATTTACTAAAGAGAGAAGATCATATAAACCACATTGTTGAAACAATGGGGCAATAGGAAATCTATCTAAATCAGGGAAATTTATGAAATGACATGGAAAAATAAGGATTTGATATATAATGAAATATTTCTCAACTAGAGATGGATGCCTTAAGTACTGAAGATAATTATGTTGGGACTGTTTTTCTTCAACATTGGAAGCCCTATATCTTTTAGGCTTAGGCATGGTAGAATCTAGAATACTTTGAAAGAGAGGATTAAGAGATGATTACCTAAAACAAGAGACCAAAAACACAGGACTCAAAAGACTCCAAGGAAGAGAACGGAGAGCAGGCGAAATCGACAATCAAGAAGCAAAGCTGGGCTGAGAATCGAAATCCAAGAGCAGCAATGCAGGGATCCAGAGAGCTTCAAGATAGCAGCCGACTTGAGCTTTGGGGAGCAAGGGTAAAAAGTGAAAAAGGTAGTGAAGAGGGCTTAGGGTTTTTACCTGAAAGGAAGGGCTGCGATTACAGTTCGGTTTGAAAGTAGGGTCTAGATTAGAAGTGGGTAAAAATAAGAGAGAGATGCCTCATCCTGTGATGATTCAGAATCAGAAAATCGAAATATAATCGCGACAGTCGACTGGTTTGTAGATCAGTCGATTAAGTCGAGAGCAAAATAGAACCAAATCGAAAGTTTAATAAAGCTACTATTAGTCGACTGTGGATTGAAGGCATTCGACTGGAAAGAAGACAAAATTAAGTCAGAAATACAGTCAAAGAAAAATACTGTATAAGTCGACCGATAACTAAGTATAAGTCGACCGAGACATTAAAAAAAAATTTAAAAATGTTATGAAATGAGCAAATGCCTAGTTCTCTTCTAAAGTTAATCAAAGTATCTTCTTTAAGTGGTTTGGTAAATATATCTGCTACTTGTTTATCAGTTGAAATAAAATCCAATAGTATATCTCCCTTTAAGACATGATCACGTAGAAAATGATGTCGAATATCATTATGTTTCGTACGTGAATGTTGAACAGGATTTTTAGATAAATTAATGGCACTGGTATTATCACACATTATAGAGGGTCTTGAAAAAGAAATACCATAATCTAATAAAATTTGTTTCATCCATAAAATTTGAGCACAAGCCAAACTTGCAGCAATATATTCAGCTTCTGTAGTAGATAAAGATACCAAATTTTGCTTTTTACTGCACCAAGATACTAGGAAATGTTCCAAAAAGTGACAAGTTCCACTAGTACTTTTACGATCAGTTTTACTACCAGCAAAATCAGCGTCACTATATGACAAGAGCTGAAAATTATTGGTGCGGGAATAAAATAAACTATATTCAGATGTGCCTTTAATATATCTTAAAATACGTTTCACTGCTTTTAAGTGAGATTCTTTTGGATCAGACTGATATCTAGCACATAAATATATGCTAAACATAATATCTGGTCTACTAGCATTATATATAAGAGTGAGCCAATCATACCTCGATAGATCTTTTGATCGACACTCTTACCTAATTTATCTTTCTCAAGTGTAGTAGTAGTAGCCATAGGTGTGGTCTTACTACTAGTGCTATCAATGCCAAATCGTTTGAGTCATTCCTTAGCATATTTTCCTTGATTAATAAATATGACATTTTGAGACTGTTTTATTTGCAGTCCAAGGAAATAATTGAGTTCACCCATGTGACTCATCTCAAACTCATTTTTCATGGTATTAGCAAACTATTGACATAGATTATTGTTAGTTGATCAAAAAATTATGTCATCTACATAAATTTGTATAATTAATATATCTTTCTTTATTTTCCTAATAAACAAAGTAGTATCCACTTTACTAATTTCTAAACCTGTTTCTAAAGAATAGTTTATAAGCGATCATACCAAGCACGAGGTGCTTGTTTAAGACCATATAAAGTCTTTTTCAATTTAAAAACATGGTTCAGGAATTGTTCATGTTCGAAACTGGGCGGTTGCTTAACATAAACATCTTCCTTAATGAAACCATTTAAAAAAGCAATTTTAACATCTATTAGGAAGAGTGTGAAATTCATAAAACACACAAAAGATAATAAAATTCTAATTGATTTTAGTCTAGCAACATGAGCATATGTTTCATCAAAATCAATTCGTTTGTCTTGATTATATCCTTGAGCAACTAATCTAGTTTTGTTCCCAACAACTTGTCCTGGTTCATCTAACTTATTTTTAAAGACGCATTTGGTACCAATAATAGTATGTTCGGGGGGTCGTGGAACTAAATCCCATACATCATTTCTTACAAATTGGTTAAGTTCATCTTGCATAGCATTCAACCAAAATTCATTCTCACATGCTTCTTGAATATTTTTCGGTTCAAAATCTGATAAGAAAGCAGTATGAGAAATCATATTAAAATAGGATCTTGTTTGAATGCCATGTGAGATGTCACCAATAATTAAGTCATGAGGATGATCTCGAACTTCAACAAATGACTTTGGTAAAGTTTGAGTTATCGCTACAGAATCAGGCGACTTAATAAACCGATCAGCCAACTGATTAGCATCAGTCGACTTAGGAAGTCCATCAGTCGACTTATCTAGGGTAGTTTGCTCAAGTGATTTAATAATGTTATCTAGTAGTGATGATTCAATTTCATCATTTTCAATAACATTAGATGAAGGTAAAGATTCATCAAATGAAACATGCATAGATTCTTCAATAGTTAAAGATGACTTATTGAAAATTCTATATACTTTACTCCTATTTGAGTATCCAATGAAGATACCTTCATTAGATCTAGCATCAAATTTATCTAGATTATCTTTTGTGTTTAATATGAAACACTTACAACCAAATACTTTAAAATAAGATACTTTAGGAATTCGTTCGTAAAATAATTCAAAATAAGTTTTCTTAAGCTTTAGCCTAATTAATATTCTATTTAAAACATAGTATGCTGTAGAAACAGCTTCAGTCCAGAAATATTTAGGTAAATTACTTTCAACAAGCATGGTACGTGCACATTCTTGCAATGTCCTATTCTTCCTTTCAACCACTCTATTTTGTGGTGAAGCTCTAGAAAATGCAAATGAATGTATTATACCATTCTTGTTGCAATATTCTGAAAATATTTCATTCTCAAATTCTCCACCATGATCACTTCTAATAGTGACTATGGTTAGAGATTTTTGATTTTGAATACGTTTGCAGAAATTTGCAAATTCTTCAAAGGCTTCATTTTTATGTTTTAAAAAGAATACTCATGTAAATCTTGATAAATCATCTACTAAAACAAATATATATCTACTTTAATTTAAAGAAGCTACTCTAGTAGGACCAAATAAATTCATATGGATCAATTCGAGAGGTTTACTAGTAGTAATCATTTCTTTTGTTTTAAAAGTAGATTTTACTTGTTTTCCTAATTGACATGCATCACACATTTTATCTTTATTAAAAGATAATTTTGGCAGTCCTTTAACTAGGTTATTCTTAGATAATTTAGCAATATTTTTCATATTTACATGTTCAAATCTCTTATGCCAAAGGCAATAACCGTTGTTAGAAGCAACTGAACAAAAATCGTTCGAAAACTCATTTGTTTTAAACATAATTTATATGTATTATTCTTTCTAAAACCTTGAAAAATTACATTTTTCAAAGACGAATCATAAACTAAGCATGCATCTTTTTCAACCACTATCTTAACCCTTATCACATAATTGAATAATACTTAACAAGTTATGCTTTAAACCACTAATTAAGAATACATCTTCTATAATAGGAGTAATGTTCTTACTGACCATGCCTATTCCGATGACTTTTTCTTTGTTATTGTCACCAAATGTAACGGTTCCTCCATCTATGTCTTGTATGGAAGAGAGTAAGTTTTCATGGCCAGTCATGGGTTTAGAGCATCTGCTGTCAAGTATCCATCGTTTCCTTTTAGGTGCCTATAAAATACGAATTGTGAATGTGGTACCCTTTTCATTAGGTCCGAAAGAGAGTAGTGTTTGGGAAACCAAATCAAAGTGAGTTTGATTTACCACCATATGCAGGCTTATAATTAATAGAATTATATATATTATGAACAAAAGAATTTATACAAGTAATCCTATCATTAAGACTCAAGTTGACTGGAACAAAAATATTTTTGCTCTATCTAGTCAACTTTGTTGTACCCTTCAGTCGACTGTTTTGTGGTGGCAGTCGACTGGGAGGTGAAACTAGTCGACTTATATGAGGTTGTTGTCTTTTTGAATAAGACTTCATACCTCTGGGCAGACGATCGAATTTAGGGGTCATTCGACTGGTCTGATCTGAAAGATTACTATTTTCATGATTAAAAATAATTTTTGGTTTTTCAAAAAAATCATATAACTTATTTTTTACGCTAGAAACAGAATCTATCTTATTACTATTAGTGTTATTAGAAGAATGACCTTTTTCAAGAGTTTTATTTGAAAACCAAGTCCAAACTTTTTATTAGATTGAACTTGATTTTGGAGAACTTCATTTAAATTCTCTTTTCCCTTATTGAACTTGGATACATTCTTAGATATCTCTTCATAATTTTTCTTTAGAGATATAAAATCTATATCCAAGTTGGAAAGACGAGAATTTAAAGACTTGACTTCAACTTATAAATCAAGATTTTCTTGAGAAAGTGTTTGATTAATTTTCTCTAGATTTTTAACTCTTATCTTCTCCTTTGTTAGTTCTTGAAAAACTTCATTAAAAGCTTCTAATAAATCATTATAGTCAATATTGTCACTTACAACGTTTTGAGTAGCCATGAAGCACATATTTGCAACTTCATTTGATTCTTCATTCTCTTCTTCCGATGATGAGTCGCTATCATCCCAAGTTGCTTGGTAGTCCTTCTTTTTCTTCATGTACTTGTTCTTCGTGAATTTGTCTTTTTTGAAGTTAGAGATTTTCCTTTTTGATTTTGCATTTTTTAACGGACAGTCCTTCTTCATGTGACCTGTCTTATTACACTTGAAACAAGTAGGAGGTTCATTAGTATTCTTAAACTTACAATTGAATTTACCTTTGCGAAGAAATTTCTTAAATTTTCTTGTGAACATGGCCATTTCTTCTTCTTCTTCATCATCATCTTCTGAATCTGACATGGCCTTGAAAGCAAGAGTTTTCTTCTTGGCTTGTTGAGGTTCTAAATCCTTCTTGCGTTCCTCCAATTATACTTTGTATGCCATTAGATTTCTCACAAGATTCTCAAGAGAGAATTGTGTTAAATCGTTGGCTTCTTCAATAACGGTGGTCTTCTTTTCCCATTCGGGGGTTAGAGCACGAAGAACCATCCTCACCATCTCTGCTTGGGATAGGTTTTACCAAGAGCCACAAGAGAGTTTGTGATGTTGGTGAATCTTATTATCATGTCTGATACTTTTTCATTCTCCTTCATACGGAACATCTCGAACCTGTGAACAAGAACAGAAATTTTAAATTCTTTGACCTTATTTGTACCTTCATGTGTTACCTCAAGAGTATGCCATATTTGGTATGCCATTGTTGCGTTTGACACACGGTCGAACTCTTCTTTGGTAAGTGCACAAAAGAGAGCATTCATCACCTTTGCATTTTTCATGGTGTTGCTCTTCATGTCATCATTCCATTGAGCATTGGGAAGTGTAGGTATGGTATAATCTGTCTCGGCCATGTTCCAACTCTCATAGTTGATGGATTATAAGTAGATCTTCATTTGACATTTCCAGTAGTTGTAGTTTGTTCCATCAAAGAGAGGCGGCCTTTGTGTGGATTGGCCTTCATGGTATTGACTTGAATTTGAAGTAGATGACATTGCATTCAACCAGGCTCTGTTACCAAGTGTTGGATCTTATAAGCAAGGCAAATAACACTAGAGGGGGGTGAATAGTGTTGTATAAAAATTAAACAATATTTGAACTTTTTGCAACTGTTAAATCGACTGTCAAAGAGGAACCAGTCGACTGTTAGCGCCAGATAAAAGAGTAAATGAACTGAATAACAACAAGTCTGTTAAGTCGACTTAAAATGGAAACCAGTCAACTGCACAGACTCGATTTTCAATGTGATTCAGCAAAAATGAAATTGCATGTTGAAGAAATCAAACCATAAAGAATCAATACTGCAAACACCACGATATATCCTGGTTTGGTCCTCCTGACCTACATCCAGTCCTCAAGCAACCCACTTGAGATTTTCCACTATTCTTGAAAAATTACAAGAATACTCTACAGTCTTTGACAACAACTATATTAAATCCGTAGACCTCTCTCACCACTAGAGAGAGCAAAACCCACTCTACAACCTAGAGTGAAACCGACTCTACACCAAGTGTCCTTCTCTCCAACCGAAAGGACCACTCTCACAACCCGAGAGTAAAATAACAACAAAATGAAGATTACAACAACCTAAAGCCTTATTTTTTATTGTGCATTTTGTTTAGAGGCTAAAGGTCAACTTCTAACTTTAGTTTAGAATGAAATCTTTGTTATACAAGACTGAAATCAGATAATCAAGTCTTAAACAAAGTAAGTGCTTTTGAAAACTTGTTCTTTTTCTCTCAAATAAGCAAAATGACTTGATAATAATTAGGGAACCTTTTCACATGGTATCTATACTCTATTTATAGAGTTAGATTCTCCAAGATGTTGGGAAACTGTTCCCCAACTGCCATAAAACGGTTGTAATTTAAATTTGAAAAACAAAATTTAAACTTCAGAAAGCTGTCATAAAACTGCTTGAACAGTCGAATGGGTTGCCATGTGAGTCGACTGGTCAGAGCTTGAGTGAGTTCAGTCAGTTTCATACTAGATTAGTCGACTGCTTTCAAGAGTAGGTCGACTGGTACTCAACAGCTAAACTTATACAAGCTTCATTTTGACATTTTGATTTTGGAAAACTTTATTTTCATTTAGTGGATGTGTGAGTGTGTTTGAGACAAGGCTTTTACAAAGATTTCTAAAACTCACAAATATTACAAACAAAATTACAAGACACTTGTTCAATTTAACAAATCACTTTTGAAGCTCTTGAGAAGTCTTTGTCTTGAATCTTGAAATCTTTCTTGTCTTTGTAGCTTGAGCTAATGCTTTTGAAAGCTTCATCATTGTATTGGCCTTGAATGCTTTAAGTACACACTGCAAGAATTATGTAAGATAAAACAATTGTGTATTGTATTGTAGTCATCAAAATAAAAAATCTACAGCCTCCTCCCGAGCGCTAGGCAGACCACAGCTACGAAAACAGCAGCCAGTGAGACATCCCCCGTCGCTGTCCCCTGTTCGCCGCGCTGCCGCCGTGCCCCTTTGCCGTCGTCGTCCTCTCATCCCGTGCCCCCGGCTGTCCCTCTCTCCTTGTGCACGTGTGATTGATCTCGAGTATCGGATTTGTGTTCGTGGTGATCGTGATCGTCTTGTGCATCTTGTTCGTGATCTGCTCGTGGTATTGTGTTCGTGCTCAGGAATCTATTCCCATTATTCTTATTTTCTCGTCAGATCCATCAACAATTACAAGGCAAGTAACCTGTATTAGTTTTGTTGTATATACAAGTACTAAATACCGTCTGTAGTGCCACCCTTTGTTTCTAGATTCATTCTCATGAAAAATCCTTGTTAGATCTTGTCTCTATTTATTGATCCATCCGTATTCGACCTTTGTTACGCACACGACATGAAATAATTTAGATCTAACTTGATTCTTGATGCATGTATGTATGTTGTTCGTGATCCATGATATGTTGTATGAATCTTACATACTTGATGTGTTAGTCATAGTATCTTGTGGTAGATTTGTTAAACACCCATACCATATTTTGTATTTTGTTATAATTTGGATTTATTGCATATGAACTATTTGATTTAATACATGAGAATGATTTCTGTTTTTGTTGTTGCCCTGTTCTGTTTCTGTATTTTACACCCTGTTAAGGTCAGTAAATGAAACTAATTTGTCAATATAAATCGTAGATCTCGCTGTCTATTTTCCAGAATTTTCGACATATCTCAGTTTCGATTTGTGAGGTGTGATTTATTGCTGTTTTACTACAGATGTGTAGAAAATTTCAGATTCAGTTTTATGTGAATTCTGCATAATTATTTATTTTAATACTGATGTTAAAGATAAAATTTGGATCTAATATTTTTGTTGGGTATGACTAGACTTGACTGGAATTAATCCCTAATTTTTGTATATTTATTTGATGATATTTATAAATTATTCTAGGCTTGTGAACAAACTACTATATTCCAGAATTTCATGTTGTTCAGTAAAGAACCATAATTTCAACCTGATTCTAGTTACTGTTCGTAAAAACTTTGTAAATATAAAATGTATCCTGCTGTATCTATTTTACCACCCTTTCGAAAATTTGGATTTCGAGTTATACTTTGTAATGTATCGCTATTTTGGTACTGCTGTGTCAAGAATTTCAGATTTACAAATTTGCTGTATCTTGTTGTTTTCCGAATTTATTTGACTATACTATCTATGTTGGAATATTATGAAATATTATTTGCTGATACTAGATATACTCGGAAGTACCCCAGATTTTTTATGAATTTAAATCAGTAAGTTTTGTGCTATTTTCATGCGTGTGAATACAACCTTGTGATTTCTGGCAGAACATGATTTCTGTATATAATTATATTTTTGTGATTATTATATGACTTGTGCATATGTGCTGGATTTGGCCTGAGAGTCTATTTTCTAGATTTTTGACGGATTCAGATTTGCATGTTTGTGGCAACGAAAAACTCAGATTTGCTGCAGTACTGTCTTGCTGACCAGAACTGAAAGTTTCATTGTCCTAGCCTTTGATAAGTCGTTTATCACCCCTTCGTGTCCTTTATACAACTTGTACTTGTCCCTTGTTATCTTACCATGTTTCTTGCCTTGTTTGTGCACGTCCATGCTTGACTTAAATAATAATAATAAGAAACGAAGTCGGGGTTAAAAGGAAAGATCTAATAGTGAAAAATGCAGAAACGTGTACTCAGTAGGGTACCCATAGATCCTACGTGATACTTGATACTTGATACTTGATGCTTGACTTGACACGTGATTATTTGACACTTGCACACTTGACACGTGATACTCGATACTCGATACTTGATACTTGATACTTGATACTTGTCCCTGAGTACACTGCCCTCTATGATCCACTATGAAATCTAAAATGCAACTTGCTTGAATGTAACAACCATGTGGTTAAAATTTGGGACGCATGAAGTGCTACCTAGTTAGGAATAAATACAAGACTTGAGAGTAACATGATCACTTGACACTTGTTACTTGCTACTTGCTACTTGTACATGATACTTAACACTTGTTACTCGTTACTTATTTGCATGCTACTTGACACTTGTTATATGCCAATTGCACCCGATCATCTTGCCATGCTATTTGTTTCTGTTATTGAGTTTGAGTTAGTTAATCTATCTTGCTGTCACATTCCTTCCATGCTTACTTCTATACTTGCTTCTGCTATTATTCTATACTTGTCTATCTTTCCTGTACTTGTTGACTGCACTACAAGCGGTCCGTAACTTGCATTGTCGGGGCGTTTGTTTTCTCTTTTCTTTTCCTGCAAATTTGTCACTTGCAGACTGTGATGACCAGCTGCCCGATGGAGTAGGTGACCAAATATTCTAGTTGGCTGGAGATCTTGCTACTATCTATTCTTGTTGTTTATTTTGAATAATTGTAACTTGTTTCTTGGATATTGTATTGGGCATTTTATCCCAGACTTGTGTTTTGTTCCAGACTTGATTATTTTAAATTTAATATTCATGTTTTCTTTCAAGTAATTCAGTTGACTATATTAATTCAGTTATTCATGTGTGGTTAACTATTCCTCTTGTATATCTCTTATTTATTCTTATATATGTTGTAAAGATCCTTACAGCTTATGAATGATGAAAGCCATTCACTAGACTTGCATCGCATATCCTTATTCCGTATTCCTTCTTGGGAAGCGGGGCGTGACAGCCTTTCTCACGCTCTTTCTGTAACACCCCGGATTATACAATGCTTATATATATGCATTGCTTGTATGCGTGCACATGATTGCAGTGTTTTTTTTGATTTTGCTATTGTTGGTGTGCGATTAGGTTTACGAGGCGGCTCATGAGGATGGTTGCAATCTAGAAGATGCACGAGAATGAGGAGGACCGATACGGGTGTAAACACTAGTTTTTGGTACGACACCTATACAAATATAACATTGTATGATACTACGATGGTTATATCTTGCGTACATTCGATAAACCTCTCATCTCGCATCTAAGGACCCATTTAATAGCTAAATAGGGCAGCCAATCCATTGTACCCAAAACCATTGGCTAAAGACCATGGTTTTGTGCCAAAACCACCCTAGTCTACACCCTAAACCCTACACCCTACTAGCCCACCTTCCTCTCTCTCTTTTCCTACTCTTTTCCACTAAAAACTCCTTCATTCTTCTCCCATGTTCTGAAAATTTCAGAACTCAAAACCCAAGAAAGAAAGAGAAGGAGAGAAAGGAAGAGAGATTGAAGAAGGAGCTCTTGGAGTGATTCTTGAGGAAGTGAAGCTCAAAGATATCATCTACTCTACAATCAACTCAAGGTGGGGAGTTTCTCTAAACCTTTCATTTTGTTTCTTGATTGATTTCTTGCATGCATGTGAAGTAGTAAGATATAGAATGAATGTTTAAGAAGATTGGAAGTTCAAATCAGAAACTAGAACTAGAATCTTGATCTGTATGCTACTTTCTAGATTTTCCTAAGAGCAAACCACGTGGAATCTGATAATGAAATTTTACATATTTTTCCTTTATATGTCTATATGATTCATAAATTATTTTGGATTTTTCTGAGATTACTGGGTATTTTAATAAAATCTATTTGTGGAACAGTGCCGTAAGGCAGCAGCAGAAATTGGTTACTATGATGCCTGTGACTGTTGGATTTTTCATAATTAATTAGATTAAGATATTAATCTGAAATTTTTACCTTGTTTTCCCACTTGTATCTAGAATCTACAGAAAAATAAAGAAAATATTTGGATGAATTTACAGGCATGTTAAAAATTGATCTTTCAACAGTAGCTAGAGTTGTAACTGAAGAACAGGATGATTTTTGTGCTTATTTGAAACATGAAGAACTCAGTGTAGTCTTAGAGTTTGGACATGAAACCTTTTGCATGTTGTTCATTATATAGTCTAGTTTTTTTACTGTAAATTTTTTTTATATTGGATGATCATATGATTTATGATGATTTTTATAGAATGTACTGTGCTGGATTCAGTCAGATTAGACACTCTGTAGAGATGACACAATTGAGGCTCCTTAAAAGCAAATTGTGAGGAAGTGTTTCTTTAGAGGATTGTAGTAGACATCAAGACCTTTCTAACAAGACCTATTTAAGGTGTTTCTAGTAAGTGGTTGATTTATTATGATTTTTGCAATACTGGACAGAGACCAGAATTTGAGCTGAGTGCTCTGGTTGAGGAAGTCTTAGTGTATGACTTTGTACACTTGAGAGTAATATGTGTTTTAGGGAGATCCAATGGCATAATTTAGACTTGTGACCAACTAGAGGATTGTAGAGGACATCCACACCTTTCCATAGAAGCTAGGTTTGCAGCATTCTGATGAGTAGGTAGTAACTTATGCTACCGGTAAGGTGCAGCCCGTGTACAGGAAATACACAGGCTGAGACTTGAGAGACCATTTTGAGGACTTAGATGATAGAATCTGAGGTTGTGATCAACTAGGAAGTTGTAGCCTAGGTTCTTACCTTTTCCGATTGGTCTTGTACACCCTAATCGGAGTTGTATCGAGGGAGTTATGACATTTTTAAGTTTCGGACAGAAACCCCGTAGGTTGCTTAGTCTTGGGTGTTGACTAGGTATTGTGAGGACTTTTCCTCTGTGTACTGTTAGAGTTAATAACTCTTGTCTAGGGACAGTTTGGTATCTGTTGTTGGTTTTGTTGACTCCCATAGTGGGTGTGTGACTCAAGTTAGTTACTAGGGTAAGGTGATACCCTGCATCTGTCGACCCTAAGTTATGAACTTGCACCGAAGCGTAGGACATCTGAGCCGCGCCATTAATATAAGTTCATAGCTCGGGTTAGGGGTGAACACAGACATTCATAGCCAGGTAAGGGGTGAATGACTGAATGCAGGCCATGGTGCTGGACATTTCCAAGCCGGGGAAGTGGCGAACTGAACCGATATTGCCAGGGCCAGAGGTCGATAGGCAAGTTTTTGGAAGCAATCTTATCTTTTACCCAAAGGGATTAGAATGAGGCTGGGATTAGAGTGATGCATTAGAAGTTTGGTAATTGCATTAGTAATAGCAGATCATAATCAGTGTTGTACCTTCCTGTCGTAGGGATACGTTTTCGGCACTCATGATTGAGTCCCCGGCTCGTATCTCGATCTGTTGATTCCCAAAGTTGTGCCGGAGTAAGGGACGGGAGGCTAGGGGGATTTGACCCTCGAGGCCATTACGTTCCTATGCACGTGGGTTTTTGTTTATATATATATCAGTTCATGTCCGAGTTAGGGGTGAACACGCATGCGTCAGTCCATAGCCCGGGTTAGGGGTGGACACACGAATTATACGGTCTTGCGACCGAATTCAACGCAGGCTTTCTGAAGAGGTCCGTACGCGGGTACTGAGTGGCAAACATGACCACCACTTAGGCACTGCAGTGGCGGAACTAGACCGACCAACTACAACCTCCTCGGACAACGGACAATCTACTGGGAACTGGTTGAGTACAAGAGTAGGGTGCATGGCGAGCGTTTGAATTCCTGAAATGTTGAGAAAGACGGCTAGATTTGGGGGCGTATGTAGTATGAGATGCATTCGTTCTCCAAAGTCTTGCTTGCATTGGAGTCAGGCATGTGATTTGTTGCATCTAGTCGTAGGATCATGGCATACCACTGCACTAGAACCCGAATCCATTAAACCCTTGTTTGGCACATCACTTTTCTTTTGCATAAATTATGGCTGTGATTGTAATTTAGAAGATCGCTGTTATTATCAGCTTTGCGTCAGTCGAAGTACTGACGTTCCCCACCTTGTAGGTATCCGGAGCCGATTTACAGGTACTACAGAGTTCAAGTTGGTCCAAGAATCCAAGGGACATATGCAAGTGTTATTATATTGTAGTAAATCTTGTAATTTTTATTTGGATATTGTAACACTTGTAAATGTAACATTTATATGGAATAAAAGTTTTAATTTTTCTGTACTTTCTGTGATTGTGGCTATTTTGAAGTTTGACTCCTGGAGTAGGGTCTCAGGTTCCCGGTATGGGGATTTGGGGCGCTATACTTGCTCTCTCCAATGATTTCTCACATACACAGACATACACCAACATAGAGTATTGAGGAGCAACATCTTCACTCACTCACTCTCTCACTCTTTCTCTCTCATGCAAAACACCCAAAACAAATCACAACAACTGAACCATCACCTTCTCCTCTCACCTCAACAAGTGGTGGCATTGGACATCAGGTTCAATGATGAGGGCATAGTGGCGGTGCTGCCTCGAAGACTGTGGTCGTCGAAAGAAAGAGTTCTAGCTCCATTTATGCTGATGGAGAGGTTGAATTAAACTCAAACCTAAATCAATCATACCGCTGCTGCATATAACTCCGACACCTAAATACCCCCCAAAAAAGCAAATAATACACCCCCAGATCTAGGTTAACTTCAGTGAGAAGTTAACCTAGATCAAATAACCCTCTATAAACCTACGTGTCATCAAGGGTATCCCTTTAACTATGAAGTAAAGGACAGAATCCCAGATTGGAGATAGCCAAATGTTTTCCCAAACTGACGTACTTTTTGAAAGTTTTTTCCCAAACTGACCAACTTTTTAAAAAAATTCCTAAAACGACCCACTCACTATCTCAGATAGCGAGTTTAGTCAAAATAAACTGGCTATCTGAGATAGCGAGTGTTAGTTTTGTGTTTTTTGGTTTCTTCCTTGGCCAAGGCTCGCTGTCTCAAAAAGCGAGCTTGTTTTAACCAAACTCGTTTTTTGAGACAGCGGGTGTCTTCTTCCTCGACATAGAGCACCCCGCAAGCCCCTTCACTGTCTTCTTCCTCCTCCATGCCGTTCTCCACCGTCGAACGCCAGCCCCACTCCGTAACCACCTCCCCTGTCTCCACCCATCATCATCGCTTGGTTCACAAACCCATATCCTTTGCTCAACCCAGTGACCCTATCCTTAACAACCTTAGCCATTGCAATTTTGCCAAAGGGTGAGAACAGCCTTATGAGGCCTTCATCGTCTAAAGTTGGAGGAAGATACCCAATGTACAGATTCGTCTCATCGTACTCTTTCTTGACTCCATTCTCAGTACTACCACCACCACCACTACCTCCCCCAGCCCAAGGTGGATTAGCCCCTGCCGTACCCAAACCCATTAATGGAAACGCCGTTGACCTATGCTTCGTTTGCGACTCCGGCACAGCACCCCTAAGCTCAGCCAAAAAGTTCTGATACTCATCATCCATCTTCTTCCCTGTCGTCCCCTTCACCGTACAATCAATCGGTGGGTGCCCTCCATCCCCACAATACTTACGCAAAACATTGCTCTTAAACGTGCTCGTCCTCACCGGACATGCAAACTGGCGATGCCCGGGCTCTCCACACAACCTACAAAACTCATCATCCCTAATCGTCCCATTCAAAGCCGCAAGCTCCCTCAACTGCTGCCTCTTACAAGGGAGGCAGGTTGCGGAGTGGGGCTGATGTCGGCGGTGGGAAACGGCAGCGAGGAGGAAGAAGACGGTGAAGGGGCTTGCGGAGTGCTCTATGTCGAGGAAGAAGACACTCACTGTCTCAAAAAGAAAGTTTGGTTACGCCTTTTGAGACAACGAGTCTTGGCCGAGGAAGCGAGTTGGTCGCGAGTTGGTCGTTTTGGGATTTTTAAAAAAAAGTGGGCCAGTTTGGTAAAACAGTTTCAAAAAGTGGGTCAGTTGGGGAAAAATTCAGATATGCCGTTATATATACTGATTCCTTTTTGTTTCCCCTACCAGTTTTGTTACACTGGCATGAGTATGTTCTGGCCGACAACAACAATAAAGCGTTTATATTGATGCTCATAATCAGACGATTCTCGACGTAAACAAAACTATGAATTCAGCACCACTTTCTCTCAGTCCTCCCTTTCGAGATCAGGGCATATAAACAAAACTATGAATTCAGCACCACTTTCTCTCAATCCTTCAAGTTGACAAATCCCTTTTAAGATCAGGGCATCAGACCATGTGCTGCCATCTTCCTCAGTCGTGGTGGTGGACCATTCCACATGAAAGACAAAAAATATGAACCAAAAAGAGTGCAAAAAGGAGAAGGCAAAGAAAGATGGGAAGGAGAGAGGGGTAGCATTTCACTCTGGAAAGAGAAGCTAGTTAATAGTTAGCAATAGGATATATAAGAAGGAAGGAAGCAAGAAAGGATCTTTCCATTTGGCACAAAAAAAAAAAAAAAAAAAAAAAAAAAATCCCTTGTACATCATGCTTCAGATCGATACAATATGAACCAGTAGTTTTCATCACTGAATCTTACAATTTAGTTCAAAACAACCGATTTCATGAAAACTTGTTCGTTTTTTGGCATCATGTTTGCAACCTGTACGGACATTGTAAGAGCATCTGTAGTAGTTGGCTATTTAGCCAAAATATGCAAAATTTGGCTCGGAGGGGTGCTGCAGCCATTGGTTATTTAGCAAAAAATTTGGCTTTTGGGGAATAGTATCGAGCTATATGTGGCAGACGAATTGGTTAAATGGATAAAATAGCCCGACAAAACATATTTTCCGTTTGTTGATCGGATTGTGTATAATTTACCGTCCCAAATTTTTTTATTAATAAAATAATCGGACGGGAAATTATACACCGTCCCAATTTTTTTTTATTAATAAAATAATCGGACGGAAATTTATACACCGTCCCAATTTTTTTTTTCTATACAACGTCGGACGGTAGATAATTTCCCATCCGAAATTTTTTTTCAAAATTTTTTTTTGGAGATAAATGATCTCCCGTCTGTGAGCAATGTGGAGAATTTAAATGTCACTGTCAATGAATGAGACGAAATTTTTCTTTTAAAGGATTTTTTAAAAAAAAAACGTAGGACAGGAAATAATTTTTACCGTCCCTCCCATTAAGATTTTGAAGCCATATTTTGGCCAGCAATGACTACAGACGAAAGCCATTTTTACTATTTCTATTTGCCAAATATGCAAAAATTGGCTTTTCAAACGACTACAGATGCTCTAAGTCATGTTTGCAACCTACCTGTACAGTATGACATTTCTGTTTTAAAGAAGATCATGCTGGCACACTTTCAATGAGATCTCATGGCGAAAAAGCAGTGATTCATGTTGCATCATACAAGCGAGGATGCACAAAATATTTTTTCCTGCATTTCTCAGCTCAAAAGCAAATTTGAAGGTGACAGAGACGAATGCAGATGGTCCCTGTACAAATCCAGAAACAAAGTACCTAATCAAAAGAACCAAGAAGGGCTAACCTTATCAGGGTATATAGTTACATATAGTTAAATTGCATACATACATATATGAACACAATGATTTAAGAAGGTTGGAAGAAGGGAGTTGATGTAAACCCTACTACTTTTCAATCCCTTTTTCTACAAATTGTTCCCCTTTGGGTCCCCATCTCTAGTTGGGTTATTCTTGCATCTCCATAAAGCTTCAGTTTCAAAAACAGGGCATGTGAGGTCTCTACCTATAAAATGGTAAAGTCAAAACAATGGAATCTTTAGTAATGAGGTCCTCTTCTTTTCCCCACAGAGAAGAAAACAGCCTTTTTTTTTTTGTTTTTTTTTTGAGTAATGCTTTAGCCACTACCAATTTCACTACCATTCTCTTCACTGCTTTAGGTGACATACTCCTATTGGAGAGTTTCCCCACCCACTCTATCTTCTCCTACCTATTGAAGTGTGTCACCTAATATAGTGAAGAGATTTGCAGTGAAATTGGTAGTGAATGTAGCATTACTCTTTTTTTTAGGTTTTATCCTCTCAGGTCCCTAACAAATGTTAAAATTTCATATTAGTCTCTCATAAATCTCTATTTTTGAATTTGTTCTTTGATCAACTTCGAAAGTGATCAGCGAAAGCTTCAACTCGAACAATATGAAAATCTTTGTTTGTATGATGTATGGATGATTAGACCCATCCCCCAGGATTTTGTTGGGGGATTATGTTTTATTTCCTGCACTGTATTTTTGTTATTCTCCCAGTACACTGGGGGTTGTTTTATTAACTTCTTATTAATGAAACAGGGTGGCGTTATTCCACCTTTAATCTCAAAACAAAAAAACAATATGAAAATTTTGATTTATTGAACAAACTTTTTTTAAAATATCGATTGAAAGGGCCTCCTTAAAATTACCGGTTTATGCTCTGAGTAATGCTTCCTACCATTTTGTTCGTGCCACCTAAGATAGTAAAGAAAAATGATAGTGAAATTGGTAGTGGATGTAGCATTACTCTTATGATCTTCTAGACTAATATGTTTAGAGATTTTCTCCAAATTTGATTTAATGGATCTGAATTTCGTAGAGATAGCGAATTATGGGGGCTTGTTTGGAATTTCACCATGTGGGATCTGTGTGAAAAATAACCCTTTTCCTTAAGAGACCAAGAGGCCCACACTCACCACATTGAGGAGCTAGCCCACTTACCATTTTCTCTAATAACTTCTGTATCACTTCATGACAGGGAGTTAAAGGGGGATTGATGTGGGTGAGACCATGGACCTCCCACCTTTGCTATTAGCCCAAAGAGTTTCCAACTTTTCTCCACATGCACTTCTCGCCTTTTTGGCTTTCCATCATTGTGCAAAGTATTGCTAGAAAATGCACATTTCACATATATCTAAGCATAAATTTTGTATTTTCAACTTATCTATAGTTTATAAGAGTATCTATCGTCGTCGGACATTTTTTCAAATTATACAAAATTTGGCAAAATTACTTCTGTAGTCGTTGGCCAAATTTCCATTTTTGGGGTTTGAGAGAACAGTAGCCGGCTATATTGGGGAGGAGATATAGAAATTTGGAAAATTTAGTAATCGAGATATCATATTCCGTCTGTTTTAAATTTTCTCTCCAAAAATCTCTCGGACTTGAATGATCTTTCGTCCCAAATTATATTTATTTATTTAGTCTATCGGACGGGATATGATTTCCCATTCGTTTTTTTAATTAAAAAAAATATCGGGCAGGAATTGATATCCCGTCCGATGGATTTCGTCTTAGTTATAAAGGAAAAAAACCCTATAGATTTAGGCCTATAAAACTTATTATAGGTCCATATTAGGATTTAATTTATATTTAATTAAGATTTAATTAAGATTAAATTAAGATTTTTTAATTAAAAAAAGATATCGGACGGGACATGTAATCCCGTCCGATACTTTTTACTAAAAAATAAATTAAACGGGACGAAATTTCATCTCCCGTCTAACTCTTTTTAAAAATCAAAACCCATTTTTTGGGTTTAAACGACTACAACCATTCTCCAAATTTCCTATTTCTATTTTCCAAATATCCAAATTTTAACTTCCAATGACTACAAATGCTTTAAGGTAGCTGATGATAGATGATGGCCATATAAAAAGAAAGATATATAGTCAAAAGTCGATCCCTAAATTCTAGGATAAATGCTTTGTTGTTACTGTTGTATAGCTTTTTGTTAGGAATGTACTGCTGAGTTTGCGATAATCGATTACTACAAACAAACCAACAAGCAATAGTTGATCAAACCAAACACACTAAGTACACAATATTTGTTCCAGTTTGGGCGAACCCTATTTCGGATGAGAAATTACTAGGATATTATTCAACTAGAGAAGATACAAGAGATACAACACTCTCATGAAAAACCTATCTATCTCTCAAGCCTCAATAGAAGATAATCTACTTGTTAGGTATATTATTAGATATAATGCTATATCTATTGTTAGAGATGTACGACTAAGATTGTATTTTGTATCATATATATATTGGCATTTAGTGCCCAATAATATTCATTCATATTTTTTCTTAATCTCTCTCTATTAACCTAACATGGTATCAAAGCAAACCCTAATCCCAAATCAAATGTCCTAAATCTACCGACTTCCACTGTCTCCTCCGATTCCTAACCATTATCCAGATCCAAACCCAAACTAGTCACCATCTTCACCATCACTACAATTAAACCTTCACCATAATCTTCCTTTAAAAAAAAAAAAAAAAAAAAAAAAAAAAAAATCGCATCACCACCACATCCATATAGTGAACCTCATCTTCACCTTCTCCACCTCACTGTTCCTCCACCAAAACTAAAACCCAACTCCATTCCCACCTCCATCCAATCCCACCGGCCTCCAAAATCATATGCAAGAGTAGAGACAGCAGCACCAAAACACCACCCCACCCCTCTATTTCTCCCTTCTCGGTCCGTGCACCACCCACTCGATGTCACCCTTGCTGGAGTTGCTTGATGTCTTCACTCGACCAGCCTCCTCGTCTCGATCCCGACTTTGCTCCTCCTCTGCCCTCCCGTTCCAAACCCTACCCTAATCACTTCCAAATCAAAAGCAAACTCGACCCACATCCCCACCTGATTCCCAAAAAAGAAAAAATAAATAAATAAAACAACAAGCCCTAACCCCAAACTCACTCCAAACCTACCCAGATCTAAACTGAACCCAACCCACACCTACAACCCAAAACTTCACTTCTCTATCCTCCATCTCGACCTTGATTGCCGTCATCGTCGACCATCGCCCGTTGCCTACCGTCAGCTTCAAAAACAAAAGAAAAACAAAAAAACAAAAAACAAAAAAACCAGGTACTTGTACTCCTCCATGGAACCTCAGTTTCGTCAGTATCTTCCCGTCTCCACCGGCTTCCCGGCTGCCACCTCCCCTCGCAGGCTTCACCACAGCCCCAAGCCTTCTCCTTTTGACAGTCGCAGCACTTATATCCCTTCACTCATCCCTCCTGTTCATCCTCATCCAAATCCCAACAACAGCAGCAACGACGCCCTCATTACAATCTTCGCCTCCTCCTTCATCCTGTGATAGAAAACGCAACACCATCTCGATCCCTCCCTCCTCCCTCCTCCAGCCGCCAGCACCATTAGCACCATCCTTATCCCCATCCCGACGACAACAAAAACACTGCTGTTATTACAGTCCTTACAGCAGCTGCACCAGTCCCATACATCCTCTATGTACTCCTTGTACGTCTCGCGCCATGGCTGTTACTACAGCTTTTCCATCTCCTACTGATTGGGCCAACCTTCTACATTGCCTCTTTCAACTGGAACTCAAGCTCTCGTGTCAGTTTGCCAATGCTGACTCCTCTGCCCTTACATTCGCTGTTACTCCTTATATGAATTCTATCTGAATTCTAGATTATGGTGCATCACATTATCTTACTAGAGATTATACTCTGCTCACCACCAGCACTGCACTTTCCTCTCATTCTCCATCTCTAGATATAGCCGATGGCTCCATTTTTCCTCACTACACACTCATGATCTATTAGTTGTCCCATTCTCACGTTTCCTTTTATTCTTTATGCTCCCCATTTATCCATGAACCTTATTTCTATTAGTGCTCTGTGTGATAGTGGTCTTGCCATTACCTTCGATTCTTTAGGTTGTTTAATATAGGATCCACTGAATGGACATGAGATTGGGCATGCTAGTCGACACGCATCTAGATTTTATATATGCACATGGATCTCGTTCTAGTTTTGCTGGGGTCGTGACATCCGATGTTGATCTGTGGCATAGACATTTAGGTCATATTAGTAAGTCTCACCTAAAGACTTTAGTTAGTAGTTGTAACCTAGGTCGTCTTTCTTTTACACATTTGTCTGTTTGCTAGGTTGTAATTTGGCAAAACACAGATCCCTTGCTTTTAGTACTAAAAGAACTTCATAGTCCACTCGTTCATTTTAACTTGTTCATTGTGACAAATGGGGACCCTCTCCTGTACCTTCTGGCAAAGGATATCTTTACTATGTTAGTTTTATAGATGACTTCTTACCGTTTACCAAGCCTTTACGACCATAATTCATACTCAGTTTGGTGTGCGCATCCAGGTTTTTCGCTCTGACGGTGCTCCTGAGTACACTTCCACCACTATGAGATCGATTTTAGTCTCACAACACTCTTTTTTAGCAGTCATGCCCTCACACACATAAATAAAATAGTGTAGCTGAACGCAAGCATCGTCATATTCATGAGACATCTCGGACTCTCCTACTCGCTTTCTCTGTTCCTCGCACTTTTTGGGCGGAAGCTATCATGACCTTTGTTAGCCTCATTAACATCACTCATTCGTCTACCTTATTTGGTAACACGCCGTATGAGGCTCTGCACCGCTCTCCACCGGATTGCAGTATGCTCCGTACCTTTAGGTGCACCTGTTACATCATTCTCCTTAACATTGAGCACACAAAGCTGACCACCCGGGAAACTAAGTGTGTTCACCTAGGTATCAGTTCTGAGTACAAAGGATATCATTGTGATGATCCCTTGGTTTGTCGTCTCCATATCTCCCGTCGTGTCACCTTTGAGAAAGACTACCCTTGCTACATGTCCTCCCTTAAGGATATTGATTTTTCTCAATACCCCGGTTTCCTCCACTACCTCCCTGGATACATCATCATGAATTCTCTGCGATCCCACCCCTCTAGCTCCACTCCCACCTCCCATAGATACTATGAATCATGTAATTCCTTCAGAGGCTCCGCCCACACCCCCTACATCAACAACATCTCCACCTCCACAGCCTACACATCCAACTGCAGTCTGTCACTCTACCCGTTCCACTTCAGGTATCCCACTGGCATGTTTTACATCGGATGCCACTGGTCCTCCTAACTAGTTTGGCTTTACCACCCTAGCATCTTACTTCCCACAGTTCCATGCATATTTCACTGCCATACACTCCACACGTGAGCCCAGATCATATCAGGAAGCTATTCAACATCCGGAGTGGCGGGAAGCTATAGCCGAGGAGTTTTGTGCACTTGATCAGACTAGGTTGGGATGTTGTTCCACTACCAAAGGGAATCGAGCATGTTAGCTGCAAATGGATCTTCAATGTCAAATATCGACCTGATGGATCTATTGAGTAGCACAAGGCTCGTCTAGTTGCCAGAGATTTTACTCAAGAGCATGACATTGATTATGATGAAATTTTTGCTTCGGTGGCACAGATGACTACAGTTCACACTCTCCTTGCCGTTGTCGACATCCGTCAGTGGCCATTATTCTAGATGGACTTGAAGAATGCCTTTCTTTGTACCTTATCTGAGGTTGTTTACATGAAGCCTCCTCTTGGCTTCACCATACCTCCTCGTCATGTTTGCCGTTTATGCTGAGCAATATATAGTCTGAAACAGGTTCCTCCTGGCTGGTTTGTGTGCTTTCGATGGGTTATCACACAGGCAGGTTTCAGTTAGATCACATCGGATCACTCGATGTTTATGCAGTCATCACAGTAGGTGAGGATACTTCTGCTACTATATGATATGATCATTATGATGGCTATTATCATACTAGGTTTACCCGTGGACACGTGCCTATGGCACGTCTTCTGAACGATACAATATATGAAAAACACTGTAAATAGTAAAATATATGTAATCCTATTTGACTAACAAATCACATAGGTCAACATTTATATGTCATACCATCTGGTTAGTGACTACACGATAAGTTATAAAAAATAATTAGAATTTCGTAAAATAATTACATACTAAAACAGTTAAGGGTGGTTTGGTTGGTTGTAAAAAAATGAAGAGAGGGAAAAGCACTGTAGCGAAAGCAATTCATTGATTTGATTTCTTAAAAGTAGCTTTGGTTGAATATAGGTTTACTGTAGAAATAATTAAATCTTAGTGATATGGCTAAAAATAGAACCAAATCGAGACCGTTCAAATCAGGCAAAAATCTTAAAGCTCTCAGGGGTAAAACGGTAATTTCACCTACAAATGGATCCGAATTGGGAGCCGAGTCTTTCTTCAAAGCCCAATAACCCAAAAATGGATCTGTCCTACTAGGTCAGGGTGACAACCCTATTACAAACCAGCCCGGGTCATTTAAAGAGTAATTCAAATTCATGATTATCTCTAAGAGAAGGATTAAAACCAAATCTCTTATCATGAAACGATTTAAACTCTACATCTTATTAAAAAATACCGAAACATAGGGATAAATGGTTATCTCTAAACTATATCTAAGGCGAATATAAATACCACTCTCCCCCCACCATAAGAAAGGTAATCAATATTTTTCACATAAACGCTTTTTCATAATCATCCTGATTACTGACTTGAGCGTCGGAAGGTTCGTCGCCGGGATCCATCCTAGTGTATCGAACTTTTTGCAGGTAACGACAGTGGTAAGAAACAGTCAAACGTTGGTGAAGAGTCAACATGTTTGCATTTATTGTTTCCAAAAGAACCCACAAATTCATCTGTTTGCCCCCACACCAAAATCAGTAGTAACAGATTGGCGCTGTCTTTGGTAACAGAAAAAGCAATCCAACCTTACTTCATCAGCGAAAGTAGTTTCAAACCATGCCTTTGAAAGAGAAAGGGAAGGCAGCAGCCTACTGCCGAAGAGCCACTCCTCATCCTCATCCTCCTCTGCTCCAAGTCGTTCTTCCTCAACTTAATCAGCAAGTTCAGCAACCACAGCCTGAACAACCTCCTCCTCAATAGGTCCCTCCATGATCTCAGGGGGCTCTCGTCGAAGTTGTCCAAAGCAACATCCTCTTCATGACCATATCCCGGTCCACAATTCTTCAATTGACTTTATGGCTTCTTAAAGCCCTCCCGAGCAGGATCTCCTTCAAGTAATTATTAACCGCCAGCAAGGGTTGACCTCCGAACTCGCTTGAATGAATGGCGAGCCCTTGAAGGAGTCCATCAACCCTAGCACCTAGGGTCCCCGAGAGTCCATACCCCCCGAAGACCGAGGACCAGAAGATCCCCTCCCCAAGGAGGCGAAGAGAGTCCCCTCCACGTCGTCGGCAGAGAAGTTATACTCCAATAAGCCGAGCCACACCTAGTGACCGCCAAGGTGGAGGGGCTCCAGTCACTCGGGCCGAGTTCCATAACTTCGAAGAAGATATCCTACGTTCTCTTAATATTGCCACGAGTCAGGATCAGCGTGCACCTAGCCATCCCCGTGCCCCGAGTCATGACCAGCGTATACCTAGCCCTCCTATACCGCCACTCATGAAGGAGAGTCCCGAGGGTCGACCAGATCCAACCGGAGGGATGACTCGGTTCACCGCCGTCTCCACGAGATGGAGATGCGCCTCAACAAGATCAATCCCGAAGAAGAACTTCGGGCCAATAAGTTCTGTCCAAGCAGACCCCCCTTTTCGAAAGCCATCATGGAAGCTCCGGTCCCCGAAGTCTTCAAGCCACCCAGCTTTGAATCCTACAATGGGGAGTCAGACCCGGCTGATCATATCGAGAGTTTTAAAACTCTCATGATGATTCATTAAGCTTCAGATGCGCTCCTCTGCAAGGCCTTCCTAGCAATGTTAAGGGGACCAGCACGAGAGTGGTACTCCCATCTATCCCCAGCCTCCATCTTCTCATTCGAACAGTTTGAGAAGCTCTTCCTCACCCACTTCATGGGCAGTCACCGAGCTGAGAAAACGAGTGCGTCATTGCTATCCCTCAGCCAAAGAAAGGGAGAATGCCTAAGAAATTATGTTCGACATTTTACTACCGAAGTCCGGTCTGTTGCCTTCCTCAACCAATCAGTAGCCTTTATGGCATTCAGGCACAACGTCACTAACGCCGACCTCAGGGCATCCCTTGCCAAGAAGCCTCCTTGGAACTTCTCGAAGCTCCTGCTTAGTAGCGAGAAGTACATCCAAGCGGAAGAGGCTCTCACCCCCCCAGTCTTGAGGAACCATCTTCCGGGAACAAACAGAAGAATACAGGCAAAAAAGGGTCCTAGAAATTCCAGAGGGGCGATAATGGCCAACACTGCCCAGCTCCTCGTTTTGAGAAGTTCACCCCCCATCAATGCTAGTATATCAACAGTTCTTATGGAGGTGGACAGGAAAGGACTACTCCGTGGTCCCCCTAGAATGAATACTCTTGGCAAGAAAAGGAATAAGGATAAGTGGTACCGCTTTCACAGGGACCACGACCACGACACGGACGACTGTCGAACTCTCAAGGAGGAGATCAAAGAACTCATACAGCGAGGACACCTGGCCAAGTTCATCCGAAAGACGGGGCCGATCCTCCACCCCGAGGAGCCAACAATCGGACCGATAGGCCCAACGAGTTCCAAGACTCCGGACCTGGGGCCATCCTCCACCTTATCCATGGAGGTCCAATGGGGGGTGAACTAAACTCCTCCCAAGAGGCCTTCAACCTATCTTAGAAGTAGGTTTTCAGTTTTCAATAAGGCCGATGCTTGTAACACGGCCAAAAGCATGTAATAATGGCTCGCCCCATTGAAGCGGCCACTTAGTTTGTTTCAATAAAACTTAGCTTTTTTCTACTGAAAGTTATTGCATTTGCCTCATGTCTCTCTCTTAGTCACATCTACGACTTGTTAAACGGTAAGTTCGGAGTCCAGCTTGTCCTACAGGGCTGCTCCCACAACTTACTAAGCTCAAAAGATGGGTTTGGAGTCCAATACTTGGTTCGACGCCGCTTTAGCCGCTTGCGAACGAGCAAGTGCGAAGCAACTCACCATTCGGAATTGCTCCTACAACTCGTCAACCCCCTCAAGCAACAAGTTTGGAGTCTAACACTTGGTTCGACACCGCTTTAACCGCTTGCAAATGAGCAAGTGCGAAGTAGCTCACCATTCGGAATTGCTCCTACAACTCGTTGAAATTATTAAAACAACAAGTTTGGAGTCCAACACTTGGTTCGACGCTGCTTTATCTGCTTGCGAACGAGCAAGTGTGGAGCAGCTCACCATTCGGAATTGCTCCTACAACTCGATAACCCCGTAATAACTAGTTTGAAGTTCACAATCATGGTTCGAAATTTCCCTCACAGTTTGCAAGTATGTAGTTTCGGGGCTTAAAACGAACCTTCATACTACTCCCACTACTGGTTAAATTTTGCAACAAGCAAGTTCGGAGCTCAACTCTTCCATAGAGTTCTCCTCAAACTCACCTCCTGTACGGCTCTCTCATAAAGCCCGATGAAGCTCTTCACTCCGCTCGCCTCCCGAGCTGCTATCTTCTCAACAAGTTTGGAGCTCAACTTTTCCCTAAAATTCTCCTCAAACTTGTCTCCCAAATGGCTCTCTCCTAGAGCTTGGTGATGCTCCTCTTCGCACTGGCCTCTCGAGTGGCCTTCTTACAAACAAGTTCGGAGCTCAAAACTCCCCCCTAAAGTTGCTCCTCAAACCTGTTTTCCAATCGGCTCTCTCCTAGATTCATACAAAGCTTTTCCCAACTCCATGAGGCAAAGATGTTGCGGGACTATTTCGACCATGAAGAAGGATGATTCTTCAACTGACTTCTAAACAAAAGTTGTACATTTTTGAGTCAACTTCGAAACAAGGGGTCAAACACCCCAATCCGACCTCCGTAGCACCGGAAAAATGGTTACAGCACAGCTGTGCCGAGCGTAAAAATAAGGAAAAATCATTGCCTCAAGATTTGGGCTTGGTCTTGATCAACGGCTCTAATCGAGCCACGTAGTTTGGATCCAAAATCCAAGCATCCGAAAAACCGAGCGTGAAAATGAGAAAAATAGTTGCCTCAAGATTCGCACTTAATCTTGATCAACAGCTCTGATCAAGCCACGTAGCTCGGATCCAAAATCCGAGCGTCCGAACAACCGAGCGTGAAATTGGGAAAAAACTCTGCGTCAAAAATCGTGTTCGATCATGATCAACGAATTAGATTCACCAAACAAACAAATTCTCAAAAAAAAGGAGAGAGAAGGAAAAGAAAACAATATATATATATATATATATATATATATATATATATATATATATATATATATATAAAGGGGTTAACGGGTCGGGTTCGGACCCACTACCCACAACCCTCCTTCATCCTCCTCATCTTCTTCTCCTTCAAATTTTCCCGCCAAAAACCCATCTCCTTCCTTCAACTCGCCGACCATCTCTTCGCCAAGATCTCACCTCCATCGAGCCTCCCTCGCGAGCTCTTCTACTCACCGAGCTCGCACGACAGCCGAGCTCGAGCCCCCTCATCGTTACCCATGTTGAGCTCTACCACCATGCTCTCGTCAACAAACTCCACGGTATCGAGCTCCCCCCATCACCTTCTTCGAGCTCCACCACCATCACCGTCGGGCTCTTCTCCGCCATGACCGAGCTCCATCCTCGTCATGCTCACCGAGCGTCTTCATCCCCAAGGTCAGAGTCTCCATCGAGCTCATCACCTTCGCTGAGCTCATCTCCACATCGCTGAGCTCCCTCCATCACCTTCGTCGAGCTCTGCCACCATCACCGTCGAGCTTCGTCGAGCTCTTTTCCACCATGGCCGAGCTCCGTCCTCGTCATGCTTACCGAGCGTCTTTGTCCCCAAGGTCAGAGTCTCCACCGAGCTCATCACCTTCATTGAGCTCGTCTCCACATCGAAAAGTTCCCCCTCGCCGAGCTCAACACCACATCAGCAAGTTCCCTCGTCGACCTCCATCACCGTGCCTTCACCGACCATCTTCTCGCAGAGCTCTAGCTCCTCGCCAGACTCCTCCAACTCCGGAGCCCCTCACCGAACCTATCCTCCACCTTCGCTGAGCTTACCCTGCGTCGAGCTCCACCATCGAGTTTCGAACCCATCACCGTCGGCGAGCTCCCCTTGCCGAACTCCCCTCGCCTGAGTTCCTCTCTTCGAGCTCCAGTTGGCTTGATCTTCTCGCCCTCAGAGAAGTCGAAGACGATGGAAGGAGGAAGGAGTCGAGGGAAAAGAAGAAGAAAGGAAGAAGGCGGAAAGAAAAAGAAAAAGAAAAAAATGGTCAATGTTGACCAAACCGCCACGTGGCACCTCCCCGAGCCTCTTCAGCAAGCCGTTCAGCCAAACCGTGAAACCGAGCGTCCGAACGACCGAGCGCGAAAATGCAAGAAAACACTCGCCTCTCGATGCACGCTCGCCTGATCATGTTCAACGGCTTAGATTGTGCCACATCATCAAGTTAATTTCTTTTCCTTTTTTTAATTATTAATCTGAATTAGTTATTAAAAAATCGAAAAAAATAATTAAAAATTCTAAAAATAGTTATTAATTCAGAAAATAATTTAAAAATTCTAAAAAATAATTATTAAATTAGAATAATTAATTAAAATTTTCAAAAATTAATTATTTAAATTCAGAAATTGAATAAAAAATTCAAAAAATGGTTAAAAATTGGAAAAAATTCAGAAAAATCTGGAAAATCACTAAAAAAATCCAAAAATCCTAAAAATAATTTTGGGATATATTACAAGCTCAGAATAATACTGTTACACACCAAGCAAGATCCAAACTCACTCGAGAACTCCAATAAATTCTATAAGTCATTAAAAATGGGCGAACTACTCCTCAAAGGCTGTAAAACTCAGTCTTTAGGAATGGAGGGCTTGTGATATGGCTAAAAATAGAACCAAATAGAGACCATTCAAATTGGGAACAAATCTTAAAGCTCTCAGGGGTAAACGGTAATTTCACTTACAAACGGGTCCGAATTGGGATCTGGATCTTTCTTCAAAGCCCAATAACCCAAAAACGGATCTGTCCTACTGGGTCAGGGTGACAACCCATTACAAACCTGTCCAGGTCATTTAAAGAGTAATTCAAATTCATGATTATCTCTAAGAGAAGGATTAAAACCAAATCTCTTATCATGAAATGATTTAAACTCAACATCTTATCCAAAAACACCAGGACATAGGGATAAATGATTATCTCTAAAATGTCTCTAAGGCGACTATAAATACCACTCACCTCCTTACCATAAGAGAGGTAATCAATACTTTTCACATAAACGCTCTTTCATAACTTCTTGATTACTGACCTGAGCGTCGGAGGGCTCGTCGCCGGGATCCATCCTGGTGTATCGAACTTTTTGCAGGTCAACGGCAGCAGCAAGAAACAGTCAAACGTCGATGAAAACTCGACAGGTTTGCTTTTATTGTTTCCAAAAGAACCCACAAATTCATCTGTGCTCCCACACCAAAATCAGCAGCAATAGTTAGCTTTGTTTTAGTTGTAGTAATACTGTAGCGAAAGTAATGTAAAACACTTTCTTATTTTTGGTTTTACATATAATTAATCCAAAATTAGGGATTAATTAATTTTAGTTAAGCTTATTCTATAATGTTTTAGATGAGTTAATTAAGCCTAATTAGACTGAAACTAATTAACTTTTAATCCCTAAATTTTAATTAATTAAGAAAAGACTAATTAAACCACAACAATTAAAGCTTTTCTTAATTAAGATTAGTGTGATTTTAATTAGTCTTTTCTTAATTAATTAAAAGTAGGGATTAAAGGTTAATTAATTTCAAAACTCAAACAAATATCAACTACTTCACACAACATAAAGTATAAATATGAATGTGGTTACTGTAGCTACAGTAATGGACAGAAAAATATTTTTTTTAAGCATAGATCTAGACCGTTGATTTCCTTCCAATTGAAGGAGAGCCACTTGATAGCTTTCTTTTGAATTGCCTTGTGTTTTATTATATAGATATGAGTGTCACTCTTATAGGAGCTACTCCTCTTCACGAAGCACATACAGATTGATTGCTACTATGTACGAGAGCACTTTGAGGCAAGGACCATTTGACTTCATTCTGTGACTTCTTCACAGCAGACAACATACTTGTTCATGAAATCCCACACTGTCCAGAGATTTAGATAATTAGTGGGCAAACTTACACTGGTAGATCCATAGTGAGTTTGAGAGAGGGTGTTAGATATATATGTTAGATATATTATTAGATACATTGCTATTTCTATCATAAGAGATGTATGACTGAGATTGTATTTTGTATCCTATATATACTGGCCTTTAGTGCTCAATAATATTCATTCATCTTTTCTCCCAATCTCCCTCTATTAACCTAACACTGATGTTTACAGTGGAGAACTCTCAATCTCTCTACAACGAAATATTCTCTCTTGTCTCTCAGAGGAGGCTTTACAATAATATGTATAAAGTTCTAGAGAAACCCTATGTTTAATTTTGATATAATAATCATCTGATATATCCTGAAGAGAAAGCTACGCGATAAGAGTTGTACGATCTAACCTGGAGTTGAAGATGAGCTTTAATCAGATCACACAAACCCGACCCTTTTCCAGTCTTCAACCACTGTAGGCCGACTACCCTAGGGTGCAGACCCTAAGTCAAAGAGCAATCACATTCGACTATCCTTAGTAGCAGTCAACTGCACTGCTAATACCTTGCTGCTGCTTCTTCTTCTACTTGCGACGCATCGAACTTCTTCTCGCTTCATCGTCTTCTCTTCACATCGAACCATAATATGCAACACACAATCCCAACAAGACAGAAAAACCAAAAGAATGGAAGCAAAGAGATACTGTAGATTATACTGCGTTAAATAAGAAAATTTCAACTACTATGAAATTGAAGGGTATGGCTAGAATTTGAAATCTTATAATTAGAAACAATTTGTTTGCCTTGAATGAAAGTCATTTTCCTCTGCAGCTATCAATAATTCCTTCTGTTAGAATTAGGGATGAGAATAAATACTTTATTGATTGATTTAGTTGAGTACAAAATATTTCCTATATATATAGGAGAGAAGGAAAGATTGAACCAATACATTATTACTTATGGGACCAAACTAATATCTCTCATCTAACATAATATCCTAACATCCCCTGTCAAACTCAAGTTGGTTCAAGCAACATGAGTTTGGAATACTGACGATGTTCATCTGGCTGAGATGGCTCATGGTGATGCACCTGGTGATGACGCATGTTGGAATCTCACCCCCAAATTAATAAGTAGAAGAAGAAGTACTAGTGGTGGCGCATTGTTGGCGCATGTTGGGATCCCACCCCTGAACCGAGAAGTAGCTGAGGAAGTTGGTGGGTGCGTTGATGGAGTTATTGATGGATTGTTGTCGAATTTGTTGGTGTAGCTGAAGGGTTTCGGGGCACAAACGCAGCGAAAAAAAATGAAAAACAGATCCGAAACCCTAACCCTAGGATCCGTGTACAAGACATGGCTGATAATGGAGAAATAAAATTTTACCTTTCGGAGCTTTACGAAGGCTGAAAGATGGAGGTTACAATCACCACGCAGCCCTAGTAGCTAGATCCGCGTCTCTAAGGCAGTCCACACGAACGTCCGATCGTCCAACGATCAAGGGAGCCGGTACTAGCCGATGATGCTTGCCTCTCTCTCTTCTCTCTTGCCTCTCAACAGTTGAGCGGCTAGGGTTTTCTGTGGAAAACGGATTTGTCAAAGATATCCTTAACCAATACATCTCTATGTATTTATAGGGAGAGAATGAGGTGGGCTTAACCGTAATCAGTTTGGCTTCTGATAAGACCAATCTGATTTGGTTTTATCATTTAAATTCGAATTATCCTTTAATTAATTAAGTCCAACTCAATTAATTAAATAACTAATTTCGAATCATTTAATTTAAATTCCGAATTTAAATTAATACTCCTTTTAAACGTTCTAAGTGTGTGACCCTTTAGGTTATTATTACGTTGGCAATAATTTTATTATCTAATAATAAAATTATAAACAGTGAGCGGCATCTAGTAATACATCATTGCTACCCAAGTAATAATAATAATTGGTGATTCAATTAAACCTTTCGTGACTAATGTCTCCATGTAATATAATCCTTTTAACCTTGATATTATAGATTAAACTAGAGGCATGGTACGTGTCATCCTCTTAATAATTTAATCTTTATTTTCTTGATCGATGAGTAGACTATTCAAACAAATCAATATTTGAGCATGGCCATGCATTTCATAGTCTCACTCAAACAAGAGGCTGATAATATCGCTCCTAAAATTAGGAGGGTTAAATTCCTTCTAGATCATTCACATTTCTCACACGATTCATAATGAACCCAATACTATCTTTATCATTACCCGATTAAAGATAACTTTTGATAGAATCAAAGTACATTAATTCTCGTGTAGAAATATAATGATTTCAGGTCAGAGGACCATTACACCATTATCACAGTGAGATTACTTATGACACTTATTTATTCATTCCATGTTGAATCTCACAGTGGGTCTGTCCAGTACAATGTACTCTTACATTTACCTATGTATTGATTTTAGTATCTCTATACTAATGGCCCATGAGAGGTGGTCATCAATCAATCAACATACTAGTCTCAATGTATTATTACTGTCCTAATAATAATAATACTCGACTAGGGACATTTAAGATTATTATACTATATATAATCTCATGTTCATATAGTTCGTATTAATAATCTAAGGACATTTATCATGCTAATATTTATAACGCAGTAAATACGAAGCATTATTAATATAATCAAAAAGAACATAATGTCAATAATACTGATTACATAATATCATTGTATTGCCTCTAGGGCACCTACACTAACAGTAGCCACTCTTGTTGTTGTTGACAATTAATCAATTCTATAAAATCGAATCATGTTATAGGATTGATTGATGAATTGAATCTTTCCAATCGAATTTGATTTTCATGAATTAATTGCCTTGATTGTAAATTGCATTGTTAATCACCAAGTAGAACTTTTGTTAAGTAATTACCATGATATTGTATGCTTGTGTGATGAAATTATTGCCAGTTCATGTTAAATTATTTTCTGTCCTGCCGTCTACTTCTTTTTGTATCAAACTTTCGAACCTTTTACTGTAGTAATTTGAAAGAACTTTGTAAACTTGAATTGTATCTCCATGTGTCTACTTTCCAAAACATTCGACGGAATTGAATTCCGATATATAATTTTCTAGGTATCAGTCTTTTAGTACTGCTAGGTCTGAATTTCCAGATTCGCAATTTCATGTGTATCACCTTGATTTATTAATAAATATAACATGTTAACAGTAAAATTAAAATATGAAATTAATTTGACTGAGACTAGACATGCGTAGGTATCACCCTGAATTTTTGTTGAATTAATAGATGAGTATTCAGACCTGATACATATATGTGAAAACAATTTATAACCTGCTGTCTGAATATAAAATTTGCAAAGAACAAGAGTTTGAACCTAGTTTCTGAGATTTTTATATGTCGTATGTATATGCGTTAGAACCGGTAGAGAGTCTAGTTTCTAGAACTTCTAACGGATCCATATTTTCCTTCCTGTAGTAGCGGGAATACCTATTTTTGTACACCAACGTCCTGTTGTCTAGATTGTATGAATTGTATTGAATTAGTATAAATGTTTCTTACCTTGCATGTAATGAGTAGAATTAGTCACACCTTGTATTACACGACCATGACATCTTCTTGCATGCTCACATCGGATAAAAATAAAATTAAAAAAGCCGAGGTAATAAGGGAAATACCTAGTAGTGGACAATATAGAAAAGTTTACATGGAAGGGGGCCCGTGTTTCCCGTATTAGTCGTTATTATTGGACATGTTATTGGTCATTAACTGATTGTGGATTATTGAATACAGTATCCCAATTGTATCGTGTATTGGTCATCATTCATCGGTCTTCGATCATCGGTCATCAGTCATTGGTTATTGGTCATTCTTATTGCAAGACCCACGTATATGAACCTATAGAATTCACCACTAGAGTCTAAACGACATTGATTGTATGCACCGAACATGTGGAATGGGACACAGTACTATGTGCACTAGATAGGTTAATAAAATCAATAATAATCCTCATTTGATATTTCATGCTTGATCCCGTATACTGTCATCGATATTTAACTTGAATTGAAATTAATGATTATTGCATGATTAAACATAGACCCTTGACATTATTGACAAGACTTGATTTTGTCCTTGACTTTGATCCCGTCCTTTATTCTTGATATACCATGCTTCTATTGTTCTCTGTTTTTCACTACTTGCTGTCCGTGACTTGCTCTAAGGACATTATTTTCTCTACTTTTAGATCACGGGTTCACAGGTACCAAAGGGGTGTTACCAGAAGGAATTGGTAAGCAACGATTTTAGAGAATGGAGCTGAAGATTTTACTGCTTTAATTATCTATTCCTGTTATTTTCCCTTTGAACATTGTTATTGTATTTGTACTTTGTATTCCGGGCTTGTGTGTCCCAAAGTTTACTTTTTCCCAGATATTGGATATTATTTGGTAAATTTATTTCATGATTATTTTGGAGCTTATTCATTGTTTATGTGGTTATTCTTTTCATGCACAGTTGTATTCTCTTGTATATTGTTGAGTTAATCTGTTATAGCTTATGGATGATGTATAAATCATTCGCTGGGCCTTTGTTTCGTGCTCGTATTCCCGTATTTTGGAAAGCGGGGCGTGACAGGTTTTTAGTGGTGTTAGATATTATGTTAAATGAGAGATATTAGTTTGGCTCCCATATGGAATAATGTATTGGTTTAATCTTTCCTTCTCTCCTATATATATAGAAACATATTGTACACAACTAAATCAATCAATAAAGTATTTATTCGCATCCCTAATTCTAACATGATATCAGAGTCTATACTCCTAAAAGGTTTATACTGCTTTTTTTTCATCGTCATTGAGGTGGAGTGGTTTCTTCCTTCATCGGAATCACTCCACCTCCCAATCGTCGACATCCTTTCCCGATCAAATCCCAAAACCCTAATCTCCCCTACTAACAAAATCAGCCGCCAACCCTAATATCTCTCATCTAACATAATATCTAACACCTTCAAATTCAGTTTAATCACACATCCATTCTGGATTATTTTTATTGAAAAACAAAAGATGTCAACAGTATATAAACTTGATTCATTCTTATTTCTTTGATCACAAGGATATGCACACTTCAATTCGCAAAATTTAGTATTGAATAGAATTATAGGAGACAATGCGGAAATGTTGTTCTCACACCGACTGCAAAGAAACAGGCTGCAACTGCCCCACACCTTGTGTGCTGCCAGTTCTCACAGATATCACAACACACCATCTGTTCCTTGTCATCCTCTTTCGCCCCAGATACGCATTCCACAACCCTCTCAGCATTACTCCCACCTTCATAGAGCTCATCCTCTTTATCAGTTTCATCATTTACTACTCTCCCTTGAATAAAAACTCCGATTGCAGTGCCTATTTCGAAAATGAACTCAGAATCTTCTACATTAACACCTACAACTAACTTTGCGGTTAAGCTTTACAAGCCCAAATACAAGTCTCTAGATCTCTTCTCTGCTTCTCTTTTTAAATCGCTCATAGTCGCATTTGATTGAATAACCACCATTTCATATGGCTGCAATGCCTTAGGTTCGTTAGCACTATTTATGACTTGAACGGTGCACATTATCTTCAGATGGTCATTCTCCTGTAGTAGATTAAAAAATTCTTCGTTGTAGTCTTTGACGAGGTGTTTGGCATCGAGAATTGCTCTTACTGCCATCGGATATTGCACCCAGAGCACCCCCATTCACTCCTGCTGCACTGTATTCTCTTATTAGTATGTGCTTGTATAGGTAAGACATGTCTCTCATGAGTTGAACCTGCGTGACTTGAGAGCGAACAGAACCTGGAAACACGCTTGATACATCTTGTAAGCAGTATTCTAGAACTTTAGTTATCGGGATTACCATACGACGAACAATGTAGTTACTGACAATGTGGTTACCAAGTGATTTTAGCACATTGTCTAGTAGGCCAGTATCCCCAGTGTAAGGCCTTGCAGCATCTTGCACTTCTTGCCTAGTCACCCATCAAAATTGAATCTTCTTGAGGGCTCCTACAATCACCTTTGTTACCATCTCAACACATTTGATTGACCATCGACATGTTGGTTCTGATGAAGATAAAAATCGCAACAAATCAGGGCCGTACGATTTCTGCATAGATCTCAAAGCTTCTAATGGCAGATTAATCATAGCGGGCCTCTTTAACAAGTCCGGACCTTCTCCAGGACATGGACTTCTTTCAAGCCCATAAATAGTGACAGACTAGGTCCACTAGGAAAGACACCCAGCCCATGCAGGCTAGGAGTCAAATCTCTTATCCCCTAACAAGAGAACTTATCTCTTGAGGGGGAGAGACATAAAGGAGATAGGGAATTCATATCGATCCAACGGTTCTAAATTAATCTCTTGATATGTCTCTCAGGCCTATAAATACCCCCCCACAGTCAGAAGGTAATGAAAATTCGCCAGTTTTTCTCTCATACTCTCATTCTCTTTCTGGTTCTGACTTGGGTGTCGGAGGGTCTATCGCCGGGGCCAACCCCGGTATTTCAGGCTTTTTGCAGGTCCATCAGCCACATCAACAACCATCAGATTCAGATCACGGTGGTCAATCAACGATCTAGAGTCAATCTCAGGAGCTCTAATTGTATTTCACAGCCAAGTTCAAAGGTCAGATTTTTAGTAGTTTCCATCAATTATTAACTCACTATCTGTTTGCTCCCACACCAAAATAAACAGCAACATATTTGCACCGTCTGTGGGAAACTACACAAGTCAGACTTGCCGCCATGCCACCAAGACTAAGAGACAAAGGCGTGGCCTCAAGCTGTCGCACCAACTCTCTTCGTCAACCAGCTCCTCCTATGGAAGATCTGATTCCTCCTCAACAGTCACCCAGGCAGCCTAGTCACGCTCCTTTCAATGGAGAGACACCGGGGGGCTCCCGACAAAGCCATCATGAACAACATCCTCAGCACGACCGCATCTCAGTCCATAATGCTTTAACTGATTCAATGGCCTCACGAGGCCCCCGGGAGTCTAGAGATCTCCGCTAGATCATCAGTGTCAGGCAACAAGGAACTGACTTACAAATCCACTTAGACGAGAGGCGTGCCCCATCTAAGGTCTCCCACTCGGGACATCAAGCAAACCAGAGAACCAATTTTCATGGACAGAGATCAAGGCAATCATCCTCTCACAGGGGGTGCACCATAATACGGAGCCTGACTCATGAAAGTCGAAAGCTCCTTATGCAGAACAAAGGGGAAAATGCCCCAGTCACTAGGGCCGAATTGGATAAGTTTAAGCTCGACATCCTCCATGCTATCCAAGGAAGTCAAGATCTGGGCCAGCCCTCTAACGAAGGATCCGCAGACTCAATCAGATCCCAGAGAAAGGACGACCAAGTCCTTCATCGTATCCAAGAAGTGGAGAATCATCTAGAACAGATGAAGAATGAGAGAAACCGCTCCAGCAGGGCCTACCGCCCTAGTCGACCACTTTTCAGCGAAGCCATCCTCGATGCACCTATCCCAAGGGACTTCAAGGTTCCTCAATTCTAATCCTACAATAGAGAAAAAGACTTGACCTACCATATTGAGAGCTTCAAAACACTCATGATGGTCTATAACACCACTGATGCGCTCATGTGTCGAACATTTTCCGTAACACTAAAAGGATCAGCAAGGGAATGGTATTCGCACCTGACTCCAGAATCAATATTCTCGTTCGATAAGCTCAAGGAACTTTTCATTGTGCACTTTGTTAGTAGCCGCAAAGCTGAAAAATAAGTGTCTCCCTTTTAGAACTGATGCCAAGAGATGGAGAACTACCGAAAGACTTTGTCAAACGCTTTACAACTGAAGCAAGGTCAATTTCCTCCTTGAACACTTCAGTGAAAACTGTAGCTTTTCGCCACAACGTCACTAACAAAAATCTGAAAGCCTTCCTCGCAAAAAAGCCACCCAAAAGTTTCACTGAGTTCCTGGAAAGGAGTGACAAGTATATCAGGGTCGAGGAAGCTCTCTATCCTCAAGGCAAAAATGATTCATCTTCCGGGAACAAATGGAAGAATACAAGCGAGGAAGAACCCAAGAAGTTTCAAAAAAAATGGCGTAGGTCAACGTCGTCCACCTCCAGCAACGCACTTTGACATGTTCACTCCTTTCAATGCAAGCGTATCAGCCATCCTCATGGAAGTTGAGAAGGACTGAATAATCCGCCCTCCCCCCAAGATGTCAACGTCTAGCAGAAGAAGAGACAAAAATAAGTGGCGCGCATTTCACAGAGATCATGGACATACTACTGACAACTGTCAAGCCCTTAAAAAGAACTGGAAGCCCTGATTCGTAGGGGCTATCTCTCCAACTTCATTCAGAAAGAAAACGATGCAGAAAACCCTTCGCCTCGGAGGGCTAATAAGCATCAAGAGAGGCCATACAAATCACAAGACTCTAAACACATGGCCATCCTCCACTCCATTCATGGAGGCCCGATGGGGGGAGATTCCAACTCCTCCCGCAAAGCTTTCATGAGGAAAGTTGATTCCATAGATAACATTCTGCCTGCCAAAAGCACCAGGGTCCCGATATCTTTCTCCAACAAGAACTTAGAAGGCATCCGAACACCTTATTGTGATGCATTGGTGATAAACCTTTGCATGGTAGATCATGAGGTACGCCACATCTTGTTGGACAATGACAGCTCAGTAAACATCCTCTTCATGACCACATTCAAGGCTCTCAAGCTCTCTCGAGACCGACTCAAGCCAGTCAGTTATACACTCAACGGATTCTTCAGTGTCCCTGTTCAAGTAAAAGGAGTCGTCACACTGGATGTGACAGCAGGGAAAGTCCCCGCTATTCGAAAGGAAGCACTGGACTTTATGGTAATTGATGTCAAAGCCGCATACAACGCTATATTCGGTCGTCCTAGCCTAGCGGCCTTCCATGCAGTTGCCTCCGCATTTCACATGAAAATGAAATTCCCAACAACAGCTGGCGTAGGCCAAGCTGTAGGAAGCCAACAGGCAGCACGAGCATACTACACCACTACAATGGGGAGCTCGATTCTCCCTCTCGATGCCATAGAGATACCGCCAGAAAGTAGTCACAATAATTCCAAGACTGTAAACAAGCTTGAAGTCACTGCCATAAACAATTCTGCCAAGAAATTCCAAACCTACTACATCATCTCTCACCAGGTCCAAACTAGTTCTCATCATAATACAGTAATAAACCTGAACCCCTCGCCCGAAGCCATTCCTCCCATTCAACGGAAACAAATAGTCATGCCTAAACACATTGGTGCATCAGAAGATTTCTCTTTATCTATGCAAAACAATGGGGGGCTCCCTCCAAAACATACAAGTCTAGGTAAGGTCTACCAAGTTGTTCGCCTAACAGCTCTTCAACTTGAAGACCCAGAGGGGCAAGGAGATATCAGCAGATTTTGGAAGGTAGAAGACCTTGTGAAGGTGAAAGAAGGAGTTTGAAACATCCTCTCTTAATAGTAGTAACAAATTTTCTCAATTTGTAATAGCGATCAGCCACTAGAGCAGCCGCTTAGTTCTATTTTCCAACAAATTTTCTCAATTTGTAATAACGGACAGCCACTAGTGCAACCATTTTGTTTTATTTTCCAATAAAATGTAATATGAACTTTTGCAAAGTTATTGTACAAGCCAACGGAAGCATCCAATGATTTGAGTGTCAAACTTATACACAAAAATGGCACCAAAAATTCATTAAAAGCTTCCTACAAGACGGGTTCGGAGTCCGTACCCATGGTTCGATGTTACTTTAGCAATTTGCAATGAAGAAAGTTCAGAGTGAGCTTCACCATTCGATCTGGTCCTGTAATGTAACACCCCAGTCCCAAGCTTAGAAAATTTTATACAATTTATCAAACAAATTATTTATAGTATAGTACAACTGTCCACAACAGACTGCCTCTCAAAAGGTGGTTAACCGGATTGGTGAGTCTTGATCATAGGCTATATTATTTTAATATTATTTATTCTTGTGTGATTCCCGATATGGAATTATTTAAATCCATACTCAATCACTTTCTTCCTCCCATGTACAGCAAGCAGCCCCCGTGGGCCCCTTGGTACACGTCAGCGCCTCAGAAGACTCAGCGTTGAAAGACTTCGAGTGGGCCTCAGCGGGCAACAACAGCACGTTGCTGTTCTCTCTTACCGTGGCCCCCCCTCACATTTCCAATTATTTACCATTTATGCCACTCTCCTTTTATATATATATATATACATATACTATATATCTTATATATTTTATATTATATTATCTTTTTTAACACGGGGTGTTACATACACTCCCTACAGAAATCAGCGTCCTCGCTGAGCACGGGGCATGCACAATCTAGTGCAGGATCTACTTTCTAGCCGTTGTGGAGCATCTGCTCTTCTATCTGCCCGATGATTCATGATCTCGGAATCCACCGCCTGATCAATCACAATCCCGAATTTAATTGAGCTGCCCTCTTATCCGCCCGACTAATCATGATCCCGGAATTCACCGTCCGATCAATCATAGTCTCGGATTTAATTGAGGGCTCACCACAGCCCTGGAATCCACCACCCGACTAGGTCTATAGTCCTGGAATCTACTGCTCGACTGGGTCTATAGTCCCGGAATTCACCATCTGACTATATAGACATGCCCCACTCTCGGTGTCGAAAGTCGGCTTTGATACCATTTGTAATGCCCCTGCCCCAAGCTCAGATAATTTTATACAATTTATCAAACAAATTATTTATAGTATAGTACAACTGTCCACAACAGACTGCCTCTCAAAAGGTGGTTAACCGGATTGGTGAGTCTTGATCATAGGCTATATTATTTTAATATTATTTATTCTTGTGTGATTCCTGATATGGAATTATTTAAATCCATACTCAATCTCTCTCTTCCTCCCGTGTACAGCAAGCAGCCCCGGTGGGCCCCCTGGTACATGTCAGCACCTCATAAGACTCAGTGTTGAAAGTCTCCGGGGTGGGCCCCCACTGACGTCACGGGCAACAACAACACGTTGCTGTTCTCTCTTACCGTGGGCCCCCTCACATTTCCAATTATTTACCATTTATGCCACTCTCCTCTTATATATATATACATATACTATATATCTTATATATTTTATATTATATTATTTTTTTAACACAAGGTGTTACATGCAACCTGTTAATATTAAAGCAAACAACAAGCTAAATGCCCAATTTACACTTAGAACGGTGCTAAACCCCGTTACAAGCTTTCCATAAGATGGATTCAGAGTCCATACCCATGGCTCGAAGATACTCTAAGAATTTGCAATGAAGCAAGTTCAGAGTGCGCTTCGCCATTCGATATGCTCCTGCAATCTGTTAGCACCTCCACGACCGGTTCGAAGTCCATACCAGTGGCTCGGAGTTACTTTAGCAACCTGCAAATAAGCACGTTTAGAGTTCAACTCGCCATTAGATATGCTCATGCAACCTGTCAAAACTCAAACTAACAAGTTTGGAATATCCATACCCATGGCTCGGAGTTACTCTCGCAACCTGCAATTACACACGTTTAGAGTTTAACTCGCCATTCGATCTGTTCCTGAAACTAGTAAAATTTCCTTGAAGACAGATTTAGAGGTCCAAAATCATGGATCGCAGTTACTCCAGTATCACTTGTAAAAGCAACACTTATAGTTTAACTCTACACTCGACGTGACTCTCACAATTTTTCAGAGGATCTATACAACAAGTTTGTAAAACGACTCTCCCTGAGAGTTGTTCCTACAACTAGCTGAGTTCAAGGCAGAGAAGTTCTAAACTCCGTCACACACCGTCGATGGTTCGTTAGCTATACGCAACAGACTTGATGCCCTGTTATTTAGCTACAAAGAACCCAATCGATGGCACCTCAATCATGATAGCAAGGATCAAGCATATGAAAAGAATTCTACAAATCACAGAACTATCACAAACCCATATGTTCAAGATCCAATACCACTACAAATATCTACAAATACAAAATGGCTAGTCCAGAGTCTAACTCTCTCTAAGAGCAGCTCATACGACTAGCCAACCCCCAAGACGATGAATCACAGGACAAGACACCGGCACATAGAAGACTTCTTATTTCATAAATTACAAGTCTTATTACAACAATAGAATTACAATGAGTCTACGTTTCACATCTAGGAATTGCTACCAAAAGTCCTGCGAACACTGTACAACAAACTGTCATGTAAGTTGTTTTTCCAGCTACACACTTGAGAGATGCTCTACCTAAGAGAAGCAAACCTCTTCACCGGCCTCCTACCAGCTAATTGCTCCATAGGGCCACCTCAACTCTTGATTATGAATTTCAAGACAAGTCTTTCTTAGGTAGGCAAGCTCTAGGTTTATCCGACCACCTTCACCTGAGCAAGCTCCAACTCCGTCTCGCTTAAAGCACCGTGCGAACTGGAGAGTCCCAACTTTGTCAAGCACAGCGTATCACGAAGGAGAGCAAGCTCTATGTCCTGAGGACCTTGTTCGATGTATGCAACTACTTGTCACCAAGAGAAGAATGGAATCACCACAATGCTGAACAAATACAAGTGACTTCACTTCAATATTCAGAAAATTCAGAACACCCGCAACTCATTCGCTCTAAAAATGAGTTCGGCGCTACGCACACCACTTGAGTTCCTCCAGTCGACAACTCGTCAACATCGAGCTACGAATTCGACGCCTTGCGCTTCGCCCAAGCACCGTCAACAACTCGTTAGCTCCAAACAACAAGTTTAATGACCCTGCTTTTTGTTCAGGCTCCACCAAATAACTTGTTAGCTCCGAACAATGAGTTCAACGCCTTGCTCTTCACTCAGGCTTCGTCAACAACTTGTTGGCCTTGAACAATGAGTTCAACGCTTTGCTCACCACTTGAGCTCCATCAATAACTTATTGTCTCCATCAATAATGCCATTGCTCACCACCCGATATGACGACTATATCTTGTAGGGTGACCGTCATCTCCCCAATGGGTAGGTGAAACGTGTGTGTCTCCGGCCTCCATCGCTCCACAAGAGAGGTAAGTAATGCATGGTCACATTTTACTTTCGCCAACTTTGACATTCCATAAAATCCGCTATTTACCAAATAATTTGGTACTCGAGGATGCGTCGGCAATATGGTGTGAATTCGGAAACTCATTTTCTCAACATCTCCATTCCATACCGCCTGCGACCTATGATCTTCTTGTAAATAAAGTAGGAAGGATCTAAAGGACCCGGATGTCCATGTAGTGCATGCGAAGATGAAGATGATGGATCCACATCATGAGAAGAAGATGGTTGTGTAGGATCCATTTACCTGTGAACTTTAAAAATTACGTGTCAAGTACAATAATAATAAACATTATGTATGGAGATACTAAAATTTGTAAGCCGTGTTTCTTCAACAGAATTAATAATCGATGTTTGAAGATAACAACAACTTTTCAATACTCGTATCGAAATATTACTCATAACAATCACCACCACAACATCTCCACACACTACAAATCTATCTATACAAACAAATCTCACATGGATGAATCTTAGATAGCAATATAGGTCATCCACATCTCACATAGATGAATCTCACTTTACATGTCGTACGGTACATGGATATAATCATCATCTATTTTACTATACTATCAATATAGCTCTTATTGATCCAAAATCAACATTTCACACATCATCAACAACAATCCTTAAGTACATTTCGCATATCTACTACTTAGATAAATCTAATCTACACCTCTTGTACTATGCTACCAATATATATAGCTCTCATTCATCAAAATAAACATTGTAAAAAAAATTAGGGATGTTGAATACTTACCACAATTTCGGATTTAGGAAGATTTCTATAGGGAATGAGCGAATCACAAGTAGGGTTTATGTTTAATTGTTGTTTGGGAAGTTAGAGATCACTCCAATAGTTGGGATTTTGGGATTTTTTGATTTAGGGATCTAGGGTTTGTGGGTTACGGGAGTGAAGAGAGAGAGTTCAAAAAAATCGAATGACAAAGGGGTAGGAGAAGGGTTTGGAGGCACTGAATATAGGTAACTGTGCAAAATAGAAAGTAACTGATGCCGTTATTCAAAATAACGGCATCAGTATAAACTATGTCATTTTCTCAGAGAATGGCATAGGTTACTTTATTCTCATACTTGTCTCTCAGCTCACAATTGAGACCGTTTGCTCCTTCGACTAAAAGCAACAGATGTCGTTATTCCAAATAACGGTATGATAGTTTTTTTAAAAACAGATGCCGTTATTAGGAAGAACGACATCGAAATGACCTATGCCATTCTTCCCAAGAACGTTTGTTGCTGACGTGTCCAAAACTGGGTCAGTTCGCTAATTGTTTTCGGAAGTGGGTCAAGGCGCCAAATATTTTCAAAAAGTCGGTCAGTACGGCAAAATTTTCGTGTGTCTGTTATATAAAATAATAATAATATTAATTAAAGGGGTAGTTATTATGAGATAGTGGGTGTGTGAGGCTAGGAGATGTGAAGAGTGGGAGAATGTGAAGGGGTTTATGGAGAAATTTGTGTACGGATAGTTGAATTTTGGTAGGGTAGGATAATGGGTTAACGGGTTGGGTATATAAATGTGGGTTTGGATTTGTAGACTTGGGCTTGGGTTGGGCTCTAGTCATATATTAATAAGCAATGCAAATCAAATGAATATAAAATTGGGCTTTAGATGATGGGCTTCATATTAATAAATAATAATACAAGATATATTAAAATCTATGGGCTTTAAAAAATTAATAATAATAATAATAATAATAATAATAATAATTATTATTATTATTATTATTATTATTATTATTATTATTATTATTATTATTATTATTATTATTATACATGACAGAATATAATTTGGATTCAACACATTTATGAAAATAACTCGATAATAATAATAACAATAAAAATAATGAAAATAATAAAAATAATATTAATAAGGTTATAATATACTATTATTCGAATAAATGTAATTTTCGATTAAGAAAAGATTTTAATAGAAAATTCAAAACGAATTCAAACAAAATGAATTTATAATTAATCGAATACAGAAAATATTCAGGAAATATGTATTTGTGGGAACGGGGGTTACAAAAAAGCTTGGTACACACACACACACACACACACACACACACACACACACACACACACACACACACACACACACACACACATATATATATGCAAATCCAAGTCCAAAAATCTTCAAAAAATTTGCCTAAAAATTACTTGCGGGTTCAATAGAAGAGGAAAAGAAGAAATGGGTTCGGGTCGGGTTCAATTTCACAAGCCAAACCCATAAAATAATCCACAAGAGATCACAATAACGGGTTGCGGGTACGGATGAAAACCCGAAACCCACAACCCTCCTCCATCTTCTTCTTCTTCTTCTTCTTTTTCAAAAACTGAGCACCAGAAATCTAAACTACGGGGGACTCCGTCTTCGCCAAACTCACTAAAAGCCTCGACCAAAACGGACCACCTCCGCTCCACCGTCAAGCTCCCTCAGTCGAGCTCCATCTCCAAGTTACAGTTCACCTCGCTGAAACCCACAGAGCCCAAAACAGAGCTCGACCAAAGCTTCGAAAACCCCAAGAAAAAGCTAAGTCCATAGCTCAATGATAGGGGAGCTCTCATAGCTCGACGAGGGAAATTGTTCATAGCTCGACCATCAAGCTACCCATAGCTCGACAAGAAATCGAAGGCCATAGCTTGGCAAAGGCTCAAAGCTTATGGCTCGAAGAGATCCTAAGAAGATATAGCTCGACAAGGAGGCATCACAGCTCGACGGTAGAGAATCTCCGTAGCTCGGTCGAGCTACAAGAACAGAGCTCTCCCAACAAAAACAGAGCTCGACCGAACCCATTGCTCGACCGGGGTGATAGCTCGCCGAAAAGCAGTAGCTCGATAAAGCCCCATAGCTCAACCAAGATTCCTTAGTTCGACAAGCTTGTAGATCGATGAAGATCAAAGATCAACCAAAGCTTCGAAACAGAACGTCGCCATAGCTCGACAGAGTAGTTCGACAACGAAGAACCTCGATAGCTCGAGAGCGCCGGTAGCTGGAAGAGAATAGCTTGATGAGAAAGCAATGCCATAGCTCAACCAAGATTAAAAGCCCATAGCTCGAAGAAATGGTTAGTCGAGCTACAGGGTTGCTCATAGCTGCTGTCAGCTGTCGAATCGTTCAGCAATTCGAGCGCGTGCGAGATGGACGCGCGTGATTGAGCCACGTTGCTAGTCTCCTTCCCCAAAGCCAAGCTCGCTTCTCCACCATCTGATCTCACTCAGTGGATGAGCTCCCTTCCGAAGAACGCTCCAAATCGCGCCACGCGGCCACTGATCACAGTGACCTCATCACAGCCGCCCAAGTGCATGAGCGGGCGAGCCAGCGTCTGATCAATGCTTCTGATCGTGCCAAAATTTGCGTCACATCACCAAAGTCACCGTGAACGAATCACAGCCGTTCATTCACCTCAGAGCGGGAGTCGAAGCTGATCAACGCTGCCAGTTACGCCAAAAATCATGCTCATGTATGATAATTCACAAAAATCCCCGAAAAATCATTTCAAATTCGAAAATTAATTTAAAAAATCTGAAAATAATTATTTAAATTAGGAAAATTCATTAAAATTTTCCAAAAAATAATTAAAATCGGATTGATTAATTATAAAATTCGAAAAAGTGATTTTAAAATTGGGAAAAAATTCCAGAAAATTCTAGAAAAAATTGGAAAAATCCAAAGAAATATGGAAAATTTAGGAAGATATTCACTGCATTCAGAAGCCACACAGCAGTTCTAGGTATCTTCGAAAACCCTAACAGATAAGATTATACTCCAGAGTCCAAAAGTAAGACGTACTACTCCCCGAAAGCCAAGAAAATTGCCTTCTGGGAGTGGGGGGCTTATGATGATGGTAAAAATCACAGCAAATCAGGGCCGTACGATTCCTGCACAGATCTCAAAGCTTCTACAGGCAGATTAATCATAGCGAGCCTTTTTAACAGGTCCGAGCCTTCTCCAAGACATGAGCTTCTTTCAAGCCCATAAATAGTGACAGACTAGACCCACTAGGAGAGACACCCAGCCCATGCAGGCTAGGAGTCAAATCCCTTATCCCCTAACAAGAGAACTTATCTCTTGAGGGGGAGAGACATAAAGGAGATAAGGAATTCATATCGATCCAACGGATCTAAATCAATCTCTTGATATGTCTCTCAGGCCTATAAATATCCCTCCCCCTCTACAGTCCGAAGATAATGAACAATTTGCCAGTTTTTCTTTCATACTCTCTCTTTTTCTAGTTCTAACTTGAGCGACGGACGGTCTGTCACCGGGGCCACCCCCGGTGTTTCAAATTTTTTGCAGGTCCATCAGCCACATTAGCAACCGTTGGGTTCAGATCACAGTGGTTAATCAACGATCCAGAGTCAATCTTAGTTGCTCTAATCGCATTTCACGACCAATGTCAAAGGTCGGATTTTTAGTAGTTTTTATCAATTATTAACTCATTATCTGTTTGCTCTCACACCAAAATAAGCAGCAACAGGTTCAGTTACAATGCTATGGAAGTCAAATGCGGTAGGAGCGTTTTGGGGTAGGTGGTGGTTTAGTTCAAACATGAAGCGGAAGATGCCAGATAAAGTGATGAGGGTATGACCACTGACTGCATGGTATTTTGTGATGAGTATTGGGATTTCACTGGGGATATTGCAAACGAAATAGGAAAGCAGGAGGAAGAGAGAGCGGCAGCGAATGAGTTCGAGCCATTCGAGCCAGTTTTGGTACAATTGTTCATTGATGTGGTAGGTGCCTTTGAGGAATTTGTAGTAGCCCCAACGACCGAACCAGGGACGACCATAGGCGGGTCCATGTATCAGTCTGAATTCCATGCCATATTTCTTGGCCATATCGGTTATGCTCACTTTTCTTTAAAATTCAGAGGGAAATGAATGAAATCAAATAGTGATAAGTATAATTGACATTCAATATTGTTAGATATTATTATAGTCTCATATTAGTTGTAGAGTTGTTTTGATATTTGTTCTCCTCCTATATATAGGTGGTATTGTACTTGGTTGAACTCGATTCAATATTCAGTATTGTTTTCATCTCTCTTTGGTTTATCTTAACATAGTATCAGAGCCAAGTTATACAAATTTCTTTCCAAACCCCTAAAAAAAAAAAACCTAGAACAGCCAAACAACACTTTTCATCTTCCCCACCGAAACCCACTGTTGGACCTCCTTCTCCGGCCATTCGCTCATCAACGACCTCAGTTCTCTCCCACCTCAAGTCTCCCCCTGGGCTTTCTTCGGCCCATTTACCAGGATCGATGAACCTTCTAGGTCGATTGGTTTATTCCTTTCCCCGCCCTAACTCTTCGTCTTCCTCCATCTCATTTTCTTCTCTTTCTAATCATCCCCCCTTGAGGTGCCACCGCTGTCTTCAAGTCGGTCACCTGAAGGCTTTTTGTTCGTTTACCATGAAGTGTTTGTTTTGTGAGAAGTCGGGGCATTCCAGGAATATATGCTATTCCCTTCAACAATTATTGGGTCTGCCTATGGGAGTTCCCATTTCTGATTCCGTTCTATCCGCGCTTGATTTCCCTGCACTTCGCTCCAAATTAGTGGATCTCAACTCCTCAAAACCTAAGAAAGCTAACCTGTCGGTGCATGCTCCTATTTTACCAACTCCTCCGGCATCACAGCTCCTTTCTACCACTCCACTCATCCCTCCTACTCCTAAAACTGCGACTCTCTTACCTCCTCTGTCCAAACCCCCCGTTACCTTGTTCTGTGCTCTCACGTCAGAGCTTAACGTCAAAGTAGAACGTATGCATTGCCTTGGCACCGTCTCTTTCACTGGAGGTTCTATTTCCCACTCTTCCCTCAATTCATCTCTTTCAAATTCCTGCAATATTTCATGCTGGTCTTGGGCGTTGAATGCTTGCTCGAATGGTGAAGTGGTTATCAACTGCCTTTCGGTGAAGATTCTGGAGGACATGGTTGCTATGAAATCTCTTTCCTTTGGCTCCACGTCTTTGCAGATTTGTAAATGGGCCTGTGTTGGTGCTAATAAGGCAGAGCCTCGTTCTATCTCGTCCAAAGTGACTATTTTGGGGTTACCCTCCTTTTGCGATTCACCGAAGTTGGTGGCTGATATGACTATATGTATTGGTGGCCTGGTATGCACCTCCTCAACCTCCCTTCTTGCTTCGGGCTGCTTGCAGGTTAAGGCCACTTTTCTATGCCCCTTGGCTCTCTCTCGTATCTCAAAATTCTCCCTCAGGATTGGAGATTGTTCATTCGACATCTCTGTCTGTTACCATGACAGTCAAACTTCTTCTCTGGAGGGTACTTCTGTCTCTGAGAACATCAAACCGCTGCATCGTGTATCGGAGCCTAAGAAAGCTCTCACATTCACAGAAGGATCTTCCTCTGTCCCTTTATCTAGCTCTAAGTCTCGGATGCTTCATAAGAATTTTAACAAAGGCAACAATCGGGGCGTGCGATTCCCGCAATCCACCTGCAATCCCATGTCTACCTCTTCCCCTTTCGCTCATTCCCCCTCCAAACCTCCCAACCTAGTGTGGATTAACCCCAATATTGCTATTGGTACTCCTCCTATAGCTCCCGTTAAAGCTGTCTCTCAGTCACAGCCCGCTCTTCTCCCCGGTCAGTCTTCCACTGCCTTAATTCTGTCTCCGCCTAAGCTAACTGTTCCCTCTTCCGATGAGGCTAAATGGCCCAACTGGTCTGTCAATCCCCATTATTCTTCTGATTGGGACAAGTTCGCCACTGCGATTCAGGCTACTCCCTCGTCTAAATCTTCCACTGTTGTTCGTGTTGTGGATGACAAGTGGATTGAGGATGACGATCTTCTTTGCGAAGAAGAGAAGGGATTAAGCAAGAATCCGATTGTTTGCAAGGTACTTCTATCCTCCTCTCCTTCTGGTTTTCTTTATTTGGCTCTGGGGTCTATGGATGTTACTTACATTCTTTCCCTTTTATTATATCCGTGTAAGTTTATGGTTTCCTATTGTATTCTCAATTGGCTTAATTATAATATGCATGCTATTAGTTCGATCCAATGCTCTACGACGTTTACTATTTCGCCTTGTTCTTTCATACCTCCTAAACCACCTCTCTTATCCCTATTGGTAGATTCTCCTTCTTCTACCTTTTGTGAACTTCCTTGTGCTATTACCGGAGTCATCTGCGAGAACTCCCCCTCCCTGTCTAATAATATTCATTCATTACAATCCTTCTCTTCTCCCCCATCCCAATTCTCTTCTCCCCTCCGCATGTGCGGTTGTGAAAGAACAAAAAAAGCCAGCTTCTAAAGTGAAATTCAATTCGATATTGAATTCGAAGTTGGTTAGATCAAGTGCTCACATACGCGCCAAAAACCAAGGAAGGTGCTCTCCGGCTATAAGAGCTTCACTGGCTGTGCAAGTGCGTAACTTGGAAATTCCTCCCCCTTCTATGGGTAACTCTGATGGCACCCAAGGTCTCCTGGGATCTATTTACCAGATTCATTTTGACTCATTATCGGACCCGGATCTTCTTGACTTAGCCTCTAATTTCGGCTTCATCATGGACCCAGACAATCTGACTCTTCTCAAATCTCTTCGATCGCTCGAAACAGCGATAGCTCGCAAGCACAATTGTTGTAATGATTAATTTCTCTTGAAATATTTGTGGTTTAGGGTCCTCCTCTAAACAAGAAGCTATTTATAACCTTATTTCTTCTGTCCATTGTGACATCATTTCTATTCAAGAATCTAAGATTAATTCCTTCTCCCCTATGCTAGGTTGGGCCCTTGGGGGCTCTCTCCTTTTCGATTGGATCGTGTTGGATGCGATCCACTCGAGAGGCAGGATCCTCTTTGGATTTAAAGCCTCTGCTTTTCATGTGATTTCTATCCAGCGCCTCACCTTTTTCCTAGTCATTATCCTTAATTGGATCCAGTCTAACTGTTCTTTGACGGTGGTTTCTGTTTATGGACCTGCTACCCAAGCACGTCGCCCTCTCTTCTGGCAAGAGTTTCTCTCCTTCATTGGCTCCATTCAAGGGCTTTGGATTTTTTGCGGGGACTTTAATGTTACCTGTTTTGCCTATGAACGATTGGGAAATGCTTCCAACTCTGCTGACTCCTCCCAGTTTAACGACTGCATTCGGTCTCTCAAACTGGCTGACCTTCCGATCAACGGTCGCTCATTCACTTGGTCTAATATGAGATTGTCCCCATCGATGGCGAAGCTTGACCGCTTTTTAGTTTCCAATCAGTGGATCTCCAAGTTTCACAATTCTTTTGCCCAAGCTCTTCCCAATCCTTGCTCAGACCATGTGCCTATCGCTCTTCATTCGGCTTTTAACTTCTCCAAACCCTTTAAGTCTCGCTTTGAAAAATTCTGGCTTGAAGACCAGGTTTTCGTGAACTTAGTGGGTGAGTGTCTGTCTGCAGTCACTGGATCCTATGGTCTGGGCAGAATCCTTTTAAAACTCCATGCAGTCAAATTTGGCAGCAAAATTTGGCATAAACAAAAAGTCGATGGTATGCGGATTATGAAAAATTTTCTTCTTTCGACTATTCAAGATATTGATCGTGCGAAAAAGACCTTTGTTCTCTTCTAGGCTGACCGATCGAAAAGAAATGAGTGTAAAAGAGAATTTGCTTCTCTCCTGCATTTAGATCATATTAAATGGGCTCAAAGAGCCAAGGTTAAGTGGCTTAAAGAGGTGGACGGGAATACGTCCTTCTTTCATAAGTTCGCTTCTCACCGTCAAAGATGTAATCATATATCCTCCATCTTCGAAGAGGAGGTGGAATATCGTACTAATTCTGACTTTCACTCTGCCTTCTTCAATTTCTTCAAACTCCTTATGGTTACGCCGATGCCTCATTCTTGTCATCTGGATTGGTCCAACCTTTATGGGGATGAATCTCATGATCTGTCTAGTCTTGAGTTACCATTTTTCCTGGAAGAAATTAAAGAGGCTTTTTTTCTATGCGGAGTGATTCCGCTCCTGGATCGGATGGCTTCCCTAATTTCTTTTTTCAGAAATTTTGGGAATTTCTGAAAGAAGATTTCTTGGCCCTCTTTTAAGATCTTCTCTCCGGTCAATTTTCTTTCGATCGCATTAATTATGCCAACATTGTGCTCATTCCGAAGATTATTGGTGCCAATAAGGTCTCTGCTTTCAGACCCATTAGCTTACTTAATTCCACCTTCAAAATCATTATGAAAGTTCTTGCTAATCGCCTTAGCTCAGTCATTTCTCTGCTCATTGACCCAGCACAATCTGGTTTTATTAAAAACAGATTTATCTTGGATAGTGTGGCTTCTGCTCAGGAAGTCATTTCCAACTGTCATCATTCTAACTCGGAAGGGATTCTTTTGAAGCTTGACTTCGAAAAAGCTTATGACAAAGTTGATTGAAATTTTCTCCTTGAAATCCTTCTTCACTGCGGCTTTGGTCTCAAATGGATTTCTTGGATTCAATCCAGCCTTTCTTCTGGTATCTCTTCGATTATTATTAATGGTACCGAAGGCCATAAGTTTAATTGTAAACGCGGCCTCCGTCAAGGTGACCCGATTTCACCCTTATTATTCTCCCTTGTCGCAGACGTTTTCAGTAAACTTTTGTTGCAGGCTTGGAATTCCAATGTTATCGATGGCCTGGGTGGCTTCAACGGTTTCCGAGGAATTCTTAATCTTCAGGTTGCGAATGATACGATTCTTTTCTTAAAACCAGATGGTATCGCTCTGCGTAATCTAAAACTGCTTCTCTACCTTTTTGAAAATGCTTCAGGTTTATCCATTAATTTTAGTAAAACTTCGGTGCTTTGGCTCGGAGGGTCGGAGAATCGTAATTTCGAAATTGCTCAGTTTTTTAACTGTGCTATTGCGTCCTTTCCTCTCCCTTACCTTGGTATTCCACTTAGATGGGGTAAACTCCACAAATCAGACTGGATTCCGCTTATTGATAAAGTGGAATCCAGACTCAATTTGTGGGCTGGTAAACTTCTTTTTAGGGGAGGACGTCTAATTCTTATTAACTCTATCCTCTCCTCCATCCCTTTATACATGATGTCCTTCTTCGACTTTCCGTCGTGGGTCATTACCAAGATCGATCGTATTAAACAGAACTTCTTCTGGTCGAGCACTCCTGTTTTCAGATCGGCCAAACATCTCTGCAATTGGGGTTCGATCTGTAGATCTAAACGTGATGGTGGCCTTGGAGTGATTAATCTTAGAAACCAGAATCTGGCATTATTAGGTAAATAGGATTTGGAGAATCCTTAAAATGGGAGACTCTTCTTGGGCTCGCATCATTTGCCTTAAATACTTCTCTTGCCACAAAATTTGGGAACTTCCTTCTCCTCTACCTTCTACGACATCTTCGTTTTGGAATGGTGTGTGGAAATCCGTCTCTCCTTTCAAATGTGGACTTCTGAAAGTGTGCGGTCCTGGGACCTGCGTTTTGTTTTGGAATGACTTATGGTTGGGAAACCTCTGTATAGCTTCGGCTTTTCCAGAGTTATTCCAACTGGCTGCCAATCAGAGCGCTACTGTGGCTGATTATTCCAGTTACCACAACGGCTCTAGATCTTGGCTCATTCCTTTTGTTTGCAATTTGCCTCTTCCCTTAATCCCCAGACTGTCCTGTCTCTTGACTTCGCTTCAAGCTTACTCCTGGCAACCCCAGGATGATTTCCGCTGGAGATGGAACAGTTCCGGTAATTTCACGGTTAAATCTTTCTATAACTTTCTCAATTCGGGAGGAGTTTCCTCACCTTTTGCTAACTCTATTTGGAAGTCTTTTGCCCCCCTCAAGATCAAAATTTTGACTTGGCTCGCTATTAGAATAAATTACTCACTATGGATATACTCAATAGAAAACACATTGCGGTTGGCCAAAATTGTGTTATGTGCAACCTGGCTCCGGAGAACGCTTTTCATTTATTCATCTATTGCCCATTTTCTCAGCCGTTGTGGTGGATTTCTCACCATGCTTGGGGGGTGGTTGGTTTTCCTGAGTCTTTAGATTCTTGGTTCACATCGTGGCGCACTGCCACCATCCCTATCCGTCTTCATCCCTCCTGGGACATCACTATGATGGCCTCCTGGGACATCATTTCGAAGGAAAGAAACCTTCGTATCTTTTCTAACTCCAAGCGTCCGATCTCGAGTCTTATCAATGACCTCCTCTTCTTTCCCAATCAATGGGCTTCTTCCTTGACTCCGCATAGGATTAATTCCTTAAAACTCCAAAAAATTGATACAGCTGCTTCTTTATACTATCAATTCAACTTCCTTCCGCCTTAGTCTACTTGTTTCGTACTTTTCTTTGTCTTTTCCTTTTCTCTTTGCCTTTTTAGCTCTATTCGGTTTACTTCTTTTGGGTTTTTGCTTTTTGCTGCTTTATGTTTTGGGCTAATGTGGTTTTTCTGCTTTCTTTTGGCAGCACTAAGCACTCGGGAGGTGTCTATCCTTTTGCAGCTCTGCTCTACGGTTCTTCTGTGAGACTGTTAATCTCTCTCTATTTTGGTTTGGTTTTGGTTCTGTTCCTTCAATGGGACCTTTTGCCTTTTGAGTTGTTGCATCCTACTTTATGCAGGGGTTTCATTTTGGGCCTGATTAGTTGTTTCTTTTCTTGACTCTTATAGTGATGGTTCTTTATCCATTGCTGTTAGTTGGCTAAGTGCCACTGTTATGTTCAACCTATCATCTATTTAAGTTCTTTGACTGTATGGTGGTTGGTTTGTTGCTCTTTTGGGCCCTTGGCACGCTATGAAGGCCTTTTATTTCCCCTGTGTTGTATGCTTTCAGTTGGGTGTGACTTGTGCTTTCTGTGTTCTTGGCTGAAAGGGGGTTTGGCCATTTCAGCTGCTGCGTATTTTTGCGTTTTCTTTATTCGCTTTTTATTTATGCATGGTTTCTGTGGTTAGCCTTGGAGGGAGGATTTGGTCCTCTTCTGTTGTGCAGGTTGGGCGGAGCTAATTGCCTTTTGTGTTTTCTGTGTGATTATTTGGTCGGGGCTTGGCTTTTTGGCTTTTTCAAGTTGTTCGTGGTTGTTTTTGGTGCTCTTTGTCTCTCTTGTCTGTTGGATTCTGGACAATTTTGTGTCTGGGATGACTATGTCTTTCTTCGCTTGTCCCTGCTTTGTGCGTTGCTTCTGTGTGTTGGTCTTGCATCTGTTGTGCATCTTGCCGGCTGTTTGTGTGCTGTTGTAAATATCTTATTTACTTCATAGCTTCTTGTTAGTGCTGGCCTTTTTTTGGGTCCTTTCTGTACTACATCTTGTATTACTCTTCCTTTTGTTCTACTCTATTGACTTTATATCTATATTATTGTCTGGGCTAGAGTTGTTCGACTCTATCCTTTTCATCAAAAAAAAAATCCCATATCGAATAATGTATTGGTTTAGTCTTCCCTTCTCTTCTATATATAGAAGACATATTGTACTCAGTTTAATAAATTAATAATCAATAATAAAGTATTTCTTTCTATCCCTAATTCTAACATGGTATCAGAGTATGTACTCCTATAAGGCCTATACTAATTTTATTATCGTAGTCGAGGTGGAGTGGTTCTCGCCTTCATCGGAATCACTCCACTTCCCAACATTCCTCTCCCGATCAAATCCCAAAACCCTGATCTCCTTCTCCCTCAATCAACAAGCCACAAACCCTAACCCTATCAAATCCAAAAACCCCAATCGTCTTCTCCTTCAATCGACAAGCTGCAAACCCTAACCCTAGAGGCTACTCCAACAACATCGCCAACAGCTGCCAACAACAGCAATCCAAAGCTCTAGCCATCACCTTCATCAAAACTCATAAAACTCTGGCGACCCTGCCAGCAATAAAAGCAACAACCCCCAACTCTCAACTCCGGTGACGTTGAGAGATCCTGATCGTCCACACCAACAAAAAATAGCAGCAACTCAACGCCACCGTCCTCTTCGTCTCCATGGCCTCCGACGTCACTGACACAATCACGGTAACAACATCAACTCCCATCGACAACATCCTCTCACTGTCCTTCAACAACAATAAGCTTCGACAACAACTCGGCCACAACCCCTCATCCCAGCGTCACCATCAACTCCATCCCAAAATCAACACCATCTCGAAGTCGATGTCGTTCAGATCCCGATGTCCACCTCCTGCCGCCGCTTCAGCCATCGACAACTACCCCCCTGTATCACCGTCGAGCCACACCACACCAACTTACCTACCCTCGCCGACCACCTCATCGCCTACTCCCAAAGCCACCTACATCCTATTCACCATCGCCACCCTCCTACCTCGACAATAAATCCCAACAACCCCCAAATCCCACATCCCAACGTCACCCAGCTACATTCCGAAACCCCCAAATCCTGACCCTCCCTACCCCGCCGTCTCTCTCCCATCTTTCCCAGTGGCTCCCTTTCCATCCCGAAGTCGACTCTGCCCCTCTTCCAAATCTCTAGCCGCCAACCCTAGCCGCCCCTCTTCCAACTCCTAATCCTATGACCCTAACCATAGTTATTATTCCTAATCTAATCCTCTCACACAAACCCGACCCGCTCCAAACCCTGCCCACTTCCAATACATACCCATACTCGATATCCAAACCTGAAACCCTTACTCCAAATACCCTATACCCGTCTTCCTAAATATTTTTTTTAAAAAAAAACTACAGGTCTTCAGCTTCTACAGTCTTCGTCAACAAACTCACGCCGAGTTTGAGAGGGGGAGATATCAACATCATCACGGTTCTTGTCTCCCTCACCTTCCGTCGACGTCCACCATCTTCCGCATCCAGTTCTCAGTTCAGGGATAATTCTCAAGTCAGGGGTGAGATCCCAACATGCATCAATAGTGTGCCACTTCCTTCCACAACATACTACTACGTCTCAAGTCAGGGGTGAGATCCCAACATGCTCCAATAGTGCGCCACCAGATACTACTTCTTCTACTTCTCACTTCGGGGTGAGATCCCAACAGATCAGGATATGGAGATCCCGCCACAGTTCAGGATATAAAAATCCTAACAGTGCGCCACCACTATTTCTCCACCACTTCCTCCACCACTTCCACTACTACTACTACTATTCTCATGTCCGGGGTGAGATCCCAACACATGCGTCATCGAGCGTCTTCCCTGCGCCATCTACTTAGAGCGTCGTTCCAAGTATCATAGTTTGTCATCCCTGCCACATCAACATCATCAATATTCCAAACCCATGTTGCTTGAAACAACTTGAGTTTTAGAGAGGGTGTTAGATATTATATTAGATATTATATTATGAGAGATATTAGTTTAGTCTCATATTGAATAATGTATTGGTTTAGTCTTCCCTTCTCTCCTATATTTAGGAAATATATTGTACTCAGTTTAATAAATAAATAATCAATAATAAAGTATTTCTTTCTATCCCTAATTCTAACATCATGTTCTGTTGGAAGTAGCCCTGGTTCGCAAAACATCTCAAACTGAAATATCCTCTCTTATCCCTTCCTCTTCCTTGAGCTCCCAACACTAAACCCTGTTTCCATGACCAAGATCGGAATCTTGTGTGTCCTCAAAGTGTCTGAAATGTTTCTGCCTTTGGCCTATAAGAGCATGCATGTAAGTAGGTTGGTCAAAAATTCAAATTCTGGTATCACACAGTGCCTAGGAATTAAATTTGGGGGGAAACAAAACAAACAGTCATCTTATATGAAGTTGGATAATATATAAGTGACTTGCTTTTAGTGTGACCTAATATATATAAGCACCATGGATCCCTTCTTTCGTTCATGCATAGATCGACTGTGAGAAAGCTTCGTGTTAGTCATTGAATATTACTCCATAAAGTCTCTGATAAACTCAATGAAGAAGAGCTGAGGAGAGTTATCAATAAGATAACAGTTTAAATTGGTATTCATCAGGTATGTGTGTTACTAATATAAGGTAGGAAAGTAGGACATGTGGCCTCTAGACTTGTACAACATGTTCCTCATTTTTCTGAATAAAACAAATGGTTTGTAAATTTCAATCTAAAAAATAAGAATGTGCAATACACGTGTTTTTTTGCCTTAAAGAACCTCGTTCTTTCTTTAACAAATTATAACGGTACATATGGTTGGTACAATAAATAGAAATGAAAAGACCATCAACGATCTAAGTGCTCGTTATATGGCCGGATAATCATATCACTGCAACTTGTTTTTTTTTTTTTTTTCTTTTAAATATAACTGCAACTTGTTATAATAGTAAATTCATGCATCCGACACCTACAAGTACAAGAAACAACACAAGCACAACATAGATGACAAACCCACCCTTCCTTATCTGCTGTTACAAAACTAATCAAACTGGTTTTTGCACAAGACACATAATTTTGTGATGAGCTTCATTCAAGAAAGCCAAATTCATATGTATAATAAAACGCAAGAGAAAATTCTCTAATATATACACTCAATGCAACAAATAACAATATGCATTGTTAAATATTGTATTATATATTAAGTATCCATATCGGGTTATGTATCAGTTTAGTATTTGGTTCCCTCCTACATATAGGAGACATTGTACTCAGTTATAATCAATCCAATAATATTTTTCAATCTTTCTGTTAACCTTATCATGGTATCAGAGTAGTAATATTTTAATTCCTCTTTCTCTAATCTCTAACCCTAATTGTTGTCATCATCAAGAACATCAAACTCAAAAACTCTGGTAAACCCACAAAACTCCGGCAACCCACAAAATCCTAATCCTGTCTTCGTCATCGGCGTCTTCGTCCTCGGCGAATCCCCCAAAATCCCCGAACACCTGCAACAGAAACCCAACGTCTTCATCCTCGGCGAATCAAGTCTCTGACGCTAGCAACAACAACAATAATCAAATCTCCTCACCATAGTCGACTCCCCCAACTGCAACAGAAACCCAACGTCGACCCCCCCCCCCCCCTCCGATATTTTGAAACCCTAGCCACCTCCATCTACTGCTCTACTCCAAACCCTAACTCAAAATTTATTTTAATCCCAATTCTACATCCAACCCGTACCCACATACACCCTATAACCGTTCTTTCCTCGGGTTCGGGTTTTTTCCCATAAAAAAAAAAGAAAAAAAAACCCGAACCCGACCCAAACCCAAAACTTTGTATTCAAATCAAACTCACAATCCAACACCACCTCTCCTTACCCTACTGCACTGTTTGCTGATGCTGCCGTCACAGCCGCCGCCGCCACCACTACCAGTAGTAAAAAAATATAAATAAATAAATAAATAAAGTTTGCAGGTACCTGGGCTTCTCCATGGAACCTCAATTTCGCCAGTATCTTCCCATCTCCACCAACTTCCCCCTGCCAACGATTGGACTAATTGGGTTGCCTCTATTGAGGCCACTCTTCTTGGACATTCATTACAAGGCCACATTGATGGCTCCAACCCTCGTCCAAAAGATCCGGTCGATACCGCATTAGCAGCCGACAAGAAACTGATCCACACTTCCCAACCACTTGAGATGACCATGATCATTGTATCATTGCCTTTATCATTTCCTCCATTGACCACTCTCTCCGTGCTGACCTGCTTTGTATTCATCCCGCTAAGGCTCTTTGGCTTCAGTTGACCACTCAGTATGTTCAGGCTAGCAAAGCCCATGAGTACTAGCTACTTGTTCAGTCAGTTCTTTATCGTCAATGTGATCGCAACATTCAGGATCATTACACAGTCATGCACCATATATGGCACGAATCGCAGCAACTAAAAGATAGTGATGTCCATGTTACTCGTGATGGGTCTTCGATTAGAGTACCAATCCCTATGTAGTCAGTTGATTCATCGAGATCCAGTTCCTCGTCATGAAGCTGTTATAACTAAACTTGTGGCTGAAGAAACTTGGCTACACGCTCTATCAACTTCAGCTTCTACCCTACCATTCGGCAGTGACAGTGTTCTGGCTGTTGCCCCTCGTACCTCCTCCTCCTGCAAACCTCACTCTGGCCCCATGCCTCCTTCTTCTGACCATTTCATTGTCCCTGAACGTCGTCTCCATTTTTGCACCCACTGTCAGCAAAATGGTCATTTTAATCACGAGTGTTTCATCCTGCACCCACATCTCTTGGTGCAGGCACAACAACGCAAGAAGCAATAGGGTTTACCTCTTCTCAGTATTCCTTCTCAAACATAACGTGCAATGGTTGTTACTCCACCCATGCCATCTCTTCTTCCTTATGATATTTCTCAGCGATGTCTCACTCAGCTAGACCTTCAGAACTCGGGCTGGTCCATCAATAATGGCTTCTCTACCCCCGCCTTTTCTGTTACTCCTTGTATGAATTCTTCCTGATTTTTAGATTCCAGTGCCTTACATCATCTTACTAGCAATTATACACTCCTCATCACTAGCACTCCACATAACTCTCACTCACCGTTACTATACACCTTATTTCCATTAGTGTTCTATGCGATAATGGTCTTACCATTACTTTTACTTCTTTGGGATGTACCATACATGATCCTCAAACTAGTCACACGATTGAACGAGCTAGGAAACATGGATGTTTATATCATCTAGGTTTTCTTCATGCTCATGATTCTACTTCTAATTTTGCTGGTGCCGTCAGTTCTGATGCCGACTTGTGGCCCAGATGCTTAGGTCATGTTAGTGAGTCTCGTTTGAAAATTTTAGTCCGTAGTGGTGTTCTTAGGGATTTTACTTTCACTCTGTTATCTGCTTGTCAGGATTGTAAGTTGGTAAAACAGTTAGCCCTTTCTTTTAGCAATAAAAGTACTTCTCAGTCCACTCATGCAGTTCAACTTATTCACTCTGACATATGTGGATCATCTCCTACACATTCTCACAAAGATTATCTCTATTATATTAGTTTCATCGATGACTTTACTAGATACACATGGGCGTTTCTTATGTGCCAATGCACTAAGATATCTGACATTAAGAACATGGTTCACACTCAGTTTGGTGTGCGTATCAATTTTCGCTCAGAAAGTGCTCGTGAGTACACTTCCGCTACTATGAGATCAATCATTCAATCTCATGGTACACTCTTTCAGCAATCTGCCCACACACACATGAGCAAAATGGTATAGTAAACGCAAGCATCATCACATCCTTGAGACGGCTTGCCCTCTTCTACTCTCCTCTTCTATTCCTCATTCTTTCTGGGTTAAAGCATTCATGACGTCTATCAGCCTCATTAATATCAGTCCCCCGTTTGTCATATCTGGCACAACACCTTATGGGGCTCTTCATCACTTATCACCGAACTACAGTATGCTCCGAACTTTTAGGTGCACTTGTTATGTCCTTCTCCCTCCCACTGAACGCACGAAGCTCACCGCCCAAGCTGCTAAGTACGTTTACCTATGTCTCAGTCCTGAGCATAAAGGATGTTGTTGTTTTCATCTTGTGGCCGATTGTATTCGTATTTCCCGACATGTCACCTTTGTGGAAGACTCTCCCTACTACCTGACCTCTCCTGAGGATGGTAGTTTTCTTGAATCCCCAGTTGTTGGGCCTATTTTCCCAGCCATACCTTCACTAATTTCATTTGATCCCACTCCTTTGGCTACTTTTCCATCTCATACTGACGTTCCACCTATTATTCCTCCTACGAAAACACCACCTTCATCCCCATAGCATCATGCACCCTTACCACCTGCATCCCCAGAGCTGCATGTGCACCCACCACCTATCTCACCCCCACACACTGTCCATCCATCCATCAATCTACACGTTCTACCTCGGGCATCCCACCGGCATGTTACACACCTGATGCCACTGGTCCTTCTAAACAGTTTGATTTTGCCACCCTAGCCTTCGACTCACCATAATTTCATACGTATCTCACTCTATACACTTCATACGTGAGCCCAGAACCTATCAGGAAGCTATTCAATATCCCGAGTGGCAGAAAGCTATTGTAGAGGAGTTCATTGTATTTGATCAGACTGGCACTTGGGATGTTGTTCCAATGCCTGTGGGCATCCAACCTGTTACCTGCAAGTGATTCTTCAAGGTCAAATATCGATCTGATGGCTCTATTGAGTGGCATTAGGCTCGTCTAGTTGCCGGAGGATTTACTCAAGAGCTTGACATTAATTATGATGAGACTTTTGCTCCGATTGCACAGATGACTATAGTTCGCACTCTCCTTGCCATTGTTGCCGTTCGTCAGTGGCCGTTGTACCAGATAGATGTGAAGAATGTTTTTCTTCATGGTCCCTTATCTGAAGTTGTTTACATGTATTCTCCTCCTGGCCTTACCACTCCTCGTCATGTTTGCCGTCTGTGCCGAGTTATATATGGTCTAAAACATGCCTCTCGCGCCTGGTTTGGCTGTTTTCGCAGTGTTATCACCCATATTAGTTTCAGGCAGAGTTCACAAGACCATTCTATGTTTTTGTGTTCAACACCGCAGGGGAGGGTCATTCAATTATTATATATTGATGATATGATTATTACTGAGGATGATTCTGCAGACATTGTTTCCACCTAGAAATACCTTCACCAGCAGTTCCATTTGAAAGATTTTGACAGATTACGCTACTTTCTGGGTCTAGAAATTGTCCATTGGTCTCGGGGGATACTTATTTCTCAATAGAAATACACATCAGATATTATCTCTACTACATCTCTCTGACAGTCGATCGGCCGATACTCCCTTAAAGCTTCATGTGAAGCTTCGTCCTACAAATGGTGAGCTCCTTCCTAACCCCACTAGATATAAGCAGATTATTGGACAGCTTGTCTACTTATGCATGACCAGACCCGATATTGCTCATGCAGTCAGTATTGCTAGTCAGTTTGTTTCCGCTCCTATATCAGTTCACTACGGTGCTCTTTTTCGGATCCTCAGATATCTTCAGAATACTATCACTTGCTCATTACTCATGCCTTCTATATCCAAACTGAAACTCAGTGCATATTCTGATTCAGATTAGGCGGGTGATTCTACCACCAGACGGTCTACCATAGGTTTTTGTCTATTTCTTGGTGATTCGCTGATCTCATGGTGAAGTAAGAAACAAATAGTTATTGCATGTTCTTCCACCGTAGCTGAGTACAGAGTAATGATAGCTACTACTAGAGAGATTGTTCATGTTCATTGGCTGTTATCAGATATTGATGTAACTTTCACATGAGCTACTTCTCTTCATTGTGATAATCGGAGTGCACTGCACTTTGCAAGCAACCTGGTCTTTCATGAGCGAACAAAGCACATAGAGATAGATTTTCACTATGTTCGTGAGCGCTTTGAAGTAGGGACCATTTCATTTAATTTTGTTATATCTTCACAGCAGACAGCAGACTTCTTCACCAAATCACACACTGTTCAGAGATTTCGTTACTTGGTGGGCAAACTCACACTGTTTGACCCATCGTGAGTTTGAGAGATGGTGTTAGATATTGTATTATATATTTAGTCTCATATCAGGGTATGTATCAATTTAGTATTTGATTTCCTCCTATATATGTGTTATATTGTACTCAGTTATAATCAATCCAATAATATTTCTCAATTTCTATATCAACCTTAAGCAAAAAAAAAGCAATTTTATTTGTAAGACTATACTCTAAAATTTGCAATCAGGTGTAATTTATCCTAACAATACAGTTGTAGATCTTTCTTTCATATTATAATATCAATATGCATAATATAATTGAAGATATGATACACAAATAGAACAGAGCTACATATATATATAGGACTATTAACTTAGTTACAGTATTTATACTTCATAGGTACTGAATTCAACAAATTAGTGATACACAAATATATATAAAAAATTACAAATAATTGAATATTAGTTATCCAACCAAGCTATTTATTGCTTTTTCTTTCATATCACAAGAATAATAAGAGTACCAGAAATAACAGAACTTGAGATGATGGATTAGCTAAAGAAACCAGTTGACTTGATCACGTATCTTATCAGACAAACAAGAACAGAATTGACTAGCATGGAAAGGGATCCACCTTGAAGGAAAGCAGTCGAAATGATTCCTCTTTTCAAAGTATATACTTGTCTAATTTTGTAAGCACCTCTGAGACGACGAAGCCATCACTTTGCAATTCATGCACAAGTTGTGTTACGTCAATACTGACATGCAAGGTATCCCGCACCAACACCAGTAGCTAATAGAAACGAGATGACCTGAACATAACAGTTACATCCAATGCTAATCATTTACTATCATGTTACAGTTCTTGTTTGGAAGCCAGAAAGTTTCCGTCAGGAATAAAATTAAGGATTCGTAAGTTCAATAAATTGCAGAATAATTCATCCCTTGATAATTCCTACTTAATCAAGATATTAAGTGAGGATCATTACCAAATTTAGTTGTGATCAATTTCTTTAGGTCTCACTTGCCATGATATATTGTTCCTCTTGTAGACTTCCGTAGAAATAGTTTTTAAGCAAAAGAAAGTAAGCAAACAGTCTATCTCATCTCTACTATTTTAATGAGAGAGTTAGGGTTTGTAACAAACAAATCCTAACTTTGTAACTATATAAACGCGTATAATACACATCCAAACTATATCCAACAAATATAAATGTGCACCGCAAGTGTAGTCCAAATCAAAACATTTAAATATAAACTATTTTTTTCTTATTGATATATATTCATTTAATTTGATGACTTTACTATTTTTAGATGTGCATCGCACGTACATTGTACTAGTATGTTAAAACCAATATATCTGTACAAGGTTATAAACATACAACACAATAACAGCTCCTCAAGTACAATCTTAATTACTATAATTTGGATGTTATGTGCTCTCATTTACTTTGCTGTTTTTAGTGTTGATCACATGTTCTGGTTGGTGTGGCCGCGTTCTGTTATTTTGGGCTCTGTTTGTTCCTGGCTATTGGTGGCTGCATTGGCATGTCCCCCCTATCCCGTTGCTTGCTGGCTTAGTTTGGCCAGGGCCAAGTTTTTGCTCTGTTTCCTTGTTTTTTCGGTTTGGATGTTTCCAGGGATCCCATCATCTCTAGAGGTGTGCAAGTGCTGAGCTAGCTGTTTTCGACGCTGGTTGCTAGTTGCAGACCGGTCAGCATGCTGGTTGTGGCTCTTTAGGGAGACTATCGTTCTTCTTGTTTGCGCCTTTTGCTACTGCCATTTCTGCTTCAGCCATTTCTGAGTTTGATGGGCGTTTTGGTCGATCACTGTGTTTTTCTGTTGCCCTTTGGCCTCAACAAAGCTCTCCTTTGTGTGGTGGTCCTTTTCATTTTCGTGTATTTTTAGTTCTTGTTATTCTTGTTTTTTTACCTATTGTAAAATTGAACATTGTAGTTACTTATTTTTATTACTATTTATTTGGCTGGAGTCTTATGACTCTATCCATGTTATAAAAAAAAATCTTTCTTATGTGCTCTAGCACAAATACGATAATATGCTTTAAAATTTAACGAAAAAAGGATCTGAATTTTTCAAGTGCTTCTACGGAAAAAAGTATTGAGGTGAATATGGAAAGATAAAATTTCAAGTCAAATATGAAACTAAAATGTTAGGGTTGATAAGGTGAAAAAGATCACTGTAAGCTCATCCATAAAATGGTGCACCCATTCTCAGTTCTTGCTGATTTATGATTTTACCCATCCCCTTAAGAAATTAAATATGCAAGAATGACGCACAATCATGTTAAGAAAATAAGAAAATAAGAAAAAAGTTATTACCTTGTCCCCGATTATGCATGTCTCAACTATATGTGCGACGCTTTCGTCCTTTATGTTAATATAATCAACATCATAACCGGTGTCAACAAAAGCGAGTAAAATAATCCAAAGCATGTTGCAAATAATTTTATTAAGCAAAGGATTAGAATTGTTCAATACAATTATATGTTATAATTGTTGACTTTACATGTCTTGCATACACATGTTCGATGAAAAAGACGATGAAGCGATGAGAATGATCGAAGCGAATAATTGAAGATAGAGAAGGAGACCAGTCAGCAGCAGCAATAGTAGCAGTTGCGGTCGATCGCACTAAGGGTCGGTTGACCGCTCGACTATACAGGGTTTTCCCGCAAGGGAGACAGTCGACCGCACCTTGGAGTCGGTCGACTGAACATAGCGCTAATGGGTTTTTTGGCTCGGGTCTGGTTGATTCGGAGAAGTCCAACTTCGTATTCAAGTCAGATCGTACATCTCTCAATGAAGAGTTATCTCTTCAGTAGTAATCAGATGGTTAGTGTATCAAGTGTGTATCTAAACCATGGTTTCTCTAGATCTATATATTCATTGTAACGGCTCCAAGAAACATATGATTCTATTGGGTGCTGAATAGGAGAAAAGAGTACTCCTTCGGAGAAGTGAGAGATTTTTCCATTGTAAATAGCAAGCAAGTTCAGTTAGGCTTGAGAGAGAGTCATTGTGAGAATTGCAATATTCTTGTATCTTCTCTAGAATTGAAATAATATCTCGGTTCTTTCTCTTCCGGATTAAGGCGAAAGTCCCAACTGGAACAATTCTTGTGTGCTTTGTGTGATTGGTATGGTCTAGTATTAGTTTGGTGGTTTGCGTTGATTATGTTGAAGACTCAACAAAATCTCTAATGGAAATAATTTCTGACATTAATAAATTACAGGAAGACAGACAATAAGATCATGAGAGATAGGTCCTGTAAATTCAAAACTAGTTCTCAACTACAACTTCTAAATCTTTTCTCCATATTTTGCATTTCACAGACCAATCTCTATAATAAAATCCCCTCCTTGTCATGTCTCTAACACGGTTTCTAACACTCTAATCCTAAAATGAAAGCATGATTCGAGCATGAGAAGGGAGATACCTGTCTGAAATTATATTTTCGAATTTGACCTTAAAGGAATCGAAGCTGTAACGGCGTCCCGTAACTATAAGGTAGACCGAAATGGACAACATGGACATTGTAACAAGCATGAGCAGTAGGCTACTCATAGCCAGTCCCAAGCGACTACCTGCCATTAGTAAATAAAACAGAGTCATGTTCTTGATTTCTCAATAGTGATCAGAGATGGGTCTCATATATAAACTACAATGTACACTTTCTTGGTTACACCGATGTCTTTTAGCCATGGTATTCATGGGATGCCAGTAGGGGTGTAAAATAAACAGGATGGTCCGTCGTTCGTCAGAGTCCGCCTCGAGAAATGGTCCGACTGTGGACCTTCCAAACTATTATGCGAACCGAACTTGAACAAATTATTAGGTCCGATGTTTTACCGAACACGAACCTGATATAAGTCCGTCCGAATATTATTGCGGTCCGATGCTTTACCGAATCGAGTCCGAACTATAAAAATTTTGTCCGACCTGAACGTCCTAGTAGAATTTCAGTCCAAGCTTGAACATATGACTGTCCGATCCCATCCGGTCACATTTACATTCCCAGATGCCAGATAAGAAAATGCGTAGCACTGTTCTCTCATTGATATTTACCAACTTTTTTGGTTCCGTTGTGTCTCAATGTTTATGGTTAGTAGCATTGTCTGTTGGAAACAAACAAATGAATGAATGAAGAAAGATCTTTGACCTCTCAAACTAATTAATTGAATCAAACTTTTTTGATAATAAATAATACAAGAATGAAATAAACAAATAAAAATACTTACCATGATTATGATGAGTAAGACCTTGTGGAAAATTCAGACAGAAAAATTTTTAAAATATATATATATAAAAATTGTTAGATAAAAACAATAGTTTTTTTTTTTTTTTTTTTAAAATAAAGTTTACCTCGTCACCGCTTTATTAATAAAATGTTAATGAAACTAGAACGAAATGCATCATAAGTTCAAAGATCGCATAAAGATCTAAACATCAAATACAACAACTACATCTATCAAATAACTACTCAAAAGTAACACATACAATGAAGCCCCCAAGACCCATCCTCATAGTCTTTCATGAATCACTCCTCGCTGATCTACTCCTCTATACGTAGTCTCTCTTGGTGTCCGCCTGACCTACTCAAGCATCAACAAAGGACAAAATTTTATGCATCATGACCTAAAATCTACTATTAGACTGACTAAAGCACAACTCATTTTAATCTAGACGAAAACCCCACATAATAGCAGCTTCAGAAATACCTCATGCTAATCTATTTAATTTCTTTCCTAACCTCGGTCACTGTCCACTGACCCCACCCCTCTTGTGTCGAGTTAGGGCACACTAACACTCCAAACCCTAAACACACCACCTCCCAAGTTAACCTGGTTCTAGGACAAGAAAATAAAATATGTTTTATGTTCTAGTTGTATCTTGCATCTCGAGCATCTACCATCCACCGGGATGTTGTGTTTAATAAGGTTACTCTTAGACAGAATAGTGTCTTTATGTACCAATCAAAAAACACTTTCAACCCACTAGCATCTTCATAAAAACAATAGATTGGAATATGGTTCTTGGGTTTTAGATAGAAATAGAGTTGGAGTCTAGGAGATAGTGGCAGTAACGGGTGGAATGCAAGGTCGGATCCTAAAAGATCCCCTTTCAACCCACTAAAATTTAGTACTAGGATTAGGATGTAATTGGAACCAAACGCACTAAGAATGAAGGATCCAAAAAGGATGAATCCCCACCCATTCTAGGGTTTTGGTTATCCAATTTGGCTAGGTACATCGTGATCGCTGGGGCTAGTTGGGTTCTTTTGGTTAAACATGATTAACTTTTATTTACGTTAGATAAGTAATAGTATTTATGGGGAACCAATCTAAGCTAGCATCTTGTCTACTTTTGGGCACAAGCAGCTGTCAACCTTAAATTTGATGTGCACAAAATGTACCATTAAATCTAAAACTCTTCAGTTAAGATTTACAACTTTCCAGAAAATCAAAATTCAAACAAAGAATAAAAAAGCTTTGACATCAAGCAAAAGAAGAAAGAATAAAAGAAGAATGCAAAATAACAAAAGATGTGCCTCAAGAAACATGTGTTTTAAATCCCCAAGAAAGTCAGCCAATAGTGTTTATTTATTTATGTTAATGTGAGGAATTAATATGTAAAGAATCATTGATTGAATAATTAGTTATGAAAAGAATAAAAAAGTGAATTCATCTCATAAAACCGCATCTGGCAGGAAATGGTCGACCGCATATATACACAGTCGACTATACCATATATACAGTCAACCGCAAATGTAGTGCAAAACATGGTGCAATCAACTGTCAATTCCCCTCGACTTCAGGTGAAGAAATTGACAGTCGACCGCACAAAAATGCAGTCGACCGTTACCTGCATAGAGACAGATACGAAAGTTTTTTTTTTACTTTTTGGAAAGAAACTCTTCTTCACTCTATAAATAGAGGTGAATTCACTGAGTATAAGCATCCCTGGCTATTATTATTCTTATTGAACTAATCATTCAATCAACAATCCGAGTGTATGATATTTTATTGTTTTCTTCAGTCAAGATCGTTATAGATCTTGAGAGTTTTTCTTTCTTCCACTTGGTGAATTTTACGAGGCTTATTCATAGAAGTTCTATGGGTGTAATAGGATTCTCAGCTTGAATTCCAAGAATAATTTTACAAGGGTTAAAAGGATAGTGGAACGCTTGTGGCAGATAATTGCTACAAGTAGGTGGTGCAGACGTAGACTTGGGGGTCAAACTATGTTATATCGTTGTATCTTGCGTGCTTGCTCTGTTTGCTTTCTCTAACTCTACTTCCTTACTTTATGCATTTTATTTTAGTTTTTAATTTTTGCACAATTACCCTATTCACACCCCCCCTCCCCAAAGGGTGATTTACAGTGGTATCAGAGTGAGGCGATCATTAATAGCTTAAAAGCCAAAAGCAAAATGTCCAATGATCGAAATCCCTCCTCCCAAGAGCTTGTACACTCGGAGCCATTCATATCCAATGGAACAAGTCTAACTCGTTCACCATATTTTGATGGAAAATGTTATGATATTTGGAAAGTTCATATTGCTCATTTTTTGCAGATGCTTGGAGAAAAAGTATGGAATGTTTGTGTAAACCAAGTAGATATCCCTATTAGTGATGGAAAGAAGACTTTCACAAAAACTGAACTAGCATTGAAAACTGCAAATTCCAAGGCTATGACAACACTTTATGCAAGTCTGAATAATGAAGTGTTGATGCGATGTGGGTGAAATTGCAAAACGGTGTATGAAATATGGAACAACATGCTAAAACATCATGAAGGAACTGCATCTGAAATAAAGGCAAAAGTTACTTTATGTTTTTATAAGTTTGATGTTTTTGTATGATTCTAGGAGAAAACGTAAATCAGACCCTTGCTCATTTTGATATTATCACATATGAGCTTGAGAGCTTAAGTAAGGGGTTAGAAGATGACCGAAATGTCGAAAAACTCATAAGTTGTCTCACGCTTAAATGGGACATAAAAGCTGCTGTAATGAGGGAGACGCTTGAAGAGAAAGGTTTCGATTACTTCACATTCCAAGGAAAATTGAAGATGTATGACATGGATATGCCAGAAACAAAGAGATACCGACAAAATATTGGAATTATTCCCAAGACTGAAGAAAAGAACATTGCTTTGAAAGCAGAAACTTCACGACCATCAAAATCAGAATCAGATCATGAAGAATCAGATGAAGATATCACACTGCTAACTAAACAATTCTGTAAGTATCTCAAACGCACAAAGTATGACAGGTCTAAGGAGGAAGAGACAAAGACTAAGAGGACATATGTTATAAATGTAAGAAGTCAGGACACATCCGTGCAAAATGTCCCCACTTGCAGAACAGGAACAAAGATTATCATCACTCTAACTCAAGATTCAGAAAGAAGGCATTAAAGGCAACATGGCTTAATTCAGATTCAAGTGATGAAGAGAAAGAACACAACGAATTTGGATTCATGTCTCTTGGAGATGGTGAGGTGCAATCACCACTCCAAGAAGAGGTAATCGAAGAACCCACCTATGATGATCTAGTAGACATGTATAATGGCCTAAAAAATTATGCAAAGAAATTAAGTCGTGAGTTGAAACAATATACGCAAATGTCTAATGAATAACATGACTCCTGCATTGCCAAAAATAAAAATCTAAAAGATGCAAATTCCTTGATTATTGAAAATTTTGAGTCGTAAAGAATCATGATATATTGATAGAAGAAAATGAATGTCTGAATCAACAGATTCAAAAACCTCTGGCAATACATCATGAAAATCTAAAAGAAATTCATGAGAAATCTGCTTATATTGCTGAACGCCGATGATTTAAATTAATGCAAAGAAAATTTGAAGAGGTAGAATGTTGTAAGGAAGCACTCGAACAAAATAGAATACTTGATGCTACTCTAACGATAAAGACGAGGAGAAAACTAGAAAAAGACTTTGTAGTAGAATAATTGTGGCGCCCCGAATTTCCAAAATAATATCTCAGAAATACGTGACACAATTCCCAGCATCTACCTCAATGTAATAGTAATCATAGCCAAACACAGATATTTTTTTCAACTTTTATTACATCAAAATTTTACAAAGACAGCAAAAATTAAACACCTTGAATTACAATTTCTTTCTTTTACAATGCATTCTTTTACAATTTGCATAAGCCATATTATCATTTTACCACATGCACCCAAATCCCAAGCTGTAGGTACCTACCTGTAAAACATGAGGCTAGAGATAACCCTAACCCCTAAAACTATAGTGGTCAGCCATAAGGATGTGAGTGACAATAAAAGAAATGCAACATAAATAAACCGTGAAGAATAAAGTCATAATCAACACATACCAATAGTAGTAACGAATGGAATACGAAATAACAATAAATAAAATATGAAAATATTAAGTGAAACTAGACTAAGTGTCAAGTGTAGGAAAACAGAAAACAACATACATAAAACCAATTCAATAAAATACAAATGCAGTATCATGACTCTCTAATGCATACTTATCGGTTTCTATACGTTTCATACTACATAGGTCTGGTGCAAGCCCTTATCGTTCTCCACTGTATAGGATTAGATACATCAGTATGCCACTAATCCTACTTCGGTGATAGAAACAAGATCCAGATTATTTCGCGAATATGCCTAACAACCCTCGATGCGCAAGCATCATATAAGTATAGCTCAAAAATCGGAGAATCACCTTCCTGCCATGTACCCCACGAATAGGCTTGCCGACCCTCGATATCATGCCCTACTTCCCAAAAGTACGGAATGCAAGCATGTGACACGGTCCAGCGAATGACTTACGTCATCCATAGGCTGTTATCGATCCAACTCAACAATATAAACAAGAAGTAAAACAATTACGCATGCAATGAAAGGATAATCACATAAATAACAACATCAAAATTTAAGCATAAAAATAACTAACATCAAAATAACCCAACCATGTCCCATGTGTGCCATACCACGCATTCGACTTCTGGAATTTAACAAACAACATTCGGGTCAAAGCCCACAATACAAAGAAAACAACATTTGTTCAATTTATTAAAGTTCTCAAATAAAGCAACATTTATTTAAGCGGCACAAAAAAATATCTCCTTCACCATTGTTGCTTCCCTAATCCGTCAGGTAAATCTCTTTGATTAACTGTAAGCTATTCATCTAAAGAGATGAAAAATGTCCTTAGAGCAAGTCGTGGACATGCAAGTAGAGAAACAGAGAAATAATGACAATGGCAGTATAACAATGAATTCAATGAACGATAAAATTAATAGTGTTGAATAGTGACAAAGCGATAACAGTACAATATGCAATAACGATGATTTATCACGATAACGATAAACAATAACAATAATGGTAACAATAACGATAACACTGTTCAATAAAGATAACAATATGCAATAACAATGTGATGAAAGTCTTAAGTATATTATTCATTTTTAATCCTAGTTAATGCACGTACTACTGTGTTCCATGTGTGCCGTACCACAGGTTCGATGCATACAATCAATTTCGTTTAGACTAAGGTGGTAGATTCTATAGTTCATGTACTGGGTATGATGACGATAACGGTAATAACACTGGACATGTGTAATTTCTTACATGATGCCGATAACGATAAAAATACTGGACATGTGCAATTTCTTATACGATACCAATAATGATAATAATCACTGGCCATCATCCGAGTACACACACTATATTGTCAACTACCCTAGTCAACCCTTAACCCTGGCTTGATTATTATTCTTTATTCAATTAACATACAATCATGCGATTAATAAGGGACACTAGGAAGATGACAAAACAACCGTAAGATCATGCAATATACTCTATACAATTAAATACACCAAATATAATATTATAAATTCAATTATATATTATTAAACATAAGAACCCAATTCTGGACAGCAGTAGGTTGCTGTACCAAAATCAGAATTTCTGTTGCTATAGGATAGCAAATATGGATCCGTCAAAAGGTCTAGAAACTAGACCCCTGCCCGGTTCCAACGCATATTTAAAGTCTAAATTCCGAAAATGGTAGCTAGGTGAAATTCAGTGTTTTTTACAAATTTTAGTTTCTAGCTGGTTATCGATGTTGACTAATTTCAGTTGTAAGGGCAGTAAATATTCATTGTAAAAATCAGTAAAAATAATTTTTATCACCCTAAGTATATTATCTACCAATCTGGAATTTATCATGGCCATATTTTATCATTAGTTCACTTAATTCATCAGCCTTACATGGTATATACATGAATCTGAAATTACAGCGCAGCAGTAGTAAAAGGGTCACAACTCAGGCATTATAAGTCGGAATTCAAAAATTCTGGATGTTATTGACAACTAGACACTTAGGGCTACGTTTCATATTCAGAAAGTGACTGATTTTAATGACATTATCCACTAGTAGAAAATCTTGCAATAACAATGGATCATTTACGAGTACCAAAATTCACTTGTTAGTGCTACCATCTACAACGGATTAATCACAACAAACCCCTTTGTTGTGAATGTTTTTGACATCCGCAAGAGATTCTATTAATTTGTTGCAATTGCAACAATTGCAAGAGAACAATTGTAACATAATATATTCCGTTACTAAAATAGTTTTTTAATCTTTAATATTAAACACGTATTAGACACGTAAAATTACTTTTCTAAAATAAAACCATTCATCTCCTCCTTTAACAAAGAACAAATATCTCTCTCTCTCTCTCTCTCTCTAAAAAGAAAAAAAAACTGAACCCCCCTCCCTTTTCTTTCCCCAAACCCTAATTGTCTCTTTCCCCAAACGCAACCTTTCTCTCTCTCTCTCTCTCTCCCCCCTAATCAACGATGAAATCGATCCCTCTATCCCCTAATCGGTCACTCTCTCTTTCCCCCAAGCCAAATCAGACCGTCACAAACAACTCTCTCTCTGTTCGCCTCTCCCTCTACCGTCGTCGCCGTTCGCCTCTCCCTCTACCGTCGTCACCGTGCGCCTCTCCCCCTATTGTATTTGCAGTGTGTTATCGCCGTTCGTCTCTCCCTCTACCGTCGTCGCTGTGAGCCTCTCTCTCTACCGTCGTCGCCGTTCATCTCCTACTCTCTCTCTCTCTACCACAGTACTAACTACCAAGGTTTGATTTTTTTCTTCACTCTTCATGTACACAAATTAGATGATAATTTGATATGTATGAATTTTTGATAATTGTCCTTTTGATAATTGTCCCCTTTTTTTTTTCTTCACTTCTTCACTGAGAAATTGTCACCTCATTTGCAGTTTTGGTAATTTACCAGTAATTTGTGATAATTATCGTTGGGTACCTTTGTTTATATTTCAGTCTATTTGTTTACCTGCAATGTGCTCTTAGTAATTAAGGAAGTAAGTGACACCATGATGTTCTGCTACTAATAACACTGTGGTGTTCTTTGCAAAGCTTTTCCTGTAATACAACATAATGAAAATTGAAATGTACTTGCAATGGCTCAGAAAAGAGTGACATTTACCTTTGGTTATATTTCAGTGAGAAGTATGAAATTGAAGTATAAATTAGATTTTTTTCTTCACTTCTTCACTGTTAGTCTAGTCTGTTCTTTACTTCCTTTAGTGTTAATTGTTAAATTGTTAATAGTTAGTTTGTAGTATTATGTTAAATGTTTGTGTTATTTTGTGTTAGTTTGTAGTGTTATGTTAAATGTTCAATTGTTAGTTTGAACTTTGAAGTGTTCACTGTTTTAGTGTTAAATGTTTAGAGAGTTAATAATTCATTAAAGTGTTTCGATGACGGTGAGAGGAAGGAAGAAGTCTATTACTGGAAAGAGGAGAAGGAAGAAGGAGAGAATGAGAGTAAGTATTGGATACCTACACCAACTCAGATCATGATTAGGCCACTGCAGTTCTCTTGCTCTGTTTGTGATAAGACATTCAATAGGTATAACAATATGCAGGTCAGTTCTTGATCTTGATCTCGATGTCGATCTTCTTGTGTTTGATATCTATTAGTCATGGCCCACTAAAAGTGATTAGTTGTGCTTTCTTTTCTAAAGGAATTTAGGTTTAAATTTAACTAGATTTATAGGGAATACTAGATAAAAAAAAATTCATTTTATTTTTATTTTTTTCAATTAAGGGTCAAGGTGAAGTATGGTCATCAAATTAGGGCCAATGAATTGCAGTACAATATAGCATGTTCAAGGAAAATAAGAGAACAAATCTCAAACATAAGTGTAATTTAGTAGTGAGCTAGAGTGTTGTTATTTCCAATTAATTCTGATGTTATACCTTAATTTATATATAAGGAACTAGGTGTGTTACTCCCAAAGTAGAAGCTAGAGAAAAATATGCAATTCAATTCCTTTATTTATTCCATTCTGTTTTTTTTCCCTTCTTCTTTTATTGGATTATGATTTGTATAACAAGGAAAAAACGAAAAGATCAATAATTAAGAACTAATCATTTCTGCAGTTTTATGCATGAAATGTTTACCTGACAATCATCAGAAAAAGAGAAGAAATAAGATATTAATAATTGATATGTACTATAATGAATATCAATGCACAATAAATGTTCATTTCTTTTATTGAATATGAATTGATATGCACTTCATAGTCTGTAACATGGTTCAAGAAGAATTTGTGGAAAGGTTTTTGTAGTTTGAACCAATATGTGTTTGAATATATAAATGGCTTCATGTTTCAATTGCTAATACTTCATAGTATGTAACATAGTCTGTAACATGTTTAAATTTACAATGCTTGCTTGTGATACTCTGTGAGATTTTTTGTGGATTGTTTTTTGCTATCTCGATGTTAAATCTTACATACATATATTTTCTTAGCCCCTCTCAGATTTCTGCCACATCCATGATAAAAATCTTTTCTATCTATTTAGTACCAACTTACTAGCGCTTAGTGTAGGTATATTATCAGCTTCTCCTCGTACCACTGTATAATGTTCAATTTCTTTGCCACTGAGTTAACCCCTTGCTTATTGACTATCCTGCCCATCGCTTCGGAACTACAATATGCCATCCATTAACTTTCTTGAAGCTAAATATATCTCTTATCTAAGGATTCAAATTGTATCCTGTTTCAGTAAGGAGTTAAAACAGTTGACAATACCGGATACATTTTCATGGTCCATGAACTCTAAATTTTTATGCTGTATAACATAAGCAGTGCATTTTAGTTTTTATGATGAATAAGATCTTCCTTAACCTGAACTTAACAATGGGTTGACAAATTAGATTCCTTTCTTTGGGACAAATTTTGGATCTTTTGGCTCTTTGGTTATTTTGCAAGTGTTAAGAACAACATTTCGAAATTTGCATCTCACTTTGTTAAAATGTGATTGATCTAGTATTAACTTCTAAGCATGCATTAGTTACGTATTCATCAAACCTCTATTTAGTCAATGATCATACGACCTTATGAAATTGTCATCTTTTCGACATGAATGCTGTAGCGCCCCGAATTTCTAATATAATATCTTAGAAAATACGTGGCACAATTCCAGCATCAACTTCAATGTAATAGTACACATAGCCCTAAAACACAAATAATTTTATTCCAAACTTTTATTACATCAATCTTTACAACACAACGGAAATACAAAACACCTTGAATTACAACTTTCTTTTTACAACACTTCTTTTTACAAAATTTTACACAAAGCTCTATTACACCAGTTTATCTCCAAAACTAACTCAAGCATCCAAACCTCCAAATTCTAAACAACAACCTGTAACACATGGGACTAGAGATGATCCCTAACCCCCAAAACTAAAGGGGTCAGCCATAAATGGTGTGAGTGACATAAAAACATACAACATAATTAAATCATAAAATATAAAGTCATCAACAGCATGTATTAACAATAAGGATAAACGAATGAGAAATAACAAAGATGTAAAGCATGAAAACATCATGGAATGAAAACAACAAGTGAAGCTAGACTAAGTGTCAAGTGTAGGAAAAACAGGAAAACATGCATAAAACCAAGTCAAGAAAACACAAATCTATATGCTGACTCTCTAATGCATACTTGTCGGATTCTATGCATCCAATTCTACATAGGTCCGGTGCAAGCCCTTAACGATCTCTACGACATACGGAAAACCCCTCGTTATGCATCTAATCCTACTACGGTGATGGGAAACAAGATTCAGAATACTCCGCGAATAGGCGTCACCGCCCCCGACGCGCAAGCATCAAGTAAGATAACTCAAAACAACAACCGGAGAATCATCTCCCTGCCGTGTACACCCGGTATATACAAATGCACCCTGCCTGCTCCGTGAATAGGCCCGTAGGCTTTCGACACGTGAACATATCCGGAGAATCATCTCCCTGTCGTGTATACCCGGTACATACAAATGCACCCTGCCTGCTCCGTGAATAGACCCGTAGACCGTCATCACGTGAACATATCCGGAGAATCATCTCCCTTCCGTGTACACCCGGTACATACAAATGCACCCTGCCTACTCCGTGAATAGGCCCGTAGACCTTCATCACATGAACATATCCGGAGAATCATCTCCCTGCCGTGTACACTCGGTACATACAAATGCACCCTGCATGCTCCGTGAATAGGCCCGTAGACCTTCATCACGTGAACATATCCGGAGAATCATCTCCCTGCCGTGTACCCCACGAATAGGCCTTCAAGACCTTTAACGTGCAGATACATCCGGTATATATAAATGCACCCTGCCTGTCCTTAAGTAGGTTATTATTAAGACATCAAAATCCCTATCTCTAGAGTTAGTGTACCCTGCCGGACTTCAACAACAACTAAACCAAAACCCCTTAGGCCTAACTCAATAAATCTTAACTGCCGGTTCACAGGACTCCCACTCAACTCCTAGAGACCTCAATCAGGACCAAACTCACTAATCCATCGTCAAACGATCAAGGAGAAATCTCTCCTTTCAACAAAAACACAAATCTTTATATAATTCCAGAATCCTAATACAACTATAAAATATCTTGAAAATATATGTTTTGTAGAAACAGTAACCTTTAGATTAATAAGTTATAGATTAAAGCATTTAGAGTAAAAATCATTTGAAAGGGGATACATCAGTATCAGTCGACTATAGAAAGCATAAGTTGACTGTCCAGAAAGAAAATTCCATGGTTTTAAGAAAATAAGGTAAGTGTTATCAGTTGACTTATAAAAGTCATAGGTCGACTTACCAGAGAATATAAGTTGACTTATAAAAGTCAAAAGTCATAAGTCGACTTACCAGAGAATATAAGTCGACTTAAAAAGTCATAAGTCGACTTACCAGAGAGAAACTCCAGAAATCTTTAAGAAAATATTCTAAGTGTGCCAGTCGACTGAAAAGGGTCTAAGTCGACTGTCCCGAACGGATTTTTAAGAAAACTAATGATCATAGCAGCCGAATCGTACCAGTCGACTGAAAGGTCATGCCAGTCGACTGTCGGCCTACAGACTGCAGAATTTAGGTTGTACATATGTCAAAACTAGGGTTTTTAAGAACCAGTCATATAACAAAATAACTTTGTATTATTTTCCAAATATTATTAATACCAAAATAATTAGATTTAAACTTAGCATTTGAGAAATCCAAGTTCAAACAACATATTTTACATAAATCACAAATCCCCAATTTAAATCCTCATAACTCAAATCCTCAAAACCTTGTCCTCTAGACCATTAATCATTCACAACATTCCTCAACTAAATCTCAACTATTCTCTATAGTTGATTCATGAACAAAACAAATTTATCTTCATCATGGTCAAGTTGTTTTTATCCAACTCACCAATAGTCCAAAAATCTCATCTTTAATTTAATTAATGCCTGGCATCTATCAAACTCGATCAAATCAACAATAACCCAACATTTTAAATAAAAATGTAATCGAAGCAGTAGCAGTCGACTGCTTCGAGTCACCAGTCGACTGTTCACCACGGAAATCTAACATTATTAGCCCACCAGCAATTTATATTAGGTTTTCAACAGATCTAACATCGTTCACATACAAATATCTAGAGTTCTTCTTGGAGATCCAATTTTTCATCCATTCATACATATACATATTCAACATCCAATCAATCTATACATTCATATTGTTCTCATGTGACGTACACAAATCAAAGAGAAACAAATAAAACAACCAAACAATTATATCTACTCATCTACAATATACACAAACAAAATAAATAAAACAATGTCACTCACCTTAGGAATGAAGATATCCAACAAGAAAGCCCCTCTTTTGTGAGATCCAAAATCCTCCTCTTCAATCACCAAGAAAATAAAAGATATAATAAAACTTGTGTTGTGCAGTGAATGACGGCTGCACACCCTCTTTTATACAGGCCGGAAATAAGAATTTAGGATTTTAGAAATACATTTGCAAAATAGTCCTTCCAAAATATAACTTTACATATATAACATTTTCTTAGTTAAAATAGGTTAACTAAATCAAAACCAAATCAAATCTTCTTATAACTAAGTTGTCCAGCAATCCAACACAGCCCAGTAAATAAGAAAAATTTCGGATTTACACTCAGGGTGGCGATTTTGCACAAAGCCCTCCCTTTTGTAATATTTGCAAATACATCATAAAATATTCATAAAAATCCAGAGAAATCAGAAATAATATCTAATAATACATATTATATTTTCCAATCGAAATATTTGACTTTACTTTCCAGAAAATATTTGCACAAGATTCTACATAAATTCCATATTTGCAAAAACACCCTTTTTGTTTAAATCTTCACCAAATCGACTTTAAATAAAATCTAGATATATTTAAATTTAAATGATAACCATGGAAAACCAAAATATCAGTAAAAACGAATTTTTCATAATTTATTTCAGATCCAAATGGCTTTTTACATAAAAGCCCCTCTCTTTTAAAATATTTATAAAAATAGTTTCTCTACTCAGAAAAATCCCAAATTTTAGAATATACTCCATTATAATTAGGAGAATTTACTAAAAAGATAAAATTGGTTATTTACACCAAAATATTTGCACGTGTTTCGCACGTGTAAAAGAGATAGATTTTCAGAAAATACTTATTAAATCTCCAGAAAATCATTTTAATTCATTTTCAAATCTTTAAAATAATATTTGAAAATACGGGGTACTACAAATGCTTCATTTTTTTTCTAATAAACTTTCTGTAACACAGTCATTGGTTCTCTATATTTGTAATTCAAGCTTTTATCGATGAGAATTTATAACTGTTAATTTTTGGCACTTTAGGTGAGAGAGAAGCCAAATGTGTTGATTCTTCCAAGAAGTGCTGAATATAGTGAAGAAGTATGGATGGAAATAAGGGAGAAAGCTCTATCTATATTTCACTCATATTTCCTTGATGGAGCTATTCCAAATAATGCTGGTTCTGATGAGGATGAAGAAAAGAGTGATATTGAGTATGAAGACGACAATCTGAGAGACAAGTAAAAGGAAATTCTCTTTGACTCTCTCATCGTGACTAGCAGATGAATGAAAATCAAGCAATTCCTTCAAATCCTAAATTTGGTGTTCATCAAACAAAAGACCCACAAGTAGAAGATCTGGTGAGTTGCTGAAAGATGGTTATGTTATATCTTTGCATGCAAGAGATCGATCTAAGTTGCATGTGTCTAGACAAAGAGTTTCTGGTGGCGGCTGGTTCCTTGATACTATGGCTAGCTACTGTGACTAAAAGGGATCCTGCAGCACAATTCATTGTTGATTTTAGAAGCAAGGTATAGTATTTTTTAGAAAAAATAAATCTTCTATCTTCAAAGCATGTTATGACTATTTTTCTAATGTTATGTGCGATTTGTCTTTTGTACAAGACGCACTAGGATTGCAATCTTTTGCAGCTGGTGGAAAGCTATTACAGGTAACAATATATTTTTGTCGCTTAGTTACGAACTTATAATATGGCTTTTGTGCATATCATGGCTCCTTCACAAAAACAGATACATAAGGGCTCCCTCTTTCACTGCTTTTAGGATGATGATAGGTGAAGCACTTGTGTATGGAAAGAGAAAACCCCAAGTTCTGCTCCCTAATGCACCACAAGAAGATTTGAAAACAAAGATTGACAATATTGTGAAGCATCCTTCCAGATCAAGAGGAAACCCCAAGTTAGAAGTACTTTTGAAAACATTCGTTGTATTTCTTAGAGTTTGACAACTCATATTTCCTTCTAGAATGTACTGTTGGTATTTTGGCACTTCGAAACAAATATATAATGTTGTAATAAGAATGTTCTATACTCTATAATATTAATGCTTATTTTGGTGTTCTTAAGTTTACTATTATCTAAATATGTATTGTTTGTTCAAATTGCATATTTTTCATTATTATGTTTTCTTTATATAATTGTGCACATCAACAGGTGAAATAATTATATGTTCTTCATCGAAGAAATAAATCGTTTTTAAAATTTTGATTAAGCCATCCGAACGAAATCACCAATGAAAAAACGCGTTCAATTGCATTTGCGATGTAACAATTGCATTTGTGAGGTAACAATTGCAATGGAATGACTACTTTGTTCATCAACAACGGGAAAAATCCCTTATAAAACACTTGCAATGGAAATATTTGTTGTAGATATTTTCTTATAGATGGGGACAGCAAGAAACAACTTCCATTGCAGATATTCTATTGTAGCTAATATTCGCAAGGGATAATTAAAATTTCGTTGTAAATGTGTGCATTAACCAGGAGAGATTTCACAACAGCACAACTACAAGGGAATGAGAAAAACTCTCTTACGAATGTGCATTAACTATGTAATTTCACTTTTTTATAAGGAAAATTTCTGTTGCAATTATGGCATTTTCTACTAGTGATCTAGGTTGAAACAGCACGACAATGTTCAGGTTGGAGTAAATTTTCAGGGTGTCAACATATTCTTTTTGAATAAAACGATTAAAATATCAAGAACGACGAATTGGGGTTTAACAATCATAAATCACAGCAAGCCATTCCAATGTGAACATGGTATTAAGATATATAATGTCCATAACTCTACTAATTACAATCAACTAATTTATCATTATCAATCACATGAACAATCAACCTTAATAAACAATCTACAATAGTTGTGTATAATGTCATGAGATGAAATGTAACAATAATTCCATATTCTTATATTCAATAACTAACAACATGAGTGCATGTAAGATCCCTATACATTAGAGGCAAAAAGACGGCACAAAGTCAAGACTACCACTTGGATTCGCTCGTGTAAATCTGTGGTATCCTAACGATAGATAACAATAACATTATACGATATTCAACATGGATCTACTTGCGGAATTCAATAAATGATCTCGAATATGATACAATACAATTCGAGTAAGATGACTTGCCTTTAGATGATGTTAGCTCCAATAATAAAAAGAATCCAAGACACGTGCACATGGATCTACTTGCGGAATTCAATAAATAATCTCGAATATGATACAATACAATTCGAGTAAGATGACTTGCCTTTAGATGATATTAGCTCCGATAATAATAAGAATCCAAGATACGTGCGAGCTACGTGCCAACACCAAATAGCAAGAGCAAGAGCTAAGCAGCAAAACACCAAGAGCTCCCCCACTAGGAAAAATAGCAAACAGCAACTGGGATCCTCTCCACACAGAACACCAAACGGCAAAAACCACCACTCACTTTCTCTGTTCTTCTCAGACGCGCCAGAGAGAGAGAGAGCAGAAGAGGGGACAGCGACTGCGACGGCAGCAACTGGGGACTCGCGACGCTGGCGGCATCGACATAGTGGCAATGTCGAGGCACTGGCGATCGGGAAGCGATGGCAGCGACCAGGCTTCGATGTCGAGCGAGCTCTGCTTTCACTCCGAAAATAGGGGAGACGAGTGACGGGGGATTCAAGCGCTCGACGGTGATGACGAAGGGCGAGGGTCCTGCAGTGGATGAAGGGATGAACGGAGCGACGAAGGCGAGGGTGGGTTGATGGGTTTCGGTGAAGTCGAGTTCGAGCGATGTGGATGATGATGAAGGCGACGGGGTTGAGATGGTGATGATGGGATGGAGGTGGCGACAAGGATTTGGCTCGAGGAGCGGTGGAGGAAAGGTTGGAGCAGTGGGTTTCGGTTGAGCGCGAGGTAGGGGATAGGGGAGCACGGGAGGTAGGAGAAGGTAGGGTGGGGGGGGGGGGGGGGGTCTACACAGTAAAGAGGAATTGGGTTTCAACAGTAGGTCGGGGGGTTTGGGGGGTTGCACAATGGTGGGTTACGGAAGATGAATGGGTATGGCGGTTGTGCATTAAGGGGGTATTAGGTTAGGGTTTGATTAAAATAGTAATGGGAGAGATTATGGGGCTTAATAATAGGGATTCAATCTTCGATTTTTGGGGGGTTACAGATGTGGGGAGTGATTAGGAGAAATCTTAGGAATTTGACTGTTAGGGAGAATTTGGGGGTTGTTTTGGGTTAGTGGATTTTGGGTACAAGATCCAATAGGAGGTGGATATTGGGCTTTGGGCACAAAATGGATCAAATAGGAGGAAAATTCACAACCCAATAAGACAAAGACAAATTATGAAATTAAATTCGAATTAGGAATACAATGAGTAGATTTAAATAATCAAACTGAGATGAGGAATAAATTATGAATAACATTAGAATTAATATTACTCAATACATTAATAAGACAAAAAGAAATGAAATAGAATTACAATGGAGATTACAATAAGGATCAATAATAAAAGGAAAAAAAAATGAAAACGGAAGTTACAGTCCTACCCACCTTACAATCAAAATTTCGTCCTCGAAATTTACTCAAGTGGCGATAGGATAACCCCGAAGAACAGAAAAGAATCACACAAAAAGGTGGGGAAACTTCTTCTGGATCTCATCCTCAAGCTCCCAAGTCGACTCACCCGGCATGTGAGGATTCCAAGCATCCCGAACCAACCTGATGCCCTTGTTTTTTAAAACATTCTCCCGTCGATCCAAGATCGAAACCGGACGGATCTCACATGACAAATCTGGCAGAACAGATAACTCCGAGTAGTCGATGACATGACTATTATCCCTGACATACTTCCTGAGTTGGGAGACATGAAAGACATCATGCACTCCAGATAGAGCTGGCGGCAACGCGAGTCTATAGGCCACCTTGCCTACTCTCTCCACGACATCAAACGGCCCTATGAATCGAGGGCTTAGCTTGCCCCCGCCTCCAAACCGGATAACTCCCTTCCGCAGTGATACTTTGAGGAACACATGATCACCCACTTCGAACTTTAATGGCCTCCTATGAACATCTGCCCATTTCCACTACCTGTCCTGAGCTGCCTATAGGTGCTTCCTGATCTGGGCCACTGCATTAACAGTCTTCATGATCAGCTCAGGCCCCAACAGTTTCGTCTCACCAATGTCGTCCCAACACACTAGCGATCTACACTTCCGACCAAACAAGGCTTCAAACGGAGCAGCCTTAAGGCTTGCTTGGTAGCTATTGTTGTACGAGGACTCCACCAAGTGTAGATGATCCTCCCAAGATCCTCCAAACTGCAGGACACATGACCTCAACATATCTTCCAATGTCTGAATGGTCCTTTCTGACTGCCTGTCTGTCTGAGGGTGGAAAGCTGTACTGTACTTCAACTTGCTCCCAAGACTGCTCTGAAGGCTCTCCCAAAACTAAGATCTGAACCTGGTATCCCTGTCAGATACGATACTGATCGGGACCCCATGAAGCCTGACAATCTCCTGCATGTAGCTCTTCGCGAGACTCTTAGTACACTGACCAACTCTGAAGGAGATGAAGTGAGCACTCTTCGTCAGCCTGTCGACAATCACCCAAATGGCGTTGTGACCCTTAGGACTCCTTGGCAAGGCGGTCATAAAATCCATGGTGATATGCTCCCACTTCCACTCCAGAATGGGAAGAGGCTGAAGAAGTCTAGCGGTCCTCTGATGTTCTACCTTCACCTGCTGGTAGATCAAGCACTGAGACACAAATTTGGCTATGGCCCTCTTCATACCATGCCACCAGAAGTGAAGCTTCAAATCCTGATACATCTTGGTACCACCGGGATGAATAGAGTATGCCGACTGGTGGGCTTCCTCGAGTAATTTCTGCCTGACTTCACCCTTTGGGACACACAACCTAGCCCCAAAGCGAAGTGATCCATCTGAGTGATTGACAATATCAGTCCTTGTACCTGCCTCAACTTCTACTCTGAACCTCTGTAACTGCTCGTTACCTTCCTATGCTTCCTTAATCTGTTCTACCAGAGACGACTGCAACTGAAGCATCATACAACTCCGATCAGCGCCCGGCAAAATCACATTCAAGTCCAACCTTCTCATCTGCTCAATAAGCTCCTTCTGCTGAGTCAAGAACATGGTGACTGGCCTTCTGCTCAACGCATCTGGCACCAAGTTCACTTTACCGGGATGATACTGCAAACTGATGTCATAGTCGGCCATCAACTCCAACTAAGGCCTCTGTCTCATGTTCAACTCCTTCTGAGTGAAGTCATACTTGAGACTTTTGTGGTCAGTAAAGTTTTTTACTCGGTCTCCAAGTAAGTAGTGTCTCCACAACTTCAAAGCAAAGATCACCACTGCCAATTCCAAGTCATGAGTAGGGTAGTTCTTCTCGTGCAGCTTCAACTGCCTGGACGCATAAGCAACAACCTGGCCCTTCTGCATCAACACTGCACCTAGACCTCTGCCTGAAGCATAGCAGTAAATCACGAAACCATCCAAACCATCTTGTATAGTCAACACTAGCACTGACGTCAATCTGCTCTTCAACTCTACAAGCTTCACTGCAGGCCTCATCCCAAGCAAACTTCTGATCCTTCCCTGTCAGTTTAGTCAATAGCCCAGCAATCTTCGAGAAGTCTTGGACAAACTTTCGATAATATCCTGCTAGCCCGAGAAAACTTCTCACCTCTGATACTGACTTAGGCACTGGCCAATCTTTAACTGCAGCAATCTTGGACGGATCAACAGAGATTCCCTCGCCCGAGATAATATGCCCCAAGAAGGCAATCTGGTCCAACCAAAACTCGCACTTGCTAAGCTTCTCGTACAATTGATGTTCCCTCAACGTCTGCAAGACAACTCGCAAGTGCTCAGCATGCTCATCACGACTCCGAGAATAGACAAGGATATCGTCGATGAACACCACGACGAACTTGTCCAAGAAGGGAGAGAAGACCCGATTCATTAAGCTCATGAACACGGCTGGAGCGTTAGTAACTCCGAATGGCATGACCAAGAACTCATAGTGGCCATATCGAGTGCGAAAGGCACTCTCCTGTACATCTTCGGTCTTCACCTTGACTTGATGGTACCCAAAACGCAGATCCAGCTTCGAGAACACAGAAGCACCTCCCAATTGGTCGAACAAGTCATCAATTCTCGGCAACCGATACCGGTTCTTTACTGTGACACTGTTCAGCTCACGGTAGTCGATGCACATCATGCGACTACCATCCTTCTTGTTGACGAACAGCACAGGAGCTCCCCAAGGCGAGACACTCGGCCTGACAAAACCTTTATTCAGTATCTCCTGAATCTGTTCCTTCAACTTTGCCAATTCAATTGGCATCATCTAGTATGGGCTCATAGAAATAGGAGTTGTACCCGGCTGAACATCAATCCCAAACACCACTTCTCGGTCTGGCGGCAGCCCTAGCAAATCATCTGAAAACACATCAAGAAACTCTCGCATGATCAAAGGTGCGACAACACCATCAGCATCCATTTCCTGCATTACTCTAGTTTCAAGACTTTCCGACTTCTCAACACGGCCAAGCGGCGTTTCACCAGCGTGGAATTCAAATTCCTGACGGTCTGGTATTTGTAACACCATCTTCTTCTTACGGCAGTCAATCATAGCATGAGTAATACCGAGCCAATCCATACCCAAGATCACAGCAAAACCCGAATTGTTGATGACAATAAGGTAAGCCACAAAATCAACTTCTCCAATAACCAAAGGGCTCTGCTCACAGACCTAAGAGCACACAATGGTACTACCACCTGTAGTGATGTTCCAAGCTGCTGACATCTCACTTCAGACCAAATTGTGCAAGCTGACAAAGTGGGAGGAAACAAAAGAATGAGTCGCTCCAGAATCAAAGAGGACATGGGCGGAAAAGGAGTGAACAAGAATAATGTCTAGCAAAATTTCAAAGATGAGAACAAAATATGCAGAAGGCAAAAATGCAAGAACTAGCATGGATGAAAGAATAGCATGATAGAGCAACAGATCAAAATAACAGGATAGCAAGAAAAAAAAATCAAAATAAAACACATCTAAGACATACTTGCAACAACTCCCAAAGCAGTCTCAGCATCCTCAGCAGTCAAGTTGTAGGCCTGACCACGACCTCCAGAAGGACCTCCCTGAGGAGCGGCTCTCCTCTGACTGAAAACCTACCTCTGAGGTAGGAGTGGTGGTCTGCCCTGACCACGTCCAAGCGCTCCCTGCGGAGCGGAACCTCCAACCGGTGTAAGGGCCCTGGACCTCGGGCAATCGCGAACCATGTGGTCGCTACCACCACACAAGAGGCACTGGCGGTTGGCTACCCTGCAGTCCTCGCGCAAGTGTCCAGTCCTGTGACAGTGTGTACAGACCGAGTTTGCCCTCTGAGCGGCAAATGAATACGGTAGTGCCCTGACAGGAAAGGCCAGAACTGGCCTCCTGATAGGCCCTCCAGACGGCCTAGCGGTGACAGGATGTGGAGCGAACCGCTGAATGGCATGCCTCCGCCTACTAGTCTACTCCTGGCTTCTGGCAGCCTCCAGGATGTCAGCATAGGATCAGAGTTGCAAGGCAACCAGGCGATCCTAAATCTCAATGTCCAAGCCCAACATGAAACGGCGGCCCTTATCTCCATCATTCGCCACCATAGAAGTGGCAAAGTGGCTCAGTGGGATGAATTCCGCAGCATACTCGTCTACGGTCTGACTCCCCTGGTTCAAGATAGCATCGTAGTTAAACATTGATATATTTATGAAATAACAATGAAATTTGCATAACAAACACTATCTGACTAACCTGATTAAGCACGACAAATTGCCGCTCCATTTCATTCCTTGTTACATCGGGAAAGAACTTCGTGAGAAAGCTCTCTCTGAAGATGGCCCAGGCAATGGGGCACTCTAGCCTTTCCATCTCAGCTCGCCACCAGATGTGGGTGAGGTCAACAAGCTGGATGCTCACGACATCCACTCGATCAACATCTGTTATCCTTGCTGCGATCAACAGCTGCTCCGTCCTGATGAGCCATTGCTCGACTTCCAGTGGACCTTCAGTACCTGAGAATTTGTCTGGGTGTAGCCTCATGAAGTCCGCTACATAGCCAAGTCTCAGTGGCAGCACCCCGGGCACAGGTACAACAGGCTCTCGGTTGGTAGCTCCCAAAGCCACCCTCATCAAACCACTATGCTCCCGTTGTATCTGCATCATCTGTTGCATCAGCAGCTCATTCTGCTCACGCTGCATTTGCATCACTTGAGCAATGATGGGCTCTTCCGACTGGCCGGAAGAAGAAGCACCTCTCCTAAGCATTTCTATAATCTGTGCAATGGTGGACTCCTCGGGCTGATCATCTCCAGCATGGGAAGAAGAAGTACCTTTTCTAGCCATGGCCTGAAATAAGAATCAAATAGTTAGCATCCAGATTTATAAGTTGGTTATCAACTATCCATGTGATTCACGGGTTGTACATATTGTTGAGTCAAACAGGTCAAACTCAAACTAATCAGGGTCCAATCCCAAACTAGTTAGAGTCTAACCTAGCTCTGATACCACTAAAAATCTTGTCACACCCCGCTTCCCAAAATTACGGAATGCAAGCACGTGACACGGCCCAGTGAATGACTTACGTAATCCATAGGCTGTTATCGATCCAACTCAATAATATAAAGAAGAACTAAAACAACCACGCATACAATGAAAGAATAATCACATAAATAACAACATTGGAATTTAAGCAAAAAAAATAACCAACATCAAAATAACCCAACATCTGGAATTTAACAAACAACATTCGGGTCAAGGCCCACAATACAAAGAAAACAACATTTGTTCAATTTATTAAAGTTCTCAAATAAAGCAATATTTATTTAAGCGGCACAGCAAAACATCTCCTTCACCATTGTTGCTCCCCTAGTCCGTCAGGTAAATCTCTTTGATTAGCTGTAAGCTGTTCATCTAAAGAGAGAAAAAAATGTCCTTAAAGCAAGTCGTGGACATGCAAGTAGAGAAACAGAGAAATAATGACAATGGCGGTATAGCAATGAATGATAAAATCAATAGTGTTGAACAGTGACAAAGCGATAACAGTACTGATATGGCTAAAAATGGGGTTAAATTGGAACCGTCCAGATGGATCACGAATCTTGAGGCACAGGGGTAGAGCGGTAATTTCACCTTCTGACAGGTCTGAAGCGGGTACTGGTTATCTTCCCCGAAAATCCACTTACCCGCGAACGGATCCACCTTAATCGGGTACGGGTTCCAACCCGCAGCAAACCCAGCTCAGAAGGGATAGAATTAGGGTTCCTGATTAATATTAATCAACGGCCCTGATTCGTCTCTATCCTTTCACCGGGATTTGGGATTAAATTCTTTATCTGATTACAGGGAATATACCTTATCAGATTACATTCCTAATCTGTTCACAGGAAGAATATTCCATATCAGATCACAGAGATTACATTCCTAATCTGTTCACAGGAAGAATATTCCATATCAGATCACAGGGATTACATTCCTAATCCGTTCCCTAAGACGCATATAAATACCCCCCACCCATCTCCATTAAGGGGTAATCAACTCTTCACCAGTTTTTGTGCTCATTCATAGTCTTCCTAGATTACTGACTTGAGCGTCGGAGAGTGCGTCACCGGGAACAACCCCGGTGTTTCGCACTTTTTGCAGGTGCACGGCGGAGCGACGATCGACGTCCGACGGAACAGGTACGCAGGTCTTTCTATTCAGTTTCCCCAAGAATCCACAAGTTCTATCTGTGTGCCCCCACACCAAATTTAGCGGCAACAGATTGGCGCCGTCTGTGGGAAACTAACGAATAGGGACCTCTCCTCTTCCCGGTGAACAGGTTTTCCCCTGCCATGCCGCCTCGCAAAGTTAGATCTAGGGGCTCCAACCGAGCGCCCAATCCTGACCAGCAAGAAGTCCTTCCTGATCCCGCTCAGCAACAAGGGCAACTCCCTCCTACCATGGAAGAGCCGCTCCAACGGAACCCTCCACCTCCTGATCCAAAGGGGCCTAACCCCCAGAAACAGCCTCTTCACCAAGGGAACATCTCCATCCACAGCGCCTCCAGTGCCTCCATGGCCTCCCATCATCCCCGAGCCTCTGGTCGCCACAATGCCCCTCCCAAACGCCCGGAAGATGATGACCTTCGTCGCCATCTGGATGAAAAGCGAGCTCGGGGGGAAACCTCCCGCCTGCAAGAGCGATGCCCCCGACACCGAGAGCACAGGAGGTCCCCCGTCCGAAGAGGGAGAAGGGACTCCCCCGATCACTACCGAAGGAGGCACTCTCCAGCAGGTCGGCAGCAGCCTAGGAACAATGAGGCACCCATCACCCGTGCCGAGTTCCAACAATTCCAAGCAATGGTACAACAGGCCCTCAACCTCCGTCAGAACCCCAATGAGCAGAGGGCCCCATCCCCTCCTCCGGTCCGGAGCCCTCGCCAGCGGTCCCCTTCTCCTCGACCCGCTCCTACCAATTCCAGATGCACCCCAAGTCCTCGTCGTTCTCGAAGCCACCATCGCCGCAGCCCTCGCTCCCCCTCATACGAAGACGAGTCCCGTGGCTCGGCAGATCACCGTCGGAGAGATGACACCATGAACCGCCGTCTGAACGAGGTGGAAAAACTCTTGGGACAGATAAACCGAGAAGAAGAGCTTAGGGGGAGGACCCTACGTCCTAGCCGACCCCCGTTCTCCCGGACCATAGTAGATGCTCCTGTTCTGTTCGGTTTCAAACCTCCCCAGTTCGAGAACTACACTGGGGAGATCGATCCAGTTGACCACATCGAAAGCTTTAAGACTTTGATGCTCCTCCATCAAGCTTCCGATGCCCTCCTCTGCAAAACATTCCCTGCAACACTGAAAGGCCCAGCTCGAGAATGGTACTCTCGCCTTGCCCCGGCGTCGATATTTTCCTTCGAACAGTTCGAAACCCTGTTCATCACCCATTTCGTCAGCAGCCGAAGGGCCGAGAAGACCAGCATCTCCCTATTGCACCTCCGTCAACAGAAGGGGGAGAAATTGAGGGACTACGTGAAGAGATTCACAGCTGAAGCCAGAACCATTGCATCCCTCGACCAATCCGTCGCTACCGTGGCATTCCAATCCAATATCCTCAATTCCAACCTCCGCTCCTCCCTCGCCAAGAAACCGCCGCACGACTTTTCTGACCTCCTCCTCCGCACTGAAAAGTACATCCGAGCTGAAGAGGCCGAGGAACAGCCCAACTGGGAAGGAATCACCTCCGGGTCTAAGAGGAAGGGAACGGAAGAAGAGGGAGCAAAAAAGTTCCAGAAGGATAATGCTGGCCAGCGCCGGCCTCCCCCTAGATTCGAGAAGTTTACTCCCCTCACCACAAACATCTCCACCATTTTCATGGAAGTCGAAAAAGAAGGGGTCTTACCTCCTGCTCCGAAGATGAACACCCCTGCGAAGAGAAGAGATAGAGAAAAATGGTGCCGCTATCACCGGGACCATGGGCACGACACCAACGATTGCCGTGCGCTAAGAAACGAGATTGAGGCCCTTGTCCAGAGGGGGCAGTTGGCAAAATTCGTGAGAAAGGACCAAGCCGAGCTTCCTCCCCAGCCTCGGGGGGCTAACAAACGTCCAGAGCGAGAAGAGACGCCAGAGTTTGAGGAAGAACGAGTCCTCCACCTCATCCATGGGGGTCCAATGGGGGGCTCCTCGAACTCTTCTCGGAAAGCTTTTATTAGAGAAGTGAACTCTGTCCGAGCCACCCCTCCTCCCAAAGGCCTCGGAGTGCCCGTCACCTTTTCTGACGAAGATCTCGAGGGTGTCCGCACCCCTCATTGTGACGCACTTGTCATCAGCCTTCACATGGCCAATTTCAAAGTCGAGAGAATCTTAGTGGATAACGGTAGCTCCGTCAACATCCTCTTCCTCGACGCCTTCAAGGGGCTGAAGCTCTCCCGAGACAGACTCAAGCCCGCCGGCTACACGCTCCATGGGTTCACGGGAGTGCCGGTAACGATTGAAGGGGTAATCACCCTCGATGTCACGGCCGGCAAAACTCCTACTGCCCGCACGGAGTCGATGGATTTCATGGTCGTAGACATCCCAGCGGCCTACAACGTCATTTTGGGTCGGCCCGGCCTAGCCGCCCTTGAAGCCGTCCCTTCTGCCTATCACCTCAAAATGAAATTCCCCACTCGGGCTGGAGTAGGAGAAGTAAGGGGCAATCAGGAGCAGGCCCGCAAGTATTATATGACCTCCACCCTCGGACCCGTCCTCTCCTTAGAAACACTCGAGATCCCCCAAGATGCTGCTCGGCCAACCTCCGAGCCGGTAGACGAGTTGGAGGAAGTACCCTTCTCGGACCAGGAGCCGGCCCACAAGTTCTTCGTCAGCAAGACACTCCCATCCGCACTATATGCGGATATTGTAAAATGCATCCGAGCCAACCAAGACCTCTTCGCATGGTCAGCTGCAGACATGCCCGGCATCTCCGAAGAACTCTTGGTCCACCGCCTCAGTGTTGATCCGAGGTCCAAACCCGTCCAGCAGAAGAGGCGCAAGTTCGCTCCCGAGCGTCAGCTCGCTATCAAAGAAGAGGTGGACAAATTGTTGAAGGCCCGGTTCATACAGGAAGTGAATTATCCCGAGTGGTTGTCAAACGTGGTAATGGTGAAAAAGTCCAACGGAACATGGAGAATCTGTATTGATTTCACTGACCTCAACAAGGCCTGCCCTAAAGACCCCTTCCCTCTGCCGAGCATCGACACTCTGATTGACGCAACCTCGGGACACAAGCTCCTCAGCTTCATGGACGCTTTCTCGGGTTACAATCAGATAAGGATGTTCCCCCCGGATATTCCGAAGACATCTTTTGTGACCGACCAAGGGCTCTACTGCTACAGAGTCATGCCTTTCGGCCTAAAGAATGCCGGGGCAACATACCAGCGCCTTGTTAACAAGGTATTTCAGGCACAGATTGGCCGAAACATGGAAGTGTACGTGGATGACATGCTTGTGAAAAGCATCCGAGGCATTGATCACGTGGCCGACCTTCAAGAAGCGTTTGATGTTTTGAGAAAGCACAATATGAGACTCAACCCGAACAAGTGTGCGTTCGGCGTCTCATCAGGCAAGTTCCTCGGCTTCATGGTTAGCCAACGAGGAATAGAGGCAAATCCGGAGAAGATCAAGGCCATACTGGACATGGCCCCACCTAGAAACGTCAAAGAAGTTCAGAGATTGACTGGTCGATTAGCCGCCATTGGGCGCTTTCTGTCGAAGTCCGGGGAGAAGTGCCTCCCGTTCTTCAAAGCCCTCAGGGGGGCTAAGGGATTCGAGTGGGGGCAGCAACAACAAGACTCCTTCGACCAGCTTAAGGCTTACCTCGTCAACCCACCTCTTCTCAGCAAACCCATACCGGGAGAACCACTCTACCTCTACTTGGCAGCCTCCGAACAGACGCTTAGTGCGGTCCTGGTCAGAGAAGAAGAGAGAACTCAGAAGCCCATTTACTACGTCAGCAAAGTGCTCCGGGACGCCGAGCTCCGGTACCCGAAAATCGAGAAAATAGCCTACGCCCTAATAATGGCTGCGAGAAAGCTTCGGCCATACTTCCAGTCTCATTCGATGGTCGTTCTTACCGACCAGCCGCTGAAACAGATCCTTCACAAGCCAGAGACTTCCGGCCGCCTCATGAAATGGTCGATCGAGCTGAGCCAACATGATATTACTTATCAGCCTCGGACCGCAATCAAGGCGCAGGCGCTGGCCGAATTCATAGTCGAAACAACTATCCCCGACTCCGAACAAACAATGAAGGGACCGCCCGTCTGGTCGGTATATGTCGATGGATCCTCTTGCAACGAGGGGAGCGGGGCAGGAGTCATCCTCACGGGCCCAGACGACTTTGTCCTCTAATACTCCCTCCGGATAAACTTCAAAGCCTCGAATAACGAAGCCGAATACGAGGCACTCATAGCCGGCCTTGGGATGGCCCGAAACGCAGGGGCGCGACGCCTGCAGATCTTCAGCGACTCACAGTTGGTAGTCAACCAGGTCCTCGGCGAATATGAAGCCCACGATGACAGGATGGTAAAGTACTTGGCTAAAGTAAAGAGCCTCATGGCGCTCTTCGAGGAGGCCCTCATCCGAAGAATCCCAAGAGAAGAAAATGCCCAGGCCGACGCCCTGTCCAAATTAGCTTCCTCATCCCTGCAAGGCCTCGAACAAACTGTTCTGATAGAAGTCCTCCTCAAGCCAAGCATAGAGGATGAGGTTTTCAACTCCGTCGAAACACTGCCACTCCCCCTCGAAGACAATTGGATGAAACCCCTCGTCGAGTTTTTAAGAGACGGACTCCTCCCAAGGGATCCGAAGGAAGCCCGAAAGATAAGGACCCGAGCCGAGCGTTACATACTGGTCGAAGGCATTCTGTATAAGCGCTCCTTCACCCAGGTGGATGGTCGACCCTACCTAAGATGCCTCTCCCCCGGACAAGCCGACTACGCCCTGCAAGAGCTCTATGAGGGCATCGGCGGAGCCCACTCCGGCTCCAGAGCCTTGGCACGCAAAGTGTTAAACTACGGGTATTACTGGCCCACTCTCCTACGGGACGCCGAACAACACGTTCGGCAATGCACCTCCTGCCAGAAGTATTCCGACATCCGACGCCTTCCACAAGCACCACTCTCCTCCCTATCAAGTCCGATCCCCTTTGCAATGTGGGGGATGGATTTACTGGGGCCATTTCCACCGGCCCCCGGACAATTGAAGTTCCTAGTCGTGGCAGTCGACTATTTCTCGAAATGGATAGAGGCCGAGCCCCTGGCTACAATTACCGAACATAGAGTCGTTCAATTCTTCTGGAAAAATGTAATCTGCCGATTCGGTGTTCCTCGGGTCGTAGTTACAGATAACGGTACGCAGTTCGCTGGAGCTGCCTTCCGAGCCTTATGTGAAGACCTAGCCATACAACACCGCTTCTCCTCCGTCTCTCATCCCCAGTCAAATGGCCAAGCCGAGAATGCCAACCGACAGATCCTCTCCGGCATCAAGAAGAGACTCGACAAGTGCTCCAAGGGATTGTGGGTCGATCAGCTGCCCAATGTGTTGTGGAATTACCGAACCACGAAGCGGACCCCGACAGGCGAGAGTCCGTTCAATCTCACCTATGGGTCCGAGGCCCTCATCCCACTAGAAGTTGGGATACCCTCTCCTCGTTTGATAGCTTTTGAAGAAGAACAGAATGCCAGGGAGCTCAGAACGAGCCTAGACTTGATAGACGAAATCCGGGAAAGAGCAGCCATACGGCAACAAAGTTACCGGAGAAGAATCGAACTCGCCTACAACAAACGGGTCCGCCCAACCGACCTGAAAGAAGGGGATCTGGTCCTCCGAAAATTGGCCATCTCGTTCCCCGGACAGAAAAGCAAACTGGCCCCAAATTGGGAGGGACCACACAAAGTCTCCAAAGTGATCCGCCCTGGTGCATACAAGCTAGAAGATCTTGAGGGCAGAGAAATTCCTAGGACTTGGAACGCCGACCATCTTTTGAAATACCAAGAGAAGGCAGCCACGCCTATCTAAGTAACTCGAGATGTCGGACCACTCCTCTCCTGCTGCTAGTAATTTTTCCTTTGTTCTTTTTTCATTGTAATAACGGCTAGCAACTTTAGAAGCAGCCGACCATTAGATATTAATAAATAAAGTTTTTCATATTTTTGATACTATCGCATACCTCAACCTTAAATTTTCTAACCACACGATGGTTCGGAGTCCAGCACTCGGCTCGACTCTTCCTCCTCGGCACGTCTATAGACGAGCCGGGGGTAGATCGCCGTTCGAAATTGCTCCTGCAGCCGTTGAATGGATCGGAGTCCAACACTTGGCTCGACTTTGCTTCGCAAGTCCGCTCCTAAGCGGACTAGAAGCAGCTCGCCATTCGAAACTGCTCCTACATCTCTTAAACTAACCACACGATGGTTCGGAGTCCAGCACTCGGCTCGACTCTCCCTCCTCGACACGTCTATAGACGAGCCGGAGGTAGATCGTCGTTCGAAATTGCTCCTGCAGCCGTTGAATGGATCGGAGTCCAACACTTGGCTCGACTTTGCTTCGCAAGTCCGCTCCTAAGCGGACTAGAAGCAGCTCGCCATTCGAAACTGCTCCTGCATCTCTTAAACTACCCACACGATGGTTCGGAGTCCAGCACTCGGCTCGACTCTTCCTCCTCGGCACGTCTATAGACGAGCCGGGGGTAGATCGCCGTTCGAAATTGCTCCTGCAGCCATTGAATGGATCGGAGTCCAACACTTGGCTCGACTGTGCTTCGCAAGTTCGCTCCTAAGCGGACTAGAAGCAGCTCGCCATTCGAAACTGCTCCCGCATCCCCCAAACTAAACTAATCTAACGATCGATCTCTCCGACGATGAAACCCTACCTTTCCGACTCACCCTCGATCGGACCAGGATCAGGAACAAATACAGCCCTCGCGCGCCAAGCCGAGGTACCGGGTTACCGACCCTTGTATATGGCAAAAAATCACTCCGAGGCGAAGCCACCGTCAGATCGCCTCAGAAAGTGCGCTAGGGCATGATGAGCGGATCTCATTCAGCCACGTGTCCGCAAAACGACAAGATAGTGTTTTCTTGGAAAGTGGACCCACTTCAAAATCCGTGCAAACATCAGACGTCCCTGATTAGGCCACGTGGGCGCAGTCGAAAAGCAACAACGCCTTAAGCAGCCAAACCGAGCCTATGGCTCATAAACGCAGCGAAAAAGGAAAATTCGAGGATGAGGAGTTCGGCGAAGCGAACACCTGACCCGTGGTTCGTCTCAAGCCTACTCTAGATGACACAACCATGGCACAGATAAGAAGACAACCAAGGACAATTCAGATAAAACAACTCCAATTCCATTAATAAGTTGGATAAAAGTTACAAAGCGGATTACAACAGCAAAAACTTGCAAGTAGGATTACAACACAGGGACACGACCAGCCCGTTACTTCCGAGGAAGGGGAATACTCCATTTTAGAGACACTTTGGGTCGACGCTTCCTGACCTCCGAGCTCGAATCCAGGCCGACGAACCGGGACGCCTCCTCACCACTAGCCCTGACGGTCGCTCCTACCGAAGCACCGCTTGAAGACACCGCCACACCGCTTTGGGCATCGGCGGCTGACCTGCCTATGAGGGGAGTCCGGCTCGCCGCTTGATAGAACGTGATTCCTCGCTCGATCTTCTCGCGGGTGCACGAGGTGCTCCGGACGTTGGCCCTCACCGGCTGAGGCTTGAGCCGAGCGACTTCTTCCTCCCGCTCGACAATGCGATCTTTCAAAGTGTCATCCTTTACTATCACCTTAAACCGAGGGAGTTTTGCCGAACCGGGGTATTCGGCGCTGTCAGAGATAACGCGACGCAAGTAGGTCACTTCGATGCTCTTGTCGACGGTCACCCTCTGCAACTCTTCCACCTTCTTAGCCAAGCCGTCCCGTTGGCTGAAATCCGAGCCAGTTCCTCTTCCCTAGCGGATAGCTCGGCCTCGACTATTCGCAGGTGGTGTAGTTCAACTAAAGCATCGCTATGCCTTATCTCCAAGTTATGAAGTATTTTCCTCGTCAAGTGAACCTCACCCTCGAGACGATCCTCCCGAGATCGTTTAAACAGCACGGCTCGGCGCTGTTCGGAGGAAATGTTACAAGCCGGCTCGGCAATCTGAAATAAGAAAGAGGGCATTGGATACTTTTCATTCATTACCGGGCCAAACACTTAGACAAATTCCGGAGTCAAAATACTTTTCATTCATTGAAAGGCGGTGGCCAGTCCGCAAAAGGCATTACAACGATCAGAACAAAAAGAAAAAAAAACTACAAAGACTGAGGGGATCAAGGGTCCACCTTCGTCGCCACGTCAGCCACAGGTGCCTCGACGGAGGGTCCATTGACCTGGTCATCTCCCACAGTCTCTCCATCCCGTCCTTCCTCGCCTTCGCCTTCGGCCTCGTCCTCTTCGCCTTCCTCCCCTTCGTCGTCCGAGGTCGGCATTGGAAACAATTGATAGCCGACCCGCTCGAAGCCGGGGACGCGCTCCTGAACGTGGTCGAGGGCCATTTGGTAGGACTTCTCCATATTTTCCGCCATGTGCTTCTTCGCCTCTTCCTCGACCTCCTTCTCCACCTCGGCTCGGATCTTCGTCGCCAGAGCCTCCTTCTCCGCTCTCTCCTCGGCCAAGGACTTCAGCGCCGCAGCTAAGTCCTCGGCAGCCTTGGCGGCCTTGGCAGACTCCGCATCGAGCCGCTCCTTGGCCTTCTCCAAATCCGACCCGAGATCCGCGACCCGGACTTCCAAGGCCTCAGCCCTCCTCTGCTCGGCCTCAAGCTCTTTGACCGCCCTGACCTTCGCCAGCCTGTCCTTGTCGCTGGCGGACTTCAGCTCCTTCTCCTGCACGGCAAACGTCTCGAGGAGGTGGCCGAAGTGGCAAGTGGCCTACAGAGATAACAATCAGTAAAACACATGCCGAGTTGCAGACTTAGAGAAATTGGCAATACACTTACCGAAACGAGTGACCGGGCGATTTCGTAGGTGTCGTCACCGACCGTCCCCGCCTTCAGCGCGGCAATGTCCTTCGGGGTCGCCAAGTGTTTGACGACCTGCACAGACATCTGCGAATTGCCGAGGAACCCATCATGGTTCTTCACTCGCCAATTCGGCACGAACAGCTGCTTGTGCTGCTCTGTCAGAATCTCTTCGGCGGCCTGGGTTAAGGGCGGTGCCTCGATCGACAACGCCGCGTTCACATCAAAGACCCCCTCGACCATGCCAGGGACCGAAGAAGACTGGGGCTCCTCGGCGACGACCACCTCCGAGGGCGCCTCCACGGTCGGAGGAGGCGGAGGGATAGTCGAAGCAATGGCGGGTGCCGGGGTCGACGAAACAGTCGCGGCCGCCCTCTTCCTCTTCTTCCCCCCGGCCAGCTTAGATCTGTCCGCCATCATGGAGTTGAAGTCGATCTTCATTCCTTCTGCAACGAGTCAAAAAAAGGGAGAGGGGGGGAACAAGTTAGCAGGACGAACCAAAGACTTAGAAGAAAAATAAAAAAAAACGAGATGTCAGGAGCATACTCGGGTTGATGGGGCTTAGGCCGCACCCGAACAACACCTCCTCCGTCAAATCCCTCCAACTCAGTATCGGAAGGGCCATTATCCTCCTCGCCACCTCTTCCTCGGCATCAAACAAAACAGGGTCGGCGCGTGCGAAATTCGGCACCTCCACCTTCCAACAGGTCGGGATGGGCCGGATCGCCTCACCCCTCACTATAAAAAACTTTTCCTTCCAACCCTTAATCGAGTCAGGGTTTTCTACAATCTTGACACCCTTCCTCGGCCCCAAGTAGTATCGGTACTCCGTCTTGTGCTGACGGTTTACCCGATACATTCCTCGGAAGACCGTGAGATCCGGCTGCACCTCGGCTCGGTAGCACTGAAGCATAAAGGCGTTCACATGGCGCCATGTGTTCGGCATGAACTGGGTTGGCGCGAGGCAATACCAGCCGAGGATCTCGAGGATGAATGGGTGCAGAAGGAAACGCAGTCCGGCGTGAAAAGAGTCAACGTCGAACATGCACATGTCCGAAGACGGCAACTTAGAATTCGCTCGTATCCCAGGACCCGGAAGAATCAGTTTGTACTCTGGAGGGATAGCGAAAGCCCTTCTAACCCGGAGCAGGTCCTCCTCGGATACCAAAGTGATGAGCTCGTCCGCTTCGGTGGGAAGCTCCGGACTGGGCTCTTCGACGATCTTGGACTTCCCATAGATCGCCTTCTCTAGCAAGTCCCCCTGATACTGCCGGACCCCCGAGTGACCGGACAGGACGGAAGGATACCGTCCTATCTCGCCTGCCTGCTTCGGATTTTCCACAATCACCTCCACAATGGGGGATTGGGTCTCGATCCTCCTCTTCTTCTTCCCTTTCTTCGTCTCGACTACAGAAGGTTCGGCGGCTTGCTTACCCTTCCTCCTAATCTCCAACCTCCTCCTCTCCTCGGCACTCTCGTCGCCCGAAGACGAAGCCCCACTCCCCGAATCTACTCGAGACATCTCTAGGAAAATTATTCAGACTAAGTAAACTGACCTTTTGAAGTGACGTCTACGGTCGGAGTACTCTCGCCGGAAATCGCCTGGCCCACACGACAGCTAACGGAAACGCCTTGGGGAGGAAATCGCCGCTAGCAGAGCACTTAGAGAACGAAAGTAAAAAACTTGAATTAAAAGTGAAAAGTGAGCTTTGAGAGTAGGAGTGAGCGCTTTTAACCCCTCCAAGTTGGGCCTCCTTGGGAAACGCAAAAAGCCCAACGGGGAGCCAAAGCGACAGGCGGAAGCAGAAAAATACGGGGCCCTTAAAAATGACAAGTCAACGTCTCGGCCACCTACAAGAAAGCCACAAGACGCCCCGGCTACACAACTTTGTGCCTCGGCCAGTCAACTTTGATGCGCCAAGCCGAGATACCGGGGTACCGACCCTCGTATATGGCAAAAAATCGCTCCGAGGCGAAGTCACCGTCGGATCTCCTTAAAACTCGCGACGAAATCTGATGGACGGTTCAGATCGTGCCACGCCCACAAAACGACAAGATAGCGTTTTCTCGTGATCTGAACCCCATCCTCGAGATGCGCGTCAAGATGGACCGTCCAGATCCAGCCACGCGTCCCTCCTTGCTGCCTGCCATCGGTTCGCCCAGCCGAGCTACCGAACAGCTCAGCCGAGCCACCGAGCCACTAAGTGCCGAGGAGGCGACCCCTCAGGAAGCACCTCCAAAACACCCAACTTTGCGCCTCGGCCAGTCAACTTCGATGCGCCGAGCCGAGATACCGGGGTACCGACCCTCGTATATGGCCAAAAATCGCTCCGAGGCGAAGTCACCGTCGGATCTCCTTAAAACTCGCGACGAAATCTGATGGACGGTTCAGATCGTGCCACGCCCACAAAACGACAAGATAGCGTTTTCTCGTGATCTGAACCCCATCCTCGAGATGCGCGTCAAGATGGACCGTCCAGATCCAGCCACGCGCCCCTCCTTGCTGCCTGCCATCGGTTCGCCCAGCCGAGCTACCGAACAGCTCAGTCGAGCCACCGAGCCACTAAGTGCCGAGGAGGCGACCCATCAGGAAAGCACCGCCAAAGCACCCAACTTTGTGCCTCGGCCAGTCAACTTCGATGCGCCGAGCCGAGATACCGGGGTACCGACCCTCGTATATGGCAAAAATCCACTCCGAGGCATATCAGCCGTTGGATCTTGCCAAAAAACGCGCTCGTCATGATGGACGGTCCAGATCTGGCCACGTCCACTAAACGACAAGATAACGTTTTTTGGGGATCCACGCTGAGATGGACGGCTCAGATGATGCCACGTACCTCGGAACCGTCGAGCCATCCGAGCCGAAGCGCCGACCCAACGAACCGGGGTGCCGAGATGCCGAGCTGGAGTACCGGGGTACCGACCCTCGTATATGGCAAAAAATCGCTCCGACCCATATCAGCCGTTAGATCTGGCCAAAAAGTGCGCTCGTCATGATGGACGGCTCAGATGATGCCACGTACTTCGGAACCGCCGAGCCGAAGCACCGAGCCATCCGAGCCGGAGTGCCGGAGTACCGAACCTCACATATGGCGAAAAAGCGAGCCGAAGAACAGAGACCACTCGATCTCTCCGAAAATCACGCTGCGCTCTGATCAAGGGTTCTGATGACGCCACGTCATAAATGGGTATTTAAAATCAATTTTAATTTATTTTAATTGCTTTATTTATTTAAAAATTGCAAAAAAATCACCAAAAATTCGGGAAAATTCACTGGAAAATCTAGAAAATAATTATAAATTCGGGGTAATATTTTCGAACCCCTGAACAAACAATTATTGCCTAGAATGTATCGTGAGGGCCCCCGGACGGCTGGTTAATACATCGCAAAATTAAATAAATAATCCGAAAAAGTAGATAAAGACCGTTGGGCACTCAGAGATGCTTAAAAACAAATTGCAACTTCCAAAAACACACTACTACCCCCTTTAAGATTCGAAACCCTCCATTTGAACTCCGATACAGCTCCGCCAGCCATTAGAACAGTTAAACTACTCCTCAAAGGCTGATCGAACTCAGTCTTTAGGAGTGGGGGGCTCGTGATATGGCTAAAATGGGGTTAAATCGGAACCGTCCAGATGGATCACGAATCTTGAGGCACAGGGGTAGAGCGGTAATTTCACCTTCTGACAGGTCTGAAGCGGGTACTGGTTATCTTCCCCGAAAATCCACTTACCCGCGAACGGATCCACCTTAATCGGGTACGGGTTTCAACCCGCAGCAAACCCAGCTCAGAAGGGATAGAATTAGGGTTCCTGATTAATATTAATCAACGGCCCTGATTCGTCTCTATCCTTTCACCGGGATTTGGGATTAAATTCTTTATCTGATTACAGGGAATATACCTTATCAGATTACATTCCTAATCTGTTCACAGGAAGAATATTCCATATCAGATCACAGAGATTACATTCCTAATCTGTTCACAGGAAGAATATTCCATATCAGATCACAGGGATTACATTCCTAATCCGTTCCCTAAGACGCATATAAATACCCCCCACCCATCTCCATTAAGGGGTAATCAACTCTTCACCAGTTTTTGTGCTCATTCATAGTCTTCCTAGATTACTGACTTGAGCGTCGGAGAGTGCGTCACCGGGAACAACCCCGGTGTTTCGCACTTTTTGCAGGTGCACGGCGGAGCGACGATCGACGTCCGACGGAACAGGTACGCAGGTCTTTCTATTCAGTTTCCCCAAGAATCCACAAGTTCTATCTGTGTGCCCCCACACCAAATTTCTTACACGATAACGGTAATAACACTGGACATGTGTAATTTCTTACACGATGCCGATAACGATAAAAACACTGGACATGTGTAATTTCTTACACGATACTGATAACGATAATAATCACTGGCCATCATCCGAGTACACTCACTATATTGTCAACTACCCTAGTCAACCCTTAACCTCGGCTTGATTAACATTCTTTATTCAATTAACATACCATCATGCGATTAATAAGGGACACTAGGAAGCTGACAAAACAACCCTAAGATCATACAATATACTTTATACAATTAAATCCACCAAATATGACATTATAAATTCAATTATATATTATTAAACATAGGAACCCAATTCTGGAAAGCAGTAGGTTGCTGTACCAAAATCAGAATTTCCGTTGCTACAGGATAGCAAATGTAGATCCGTCAGAAGGTCTAGAAACTAGACTCCTGCCCGGTTCCAACACATATTTAAAGTCTAAATTCCGACAACGGTAGCTATGTGAAATTCAGTGTTCTTGACAAATTTTAGTTTCTGGCTGGTTATCGATATTGACTAATTTAAGTTGTAAGGGCAGTAAATATTCATTGTAAAAATCAGTATAAATAATTTTTATCACCCTAAGCATGTTATCTACCAATCTGGAATTTATCATGGCCATATTTGATCATTAGTTCACTTAATTCATCAGCTTAACATAGTATGTACATGAATCTGAAATTACAGCTCAGCAGTAGCAAAAGGGTCATAACTCAAGCAATATAAGTCGGAATTCAAAAATTATGGATGTTATTGACAACTAGACACTTAGGGCTACGTTTCATATTCAGAAAGTGACTGATTTTAATGACATTATTTAGGTTGAAACAGCACGACAATGTTCAGGTCGGCGCAAATTTTTAGGGTGTCAACATATTCTTTTTGAATAAAACGATTAAAATGTTAAGAACGACGAATTGGGGTTTAACAATCATAAATCACAGCAAGTCATTCCTATGTGAATATGGTATTAAGATATATAATGTCCATAACTCTACTAATTACAATCAACTGATTTATCATTATCAATCACATGAACAATCAACCCTAATATACAATCTACAATAGTTGTGTATAATGTCATGAGATGAAATGTAACAATAATTTTCTATTCTTATATTCAATAACTAACAACATGAATGCATGTAAGATCCCTATACATTAGAGGCTAAAAGATGGCACGAAGTCAAGACTACCACTTGGATTCGCTCGTGTAAATTCGTGGTATCCCAACGATAGATAACAATAACATTATAGATATTCAACATGGATCTACTTGCAGAATTCAATAAATGATCTCGAATATGATACAATACAATTCGAGTAAGATGACTTGCCTTTAGATGACGTTAGCTCCGATAATAATAAGAATCCAAGACACGTGCGAGCTACGTGCCAACAACAAACAGTAAGAGCAAGAGCCAATCAGCAAAACACCAAGAGCTCCCCCACTAGACAAAACAGCAAACAGCAACTGGGATCCTCTCCACACAGAACACCAAACGGCAAAAACCACCACTCACATTCTCTCTTCTTCTCAGACGCGCCAGAGAGAGAGAGCGCGGGAGAGGGGACAGCGATTGCGACGGCAGAAACTGGGGACTCGCGATGCTGGCGGCATCAACATGGTGACAACGTCGAGGCGCTGGCGGTCGGGAAGCGACAGCAACGACCAGGCTTCGATGTCGAGTGAGCTCTGCTTTCACTCCGAAAATAGGGAAGACGAGTGACGGGGGATTCAAGCACTCGACGGTGACGATGAAGGGCGAGGGTCCTGCGGTGGATGAAGGGATGAACGAAGCGACGAAGGCGAGGGTGGGTTGATGGGTTTCGGTGAAGTCGAGTTCGAGCGATGGGGATGATGATGAAGGAGACGGGGGTGAGATGGTGGTGACGATGGGATGGAGGTGGCGAGAGGATTTGGTTCGAGGTGCGGTGGAGGAGAAGTTGGAGCAGTGGGTTTCGGTCGAGCACGAGGTAGGGGAAAGGGGAGCACGGGAGGTAGGAGAAGGTGGGGAGGGGGTCTACACAGTAAAGGGGAATTGGGTTTCAACAGTAGGTCGGGGGGTTGCACAGTGGTGGGTTAGGGAAGATGAAAGGGTATAGCGGCTGTGCATTATGGGGGTATTAGGTTAGGGTTTGATTAAAATAGTAATGGGAGAGATTATGGGGCTTAATAATAGGGATTCAATCTTCAATTTGGGGGGGGGGGGGGGGGGGGGGGGGGGGGGGGAGTGATTAGGAGAGATTTTAGGGATGTGACTGTTAGGGAAAATTTGGGGGTTGTTTTAGGTACAAGATCCAATAGGAGGTGGATATTGGGCTTTAGGCACAAAATGGATCAAATAAGAGGGCAATTTACAACCTAATAAGACAAAGGCAAATTATGAAATTAAATCCGAATTAGGAATACAAGGAGTTGATTTAAATAATCAAACTGAGATGAGGAATAAATTATGAATAACATTAGAATTAATATTACTCAATACAATAATAAGACAAAAAGAAATGAAATAGAATTACAATGGAGATTACAATGGGGATCAATAATAAAAGGAAAAAAATGAAAATGGGAGTTACACTCGACGTGCAGATACATAAGTACATCTGGTGAATAGGCATGCCGACCCTTGACACGCGAATGCACCGTATGTTCTGTGAATAGACCTGCAGACCCTCGACACGCGAACATACCAACTGTCCTCTCGAGACAGAACAACACACAGTCCTGGAACGCATCCGTTGGACTAGGCCCTTGAGCATATACTTACATTTCCCAAGTTCCATCACATCTCCACTAGTGTCTGTCCTTAGGTTGGTTATTATTAAAACACAATTTTCCCTCATTAGAGTTAGTGTATTCTGCCGGACTTAATTCCATAAAAACAACCCCAAGACCCAACTGATCAAAATCCACAAAATCTCATCTGCCGCTTCACAGGAATCCCACTTAACTCTTAGAGACTCACAAATCGAATATCAACACAAAACCCTTCAATAAAACTCTTAATTTTATTATCAAAATGTTTATATCAATGAAAACTTCTTTAATCAACAAAATCCAAATTCATCCAAATATACTTACAAATTTTCAGAACTGAAATAAAGTATTAAATCCACTAAATAACTGAGTTTCATATTTTAAAGTCGTGGAAAAATCACAAAACATCAATTCCTTCGAAAACCGTATATATTTCACTTTATAAAGTCATAAGAATACAAATTTAAATTCCATTATAGTCAAAATATAACTCTCTGTAAAATATTGTAATCTGTAGCAAAAACTTCATCTAAAACAGTAGATCAAAAATACATCAGTGCGAAGAAATAATGTTCAAGAAAACAGAGAAAATCTCAGCAAAACAATCAGCACAGCAGCTGATGGTCAACTGTCAAAACAGTTCAAAAAGCAACGGTCGACTGTCGCGCTAAATTTCCAAAACCCAAGAACTGTCAGTCGACCATCACCCACAGTTCAAGATATGGCAGTCGACCGACGTGTTCGAAAACTTGCAGCTTTAATATTCGTGCACTTTTTAACTGATACATGGTTTAATCTTTCTAAAATCATAAATTTGTAAAATAAAATTCCTGAGGTGATCAAATACAACTTATCTAATATATTGGAGTTTATACAACATGTCAAAATCTCATCAAGTAAATAAAAGAGCAATTTTTATTAAAACTTCTTCAAAACTTCAGAACTATATATATATATATATATATATATATATATATATATAGAGAGAGAGAGAGAGAGAGAGAGAGAGAGGAGTGATCCAATGAGAAATATCTTAAAATGAGAAAATGAGAAACATTAATTCTAACCATTGGATTTGAGAGGATTGAGATGAATGGCTCTAGTTCATTTAGACTAGTAATTAAAAAAACTAGTTTATTTTAACTAATCTATCAAAAAAAATAAACCACACAAAAAAAAACTAACAAAACCGGTTTATTTTAACTCCTCAAATCCAATCGGTAAATTTAATCAAGTATCGAAAGCATATTAAATTCATTGACCATTAATTATTACTTTGTTACAGACGTGTGTCCAGATTAGTCTACTGGTTGCCTATAGTGCGTTTATTTCGAAGAAGTAGTAGATTGGAGCAAACCTAAGTCTCAAGTGGTAAATTAGTTTGTATAACTAGACAACTAGTGAGGCTCAGAACGACGACGGACGACGACGGCAGCAGCGCAGCAGCGGACGGGCGGCGCGGAAACGCTGCGACGGCAGACGAATGGGTGTCGGGGGGTTTGAGAATTAACGCGCGTTAGGGTTAGGAAACAGAGGGGTTTGTTCTTCGGGGGGGGGGGGTTGAGAATTAACGCGCGTTAGTGTTAGGAAACAGAGGGGTTTGTTCTTCATCCATCTAAACCATAACATATTGTTTCTCATTTGGTTTTTTTGGGTTTTTTGTTGTTGTTGATAGATGATAGATTAGTTAAAATAAACCGATTTTTTTAATTAATAGTCCAAATGAATTAGAGCCATTCATCTCAATCCTCTCAAATCCAATGGTTAGAATTAATGTTTCTCATTTTTTCATTTTAAGATGTTTCTCATTGGATCACTCCTCTATATATGTGTGTGGGTGTGTGTGTGTGCGTGCGCGCGCGCTCATCAAGTTCATAAAAGAGCAATTTTTATTAAAACTTCATGAAAACTTCAGAACTATAAGAGCAATTTTTATTAAAACTTCTTCAAAACTTCAGAACTATATATATATATGTATATATATATATATCTATGTGTGTGTGTGTGTGTGTTCAGTTAAAGCATCAAAATTCATTGTATGTGAGTAGTATAAAGTTTATTTCAATCTCAGTATGAATATAAAGCAAGATCTAATAGAAAACTTCACAAATCCAAAAAAAACCAATTTCGGCTGAACACAACAAACCTGAAAATCAAACTCTATAAAATCTTCAAAAACTTGTTCTTTTGATGCTTAAAACTCTTTGCAACTTGTTATACACATACTCCAACTGATTATATTAGTTTACCCCTTGATCATATGCAGATACAACATGTATTAGTCAAGTTCCCTTCATCAAAATACCCAAAACAAGTCATATATATACATACACAGTAAAGAACCCTTCTTTATTCACTTTTATGCAATTTACATCATACAATCTCATCATATATAATCAAATCAGCAATAATACGAAAGAAAGCATCATACCCATGATTTTTATTAGGTTCTTAACAATCTCAAGTCATCTATACAGAGTTTCTATTCTTAACATTCATAAAAACTCCTCTTTTAATTATCCATCCATCAACATATTCATTATATCATCATACTATCCTCTAGCATGCATTCTACTAAACCAATTACCACATACAACATGCATAGAATAATACAAAAACAAACATAACACTTTCTTAGATTAATATACTAGGTTTACCTTATGCAAATTGCACAAATTAAAATAATTTGGAGGGACTCATAAATTATATGAAACTCCAAAAAAGTACGAGAAAATTATGAAAATTACATCTTCAAGGGTATAGTTTAGTGAAATTTATCCTTTAAAAAAAGCATTCAGCCCGGCTTTCATGTACATCCTGATCAGCAACACCCCAGCCTGGTACACCTCATCTCAACCCTCCCATCCATCCCCTCCCCCTCCCCAATCCACACCCTCTCCGACGCTGGCCCTCCACTCCTCCCTCCTCTCCCACGTCACCGCAATCCTCGACCACCGCGACGTCCCCCTCTCCAACAGCCCCATCAATCTCACATGCACACGTGCATCATCTTCTACCTCTAAACATACACAAAGAAATCATAGAATCAAGGTTATAAACTCATAAAAATTACGTACTTTACTCACTATTTCAAAACATAATTATCATCCCTCCATGAAAATTATAAAGTTTATTCACAAAAATCAATCTTTCAACTATAAAAATTTAATATTTACTAATCAAAGCATAGATAATTAAAAAATTTCTTGTAAAACATCGCCATCAATCTAATTATTCAAGTCCAAACATATATTTATTTTCCATCAATCATCAGTAAATAAAAAAAAATTTAAAAAAAAAGATGAAGGAAGAAGGCGAACAGAATGATGAAGGGGTCGTCGAGTTCGACTCGGGTTGGCATCGGACTAGTCGGCATCAGGCTGGGCAGCATTGCACGAACCGGGGCAAGAGGCACTGGCAGTTACTCCTTTACCTCCCTCCTCCTCAACCTCCCCTCTGCCACCTTCCTTCTCCTCGTCGACGCCACCCCAACCTATAGAACTCCTCCGGGTTAATCTCACTCCATGAATCCCTCTCCCTCCGCATCCCCCGCCGCCTCTCCCTCCTCCGCCACTAACGCCTCTCCACCTTAATTTTTTTTAGTTTTTAGTTTTTTCCTTTTTGTTTTTTTGTTTTTTAAGAGAGTGGAGAGAAAGAGATAAAGCGATGGATAAAGCTGGTTTGAGAAAATTTCAATAGCCACGTTTATAATTAGTTATGTAATACTTAAGAAAGGTTTTAGGGCACACCCGTGTTAGTTTAAATAGGATTTACTCACTTTTGCTCTTCTTGCTCTATTTCAAAATAGAGGAAGTCAGGTAGGGAAGAGGGAACCCATTTTCTTAATAAATAGTTATAACAAGAGGAGTCCATCACGGACAAGGTTTGTGATTGGACTCTTCTTGCTTAGAACTCCAAAATATATATATTTACACAAGACAACATAATCATTCACAAAACATGCAGGAAAACATACTAACCCAACATTCAGTTTTTACACGACACATGTAGCAAGCACGGTAAGATCTACATCTGAAAGCCAACAAGAGAAAGACGGCCACAGTGAGAAGAACTGAAGAGAAGCATTCTCTAGGGAGCAGCAAGCACTTCTAACTGTTTACAACCACAGGAGATTTCAAGGATGCATTGTAGTAGTTCGGTTTACGAGAAGTAGAGTATGCAGATATTGCTGAACTTGTGATGCTTACTGATTTCCTTGTAAGATCCATGCTTTTCTTGATGGCCAGCCAAACTACACAGAAGAATCCAATCCATCCTGTAAAAGAAATCAAATTTGAAGTGTCCTGAGTGAACTATCCAAAGCACTAAAACAATTTGTGCACAAAAATTTCTACAAATAGAAGTACTGTAGAACAACAAAGACACATTAGAATTTAATTTTCCATAAACTTCAGTTAAAGAAATTTTCATACAAATACTTCCTCTTGACTCTATGGAAGATGAGAAAGATGGCAGCGAGGGTAACCTAATATATTAGAGGCAGAAAAATTGCACTTGTTTATTGGTGCCTGACATGGTATATTGGACTACTTGCTAGTCGTGAAAGTAATTTATCTCACTCCTATCCTAATATTTGTTCTACCATTGTGACAGTATTACATTTCTAGAAATCAAGAAACAGCATCTGCAGATTAAACAGTGGATCTATTTTAGATACTCCTAAAGCTACAAACTACAGTATTTGCTGAATTATAAGAAAACCTGGAATTAGTGCATGAGGAAGACTCAAAATTATTGGTTTTCGAGTGATAGAGAAACTACCAATATATGCTGAATTATCTAATTAGAGTTACATACCAGTAGCCACGATGACAGCAATGATCGTTGAGATAGTTGCTACAGAAATGACAAATAATGCGATTGACAGTGCTCCAATATATATTGCAGCCACACAGGCGAAGAAAAGTGCAAAAAATCCTCCAGCAGCTGCCAACGACATGAATGCAGAGACAATGACAGCATTGAGTGTTGCTCCCAAAAAGAACAGCATAAAAACTGACAGCCCCATCAATGCCACAAGCGTGATTGTCCCAACCTGTCAACAATTCTAATGAGAAGATACAGATATGCATGTACATCAAAACAATTTCATACTATTTGAAGGAATCTGAAACGAGTTATACAATCAACAATTCCCATATCCAGAATATCGAGGATATCATATAACGAGATATTTTAAGTCTACGAATATATATTCTAATCTATCTGCAAAGAATATATACATATATCTGAGAAAAGGACAGAAAAAAAAGATGCATAATGTTTATACTTTACTCAAAAATAAATTCTAACTTTACAAAGCCAATCATTTGATGCCTGAGTAGCTACGGAACTGATTGCACCATATAAAATAGGTTATTATTAAATGAGAAGATATCTACAGATTTAGGCATGCATAGTAGTTGTACGACAACCACAAGCAACTGAATTGTTACCCTCAGGCCTGCAAAGCGCAACAACAAGAGTTTCAGGCTTCGCAGTTCAATAACAATTTAACAGTTCAAGCAAATTAATTTAAAGCAAAAAAAAAAACTGATTTAATAACAGATGATGTATTAACCTTGGGCTCAAGCAATGGTGTTAATGCTCATGTTAAACATATGCTTGTGATGAGAACATCGGTTCTTTTTGTTTTATTTTGAGATTTAGCCATATGTAGTAGTTTTGTAATTTGCACACTTTATTTTCTACATTAGAATATTTTGGAGATTTGTATTGAGATTTTTTTTTGAGCCTATATATAGGCCTTGAGAATTATGACAAGGAATGCTATTATTGATTAAAAAAAATATTGTGTGTTGCGTTGTTGCTCTTCATTCTCTTTTTGTGTGTGAGACCATAAAAGAACATTAGAGTTTGTGAAAAATCCTAAGAAATTTTAGGATTTGTGAGAAACTCTAACTATACCCCCAAATCCCTATTAATTAAACCCTAAACCTAATATCTTCTCCCTCATCTCTTCAGCCACCACCCCGACCTCATCCCCTGCTACCTCCCAACCCTGTCGACAACGCACTCCCCCACAGACGTCGCCTCCCCCCTTCGCCGTCGCCGTCGACAACCCACTCCCCCACCAACGTTGCCTCCCCCCCTTCACAATCATCCGCAACCCCACCGTCGTATCCCTTCTTCACCCTCACCCTTCCGACCACCTCTATATCCTCCCCACCATCACAACCGCAGCCTTCCCCATTCCAAATTTCCTCGAATTTGAAACTCCAAATCCCCAAAATCCACTCAAAATCCGAAACCCTAAATTCCCCAAATTTCCAATTCAAAATCCTAAACCCTAATCCCCAATTCAACTCAGATCCGAGTATTTGATTGCGACTTTTGATTGGGTGTTAGTTGTTTGGTATTGAGCAAGATTCAGATCCAGCAAGATTCAGATCCAGCTGCTTTTTCCTCTCCATCTGTGGCGGCAACACGTTCATTGAACTTCCGGTAACTTCTTTCAACTTCTCAAATATTTGTGAAACTTCTTTATCATTTCTAGATTATTATCTGAAGTTTCGGTCGACCACAAATATTGAGTGTGTTTCTACTTGCCAATTAGATTACAAATCTTTATTGAATATGTTACTGTCTAAGAACGCGTAAGTATAATTGTTGAGTGTTAAGCTTGACTCTTGAATTGGGACTGTGAACGTATTAATTTGCTTGAAAATCCTCAAGCCAGTTATTAGTTTAAATTTCTAACTTAATTCGCATTACATGTTGGTAAACTTAATTCTTGAAAATTCTCTACTTGTGGTAAAATTTACATCAGCTTGACTATTTCCTAGTATAAAGAATATAAATCACATAACTCAGGCATAACTTTCGACCATTGTAACAGATATACTGCCAAGCATACAGCTTTTCAATCCCAAATGACATGATACAGGAACACACAGCTTTTGTTAACACAACACGCACACCCACACTCTCACAAAATGACCCAAACTTAAAAATATTTTGGAAATAAGCTGCTGTGGAAAGATGCGATATACGTTGGCAACCGCCCTTTTTTTTTTGAGTAAAAGATGGTGACTACCACCAATTTCATTCATGAGATAATAATGAAAAAACATAGTGGTAACATAGGTCAGCTAAACATAAATATTAAAAATAAAAATAAAATTCAAAATTGAGACGCAAGGAACCGATAACCATGATCATATAAGTAGCGGCCACTCCTATTATACATACATAATAGTTTAAAGGATTTGAACCATGGTTTGGTTTTCACTTGTCGCACACAACACGGTTATGAATACATTATACAAGCAAATCAACAGGGAATTAAATATCTTTACTTAATGAATTTTTATAGGAGAAATCCTCTAGCATGGACCTAACCTAACCATATCACGTATTTAGTTAATGGAAATTATTGACAATTTTTCAGTTCTTTCGATTCTAGTGAAAATGGACATATACCCCATCCATCTCGTAAATATTTCAAATATTTGCAATTACATTTTCTTCCGAATTATTAAGGTATAATAACAACATGTTCAGACATTTCAATGAGAGGTCTAAGTTAATGATTCTAGAACTAAAAATATGTCTTATAACTAACCAATCACTTTAATTAGCTCAGTACTGAACAGCCTACCAACTTACCTTATGTCAGTTTATGAGCTTCCCGCATTTGTGATCAACAGAATCGATAAATGTAGAAGAAGATTCCTATGGAAATGAGCTAATAAGGACAATAAAGGCGACATTTAGTCAACTATGGAAGAGTTTGTAAGAAAAGGGAGTTTGGGGGGGCTAGGAGTAGTGAATTTGGGAGATATTAATAGACGCTACTCAACAAGTGGTGGTGGAAGATGTGTCGAAAACATAACATATGATGGTGTAAGTCATTCGCACTTTATCGGAGACGGAAAAAATTTAGATACGGAGGAAGAAGTGTATACGGAAAGGCCTCCTTTCTGTGGAAATGAGTGGCGAAGGTAGGGGAGATTTTCCACACGAACACTAAGAGTGGGGTCGGGAATTGGAAGGATAGTAGGTTCTGAAAGAATAAATGGTGTCAGAATAACACTTTGCAATCTATATTCCTGAACTTAATAGCGAAATTAAACAATGAAGACGCATTGGTGGCAGACGTGTGGAAGGGGAGAAAAATGAGAATGGAATCAGAGGTTAGCCAAGATTAGATAGAAGCGCTGAAAAACACTATACTGGAAGGTGAACCCAGAGGAGAAGATGACAGGACCAGGAGACTAGAAGCGACAGAAAAGTTTTCGGTTAGATCAATGTACAAATGGCTCAATGATGGAGGACTGAAAAGTGGGGAAGCTCGTATCATATGGAAAACAGAGGTACTAACAAAAGTGAAGACCGTTTGGCTGGTTGCGAACAACTCTATTCTCTCTAAAGTAATCTTAGAGCCCGCAACATGTTAGAGGATGTTAGTTGCCCTCGGTGCAAATTAGTTGACGAGGACACTAACCACATCTTATTCTTGTGCCATAGGGCTAGACTAGCATGGGAGGTTATTTGTTTGGCTTTTGGGCTACAGTTGTATCATGTCTCTCCCAGTAATGTGTGGGGTGAGGGGAGAGCTAGAACGGTTAAAAGAGTGTAGGTTAGTGAGATATTTCAGCTGCTGCTACCATGTGGACCATATGGCTAGTTCGCAATGATAATTGTTTTCATAATAGATTCTCCGTCATGATACATAATTTTTTTTTATCTTGTTGATGTATGGACAGGCCAAGCAAAAGCACGAAAGAGGCTTCGTATGGACAACACAAAGTAGTTGCCATGTGGAGGCTTGGGGATCAGTTATGTGCTGCGTAGCACGGCCACGGATACGAGATACGGGTACGACAATATTCGGGTACTCAGATACATGATTTCTTAAATTTAGGATACGGGTGTGTTTTTTGGTACGTTGAAATATAAAAAAAATAAATTTAATAAATATTATGTTAAAAAATACAAAATTAACTAGCTAAAGGAGATATCCACACAACATTAAGTTCTAAATCAATTTGATATCACCAGATCTTATTCATTTGGTACACAACAGTAACTAGGTAAATAAGGACACCAAGATCAGGGCCGACCCCGAGTTCCCGGGGGGCCGAGGCGAAAGGCTCAAATAATTATTTTTTGGGCGGCCCCTAATAAAAACATAATTTTTAACATGCAAAATACGTACCTATATTAACAAGAGAAATACAAATTTGGGAGCCCCTAAAATTGCAAAAAAATCGGGGGCCTGAGGCGGCCGCCTCACTTGCCTCAAGGTGGGGGCCGGCCCTGACCAAGCTACACATCAATATGAAATCACCAAATCTTATTCATGTGCCAGCACTTAATTTGAAAAGATATCCACAACAACACTTAGTTCTAAATCAATTTCAAATTACAAATGAGTGATAATGTTGATGTTTAAGAGCAGAGCCAAATTAAATACACTTGCTGATTTTAGTCATGCTGCCCTCATGTCAAAAGTTACAAGTCAGATACTTTGCAAACCCATGATAGTATGCAGTTTCTCAAAGATGGATAGTAAAGCTCTTATCTTATCACTCAAAAAGAAAAAAAACAAAATGAAGATGGCTTATGAGTATTAACACAGACCTCAACTCAAATTAGTACAGGGCACAACAGTAAATAACATACAAATTAAGTGTAGCACTGGCACTATTAAGCCAATCAGAATGAGAAATTGAAGTAATACTTCTCAATTCTCATAGACCTTCTAAAACCAATAATTTCATTCATTGAATTAACCCTATTTTTTATTTGTATACAAGAAGAAAAAGATCAAACCTGCGGTCGGGTCGTGTCTGATCGGCAGGGGATCGAGCGGCACTAGAGAGAGAGGAAGAGGCACAGCGCTAGAGAGAGAGGAAGAGCCAACAATGGATGGACATGGGCTTGGGGAGAGAGAGAGAGAGAGAGGAGACGATGGCGGGCGACGGCGGGAGTGTTTGAATGGGAATTAGGGTTTGATTGTGTGCGTGCATGCGCGCGTGCGTGTGTGAAAGAGAGAACGATTTGTTGAGAGAAATAGTGGCTGAAATTAGGGGAAAGAGAGATATTTTGTAAAAATATATATATTTTAATTAAATAATTCATTTCGGGCGCACCCGCCCCGCACCCATTATTATTTTTTTAAACCAGTTAATTAACTGGATATGCAACGGGTACATACCCGGGCGTACCCGAACCTGATTCGCACCCGATACGGGTACTTAGCTCATTTTTAAGTACTCGTGCTTCATAAATTATGTCTTCTCATCGGTAGATACGTAGATGTGATTTGGTCTTCTGTGGATGTATTTGTATCTGTATTTGCTCTTATTTTCATAGTAGATGATGTATCTAGTTATTGAATTTTGATTGTGAGGGTTATTTGACTAAGGCGGGTACCCTTTACTTTGATTGGTAGTCGGATGGTTTGTAGCTACTTTTTTAGCTGTTTCGTTAACAGCTCATTAATGAAACCCGGTGACCGGTTGTCACCTTCTATTAAAATTATAAAAAAAAAATTTAAAAAAAACCTAACCAATCACTAGATTTTTGCATGAGGTCCACTCTTCATGAGTATCCTAAAGTCAGATTGTCTTTATAGACAAAATATGCCTCATAAATCATTTGCGGGTGGTTGGTGCTAGCACTAGGGGAGTGTATACTCTATCTTTCACACCTTTGCATGAGACAAGACAACCATTTGAAGGTTTTCGGACAGTTTTAACCAGAAAAAAACACTCGCAAATATCCACACAATTTCCAAATACGAATTCCTTTTGCTTCAGATATCTACACAGCTAATTAACAGAGGTGCTATTTCCAGTTCTAAAGTCATTCCAGTGGCAAATGTAACAGAGAGAAGCTACTGGAACATGAAATATGTTCCACAGTTTGTGTTTGCTAGAAAAACTTTTGAATATATCATAAATTCTGTTAGGAACCTAGGAGAACTCATCCTTAAAAGCTAGCTGTTAAAGGGAGGGAACCCAAGTTTATAACTACCCAACATTGGTTCTCCATATAACCGATGTGGGACTAAATTTGGATCATAACATTCCACCACGCTTCCGTAACCCGCCGCCCTCGCAGGTATTCACTCTAGCGACCCTGGCCAGGCCCGGCCCTACCAGTAATTTTAATCTAGCCTCTAGGTAGCCTGTCAGGGATTCGTTTCCCGAAAGTGCTGAAAGTAGCCATTAGAGGGAATGTTGGAAGAACTAGGGTTGAGAAAGAGAAGATTTGGGGAAGAAATTAGAGATTTGGGGGAGAACTAGATTGATTTTTCATTGATTTCCAAAAGTATTACAGGTTGGGATTTATAGGACAACCCAATTACAAGACACATGCAAAGCACACTATTACTACCTGCCACAACTCATCCCGCCACTACCCATTCAATTAAGTGCACAATGCACGTAAAACAAACAAACAGACACAAACAGGCAAACAGACACGAACCAAACAAACAACAAACTCGAACAAACAAACAGACGACTGAAGACCCAGATGGTGCAGGATGATGACAATGACTAATCTGCATATCACTCCGGTGACTGGCGATGGTGGGGCTGCCGGCATCCCTGACAATTCCACCCCCCCTTAAAAATGAGCTTGTCCTCAAGCTCAAACTCAGAAAAGGCTCTACGAATGTCATCTGCATCATCCCAAACGAGTAAACATCAACCTTCTCAGTCACCATATTATTCTTTCCACTTAGAAGCTCAGGTGCCATCCATGGTATAGTTCCACGAACCCCTCCTGATACTAAGGTACGTTGTTTTACTTTAGATAACCCCAAATCTCCAATCTTGCAGATAGGCTGTTGTGGATCTCGCATGTTTACTAATAAATTCTCACACTTCAGATCAAAATGGACAATATTCCTTCCATGCAGATACTCCATTCCAAATGCAGCATCCATTGCTATTATTAGCCTTTTACGACGATCAATAGTTCTATCTTTCTTTTGCAAGAACTGTTTCAAAGATCCATTGACCATGAATTCTGTAATAGTTGCCCAAACTCCCACCAGGACCATCCCGAACTACACCATAGAAAGACACAACTTTGGGATGATGTAATGAACTCAGTGTCAGGGCTTCTTTCCAAAAGTCAGCAATCAGGCCAGATGGTTTTCCATTGAAACAACTAGCTTTAATTCTTTTAATTGCGACATCGGAGCCTTTCCACTTGCCATGGTAAACTGACCCATATGTAACCGAACCAAGCTCCCTAATTTCTTCCAAGTCATCATTTCTGATAGTCTGCAATCCTTGAGCCAGAGCTTCAAGTCTTGACAGTTCTGAATGAATTGCTTCAGCCATTCGGCCACTAGTTAGTGCAACTGCAGCTTGGGCTTTAGTGACTGGTTGCTGTGGCTGAAGACGCCTAATATTTCCAAAAACTCGTCTGATTATGCTCTTTTCACCAGCCAAAAGGTCCATCAATAACTGTGGGGAAGCATCTACAGTACTTGCATCCAAATCCAATAAACCCACTTTTGTCCTTAACATCTTCTGTCCCGCTTCAGTAAATGAATACTCAAGCATGGCTTTCCAGTTTATCAGATCAAACCGAGAAATGAAACTGTCAGGGTTAAAATCAAATCTTTCCTGACCATCTGAGTTGTGCAAATCTGAAAGATCGAGAGTTTGCTGTTGATAACTTGCTGAAAATTATGCCAGCTTCTCCAAGGGCTTGAATACACAAAAAATCTGGGTCATTAACACTCACATCATCAAATGCTGTAACAGTTGAACCGGCTATCAAAATTATTGGAAGTATCTTGTACTTGGGATATCTTGCTAACATAGAGTTTGTATTAACAAACCATCTCGCATATTCTCTTCTGGTACAAAGTTCATTAGGACCGGCATCATTATCAATGATCTTGAGTTTCTTGAGAACACGTAAAGCTTCCTCCTGGATGGGATCAGCAGCTACTGGAACAATAATGCGTTTGCTTTTTCTCAATTCTGATCCATGATTAACTTTTGGTTGAGATAACTCAGATTCCTATGTCAAACTTATCATCTGCCACAGTCTCAGAGCCAAATTATCTTCTACTTGTTTAGATTCAGTAAGTTTAACTGGTACTTCTCTATTTACGGATGGCCTCAACACCTCGTGAAAACTGTGGAATGAGGCATTAAGTCGAAACTTGAAACCTTTTCTCGGAAATGCGAAATATCCAAATGCCGCCACAAACACTGCCAAATATCCTAGTCTCAAGATGCCATCATGAAAATTCTTCGTTTTCTGAGATATCTGAAAAGTGTACAAGACATCCCATTCACCGTGTTTTGGATTGGCATTGTTATCAGAACAGCTGCTTGCATCTGCATTGTTAGAGTCTTGAAATTGTTCCACATGATAATTCTGACTGCCTTTAGGCACTTGATTGTCCATGTGATCTTTCCTTTCACTTGTGAACTTGGCAGTGCTTGTACTTGTTGAACATGGAACTTCAGATAAACATCCCTGAGGTGTGTCATCTCCTACAGAAGTACGGCATGCACAAATCTCAACCAGGTAGTTGGGAAACTCGTATCTTTGCCCATGATACATTTCACCTCCAAATTCTCCAAACTTCATCACCTTCACAATCTTATTCTTCCAACGCCAAGGGTGTTTACATGACCAAATTTTTGGGGTAAGACCCATACACATACTAGCGCAAATCTTCTCCATAGGAGTGAGATTGACCATGCCTCTTAAATGGAAAAGAATTAATTGAAGTTCACTTATTTTGAAAACTTCTTCCATGATGTTCCTTGGTTTGTTTTGTTCTACATTTTCTTCATTGACAATACTTGCAGTTTTTTGATTCTCAACATCAACCATCTCATTAACAGGATTTGTCTCTCTATTATTTGGTTCTAGCATTTCATCAAACACCTTGAATGTCTCATCACCGTTCTTCTCAACACTCTTTACTTTAGCTTCAGAATTCAACAAATCTTCACCATTTACAACAACTCCATTCTTAATTTGAGCTCTAAACACATTCCCACCATCACAACCTTTAGAATTAAAAGAGTTGGAGTTAAGATTAGTTACCTCCCTCCTTTCAACCCGTTGAGGTGCTATCAAGAACAATGGAGTAGTGGGGATCGTGGTCTGCGGTTTTGGGTTGGATAGTTGAGGGTGAATGATCGGAATCTAAGGAATAGTGAGAAACTGTGGATTGGATTACTGCAATATCGACATCATCGCATCAAATTTCTCTTCCAGTTTGGTCATCCTCACCTCAAACTCTTCATTGAGAGAATCGAGTCGCTACTCCAACAAATTCGACTGCAAATGGATCACTCGAATCCCCTCCTTCACTGAACGGATACCCTCCTTCACCGTCAACGTGTCTCCGGTGAAGGTTGGCTCTGATACCAACTGTTAGGAACCTAGAAGAACTCACCCTTAAAAGCTAGCTGTTAAAGGGAGGGAGCCCAAGTTTATCACTACCCAACATTGGTTCCCCATATAACCGATGTGGGACTAAATTTGGATCATAACATAGCCCTTTCCGACTCTTGGCGGCTTTCACTCTAGCGACACTGGCCCGACTCGGGTCTACCAGTAATTTTAATCTAGCCTCTAGAGCGAATTAAGAAGCATGGGGTTGGCTCGGATACCAATTGTCAGGGATTCGTTTCCCGAAAGTGCTGAAAGTAGCCATTAGAGGGAAGGTTGGAAGAACTAGAGTTGAGAAAGAGAAGATTTGGGGAAGAAATTAGAGATTTGGGGGAAACTAGATTGATTTTTCATTGATTTCCAAAAGTATTACAGGTTGGGATTTATAGGACAACCCAATTACAAGACACGTGCAAAGCACACCATTACTACATGCCACAACTCATCCCACCACTACCCATTCAATTAAGTGCACAATGCACGTAAAACAAACAAACAGACACAAACAAGCAAACAGACACAAACCAAACAAACAACAGACTCGAACAAACAAACAGACGACTGAAGACCCAGATGGCGCAGGATGATGACGACGACTAATCTGCATATCACTCCGGTGACTCTGGCGATGGTGGGGCTACCGGCATCCCTGACAAATTCATGCCCTATGAATGTGGAGGCAATGTAACCACCTATATCTCCCTATAAAATTAAACCCAAAAAAAAAAAAAAATCACCAAATGCAAGCCTTTAAAAGCACTTTCAACTTGATAGATTTTAAAACATTTATCAGTTTAAAGAATTTTTTAAAAAAAATCACCAAATGCAAGCCTTTAAAAGCACTTTCAACTTGATAGATTTTAAAACATTTATCAGTTTAAAGAATAAAAAACTCGGCATTTGACTTGATCACAAATTAGGCTTCCTCATGGTCCTTAAAGGTATTTGACTTGATCACAAATTCAGTCTGCGTAATGGCACTTCTTCCAATAAAAGTGAAAGAATAACAATTTACATTAAGAAACAAGATTTATAATGCATGCAGTTTGGTACATGATTTTGATAAGTTGATAGATTTTGATAAATTGATAGAAAAACAGGGAGTTAATAACTTGATAGCAACAGGAATAGGAGAAGGGGGAGTCTTTTACCACTCCTACAGATGGAACAAGTACCAGCTCCAACGGGTCCTGGGCCATATTATTCCTTTTACTGGCTAATTTGGTGGAGGCTTCTGTTTTGCTGTTTTGTTTAAATGGTTGTGAGCGTCTTCACTATATGAGAGGGTTTGTTTGTAGTGAGGGTTTCTCTAGTGTTATTTTGCCCTGCTTGCTTCGTAAGTAAGATTTTCCTTCGTTGGTATGAGTTTCTGTCTAATATTTGAGCATTTATTTGGCTGAGGCTGTTGGTCTTATCCAGTGTATCAAAAAAAAATGTGTGTGTGTGTGTGTGTGTGGGGTGTGTGTGGGGGGGGGGGGGGGGGGGGGGGGGGTGAGGGGCTGAAAGTTTGCATTGTTGCATTGAACTTGAATGAAGGAAACAGTTGGTTTGTCCCATGATTCAAGTATCGGCCTATAGCAGGATAATTCTCAGTTATTTCAAGGTTTGACATACCCGATTTGATACTAGCTTTTAAAACTTGGTATGAAATATGTCTAAAATAACTTAAACAGTTTGCAAATGTTGAAATATAGTAATTGTATATTCTGTTTCCTAATATAGGAAACAGATTTCCCAAATCTCTCATCTCCCCAATCTTCTCTCAATCTCTTTTCTTCTTCTCCAAGAACGTAATCCTTATATATAGATGTATACAGTAAAAAATAAAGAATAAGAAGAATAAGAATTATTTTCTCCAAAATTATTTTCTACATGGCATCGACGTCTAAGGCATGCTTCTTTTGGTTATTTGAAGAAATTATTTCCAAGTTTATTTTTGAAGTTGGATATATCTGCCTTTCGGTGTGATGTGTGTGAACTCGCAAAAGGTCATCGTGTCTCTTTCCCTCCAAGTCCAAGCAAAAACTCCTTACCTTTTATGATTATTCATTCTAATGTTTGGGGTCCATCCAAAACCACTACATTTGAAGGAGCCAAATGGTTTGTGACTTTTATTGATGATTGTACCCGTATGACCTGGATTTGTTTGATGAAGTCGAAAAGTAAAGTTAGTGGTTTGTTTCAGAAATTTCACAAGCATATTATGATTCAGTATAAATCACAGATTTAAGTTCTTACAAGTGATAATGGCGGAGAATACCTGAGTTCAAATCTGCAACAATATTTGGTGGAACACAGAATTGTTCATCAGACTACATGCTCGTATACACCTCAACAGAATGGGATTGCAGAAAGAAAAAATAGACACTTGCTCGAAGTGGTCCGTGCTTCTCTCATCCATGAAAATATGCCACTCATTTATTGAGGAGAAGCTCTTGCTTATGCTGCATACTTAATCAACCGAGTTCCCTCTAATATGCTAAACTTTCTCACACCATTTCAAGCATTAACTGAAGCTGTGAATGCACCACAAGTCGTCAACTTGCCACCTCGTGTGTTTGGGTGTGTTGCATTTGTTCATCTTCATCAACATGAACGCAATAAGTCAACTCCTCGAGCTGTCCGCCGTGTTTTCGTGGGATATGCACAAAATAAGAAGGGGTATCGGTGCTATCACCCACCAACTCAAAAGATGTTTGTGACTATGGATGTTGTGTTCTATGAAGATGAGATGTATTTTTCCTCTGAGATTGAACTTCAGGGGGAGTACCGAAGTGAAGTTCAAACTCTTGCCTATAATGAAGTGGTTACTATTCAAACTGAACAATCAGATATAAGGGGAGAAAATCAGGATGTAAGTAATGACGATCACTCGAATGAAGACTTGGCTGAGGAAGAAAATTTCCACGAAGATCTGCAGGTCAGTGCCTAACCTCCATGAAGATGAGCCATCTCCACCACCAGCACCATCTGAACCATCTCCACCACCAGTACCATCAGATCTATCTCTACTCCCAGCAGAACCCCAAAACCAATCGTCATCGCTGTCCGAAGCTCCAAGAAGAGAACTCCCAAACCGTACTACTAGAGGTATCTAAGGTTAGGTTGTTTGTGAGATGTATGGTACCCTCGCCAGTAACAGCGGCAGGATCACCATTGGTAGTGACACAGTCAATTTAGTGGATGGTTGAAAATTTTGAACTTGTCTAGAATCAAAAGTCATATGGTCGGTAGCACCCGAATCAATTATCCATGCACTCTTCAAAACAGAAGCAGAAATATTAAATACCTTCCCATCAATACCTGCAGCTGTGACTAATGTAGAGGCGAGTCCAATACTCTTCTCAGCTCTATCAGTTTGTCCCATGGTAGCGGCACAAAGGGAAAAACAATGGATCTGATCTTCAGCAACCAATAGCAAACAACACAACTTGATCAAGAACAGCTCCAAGTCTTCAACAACCAGCAAAACAGCAACAATCCAACACCCAAACAGCAACTCCGCAGCGGATCAAAAAACACCAAACACTAAGATCCAAATGTCAAACACAAGATCAAGATCCCTCTTTCACAAAACACCAAACACCAGCCCAAATCAACCCTTCATCTTCACCCAACAGCAAAGAGGGAGACAGAAGCAACAGTAGAAGGGAGAGAGGGCTGCGAACGGTGTTGGTCGACGGGTAGAGGAGTAGCGCTGGGTTTCGATCAGGTCGCTGCCGTCGAGCAGAAAGGGGGGCGGCGGATCGACGCAGGGCGGCGGCTCAGGCCGAGCCTAGCTGAGCTCGTCGATTTGCTATGTCGACGGGAAGGGAGCGGGGGGTTTCGGCTGCTGGCGTCGAGGAGCAAGGAGGAGGGTGAAGGCGGCGCTTGGGGCTGGTCGACGAGTAGAGGAGCAGCGCTGTGTTCGATCTGGTCACTGCTGAAGTTGAGGTCAGAGGAGAAGGGCGTCGACGATTGGGGGAAGCAACGACAGGGTTTCGATCTGGGGGTGGAGTTTGACGAGGTAGGTGGCAAGGAATGTTCGGGGCTCGATGGCCGATGGGGGGTCGTCGACGGGAGGTGGAGCACGGGGGAAGATCGACAGAGGTCAGGGAAGAAGGCAGCGGGTTCTCTGTGTTTAGGGAAGATGAACAGTGCGGGAAACGACGGGGAGATTCGGGGATCAGGATTTGGTCGGGATCGGATCGGGATGGAGGCGTCAGATCCGATCGCCTCCGTCTCTTCTTCTTCAACTAGCCTAGAACCCCAAAACCAATCGTCATCGTTGTCCGAAGCTCCAAGAAGAGAACTCCCAAACCGTACTACTAGAGGTATCTCAAAACCCACTTACGAGCCTAATCCCACTAGTAAGTCAAGTATCTCATGAGTAATTATGTGTCCACTCACCGATTGTCTGAATCAAATAAGTCATTTTTGAATCAATTATCTGCTGTATCTATTCCTAACAGTGTGCAGGAAGCCTTAGCCGATCCAAGGTGGAAAGCAGCTATGGATGAGGAGATAAAGTCTTTGAAGAAGAATGACTTGGGAGATAGTTGAGCTGCCAGCAGGAAAGAAGCCAGTAGGATGCAGATGGATTTATACAGTAAAATATAAATCGGATGGTTCGATAGAGCGATACAAGGCAAGGCTGGTTGCCAAAGGGTACACCAAACTGATGGAATTGATTATAACGAAATATTTGCACCTGTGGCAAAGTTCAACACTATTCGAGTTCTACTATTACTTGCTGCAAATCTTGACTGGCCGTTGGAGCAATTTGATGTGAAGAATGCATTTTTGCAGGGGGAATTGACAGAAGAAGTCTATATGGATCTTCCACCAGGGTCGAACAGACCAGTCCAACACAGCAACAAAGTATGTCGTCTGAAAAAAGCATTGTATGGACTGAAGCAGTCGCCAAGAGCCTGGTTTGGGAGATTTACAAAATCAATGAGGACATTCGGATACGATCAGAGTAATTCTGATCATACTCTATTCCTAAAAAGGAAAGAAGGTAAAATTACTGCTCTTATTATTTATGTTAATGATATGATAGTAACTGGAGATGACCCTAAGGAGATGAAGGCATTAAAGAAGTACTTGTCACAAGAGTTCGAAATGAAAGATCTTGGTCCTTTGAGATACTTCCTTGGTATTGAAGTTTCTCGCTCAAGAAAGAGGATATTTCTTTCTCAAAGAAAATATGCTCTGGATTTATTGAAGGAAACTGGAATGTCCGCTTGTCAACCGATTAGTACACCATTGGAAGGACTGAAACTATGCAACGAAGCTGATCAAGTGCATTGTGATAAGGAAAGATATCAGAGATTGGTTGGACGACTAATGTATCTTGCACATACACGGCCAGATTTGTCATATGCCTTAAGTGTGGTAAGTCAGCTTATGCATGCACCTCGGGAACAACATATGGACACGGTAATGAGAATTATGAGATACATTAAGTCAGCCCCAGGAAAAGAAGTCTTATTTGCGAAACATGGTCACTTGAAAGTTGAGGCATATACTGATGCCGATTGGGCATAGGCGCTCCACTTCAGGATATTTCACCTTTGTTGGAGGAAATTTAGTTACATGGAGGAGCAAGAAGCAAAATGTTGTTGCACGCTCTAGTGCAGAGGCTGAGTATCGCGGAGTAGCTTTAAGTATAACAGAAGCTTTATGGCTAAAACTCCTGTTGCAGGATTTAGGCTATGGTCCAAAGGAACCTATGAAGGTGTATTGTGACAGTCAAGCGGCATGTGATATTGCGGCTAATCCAGTTCAGCATGATAGGACGAAACATGTAGAGGTGGACAGATTATTCATCAAAGAAAAATTAGATGAGAAAATTATTGAGATATCCAAAGTGAAGTCAGAAGATCAACTCGCAGATATCCTAACCAAGGCCGTTTCGACTCGGCTCTTCTTGAAATTTGTTGACAAGTTGGACATGCTCGATATCTATGCACCAACTTGAGAGGGAGTGTTGAAATATAGTAATTGTATATTCTGTTTCCTAATATAGGAAACAGATTTCCCAAATCTCTCATCTCCCCAATCTTCTCTCAATTTCTTTTCTTCTTCTCCAAGAATGTAATCTTTATATATAGATGTATACAGTAAAGAATAAAGAATAAGAAGAATAAGAATTATTTTCTCCAAAATTATTTTCTACAGCAATTGCAGGATGGAACTTGAATAACGCAAATACACGGGTTGACTTTGGTTAAAAATATTTGACCGAGAGCAGGATACTCCCTACTTGCCCCAAAGTTTTGCCTACCCAATCCGTGACCTGCTTTCAAAGCTTGGCATAGAGCGAGCCGCCCGAGACTGAAGTTATATAGAGAAATAAAACGCAAGCCAATTAAAAGCAATTGAAGGCTTTAGATTTAGCTTACCTATGATGCTGACGCCATCCACAACTAATGGGGATAACAATAATGAGAAAGACAGTACTGAGAAGGCACAAGGAAGAGAGAACAACAAAAAAAATATTTTACAGCATATTCCTCATAACTTAAAGATGTGAATTTTACAAAAAAATGGTTATATCATAATCGCAAATTTTTATAGAATATTCTACATAAGCTAAATTCTTAAAAACACATTTGAAGATAAAATTCAAAAATTAGCACACCAAATTTTAATAATTTATTGCTATAAAATAAACAATCTAATGATCGAATACTTCCTTTTAAGATTTAAATACTATATTTGGAATTTAGAAAACAATGTCAACCTTTAAACAAGTCAATACCAAAAATCCAACACACTGATTCGATAAGCCTGATATTTATGAGAAAGCCCATACTAGTAGCAAAGTTAGAAATGTCAATACAAACGACTACTACGTTTCAGAACCATAGTTAATTCACTTGCCTCAGTCTAGCTCCCCAAACCTTCTCGTAATCAACCATTTGTCACATAATAATCATCATTGTGTTCCTTTGTAAGCCCTCCCTTATCTCAATTCATTATTTACCAATAGTTAGCTACCCACACCAACTCCTACAAGTTTAAATTCAAAGGTAGTCAACATGCTCACTTTTCCCAATTTCTTTAAGTTATTATACGAGCCTTCTATCCATTCAACTATTCAAAAGATCACCTCCTTCACCAAATTAACAACGAACAAATACTATCTTAAGCCATAAAATCATTTGCCCGCTACCATTCCCAAATATCTCCACCTGGTAATCTCCTCATATAGTGTAGGTGGGGGTACATTATGGATGACACATTATTGAGTTTTAACTGCGGAATAACTCACCAACGAGATACAATAACAATAAAATCAAAAGCAAGAGAACAAAAGAACAACCAAAAGCAACACACAAGAACACACGAGATTTTTTTGAGGCTCACCCAATGCAACGGCTACTTTCCTGCACAGAAGCACTCCTGCGATTTCCACTAGAAATATGAAAAACAAGTTTACAAATCTCTCAAAAACTCACCATCAAGAACTCACCACCAAGGTATAGGGTTTCTCTCTATCTCCCCTTCTCCCAATGACGGCTGATAGAACTTTTTTTTTCACATAATCCTAAAATCGTACACAATACAATATATATAGGTATTCACAACTTCTAATCTCAGCCGCTCATCAATCAGCACTGCAATGGTCGACCATGTACGGTCGATCAGTTCATACATTCGACTGTACAGGATCTAACAGAGAGTGGGTCGGTCGACTGCGCAGTTGACCGGTTATTCCTTCAAGTCTACAGGGTCCAATCAGATAGCGAGACGGTCGACTGTGCGGTCGACCGTGCACTATCTGTACATAGTCGGTCGGGGGTGCAGTCGACAGCAACTCTGTCTGTAGCTTCAGACTGCTCTCGACCTATTTGCTCCTACTTCGACTCTCCTTCTCGTCTCAATCTCTTACTTGGAAACATATACACGAAGTCTCTAACATGTTCTTCATTCTTCCATTGGTCTAGTCTAGGCATGTGCCTCTGCAAGTCTCTTCATCAATTAACGTGGAGACAATCCAATAGAAGTATAGCAGAAATGATGTTTCCTGCTATCCATTACCTTTGTGAGCATGTCAGCCAGATTCTTAGTGCCAGGAATCTTAGATAGCTTCAACCATTTCTTCTCAACCGCCATTCTAATAAAATGATACCTCATTTGAATGTGCCGAGTTCTAAAGTGATATACCGAGTTTTTCGCCAAGAAAACTGCACTTTGACTGTCACACCATAGCTCACCTATGGGTTGCTCTCTACCCAACTGTTTCATAAGCTCCGAAATCCACAACATGTCTTTTGTCGCTTCTGTAAGTGTCATATACTCTGACTTCGTGGTTGACTGTGCTACAACATTTTGTAACTGCGAAGCTCAACTGACAGTTGTTCCTCCAACTGTAAACACATACCCCGTAGTATTTCTGCAACCATCACGATCGCCCAAAAAAATCGCATCCACATAACCATGTATTTGCAAAGAATCTCCCCCAAAACAAAGATAAAAATCTGAAGTACCTGCTAGATATCTAAGAATCCACTTTACTGCATCTCAATACTATTTATCTGGATTCTTCATGTAACGGCTAACAACTCCTACTGCTTGTGCGATGTCTGGTCTTGTAGACACCATCGCATATATCAAATTCCTAAAGGCTGAGGCATAAGGAATAGCAGCAATTTCCTCCATCTCTGCCTCTGTCTTAGGACACAAGTCCATCGATAATTTGAAGTAAGCAGCCAAGGGACAAGTGACTGGCCTCGCGCCATCCATATTGAATCTCTTCAACACCTTCTTCACATAGTCCGCTTGAGATAACCAAAACTTCTTGCTTTTCCTGTCTCTACTAATCTTCATGCCGAAAATTTGCTTTGCTTCACCCAAGTCCTTCATAGAAAACTTCGAAGCTAACATCATCTTCACTTCCTTAATCTTCTCCATATACCTGCTAACATGTCGTCCACATACAACGCCAAGGTAACTATATCATTGTCCTTATATCTACGAATATACACACAATGATCTGTTTCGCATCGATCAAAACATTTTTCTCTCATAAAGCAATCAAACTTCAAGTATCATTATCGCGGAGCTTGTTTGAGCCCATAAAAACTCTTCTTCAGTCAACACATCACGTCTTCTTTCTCTTTTGCTTCAAAACCTGTGTTGTTTCATGTACAACTATTCTTCGACATCACCATGGAGAAATATTGTTTTCATATCCAACTGCTCTAAATATAAGTCTTCAACTGCCACAATACTAAGCAGAACCCTAATTGAAGCCATCTTCACAATCGGTGCAAAGATCTCACTGTAATCAACACCTTCTCTTTGAAGAATCATTTCACAACAAGCCTCACCTTGTACCTCTTACTGCCATCTGCCTCATCCTTGGCTCTAAAAATCCATTTATTCATAAGAGCCTGTTTCCCTGCAGGTAATCTGGTCAACTCCAAGTTTGGTTCTGTTCCAAAGAGTTCATCTCGTCCATTATGGCTAACTCCTACTGAATTCGAGCCTCATCCTTCAAAGCCACCTCATGAGTCTCTGGCTCTCTTGAATCCATGTACAGAACATGCTCGTGAACAATACTAGCTAATGGATCAAATATCTTGGTTGGCCTTCTCTTTTGTGTCGATCTTCTCAATGTAGGTACCGGTTCACCGACCTGTTCAGGTTCCCCGAATTGCTCTAGTCGTTCATGTTTGTCTTGGATAACCTACTCATTCCCAATAGGCTCACCATGAGCCTCCTGTGCTGCCTATGGTACCTGTACCTGCTGCTGCACTATAGGGCCCCCACCATTAGAACCACCTTCAGAATCTGAATCTGAATCTGAGTTTGAACCACAATCTGACTCTGAACTGGTTGTACTGTCTTGACCTGTGTGTCTGTCCTTGTATAGGACCTCTTCATTGAACACTATATTCCTGCTGCGAATGACCTTGTTATCCACAAAATTTCAAAGTCTGTAATCATACTGATCGCCGCCGTAGCCAATGAATACACACTTCCTGGACTTAGAGTCCAGTTTCTTCCTTTCTTCCCTGTCAATTAGTGAATATGCAATACAACCATAAACTTTCAAATGCGAATAATCAACAGTTTTACTTGACCATAGTTCTTGCGGAATAGCCCCATCAAGGGCACTAGACAGGCAACGATTAATCAAGTACACTGTTGTATCCACTGTAGCAGCCCAAAGATGGACTGAAAGACCTGCATGAAGTCTCATGCATCTCGCCCTTTTGAGTATCGTGTAGTTCATTCTTTCTGCTACATCATTATCCTGTGGAGTCTTAGGTACTGTCCATATTCCTTTGATACCTTCCTTTGCCAGATAGTCAACAAACTATTTGCTTGTGTACTCACCTTCATTGTCGGACTTTAATGTTTTGACTTTGCAACCTATCTCATGCTCAACTCTGGCCTTCCAAGCTTTGAATGCATCAAACACCTCTGATTTCTCACAGATTGCATGAACCCAAACTTTCCTTATAGAATCATCAAACACCTCTAGCTTTGCAATAAATGTAACGAAGTATCTCTTACCACCATAAAAGTATTCCTGAGCTGGACCCCACACATCGGTATGTACCAACTCTAGCTTCCTAAGCTTCTTCTCACGCCCACTCAACTGAAAGCTAACTGTATCTGTTTGTCCCATCACGCAATTCTCACAGAAATCCATCTCAACCTCTCTTAAGCCCCCGACAAAAGATCCCTAGAACAAAGCTACTTGACACCCTTTTCACCAAGGTGCCCTAACCTGACATGCCATAGAATTGAAGAACTACATGCTGATGCTGTAGCTTTGATATCACCTGAATCACCTCATCTGAGTAAGTATAACGTGTCACCACGCTTTCCTTTTGCCGCCAACCTGGCACCTGTAGTCACCTTCCATTCTCCATGCTTAAAAGTTGTTGTGAATCCTTCTTTGTCTAGTATACTAGTTGAGATTAAGTACTTCTTCAAACTTGGAATATGTCTTGTATCATTCAAGACCAATTGTCCACCATTGCGAGCCTTCACTCTCATTGTGCCTCTATCTACAGCTGGACATATTTGCCCCATTGCCAACTGAAACTGCACCAAAATCACTTGTCCTGTAATCCTCGAAAACATCTCTCATGTGTGTACAATGATAAGAAGCACATGAATCTATACACCAATCATCTTGCATAATATTAAATCCAGTAGATAAACACAATTCATCTAGACGGGACTCAATACTTACAACATTGGCTACATGTGACCCTGCTTGTACTTTCTTATACTCCTCGCATTAGTCTCTCCTGTGTCCCGGCTTCTTGCAGTACCAACACTCACCTTTGCGATGTCCGGTTCTGACCTTGGACCTGTGATTCCTGCCTTGTGACCTTCCTCTATTATTACTTCTACCACGGTTATCAACTGATAGTGCGGCATTGCTAGGATATGACACTGAATTCTCTCCATGTCCCTTCCATATTGCATCCCCATTCATAATGATGCTTATAACATCCTTTAGAGTTGTCGTATCAGTCATAGTAGTTATACCTGTCTGCTTTATTGTGCCGTAACTATCGGAAAGAGTAGATAGCAACAACAACGATTGTGCCATTTCCTCAAGCTTTAAACACGACGATTCCATCTGATTGTAAACCATACAGAAATTGTTGATGTGCACTGCAACCGAACCCATTTCCGACAACTTCAAGTTGACCAACTTCATTAGGTGTAGGATCTGGGTCGCTGCATTCGGTTTCTCAAACATATCTGTTAAGATCTCCATTGCCTCCTTCGTGGTCTTTGCCTTCACAATGTAAAATAGCGACTTCCTACTCAGCGACAACTGAATCTGTCCAAGTGCTTTCTGATCCAATCTATTCCAAGCCACCAATGCAACCGGATCGACCTCCGCTCCTTCTGGCTTCAAACCAAACAATGGATCATTTAGATCCTTCTATCGGAGATACGCAATTATTTGGATCTTCCACATTGTGAAATATGTTCTATCGAACTCCTTGACTCTACTCTTGTCCCCCATCTCAATCAACGCTACCAACCTGGTGCTCTGATTCCACTTTGTTGAGTTCTAAATACGGAATAACTCACTAACGAGATGCAAGAACAATAAAATCAAAAGCAATAAAACAAAAAAAACAACCAAAAGCAATGCACAAGAACACGAGATTTTTTCGAGGTTCACCCAATGCAAAGGCTACTTTCCCGCGCATAGGCACTCCTGCGATTTCCATTAGAAATATAAAGAACAAGTTTACAAATCTCTCAAGAACTCACCACCAAGATGTAGGATTTTCTCTATCTCCCTCTCTCTCAATGACGGTTGATAGATCTTTCTTTCTTTTTCACATAACCCTTAAATCGAACACAATGCAATATACATAGGTTTTCACAACTTCTAATCTCAACCGCTCATCAATCAGCACCGCGACGGTCGACCGCAACTCATGTACGGTCAACCAGTTCATGCCTTCGAGTGTACAAGATCTAATAGAGAGTGGATCAGTCGACTGCGCGATTGACCGGTCATTCCTTCAAGTCTACAAGGTCTAATCATAGAGCGAGACGGTCGACTGTGTGATCGACCGTGCACTGCCTGTACATAGTCGATCGGAGGTGCGATCGACCGCAACTCTTCCTGTAGCTTCAAACTGCTCTTGACCTATTTGCTCCCACTTCGACTCTCCTTCTCGTCTGTCTTGTTCAGCTCCATTATCGTGTATTTGGATCCACAAACCCCAACACGCATACCATTGACCTTGATTTTCAAGCCATACATACGATCCATGCCCACGAAAAAATCAAGTAGCTTGTATGTTTCATGATCATATTTCCAGTAATTGCAAAATGAACAGTTTTTCGATAACAGAACAAGCTGCATCGCATGATGTATCATGAATGGTAAGAGTCCTCCGAATCACGTGCCTCTTATGACATAAGAGCATCCACTATCGTTTGTGCTATATTTTAGGTATTTGGAAATTTGCTTATAGAAATGAATTGCTTCCGCCACTATCGTGAAAGCTATAATTTGCACCCCAAAAAAAATTAGTAAAATATATAGACGGAATAACATCCTCCGTATACACAAAAAAAAACAATATTTTTAATACATAAAATGAATGGACGGAAGATGAAGTTCCGTTTGAGAAAGAAAAAAAACAAATTCTCATACGGTAGAAGATCCTCCGTCTGAGGTATTTATTTATTTATTTATTTTTAAAACCCAACCGGAAGATCTTCTTTCGTCTAAGTTTTTATTTTTTTTCAAAAAAATAAAAAACCTCAGCCGGAAGAACTTCCGTCTGAGTGTTTTTTTTTTAAACAACTCAGCTGGAAGATCTTCTTCAGTCTGAGTTGTTTTGGGTTTTTTATTTATTGTTTTGGATCATTTTGTCTTCTACTTGATAGGTAAAATTACTACTGTGCCCTTATATCTATTCCCCTCTGCCTATTTAACTTGAAGAGCTACAAGAGAAATCCTTCAATCAAAAAACATTCTCCTACTCTCGGCCTTTCATCTATTCTTCAATCAAAAAACATTATCCTACTCTCGGCCTTTCATCTATTCTTCAATTCCTAATTCTCCCACTTCAAATTCAAAAAAAAAAAAATATGTCGATCCGAAGATATATTGGCAGAATAAAATCTACTCTACGAAGCGGATCGGATCATGGTAGCACAAGTACGGAGGTTGAGCCAATCTCCGAATGAAATGATTTTGCCGATCCAAGTATGTGGAAAAAGGCTGGTTGATGATAACAGACATGTGCATCAATTTATTACCGAGCAGCCTGCTGGTGGATTTTGCAATTTCAAGGAAAATTGGAGTGGTCCAATCAAAGCATACGAGTGATGTTCTCTTATTATAGCCGTGAAACAAATAATCGATCAAACGGGGTGGCAAGCGTCTGTTGACAATTAATACAGAGAAATCATCGATGAATCTTGTGGAGGCTTTGGTTGAGAGTGGGGGATACTACACACTTTTCACCTACCGTGCTGTGAGTTGGGCTTTACCCTGTTAGATTGGACAATACCAACGGGGATATCTATCGGGTCGGGTGAAGTACCGCCGTGTAATGACGATATTTATCCCTTCGAGGTTGTACAGGATCGAGTTTTCCCAGAGATTACTGCAGCTGATTAGAAAGGACAAGGAATACGCTCGTCCTTTCTTAAGAAGTATTTCCATATGAGTGTAATCGAGGCAGGTCAAAAGGATAACCTTCTAGCCTTGAAGATTGCTAGAGCATTCATCTTGTTCTTCCTCTGTGAGTTTCTTTTCTCTAATGCTGCTTGTGTTATAAGATCTAGTAGGCTTGCAGCAATAGAAGATCTTGAAAAAGTGGGTACATACGATTGGGACGGTCAAGCAATGGCACTGCTATATATGTCTTTAGATTCCTGTAGCTGACTAAAAGTGAAGTCTTTTAACGGGTCATGGCAAGTACTAGAGGTAAACACTTAAAGTTTAGAACCTTTTTTTAAAAAACTAATAGATACAAGTTTTGAAATATTTGCTTGTGAACTAATAGATGATTTTCTTATTTAGTATTGGGCGTATGAACACACAAATATTTGTGCTTCAATTACTGTACAAACGGAATATATCGTAGATAAATGGCCAAGAATTACACGTTGGAACAAAGATGAATTGGGCACTAATATAACAGACTAAGTTCGGTATAATATTTCCATCGCCAGACATCAATTGGAGATGCGGTCCTCTGCATCTATTATCTGGCAGCCTTATTCCAGATCGTCCCATGAATATAAGAGTATTAATGGGTTTGCACACTTATTGTCTCGACATCGAGTTATCTTTCAGTATGCCTCGCAGGTATTATTAGATACATATCTTACTGTTTATTAAAAATTTTGTAGTTCCACATGTTTAGTACTTAAAGTATCATTTATTAAATCTTAAATATATGATTTTATTTGTAGGGTGTATGGTACCTTGGTAATCGTTGTCATCGCCAATTTACGAAAATTATATGTATCCCAGTTGACCCACCACCTTCCATACCACGTGTATCAGCCAATGATTTCTGTCCGCCTATTGACGCATCAGTATTGGTCCGGAATGTACCACAAAGTGTATACGATAAGTATTGGGCTAAGGTATCAATAGGTGCTATAATGCCGACTCTATCACATGCTACAAATGTCGATTTCATTGGTCCAGCTAGCATAACTGATCCTAATATTCGATTGCTCTTCCCATCTCCCCCCAATTGGGCACCGACCAAGTATATTGCGCATGCTCCAAGACGCGATCTTCTTGAATGCCTAGATTGCGTAGTTGAGGTACCATTTATTCTGGTGGAACAGTCACGAGGAATGTTGAAAAGGGATCTGTTTCTTTTCTACCACGCGATGCACTGTCATATGTGAGTATGTCATTCTTATTTTTCTGTTGTTGTATTTCAGTTGTTTTATTTCAGTTTAGTGACAGTTAAAATATTTTCCATTTTCCATTTCTCATATTTTCCATTTTTTAGGTAAATAGCAGACGATAGCAGACTCGTGAACAGTACTCTGTCATATATAGCAGAGTGAAATAGCATTTGGAAAATATAGAAGACGGTAAATGATCCTCCGTTTATTAAAAATTTCAAATTATTTAGAATAAAAAATTGTAATAGACGGAAGAAGATCTTCCGTCTATAGAGTTTGACCGGTCAAAATTTTATAGACGGAAGAAGATCTTTCGTCTCACAAATGCGTTTATTTAAATTAAAAAAATTCCCAAATGGACGAAGTTCCTCCGCCTTTGTCAATTTTTTAAAGAAAAAATGAAAGAGACAGAAGAACATCTTCTGTCCCTTTCATTTATTTTTTTTGTTTTTTTTATTTGTTTTAAATGGAAAAAGTTAATTACTAAAATACCCCCTCTAACCTATTTAGATAATATTGTATAGTTTTTTTCATCGGCTACCAACAACGGTTGAATTTTTTAAATGTTATCTTCTCAGATACTATCGCCTACATATTTATATAAATACTCCCACTCCATACTCAATCCAGCACTCAACTCCTTGTTGAATTCTAACTGCGGAATAAACTCAACAACGACGACGAGATGCAAGAACTATAGAATCAAAACAAGAGAACAAAGAACAAGCAAAAGCAACACACAAGAACACACAAGATTTTTATCGAGGTTCACCTAAACAATGGCTACTTCCCCGCGCAGAGGCACTCCTGCGATTTCCACTGAAAATATAAAGATTAGGTTTACAAATCTCTCAAGAACTCACCACCAAGGTGTAGGGTTTCTCTCTTTCTCCATCTCTTAATGACGGCTGGTAGATCTCTATTCTCTTTTTTGGCTTTGTTTCAGTTAACCCTAAAATCGTACACAATACAATATATATAGGATTCCACATCTCTAATCTCAGCCGTTCATCTATTCAGCGTCAGAACGATCGACCGCACCATGTTGACGGTCGATCGGTCTTTCCCTCGACTGCATGAAATCCAACAGAGAGCGGGTCGATCGACTGCGCGGTCGACCAGTCATTCCTTCAAGGTACAGAGTTGAGTCAGAGAGCGGGACGATCGATTACGCGGTCGACCGGCCATCTTGCTTGGGCGGTCAGGGGGTGCGGTCGACCGCAACTCTACTGTAGCCACTTGCTACTCTTGACCTGTAGCTCCCACTTCGATTCTCCTTCCCATCTATCTTTTTCAACTCATTATCGCGTATTGGATCCACAAACCCCAACACTCCTCTGTCTCCTTGTCTCCTTTGTATGTTAAACTTTTTTCGCACTTCATCTTCTATCTTACTGTTATTTTCTTTCATTCTATTACGATGGCCGGTAATAGTATTAGAGGGATTGGTGCTAGAGGAAGGGCGTACACATCTGATGAATATATTATTCTTTCTCAAAGTTGGGTTAATATTACTAAAGATCCATTAGTTGGTAATAATCAATCTGGAACACAGTTTTGGGATCGAGTACTTGGCACGTATAAATCGATACTAAGCACTCCGACCGACCGAACAGCTGGCTCTCTAGCAAGTCGTTTTTCTGTAATTTCAAAATTTGTTGCATTGTTTATTGCAAAGTTGGGTAGTGTTACAAATAGAACTGCAAGTGGAACAACTGAGGCGGATAAGGTATGTATAATTTAGGTTATTAATTTGTAATTTATTATTGAAAATAAATTGTACCAAATCATAGAACCTAGTATTTTTTTTGTAGTTACGCGAAGCGAGATTGGAGTACATGCAGTCTTCTGGGAAAGCATTTAAATTTAATGAATGTTATGAGTTGCTCAAAGATCAGCCAAATTTTCACTGCGTACAACTCATGTGTTCGACTCATTCCGAAGCTCTCAATCGCCCGAGGTCGGTAGCACAGTACGTTCCCCAGGTATGCAAGATTGGACTACAGATATTCCGACTGACGTGGAATCGCCTACCCCACTATCTCGACCACCTGGCCGAAAAGCAGAGAAGAAAAAGGGAAAAAAATTGGCTGAATCATCGGAATATGCTGAAATGGTTGAATCAAACAAATATTTCAACTCTTTCTATAAGGATGCTCTGGATCAGAGGAACATAACGGTAAAGAAGATTGCAATTAAAGAAAAAGATCACGAATTGAAAAAATAATTGGAGGATGATCGCATCATGAGTATGGACCTCAGCGTATGTACTTCATGTCTAGATAGAATGATATCATGCGTAGTCAATGTTTCATTTAGTATTGAATGTTGTTTTAATATGTATTTGCTAATTCTGTATTCAGTTTATGTCAAGGAATGTTGTTTTTATTCGGTCTTGATATAAGCTTGTTTTGTAGTGCATACAACTCATTGCCAATTCTGTATTTGCATTGCCTCAAATATATATGGATATTTTGAATTCAGCTTAAAATAGAAAAGAGTACAACTTTACAGTTTACAAGTAGATCCATACAATATATCTGATACTAAATTTTAAAACAACTTACATAATAGCCGATACTTTGATGTACTATTGATTAGAGTAGGTTGGTAGAGTAGGACGGAATCAAATAGGTTGATTTAACATATTCATAAAAAACAATTCATCTTCGTTTGGTCGGAATTAGAGTAGGCTGGTAGTGCATGGGATTCATGAATGGAATCCATCCAAAAACTAAATAGTACCCCAGACAAAATACATCAACTCATCCATCAAATAAAGCGAAAGTAATATTTGTTTAAAAAACCTTTCATATCAATGTGTAAGACTTTTATAGTAGGTTACCAAAAAGTCCTTGGAACATAATACGACAAATTGTTACAGATTGTTGTTTACAAATTGTTTCATCTTAGATACAATAATCTATTCCATGCTACCAAACTGGGTGTTTGGAACAAAATCAGGTGTTGGAATTTGTCGTGAAGATTCTGGTCGTTCCATAGAAACACTTCTCCTGGTAGAAACACTTCTCCTCGGAGCAGGAATTGATTCTCTTAACATTGTGTGGTTTAGAATGAATTGTCTTACGATCGTATCATTATAAGTTAACTCGAGGTAGCGTTGGTATAAATCCTCCTGTGAATCGTAATGTCATATTTTAACTATCACTAAACTGAAATACAACAACAGAAAAATAAGAATGACATACTCACATATGACAGTGCATCGCGGGGTAGAAAAGAAACATATCCCTCTTCAACATTTCTCATGACTGTTCCACCATAATAAAGTGATACCTCAACTACGCAATCTAGGCATTCAAGAAGATCGCATCTTGGAGCATGCGCAATATACTCGGTCGGTGCCCAATTGGGGGGAGATGGGAAGGGCAATCGAATATTAGGATCAGTTATGCTAGCTAGACCAATGAAATCGACATTTGTAGCATGTGATAGAGTCGGCATTATAGCACCTATTGATACCTTAGCCCAATACTTATCGTATACACTTTGTGGTACATTCCGGACCAATACTGATGCGTCAATAGGCGGACAGAAATCATCGGCTGATACACGTGGTATGGAAGGTGGTGGGACAACTGAGATACATATAATTCCCGTAAACTGACGATAACAACGATCACCATGGTTTTAAATCTCGGATTTCTGACTCGTCTCGGCAAGGGGTGTTTCGTCTCGGATCGGAGATATCGGAGGAGATCTCGGGAAAATGTGATCATATCGGATGATCATTTCCTATACTCAATAAATATTTTTTTTTGTTACTAAATAAGATATTATATGTCCTACATGTCATTTATCATATAAAATACTGTATAATGTAACTAATGACATGAATCAATTACGGTAAATCTTCGCATAATTTAACAATAATATAGAAAAGAATGTAATATAAGTATATAACTAAATTGAATTTGCATTGATTAGAAAAAATGTATTAGTTAATAAACTTACTAGACTTTGCATCTATAATAACAATAGCGATACAAAATCCTCACATTATTTTAGCTTAAGATCATGTATTGAAAGACATATAAGCAAAAAGTAAAACAATTTATAAAAAATATTCACAATAACATTTGTGTCTATTTTGTCTGATATTTCGCCAATTTCGACAATATTTCGGCCGATATTTCTGTAATTTCGGCTGAAATCTACACATTTCGGTCTAAAACCAAGGTACCATACACCCTACAAATAAAATCATATATTTAAGATTTAATAAATGATACTTTAAGTACTAAACGTGTGGAACTACAAAATTTTTAATAAACAGAAAGAAATGTATCTAATAATACCTGCGAGGCATACTGAAAGATAACTCGGTGCCGAGACAATAAGTGCGCAAACCCATTAATACTCTTATATTCGTGGGACGATCTGGAATAAGGCTGCCAAATAATAGATGCAGAGGACCGCATCTCCAATTGATGTCTGGCGATGGAAATATTATACCGAACTTGGTCTGTTATATTAGTGTCCAATTCATCTTTGTTCCAACGTGTAATCTTGGCCATTTATCTACGATATGTTCCGTTTGTACAGTAATTGAAGCACAAATATTTGTGTGTTCATACACCCAATACTAAATAAAAAAATCATCTATTAGTTTGCAAGCAAATATTTCAAAACTTGTATCTATTAGTTTTTATAAAAAATGGTCTAAATTTTAAGTGTTTACCTCTAGTACTTGCCATGGCCCGTTAAAAGACTTCACTTTTAGTCTGCTACAGGAATCTAAAGACATATATAGCAGTGCCATTGTTTGACCGTCACAATCATATGTACCCACTTTTTCAAGATCTTCTATTGCTGCAAGCCAACCAGATCTTATAACGCAAGTAACATTAGAGAAAAGAAACTCACAGAGGAAGAACAAGATGAATGCTCTAGCAATCTTCAAGGCTAGAAGGTTATCCTCTTGACCTGCCTCGATTACACTCATATGAAAATACCTATTAAGAAAGGACGAGTGTATTCCTTGTCCTTTCCAATCAGCTACAGTAATCTCTGGGAAAACTCGATCCTGTACAACCTCGAAGGGATAAATATCGTCATTACACAGTGGTACTTCATCCGACCTGATAGATATTTCCCGTTAGCATTGTCCAATTTAACGGGGTAAAGCCCAACTTACAGCACAATAGGTGAAAAGTGTGTATAGTATCCCACCATCTCTCAACCAAAGTCTCCACAAGCTTCATCGATGATTTCTCTGTATTAATTGTCAACAGACGCTGCCACCCCGTTTGATCGATTATTTGTTTCACGACTGGAATAAGAGAACATCGCTCGTATGCTTTGATTGGACCACTCTAATTTCCCATGAAATTGCAAAATCCACCAGCATGCTGCTCGGTAATAAATTAATGCACAGTGTCTGTTATCATCAACCAGCCTTTTCCACATACTTGGATCGGCAAACTCATTTGATTCGGAGATTGGCTCAACCTCCGTACTTGTGCTACCATGATCCGATCTGCTTCGTAGAGTAGATTTTATTCTGCCAATATATTTTCGGATCGAACATATTTTATTTTTTTTGGAATTTGAAGTGGGAGAATTAGGAATTGAAGAATAGATGAAAGGCCGAAAGTAGGAGAATGTTTTTTGATTGAAGAATAGATGAAAGGCCGAGAGTAGGAGAATGTTTTTTGATTGAATGATTTCTCTTGAAGCTCTTCAAGTTAAATAGGTGGAGGGGAATAGATATAAGGGCACAATAGTAATTTTACCTATCAAGTAGAAGACAAAATGACCCAAAACAATAAATAAAAAACCCGAAACAACTCAGCCGGAAGAAGATCTTCCGGCTGAGTTCTTTTTTTTTTAAACACTCAGACGGAAGTTCTTCTTCCGGCTGAGGTTTTTTACTTTCTTTTAAAAAAAAAAAAAAAACGAGACGGAAGATCTTCCGGCTGGGTTATTTTTTTAAATAAGAAAATAAATAAATACCTCAAACGAAGGATCTTCTACCGTAAGAGAATTTGTTTTTTTTTCTTTCTCAAACGATAGTGGATTAAAAATATATTTTTTTTAATTTAAAAAAAAACAATTTCGTCTTCCGTCCATTCATTTTATGTATTAAAAATATTGTTTTTTTTTGTATAGACGGAGGATGTTATTCCGTCTACATATTTTACTAAAATTTTTTTGGTGCAAATTATAGCGTTCACGATAGTGGCAGAAGCGATTCATTTCTATAAGCAAATTTCCAAATATCTAAAATATAGCTCGAAAGATTGTGGATGCTCTAAAGAAACACAGTGAATGCATTATCTACAAAAGGTTCCACCTAGAGATTATGATCACTCTATACAAGAGAATTATCTCGTTATCGTTCTCAGTTCACACTCATAACTCCAAACATGACAAAAAGGTAGTAATTTTAATTATACAATTCAAGAATATAACTTGGTATCAATCAAGCAAGATCATAAATTTATTATTAAGAATCAATTAATCTCATCTAATTACTCGAAATAACACACGAATTACAGACACAAAATTGCTTCATGAAAAGATCAAACAAACTAAATATTTACCGAGATGACGAGGAGAGCTCGGAGGGCGCTGCCCTCCCGAGTCCAACGGAGCAGATCATTCGCTGAGTTTCTAGAAGCTTCTCGAAGGTACGGCGCGTTCTTACCCACCGACTTCTTGATCCTCTTCACCAACGGCGCCGGCGAACCGCCGCCGATGTCAGCGACGAAGCCACGTACGACGCCGTACAGCGTCTTGTAATCCCCGCCGCCGCTGCTGCTGATGCTGTCGATCTTGATCGAACGGCTGAGATCGTCTGATCCGTTGCTTTCTGCCATTTTCTGCTTGTGATTTTTTTGATTGAGTGAGAATTAGAGAGTGAGGAAAGGAGGAGACGGTCGGGAGAGAGGGAGGGTTTTCATGAAGGGAAAGGAGAACACGTGGCGAGATCTAGATGAGGGAGCCGACACGTTGTGGGCGATGGACGGTGCGGATTGTTTGGGTTTGTTACGTTTCTGTCACGTGTTACTTTCTTGATTTAATACAGATCTTAACTTTCATCTCATCTGTGTGGCTGGAATCTTTCGACTCTATCCGTTCACGTCAAAAAAAAACTTTCATCTCATCTCTAGCCCTCTGGCGGAGTACTATAGATACCTCAACTTTTACTTCAAACATATCCCACCAGTAAAAAGACAAGGTTTGGGTAAGAGCATCCACAGTCGTTTTTCTCATTTGCTATAATATGGCAGCTACAGTAATAGCAAATACGATCGTTCACTGCAGTCGTCGTTTGCTATATTTTTTCTATTTTTTAGAGAGATGGTATATGATATACCGTCCGATCGTTTCAAATAAATTAAAAAAAGTTAATTACTTATTAACTATTAAACTATATTAATTAACTAAATTAAATAATATAAAAATAAATAAACCTAATTAATATACTAACTAAACCTAATAACTACTCCTAAATTATCCCCAATCAGCATTAATGGCAGCTCCTTTCATGGACGGGGTATCATACCCCGTCCGGGGTATGTATCCCCGTCCCACTAAATTTTTTTTTTTTTTCCTATCACTCAATCCTGGCCGTTAGTTTTATTTTTAAAAAAAACAAAAAACAAATAAAAAAAAAGGGATAGACGGGGTTTGATACCCCGTCCGGGGTATCATTCCCCGTCTGAGGGATTACTAAATAAAAATCATTTTTTATTTGGAGAGACGAGGTATCATACCCCGTCCGGGGTATGTATCCCCGTCCGACCTTTTTAAAAAAAAATTAAGAAAATAGGAGAGACGGTATATGATCGTCTGTCTGAATCGATTAAAAAATAATTAAATCGAAGAGACGGGGTATCATACCTCGTCCTTTATATTTTGAGAAAGTTCATTTCGTTTCTCATATTTGAGAAATGAGAATAGGAGCTTTGCCAAAAAATGGGAAAATGAGAAACGATTGCGGCGCAGCTTTGCTATTTGTTTGCTAAAAAATTGGAAAATGGGATATATAGCAAACGACTGTGGATGCTCTAATATTTTAATTATTTTTTGTTTATCTTTAGTGGTTGGGGGTTTGTCTTTTAGTGGTTGGGTAAGTTTGGGGTATGTGTAGCATTTGTGCTAATCTTTAATATCTCTACTATTTTAATGGTAGAATTGATGAGGTTGTAAACAAACAAACCCTAATTTTAGTATATGGGTAAACTAAATCCACTAAATACACCCGTGTTATGCACGTGCAGCCCGTACTAAAAAAAAATGGCCGCACCTTCTCTCTTAATAAACCCTAAAACCAAAACATCTCTCCTTCTCCCTACCACCCAGCGTTGCTTCTTCTCCCGCCGCTCAGTCGCCCTCCCCCACGCATCCCCACCGTGCGCCCCCTGCCCCGCCCCCCTGCCCCACCTCCCTACACTAATCATCCACGTCACTTCTTCTCCCGCCGCTCAGCCGCCCCGCCTCATCCACGTCGCTTCATCTCCCGCCGTTCAACCGCCCTCCCCGTGCATCCCCACTGCGCACGCACGCCCGCCCCGCTCAGCTACCCTCCCCGCGCACCCTCGCCCCGATGGTTATTGGTGAATCTTCTTCTATCATTTCCTTATTCCGTTCTATTCAATTCTTTTCAGTAATAGTTGTGCAAATTTCTATTGCTATTTACTATATTTTGCAGTCTAAATCTTTTTTACCACGTTTTGATGCTTTTTTTTTGCTATTTACTATTTTGCAGTCTAGATATTTTTTACCACGTTTTGACGCTTTTCTTTGCGCATATCTGGTTGTTGAATTGCATTCCCATTAACTGTGAATATAATGGGGAATATTATAGATAATTAATTGTGGATTGCATAAAAGATAATTAGTTGCATTTTGGGGGATATAAATTGTAGAATATAGAATAATGGTTGAATTAACTGCAGAGTTCATGTGAGCAGAATCAGAGTCTTTTGACTCTTGGTATGTGTACCTATTTTTGTTTTGTACAAAGTTAATTGCACTACACTTCATCACTTATTTGGTACTATTAAACTTATGGAGATGAAGCTCATAAATAATTATTGCAAACCTCAGGTATTTGGTGCATTTAAATGTGACGGGTTTTGAAGTTAATTTTGAAAAACACCTGGTTACCCCCCTCCCCTGGTCTTGCTCATCGTCTCCCCATTCTCTCTCCTCAATCAGAGAAGACTCAGGTATTTAATCCTCTTCCATTTTCCTTCTTCGATGGACATAAAATTAATTAACGGTTTTACTGTCTTTTAATATTGGGGGTGTTATATTTGAGGAAGCTTTTTTGAGAAACTGAAACTTATGCATATGTCCTACATAGTTATTAGCCATTGTCATTTTCACTCTCTATTGATGCATTCCATTATTGGTACATCTGAACCTACACACAGATGCATATATAGATAGACTTCAATTATGCTAGCTTATGCTTATGCTTAGCTTTCAATAATGAAATCCCGATAAAATTGGGCACTTTTAGATCATTTATGAACTAAATCCAAATGAGTGCTAGCTTCGTCTTCAAGAGCTAGGAAAGCATAATGGGAAATCTTATTGTCCAAAATCCACATATTGAGGACGTATTTGTTATCTTCAATGTATTGGGTTTTTTTCTTTCACATGCAATGTGCATATTTATTAATTCAACCCTTATGAGAAACGTGGTAAATGTGTTTCTCTAACTGTCAATTGTAACTCTAAAAGGAAAACCTAATTTGTAGCATTGTTGTATGATTCAAATGAATGAAGTTTAAGTTTGTTTATTAATTTTGGAACCATTCTTACATGTCCACAAGCTTTTTTCTCCTAACCTTTATGATCATATATATATAGTTTTCTTTTTTATAAGAATATGGTCACAGTGCCCTCCTGCCAACAGTGAGTGGTTAATAGTAGATTAATGACATCTAATTTGAGATTAAGTAGTTAGTTGTTGAGTCCGATTAGATTATAGGGTTTTCAGATTTATGGGAATGAGGACGAGTATTTCATTTGTTTGTAATTTTGTGAAATTAAGAGTGTTAGAACTTGAGAAAGCTCGGGCGTCAACTTCTTAGATGCACCTGTGGTTATGCATCTTATGTTATTGAATTTATGGGAATTAGAACGAGTATTTTGTTTGTTTGTGATTATGTGGAATTAGGAGTGTTAGAACTTAAGAAAGATCGAGCATCAATTTCTTAGATGCACCCGTGATTGTGCATATTAAGTTATTGAATTTGTTGGTAAGATTCACTTTTTTTGGGGGTGAGTGGAAGCTTAAAGGTTTAATTGGATACTATTTTAGTGGGAGTTATGATTCACTGGAATTTGTAGAAACTTTGTTATGGTTTTTAATCTCCCATTAGAAAGTTATGAATCATTTTAAGAATGTAAATCTCTACTATTTTAACAAGTCGCAAGGACAAACCATTCCATATGTTGGTGTGTACCTTCCGGATCACGTATTTAGTCATGGACAATTATATGCCGCTCTGTCCAGGGGAGTTTCGAGATCTACTACAAAACACTTAATCAAGAATGGACATCTACCACGTTGACAAGGCATATATACAAAAAATATTGTTTACAATGATGTATTGGTGAAATGTCATGGAACTTCAAATTAAACGGTAAGTTGGTATTTAAATGTACATGGTTTTCTCAATTTATACATACTATTATGAACAACTATGAGAAAAAAATATAATTAGACTATCAACATACATTTTTCATTATATCTCTTTATTAACTACATTTTATATGATATATATACTACATTTTATCTTTACTATGAGAAAAAAATATACGTTTTATGTTCTGAGCATTCACATAGTTTTGACATCCCCAATTTTCTTATTCATACCAATTTGCCTATTCATACTAATCTGGAAATGAATAGTAAGGTCCGATTTAGATACACTAATTTTATCCTCTGAAGTTCTTCGAGTGTAAATTTTTCCTTTTTTATTTCCTTGCAGAAGGATAAGGATGATGATTCAGACACCGAAGTAAGCTTCTTGCTTTTATGAGTTTTGCATGATCACTACTTTTCACTTAACTTTGAATCTTATATAAAATTAGTGTTTCCACTTTCACAGGACGATGAGCATGATGCTGCTGATGCTGATGATGGTGCCGAATCAGACTTTGAACCATGGATCATGTATGGGTTCTGGGGTGATTGTCTTTTAAGATGAATTAAGGTTCTCAAGTACTCCTTTTTTCATTATTTTTATTTGCTGCTTTGATTTTGAAATAGGAGCCAGATTTGGCGGGTTCCGGATTTGAAGCTTGTGATGTAAGCTTTTTTTTAGGTTTTGGGATTTTTTGCTTTAAAATCCGCGCTGATTTGTTTATTTGTTTGTTTGTGTTTGAAGATCAATGAGTTTGTTTATGGAGAGGAGTTTAGATCTGAGGAGAAAGGAAGCGAAAGGAAGTAGCAAACTGGAGGTATGAAGATTTTCCCCCTTTTTTGATGTATTTTTTTAGTATGTATTTTTGGTGATGATTGGCGGTTGAATAAGTCTTGATTTTGATGGTAGGAGTGGAGACTGGAGTTTGAAGTGGTGGAGGTGGAGGAGTTTCCTTTGTAAGATGAGTTGAATGGAGCTGATTTATTTTTTTTATATTTATTTTGGAGGTTTTGATCTGTATTTATTGGCAAAATGTGGCTAATTTGTGTGTTAGGTTGGTCTCCAAATGTTGCTGTTGTGCACAAATTTAGAACAAACAATACATGATTTGGTTAGTCACTTAATTTTAATGATGTTTGGCTCAAGTGTTGATTGCAGGTTGTTTTGTTAACTCTTGCTTATGCCAATCTTTTTTGCTTTTATTCATAGCAAATTCCTATTCTTCGAAACCCTTACTTTTTTTCCCTTTCTTTTGTAATGCAATACTGATTAGTACAAGTGGGTGAAATATACATGTACGTGATAAAAATTAGTCTTGATAGAGGCTTTATTGCTACAATTTTCATTGATATTTTTTCTACAATCCACACTATATCATGTTGTGTAACACTATCCACACAATATCATGTTGTGTAACACTGCTACTTCCTTCATTTAGTATTTTTTCTTTTAATTAATTAATCTATTATAATTATGAACAATAGCATGGTTATTTGAACAAATAGGTACCCACCATGTCCAAGTTTGCAAGAGCTAATAGGGGTAGAAGCTTGAGGGTTCATTGAACCTAATAACAGAATTGAGGGTCATCTTTGAGGTATTGCATGTGTGGATGATCTTCTTTCTTGGTGACTTATTTGCTCTTTATTCTTTTACCTTACGTAGGATAATTTGATTTGCATCTTTTGCATTTCTTAGGAGAATGGTTCCTTTTACGCTGCCATATCTGTGGTTGTTTTTTTTTTTTTTTGACATTGTTCTTCCGCACTTACGCCCTCTTCAATTTTTATTAGAAATGAGTGTCCTATATGTCGTGCATTGTTTATTGGGGTGTTCTAACTCTTGCTTATGATCTCTGTGCTTCTTTAGTGTACAATGTTTCTGCTTTGGTGGTCTACTTTTGTGTGTTACATGCATTATCGTGTTGTCTGCATGGTACTACCTCTTTCATGCTTTTTGTGTTTTGCTTTCGTCGTTTTCATTTATCATTCCTTTTCTACTGCTCTAAAATTCTTTTGGTTTGGGGTGTTTCAACAACTTTTTAACGCGCATTTATCTTATGATTGGGTACCATGAAATGTTTTGTCTATTAGTTGCATAGTCTGGACATCATTTTTCGGATTGGTTTTTCTTGAAAATTATTGGCAGACAACCAATCAGTGTTTATTTAGATAATGTTCTTGTGTTTTGCCAATGTTCGCAGTTTTAGAATAGGTTTACAGTGTGTAAAATAGTGATGATTCGCAGAACTTACGTATTCCCGTGCAAATCCTTCTTTTCTCATATTGAACTGAATTTATTAACAGGTCTTATATACTCTTTGTTTTAATGTCAAAATTCTAGACAATATGCATCCGTCTTCATCACATCCAATGTTTGTAGATACATTTTCTCATCTTCTTCCTATGTTCAATTGACTTCAGGAAAAAGTGAACATGAGAAGAAAAGATTTGGAGCTAACGATGTTGATTTTTTGGCAGAAGATGAGAAGGTTGAAGGAGTTGGAAATCTTCTAAAGGTGAGAATATAAACTTACTTCTGATAGCTGCCAATATTTATCCTTAAACTCTACAAAGATGGGAACCATTATGAACATGATTTTTTCTTACTGTTGGGAGTTGATAATTATGTTGCTTTTTTGATGTGTTCTTTGACAAATGTTTGGTTACTCGAAGTAATCTTTGACAAATGTGTTAGATAACAATTAATTATCTATTAATAGCTCAATCGATTAAAACTAATTTTGAAAATAAGAAAATAAAAATTTGTAATTTCACAAGAAAAATTTCTTTCAAGAAAAACAGTCAAAAAATTGGAACATGAAGAGATTCTTGAATTTAAGAAAGATTTTTCAGGCATAACCATACTGATGCAAAAAAAGTAACCTTGCACCCTTAAATATGGGAGAAGGCTCAGCTGTTTGTTACACACAACATCTCAGCTGTTTGTTTCCATCCGGAACTTCCTATAATAATTACAGGTTCAGAGGATGGAACTGTTCGTATATGGCATTCAACAACTTATCCACTTTGTTGCAATTACTCTTCCTTGCATAATAATCTACTTTTCATGTTTCAGGACGGAAGAATTAACTACAATGAGTTTGCAGCCATGACGAGAAAAAACAACCAATAGATTGTTCCAATCCGAAGGCTTGAATAAGAGCTAAATCAGAGATGCAAATATATGTAAGCAATTTTATTTTTTTTTTTTTTTGGTGAAAAGCTTCATTGTTAATTACTCTTATCTCTTTAAGTCTAATATAGATTAAACAATGCTTTAGATTACTGACCATGAGGTCTAACTCAGTTTTTGGCCTTAGAATGTAACATTTTCTTAATTACGTTGTGAGTATTTGGATTTTCTTTTTCCTACAACACTGTCAAAGAGAGCACTCTTTGCAATGCAGATTATATGTACATCAACGCTAACTTTATAGCAAATGCATATTGACCTCAGTAAATGTGCACATATATATATTGAGCTAAGTATGTTGTTCATGTTTATTCAATCCTTGGCTAAAAATCATTCGTATGAATCGACCAAAGAATAGTGGTAACATAATATTTTGATTTTTCTCCTTTATGTATTGTTGAAGTTTGATTCCATAATCGTTCACACTTATTCTATTATATTATTAAAGCCTGCTATTTTGCAAGTTAAATGTTTTACAATTTCTTTTCTTATGCGATATACAAATTCATTTAATTAAATGACTAAATTTTTTTATAGACGTGCATCGCACGTGCATTATACTAGTCTAATATTTTAATGGGAGAGTTGGAATTTGTAACAAACAAACCCTAACTTTGTAAATATATAAACATGTCTAATACACGTCCAAACTATATCCAATAAAAATAAATGTGCAACGCACGTGTAGCCCAAATCAAAACATTCAAATATAAACTATTTTTTTCCTTATTAGATATATATTCATTTAATTTGATGACTTTACTTTTTGTAGACGTGCATCGCACGTACATTATACTAATTATAATGAGAGAGTTGGGTTGTCACTTGTCAACATAAAAATCCGTGTATTGAACATGCAACTCCAACTCTTCCATTAATTACAAAAAATAAACAAAAAAAATCACCTATTTAAAACGTGCTACGCACGTGCAAAATAATTTTATAATATTTTTTTAACACTAAACATACACATATCTTGCACGTACAACTCAAATTCTATTTATAAACACGTGCATTGCACGTACAAATTGTAGCTTTTCCTTCAAAATATTTTTCCAGTTACGTGCAACTTACGTCCAACTCTAAAACTATTTCTCAACACGTAAATCGCACGTGAAATTTCTCCAACTTGTATCAAAACATGCATCGCACGTGAAAAATGTTAGTTTTAATAAACTAGTAATCTGCACATGCGATACACGTCTTAATAATGTTTCAAAAAAAGTAAGTATTAAGACCTAATATGGCCTCGTACCTTAGGACTCCCTTTATTCATCACTAGTAATTTACAAGTGCGATGCACATTTAAATAAAAATGTATTTTTAAAGTAAAAAATTCAGACGTAGTCTGGCCTCGAATCTGAGACATCTTTTATATTAGTTATGCATGGGCGATGCATGGGGTTAAATGTCTACAAATGACAACCCCAACTCTCCCATTACAATATTATTAGAGATATACTCACAAAACATATAATAAAATACATTTCAGCATATGAAAGAATCTATATAATAAAACACAAAGAACGCTATCAAGTGGTTCTCATTCAATAGGGTTGAAATCAACAGTCCAGATCTAACCTCACAAAACATATTTTCCATCCAAAAGTTCCCCCATAACTCAAATTCAAATCCCCAAAACAACTTCTTCATTTATTTATTTATTTATCTCTCTCTCTCTCTCTCTCCTCTCTCTCTGATTCTCTCTCTATATACTCAGAAAGTTATATTTTCAGATTTTTTATGCATTTTTTTATTGTTCGTGCTACATTCAAAATAGCAAATATCTCATCAACAGTTAAATTTCATCATTTTTCACACTCAAAGTTCTAAAAAGTTAGATTTTACACCCTCATTCAAAATTATTTTTCAACATATACTAATGTAAACACGGACTTTTATTTACAACTAATTATTGTTTTACTATTCAAATCTTAAGCTACATAATTGTTGTTTTACTATTTACAAGACTTTCATATGCTGTATCATTCCAAATGATGTAGGAACTTGCCCTCTGGCAAATCTAGTATTACTATATACTTGCCGGTTTTGGCCCACTGAAAATTTCCAAACCCCAACCCGCCCTTGACCCCTTTTTTTGTAAAAAGAAAAGCCTGTTAAAGAATATCAATAGTTTATGATGCCTTAAATCTCCAAAATTTTCGAATGCTTCTTTCTCAGTCGTGATCTCCTTCCTTATATGATTTTACTAGTTTGTAATTGTTTGTTTGAATTAAGAAATATATTGGCATGCAATTTGTAGACTATGCATATACGTTAAGATGTATGCCACTGTTCATTTCTTATGCGTGTTCTGTGTCAACAACCACATATTTGAGTTGATTGCTTGAATCACATTCATGACATTGTAATTCTTAGTGTAAATAGATTATATGCATCATATTTATTAAAAATATTTCTTATCGAAATAACACTTTGATATTTATTTTAACTTTTCCTGAAATCTAAGATGCAAATTATCAAAGCAAACTTGGGATGCTCTATACAAAATGCTTGTCAATAAGCAGATAAGGCTAAAAAGGTAGTATATCTTAAGACTTGTTGAATTTAATAACCCTTCTGCAGAATTTGCCAAGCTTACTTTGATAAATCTTCTTGAAGACCGACTCGTCGACACCTAGGTAGATAACAAACAATGCCCTTCTTGATTTTCTTCCTCGCTTCCTTCTGCTCGTTCTTTTGAGCATTGGTAACAAGTGGACAACTTCGGCTCAACATATCCACCTTTTGTCTCCCACAAATCCTGATCAGTCAGAACTTTCATTTGGATGCTCCAGTGGTCGTAATTGACTTTCGATAACTATGAAATTTGCAAGCAGATCATGCTGGCCATCCCGAAGCACCTCCTCTTAGATGTGACTGACTATAAAGAAGCTTGCTCTCATGCCACTTAGACACCCTATGTATATAGTGTTGGGATTGGTGAACCCAATACACAAGAATGGATTGAAGATTGATAAGAAGATGCGTCGAAGTAGGAGCAAGCAAGAGCAAGAAGTATCACAAGAGTTGTAGGCAGCAACAATATGCACAAACAATGCATGCAGCGAAGTACAGTCGATTGCAAAGTTACAGTCGACCGACAATGGTTCAGCTCCCATCCAGAGAGTATGATAGTCGACTACGCTGTCGACTGTCAATCCCTCTGGAATGCCCGAAGGATATTTGCAATCGACTGTCCAAGTGTGCAATCGAATGCACGACGCTGTTTGATCAACAGTTGAGATATATATATATATATATATATATATATATATATATATATATATATATATATATAGGTAAAAGGGATATGAGCAACTTGCTCATTTAGTAAATGAGCAATTGATTATGTGGCATGCATATGATACATTGGACAACTAACCCTTTTAAGGCTTTTCCAATCACATGTATGCCACATCATCAATTGCTCATTTAGTAAATGAGCAAGTTGTTCATACCCTTTTTTCCATATATATATATATATATATATATATATATATATATATATATATTGTACGATTATCAAGGTTAAGGAGTGATAATTTTAAGAGAGAAAGAGAGATCTAGCAGTCATTCCTGAGAGAAGAAAAATCCTACACCTTGGTGATGAGATCTAGAGTGATTGTAACTTGTTCTCTTCATTATTCTAGTGGAAATCGCAGGAGTGCCTCTGCGTGTGGAAGTAGTCATTGCATTGTGATAACCTCTAAAAAAAATCTTGTGTATTCTTGTGCGCTTGGTTGATTTCTTTGTTCTCGTTTCTTTGATTTGTTTCTTTTGTTTCCATCTCAGATTGAGTTATTCTGCATTAAACTTAACAAAGTGGTATCAGAGCACCAGGTTGGTTACAGAAATGGGAGACAAAAGTAAAATCGAGAGATTCGATGGAACAAAGTTCACAGTGTGGAAGATCCAAATGATCGGGTACATCCAACAGAAAGATTTAGATGATCTATTTTTTAACTTAAAGCCACAAGGAGCCGAAGTAGATGCAGTTGCATTGGCAGCTTGGAATCATTTAGATCAGAAGGCGCTTGGGCAAATTCAAATGTCGATGAGTAGGAAGACGATATTCCACATTAAGAAAGCAAAGAGGTTATGGATATTCTTACAGATATGTTTGAGAAACCATCTGCATTGAACCAAATCCTTCACTTGAAGAAGTTTGTGAACATGAAGTGTTCTGAAAGGGGTTCAGTGGCGGAAATGTGAATAATTTTTGTATGGTCTATAATCAATTAGAATTGACAAGGTTGAAGTTCGTGGAACGAGAACATGTATTGTTATTGCTATCTAGTCTTCCCGACGGTTAAGGTTTGCTAAAACTGACTATCACTAGTACTATGACTGATGCGACTACTCTGAAGGATGTTGTGAGTAGCATCATGAATGAGGAGATGAGGAGAAAAAGAAATAGAGAATCTTATGCGTCATCTTCTAGAAACTCCATGTTGGCTACTAAAAATAGTGGGTGAAGCACAAACAGAGGGAGGTTGAAAAGAAGGAATTACAAGTCCAAGTCAAAAGCAGGACATCACAAAGGTGAGTGTTGGCACTTTCATAAGCCAGGACACAAGAGAGACCAATGCGAAGTGTCACGCCCCGCTTTCCAAAAAGGAATACGGAATACGGGTACGTAACAAAAGCCCAGCGAATGATTTTTATCATCCTTAAGCTGTTCAAGAATCTTTGCAACACATCAAAGAAATAATCAGAGTCGGAAGCAAAAGGCACAACCAACATGCAGCATTGAAACAAATTACCAACAGAAATTTACTTGAAGCCAAATACAATATTCTATATTCTCAAATAAATCAGAGTCTGGAGAAAACAAATATCCTGGGTCACATCGCCCATATACAAATAATATCCAAATAAACTCAATACACTTTATTCAAGTTTAAGCAACAATTAATAATAATAATAAAGCAGAAACTCCAGCACTAAAATATCATCTCGCCAATACCTTCTGGCAGCTGACCATCCTGATCTGCAATTAGTAAATTTGCAGGAAAAGGAAAAAAGAAGAAAACAAGTACCCGTCAATTGCAAGTCGCGGTCACAAATAATATAGGATACAAGCACATGAGAAAACTAACTAGCAACATGGTATACTAACATGTACAGGTAACATATGTCAAATGTCAAATAAACAGGTAAGCAGGTAAACATGTATCAAGTATCAGGTAATCAGGAAAACAGGTGAACATGTAACAAGTAATCAGGTGACAGGATAATCAGGTAACAGGTAATCATGTATCAGGTAAACAGGTATCAGGTTATGTCATGTCAAATCTTGTTATTTTTACAAACTAGGTAGCACTTCATGCGCCCCAACTTTTATCACATGGTTGCTACAACAAACAATTTCGTTTTAGATTTCATAGTGGAGTCCATAGGGCAGTGTACTTAGGTACAGGAAACAGGAACAGGTAGAACCTAGTGGTTCTCTTCCGGGTATACCTTCCTAAGGAAAGTATGCAGTCAGGTACATGAAACAGGCATAACCTAGTGGTTATCTTCCGAGAACATCTTCCTATAGGGAAGCATGCAATCAGGTACAGGTAACAGGATTGTGAATCATGTATTCATGAACACGTAACAGGCAGGCAGGACACAGGTCCTCTTCCAAGTACATGTTTCTATATTTTTCACTACTAGATCTTTTCCTTAAATCCCGGTTTGGTTACTTTTATTATGGTCATCAAACAGACATGAATGTGTACAAAATAATGCCAAATTAACAGGGTATAATCAGGTTTAGGTTCAGGGAAACAAATATATAAGCATGGGTGATATACATTCACATAAACGAGCAAAATAGTGTATGTTCATAAATAGGACAGCATGACCAATCAGTACTAAAATAGTCATTTTGGTCTCTACAGAAATGCAAACCTAGATCCGTCGAAGGATATGGAAACTAGACATCCACACAAATCCAACAAGTATAATTAAGTCATATAGTAATTCACAACAACACAGCTCAAAACTGATTTGAATACAGAATTTAGGTTCAGCCAGAAATCAGGAAAACAACTTCAAGAACAAGAAAACAGCATGGAAACACATCAAATAAATCCACGAAAAATATGGGGTAATCCCCTATATGTCCAGAATCAAAATATAGAATTTCATAATTTTTTAGGAAGAATAGATAAGTCATCAAAAATATGAAAACAACACGAAAACATAGTGTACGAAAACTAGGATATCTCGCAAATAGTGAAACGAAATCCAATTCCACCAAAGGGATATGAAAATAGATAGAATTTACTAACTTTCATATTTCACAAAGAATTTTTATACAGTATAAGGAATCATAGTGAAAATAGAGTTCTTTACTGAACGATAAGCAAAATACAGCATGAGTAGATTTTAGAAAAGAGCATGAAACACCACATAAAACTTGTCTTTAAAATTCATCAAAAATCTGGGTAGTCCCTAACTTCATATAGAAACACTGACAAAAATATTAGATCAAGATAATATGGGTAGAATAGTTCTTAAAAATAGTTTGTTAACAAAATCAACCAAAAACTGAATCTGGAATGGAACGACACATCTGTACTAAAACAGTCATAACTCGGTCATACGAAATCCAAATCAAGCAAAACCATTGGAGTTTGAAAATAGACAAAATTATCTAAAATTCATCTTTTATTTTGGAATCAAAATTCTGACTGTAGCAGGGACGAAAACAGCAATCAAACAGAACACCCAGTAAATACAGATTTCACACTTCAAATCAAGAACATCACAACTTCAAGAAGATTGATCCAAACACATCCAAACTTGAAATACAACCTACCAAGCATCTAAACATCATGATTTAGGGCTATTAACAAGTCTTCACCTATTATTTTACATGGGTCTTAGTCCAAACATCAATTCACACAAATAATCACATATATGACTAGAAATCAAGATTTGGGCAAATCCTATGTCATCACCTATCAAGATTGGTGTCATAAGTCATCTATGGCCAAATTAACACAATAGAGACAAAACCCATCAAGAAAAACACAATCTTTGGTTGTCTCTAGACCCTAACTACACTATATGTGAACTTTTTGACTTGTATCAACCTAATGAATTGTAGTACAAGTTACTTGTCTTAGTTAGGGGATGAAGAACAATCCAACCGCGAAGAGAAACGAAACCCACGAACGAAATCTGCTACAAGCAACAAATCCAAGCTAAACGAACGAAATCCACCCACGAACGAAATCCTTCGAAGCAACGATCAAAGTGGCAAATACCCACCTTGAGAATCAACACAAGAGAAAGGAGTAGATGCAAGTTGATGATGATGGTGGTGCTTTGGTGGTGTCGGCTAGGCAATCAAGGAAGTGGGGTGTCGGGTTTGTATGGAGATGGTGTAGGATGGTGGTCGGAGTTGGGGGTGAGGTGGTGGTCGGTTTGGTGGGGCTCGGCATGGTAGGGGAGGCCGGATGGAGGTGTGGTCGGGTGGTAGCAGCCGGGAGCACAAGGATGGGGAGAGAGAGGGACGGGATTAGGAGAGGGAGAGAGAGTTTATTGTTAGGGTTAGGGTTTTAGAATGTTAGGGGTTTATATAAATGGGTTAATGTGGGCTAATGGGGTGTGGGTATTAGGTATTAGTAATAGGTATACAATTGGGTAATGGATATTGGGTAAATAACAAATGGGGATAAAAGTTAGAGTGAAATCTATGGCTCTAGAAAAATTTATTAGGAGTCAAAAATCATAGGTTTGGGAAATCACCACCAAAATCCATCACAACACCAAGGAAAAATAAAATAAAGAGAACGAGGCCAAAAATGAGGAAAAGATCAAAATGATGAAAAACGAGTCAAAGAGACAACCAATCAAACACAAGGAGCTCAAAATGAAGTAAAATGAATATATATTGAAAACAAATCCAATATACGGTTTAGAAAAATACAAGAGAGATAAAAATACACAAAAATGAAAAATACACTCCAAAATACGTAAAATGAAAAACATGGGTTACACGAAGAGTACAAGATACGGCATGGTGGGTCACAGTGAGGAAACATGATAAGAAATGAAACCCATTTAGATAATTTGTGTTTATCTGCTGGAGTTGATGTTATGCGAGATGATTGGTTTATAGACTCATGTGCTTCTTATCATTGTACACCCAAGAGAAACGCTTTTAAGAATTACAGGACATGTAACTTTAGGTCAGTCACAGTTGAAAATGGGCACAACTGCCCAGTTGTTGGAAAATTAACGACCGTAGTGAAAGCTCGTAATGGTGGCAACTAGTCTTTTATAACGCGAGACATATTCTAGGCTTGAAGAAGAACTTAATCTCAATTAACGAATTGGACAAAAAAAGGCTTGTGACAACATTTGGATTTGGAAAGTAGAAGATTACTACAGATTCTAGGTTGGTGCAAAGAAAAAACGTGTGGGCACGTTATATCAACTCACAGGAGGTGACTCAGGTAATATCATTGTCATGGCTTCAACAGGTAATTCACAATCAATCTTAAGGCAAGTCAGGTTGGGGCACCTAGGTGAAAAAGGTGTCAAGCAGCTTTATTCTAGAAATCATTTGACAGGACTAAAGAAAGTTGAGATGAAGTTTTATGAGAATTGTGTCATGGGAAAATAAAAGGCAATTAGCTTTCAGTTGGGTGGGCGTGAGAAGAAGCTTGGTAAGCTAGAGCTAGTTCATACAGATGAGTGGGTTCCAGCCCAATAATTCTCTTATGGTGGTAAGAGATTTTTTTTTTGAGGTAAAAGGTAGAATAAAGTATAGTTGCATGTTCCCGAGCTTCTTCATCAGAGAGGGTAATGGGAATCAGTGCACTCTTGTGGAAATTTATCCTCAGACCTGACCAGGCTTCAAAACAGTAGAGGGCCCCTTTAAAACAAACTGTTTCTGATCTGGTCCCAGTCCCAAACAGTAGGGTGTCATCAACATATTGGAAAATCGTGCACCCTTGATTGGAGGAGCTGCTTGCCACGGGCGTAATCCAACATTTTCTCCGACAATTTTCTAGCATTCCCCTCAGCACATCTGCTACAATAGTGAATAGGAGTGGGGAATAACAGATCCCCTTGCCGGAGTCCCTTCTTACAGGAAAATGACGGACCTGGCCGCCCATTCACCGAAATTGCCGTTTTACTAGTCTGTAGACATTGTTTGATCCATCTTACCCATTTGTCCCCAAATCCTCTCCCTCTAAGAGCTTCCAGCAGACAGTCCCAGTCGACTGAGTCATATGCTTTCTCAAAATCCAGTTTTAGGAGGAAGTTTTTAGAATTCCTCGTATGGTAGTGGTGGATAACTTGTTCAGCAGTGGCCACACAATCCAGGATACATCTGCCCTTGATGAAACCCTTCTGGGTTTTACTGATTATATTATCCATTATACTCCCCAGGCAGATGGCTAGGACCTTTGTGATGATCTTTGCCGAGCAATTAATGAGGCTAATCGGTCTGAAATCCCCCACGCGCTTAGACTCCTCCCGTTTGGGTATCAGGACAACTTCTGCAAAATTGAACATGCCCAATCTGAGGTTATTATGGAAAAATTCCTCCATCAGTGCCATGATGGCACCTTTAATTTCTTCCCAGAATACTTGGAAGAACATCATTGGAAAGCCGTCTGGCCCAGGTGACTTGTCTGCTCCCATTTGGTTGATGGCCTTTTTCACATCCATTTCCGAGAAAGGTTCCTCCAAATTGGAGAGAGTTTGCACAGAATCATTCTGGTATGTCTGCCAATAGTCTTCCCTCAAAGGGATCCTGAAATCATTCTTCCTTCCAAAGAGGCCCCTGTAGTAATTTTGAAAAGTTATGGAGATCACATTTTTATCTTGCGATGTTCCCGTTTCCGTCTGTATTGATAGGATGAGATTGGATCTACATCTCGTGCTAGCCACTCTGTGGAAGTAGGCCGTATTCACGTCTCCCTTTTTGAGCCACGAAATCCTTGACCTTTGTTGCCATTTGATCTCTTCCAACTTATAAAGATTAGTGACATTTCCCCGAAGCTCTAATAGTCTGTTTCTTTCTTCTTATGACAAGTCTCTCGTCTCTTCCACCCTCTCTAGCTCATCGATTCCTTCCAAAAAGGAATCTTTTGTACGCCAGATGGTCGAGAACCTAGACCGATTCCATCTGTGCAGCCGCTTTCTCAGTCTGCAGATTTTTTCACACCACCGAGATGCAGCATCTCTGCCAACAGTTGGGAGCGCCCAATTTTCCATCACCATGTGATGGAACCCCTGAATTTCTAGCCAGGCCTTTTCAAATCTAAATTTTCGTGGCCTCTGCGCTCCACGTACCCCCACATCGAGCAGGATCGGAGTTTGGTCTGACGTGGGTCTAGGAATCGACCTAGCAGTAGCTAATGGGAATTCAGCTTCCTATTCCATTGATACTAGTATCCTATCCAACTTGGCCATAACCGGAGTCGCTTGCATATTAAACCATGTGAATAGTCTGTCATTAATAGGGATATCGATCAGCTCTAGCTCCGTAATCACCCTGTTGAACTCCTCTCTGTGTCTGTTGCTGGATCCTCTTCCCTTGTGCTCGAAAGCAAATCTGGTGATATTGAAATCCCCCCCCAACAATCCAAGATCCAGACCAACGATGTCGGATATCGACTAGCTCTTTCCAAAATGCATCTCGATCTGTAGCCACATTCGGTTCGTAAACGACAGTCACCGTCTGCATCCAATCATCGGACCGTCGTTTTAGTCGGGCAGTCAAGGAGAACGTTCCACTGTATACCTCACTGCAGGATAGAATCTCCGAGTTGAACCCAATAGCGATCCCTCCTGAGGCTCCTGCTGATGGGCGTAATACCCATTCCTTGATTCTGTGCCCCTCTATTCTATTGAGTTTGAGCCCGTGTTGAAGTTTGGTCTCCTGTAGCCCTACCACTTCCGTCTTGGAATTGCTAATAACGTCCCTAACCATACCTCTCTTCCCTTTATCCCCCAACCCCCCGACATTCCAGAATAGTGTGTTCATTGGGGGACTGTGTCAAGGGTGATCGTTGGTGTGGGTGTGGGGCCGACTTCATCCTCGGGGATGTCTGTCGACCCAGCGCTATCTCCTAGAATGTTCACATAACAAGTGTTAACTCTTTCAGTTTTCCAACCCCTAATTTCATTGAGAAGTAAGGCAATACGCTCTGTGTCACATACCTCTAACCCACATGTTTTAGCTAGGAAAAGAACTTCAGAATTTGACATGAAATTTAATATAGTAGCTAAATAACTTGTCGTACCTCCATTGTCGAATTTAGCAGCTTTAGCTGACGCTGCTACCTCGAGATAGTCATCCAAGGACTCCACATGAGCTCTCTTGGGTGATCGCTGAACTCTGAACCCAACCGCCCTGTGCGACTGTCTAGTACTATCTCTAGGTGCTGATTCTGGAAGTGTGGACAAGACCATCTCAGGCGAGATCTCCCTCTGAGTGTTAGCGATGAACTCTAGATCCTCTGACTCGTCATCTGTGAATGTGAATTCTTCGTCTAGATTTAGCCGCCCTTCCAGGTCCTCATCACTATCTGTATGTTGAATTTCCGGTAGTGGAGTAGGCTCTCTCGTTGTGGACTCCTCGTTGAGCCCACATATTGGCGCTTCCATAGTAATAGTGGTGCTTGTCGTTGCGGTCCCCTCAGTAGGCCCGCAACCCGTCTGACATTGTATCTGAATATCCGACACTGAAGATATACTAGTTCCCGAGGCAATAAAATGCATTTAGACCCCTCTTTGGGCCCATTAACGCTTATATATTGCTCACACACCGGCCCATTATGTTTACTCTCCTCTGCGGGATAACTTAACCCACACCTGCGAGCCAACTTAACGCTCCCCTCGAAAGCAACGCCCACCGCTTGACTTCTGAGAGCGGTATTCACACTGCTCATGCCAGCTGACGACTTCGGATTGGGGGGATTATCGGTGGAGACAGATGGCGTGGTTATCGACATTTGTGGCGTTAAAAACGAAAGGGCGATAAAACTTTCTTCTTGACTTCCTCCTTCTCCGTTGTCTTCTTTACCCACATTTATTGATGATGCTACAAGGAAAGTTTGGATTATGGCAATTCGTGAGAAAATCTGAGCTATTTAAGACATTGGGCTTGGAAGGTTAGAGTTGAGAACGAGACGAGGTTCAAAGTTAAAGCATTGAAATCCTGACAATGGTGGTGAGTATACAAGCAGAGAATTTATTGATTATCTGGCACATGAAGGTATCCAATGAACCAGGAAGGTTCCTAGAACTCCACAGGAGAATGGAGTTGTAGAAACAATGAACTGCACGATACTATAAATGGCAAGATGCATGAGACTCATGCAGGTCTTCATGTCCATCTTTGGGCAGCTATAGTGGATACAACAGTGTACATAATCAACCGTTCCCCATCTAGTGCCCTTGATGGGGGCATTCTTTAAGAATTATGGTCAGGTAAACCTGTTAATTATTCGCATTTGAAAGTTTATGGTTGAATTTCATATGCATTAATTAACAGGGATGGAAGGAAGAAACTGGATTCAAAATCCAGAAAGTGTATCTTCATTAGCTACGGCGGCGATGAGTATGGTTATAGGCTTTGGGAGTTTAGGAATAGCAGGGTCATTTGCAGCAGGAATGTGGTAATCAATGAAAAGCTCTTGTAAAAAGAAAGACACACATCTCAATGAACTAGAACATGTTCTGATTCAGAGTCGTATTCAGGTTTAGACTCATATTCATATTCAGACTCGTTCTAAAACCAGTTCTAATGGCAGGGCCCCTAAAGTGTAGCACCGGCCATTACAGGAGGCTCAGGAGGAGCCTAATGAGAATGAGCAGGAAATCCAAGATGAATAGGTACAGTCAGAGCCATGAGGGGATCCCGAACCGATTGGTGAACCAGTACTTGCCTTGAGAAGGTCAACACGACAAATAAGAAAACTAGTGAAGCATGATCCTTTAGCCAACATAGTTCACGAGCATATTCTGTATACAAATTAAGGCGAGCCAGAGACTCGTGAAGAGGTTTTGAGAGATAGTGCTCGAATTTAGTAGGAGTCTGCCACGAGAGATGATACGAACTCTTTGATACAACCAAACCTGGGAGTTGGCTAAGTTACCTGTAGGGAAGCATGCTCTTATGAACAAGTGAATTTTTAGAATCATAGATGAAGCACATGGAAGCAAGAAGTACAAGGCGAGACTTGTTGTTAAAGGTTTTTCCTAAAGGGAAGGTGTTGACTACAGTGAAATCTTTGCTCCAGTTGTGAAGATGACTTCAATCAGGGTTTTGCTTAGTTTAGTTACAGTTGAAGATTTGCACTTAAAGCAGTTGGATTTCAAAACAACGTTTCTCCATGGTGAGGTAGAAGAAGAGTTGTATATGAGACAACCCGCAGGTTTTGAAGTTAAAAGAAAAGAAGACATGGTTTGTCGACTGAAGAATAGTCTATATGGGCTCAAACAGGCACCACGACAATGGTACTTGAAGTTTGATTGTTTCATGCAAAGAAAGGAATTCTAGAGATGCAAATCAGGTCATTATGTCTATGTGTGCAGGTATGACAACTATGACACGGTAATTTTAGCTTTATATGTGGATGACATACAATTAGCAGGTTCATGTATAAAGAAAACTAATGAGGTAAAATAGTTGCTAGCTTCTCAGTTTTCTATGAAGGATCTAGGAGAAGCTAAGGAAATTCTCGGCATGAAAATCAGTAGAGACAGGCAAAGTAAGAAGCTTTGGTTGTCATAAGCGCACTATATAAAGAAAGTGTTAAAGCGATTCAATATGGATGGCGTGAGGCTAGTTACTTGTCCCTTGGGTGCACACTTCAAGTTAGTTATCAATGAATTTGTGTCCTACATCGATGGCAGATATGGAGGAGATGACTGCAATCCCTTAGCCCTCAGCCGTTGGTAGTCTAATGTATGTGATGGTGTGCACAAGACCAGATATCGCACATGCAGTGGAAGTTGTCAGCCGGTACATGAGAAATCTTGGTAAAGAAAGAGCATTGGTATGAGTTCAATGGATTTTCAAATATCTTGCAGGTACTTCAGATCATTCTCTATGTTTTGGGGGTGATTCTTGTCAGCCGACACATGAGAAATCTTGGTAAACAAAAAGCATTGGTATGGGTTCAGTGGATTCTCAAATATCTTGCAAGTACTTCAGATCATTCTCTATGTTTTGGGGGTGATTCTTTGCATATACATGATTATGTCGATGCAGACTTTTGTGGTGATCGTGATGGTTGTAAGAGTACTACAAGATATGTATTTACAGTTGGAGGTACAGTTATTACTTGGACTTCACAGTTATAGAAAGTTGTAGCACAATCAACTATAGAGTCGGAGCATAGGGCACTTACGTTGTCAAAAGACATGTTGTGTAACACCTCGAGTTCCATTTACAATTAATTCATAGTATAACATGATCTTTTACTTCATTTCATACAATTTTACAAGGATATTAATTTTTTTTACTACACAACAAAGTTTATTACAGAGTTACACAGCGGAAGTTAAATAAAATACAACTCTAAGAACAACAGCTTCAATCATGAATATAATCTTTATCATCAACCGTCTTTAAGTCCTTGCCAATCCAATCAAGCCCTGCACTGAAAATCTGTGGGCACGTCAGTTGCTTACAACCGACGCAATGTTATAAACAGCGATCCTCTCGATGCTGTATTATAACGAAATCGCTTACTTTAATAAACACAAACTTGAATGCATATAAAAGTGTAAAGAGTGACTATTCTAAACATGTCAGTGTATGATATGACTTAATGCTTAATGCAAATTTTATACTACTATGACACTAATGCATACTTGTTCGGATTCGATGCACCCCATCCTACATAACTCCGAGGGAAAGCACCCATGCATCCTACTACTATGACTACTATAAGATTCAGACACTTTGCAAGTATTGGCTCTCGCCCTTAGAATACTGGAGACCAATCCCGCTCTGTAAATCATTATGTGGCCCGTACGTCCATCGTCCCGGAATACTGGGGATCATCTCACTTCGCAGGTTACCCTGGAGCCCTCATTGCACAAGTATCCCATGAGCGTCGCTCTCATTCCGGAATACTGGAGATCATTCCCGCTTCGTGGATCATTCTATGACTCTTACGTCCATCGTCTCGGAATACTAGAGACTATCTCTCTCCAAGGATCATTCTGGAGTCCATAACTCACGTTTTCACTAATTACATCATGTCACCAACTGGTGCTTGTCCTTATGTATGAAACATGAATGAATAATCCTACCTAGAGCTAACTTACCCTACTATCGGTCTTAAACCATACACCGAGAACGATAGCCCAAATTGGCCCTTTCTCAAAATCAATTATTCATTTTCATTTCTTTACTGGCACCTAGATCTCACTAAGCCTCTAGAATCAACATCTTTTCGTGTTCAACAACATGGGGTACTCATCCCCTTATTACTCATGTTTTCAATTTTTATGTATTCATATTTTATTCAAATTCTTTCATTCATTCTTATTTATTCATCAATAAGTACAATCTCAACATATTCATTTTCACAACACACTTTTCATATTCTTCAAAACTTTCTTAATACAATTTAATTAAGATTAAAACATAATCTCTTAATAAAATTCATCATTCAAAATTCATCTTATCATTTTCCTTTGATTCATTTTGAACCATTCTTAACATGTTTAATCATATATATATATTTCTCTTAAGTTTGCATCTCATCTAAGCATGAATATGATCTTTATTTTTCCAAAAATATAACTTAAAATAGTGAGAAATATTCTTAATCACTTCATTTAAGTATCATTTGCAAAAAACAGTAAATTCAAAGTCAGAAAACTGCATTTCATGTTATTTGTAAAAATCACAGAAAATCATATACTTCACGAAACTTTGCGTTCTTTATATCAAAATAAAGTTATACAAGTCTACTACAATTTCTTAGTTATAAGTTTCCTCAAATACTGTATCTATAATCCTGAATTCTTCGAAATATACAATAGGGTCGAAATACTGAAATACTGTCAATTGTACAGTCTTGAAAATTCATATAAAATTCAATTCTTTATGAAAATTTGATTTCTTGGACTTTACAGAAAGATTAACAAGCAAACTACAAGTTCTTAGATTTAACTTTTCTCAAATTATTTCATTTACAATGCTGAAATGATCAAAAATCGAAATGTGTACAGATTTCTAGTAACTAGTCAACTACTAACTAGTTCTGAGTTTAAATTTTATTAAAATAGTAAACGACCTCCGAATCTTATGAAATTTAAAATTGATGTTCCTGACATATACAAGATGCTCCTATAAAAATTTTAGTTCTAGATTCTAACTATTTTATTAAACATGATTTTCTAAAGTGCAAACAAAACACAAAACAGTAACTTTCTTTGCATGAATTAGCAGTTTTGTGTACAGTTCTATATCCAAATCATTTAATCTAATCATGATGTACTACCATGCACCCAAACAACATCATCTCAACTTATCTATAAGATAATCTTTCAATTAGCATACACTTTCATTCTAAATGTCATCATCACAAATTAACCACTAGTCATATGTATAATCAATTTTATATAACAATTTTTCTACACATGCATGATACTATACTTTAGAAAGTTCAAGAAGTTACCCACCTTAGTTTGAAGAAGGAAAAGTGGAAAAAAAAAACTCTTTGGATGTTGCTCCTTGCTCCAACATGATGCTAGCCTTCTCCTCCTACCAAAGCCAAGCCTCCCTCCTCTTTGCCAAAAAATGCTTTAACTCTCTTTCTTTTCTTTCTTTTCTTCTCTTTCTTTTTTTTCTTTTCTTTTGATTCTAGTGTGCATTGTTCGTGAAATAGGAGAGGCTATTTATAGGGCTAAATGGGTGAATGAAGAGACACTCATTATCCAAAAATAAATAGTCATTATCAAAATTAATCACCCATTCACCATTACTACACAAACCCCCACCTCTTCTCATTCCTTCATGAATTGGCCAACCATTGGATTTCCCACATGTGCACACTCTTTCATTCAATTGTTCATAGCCTAAATATATATATTTGTTACATGACAAGTGTATATGTTTAAAAAGTGTACATTTAAAATGTAGGATAAAATTATGGGTCTTTTCTTTTAAATAAATTTTCTAATGAGCTTTAAGATGGACTTTAGGCCCATGAGTTTTTAATTAGAAAATAAATAATACAATTTTTGACAAATAAAATGAGAATAAAAATGTGCTTGTCATCTTAGAAAATTTTATAAGTAAAAATGCACATAAAATTTACGTGCGATGCACGTGCTAAATATTAAAAATTAATTTGAGAGAACGAAAAGCAGTAAAAATACAAAACATATATATTTAATAATGTTATGAATATTTTACGTAACGGAAAATATACGTAATCGACACGTGTATTAAAACCACGTGCAATGTACGTAAAAACACAAGATTAAAATAAATGTTTGACTTGGCTAAAGATAGGATTGAAATGAGTTTTGAGATAATGGAAAACATATAAATAATCAGAATATGACATTTATATAAAAATACGTTACGAATATTACTCGTAACGGTACAAAATACACGTGCATAACACACAAGGACAAAATTGTCATTACTCAATTTTGCGAGGTATTACATGTTGTGGATTTCGGGACTCAGTGATCAGTTACATAAGAAGAAACTCATATGGGGTCTATGATGTGACAGTTAGAGTGCAATATTCTTGGCAAAGACTCGGCGTATCATGCTAGAACTCGACACATTTAGATGAGGAATCACTTTATCAGAATGATAATTGAAAAGAAGTGGTTGAAGCTATCGAAGATTCTTGGCTCTAAGAATCCAGTGGACATGCTCACAAAGGTAGTGGACAGTAAAAAGCATCAGTCTTGCTATTCCACTATCGGATTGTCTCCAGGTTAATTGTTGAGGAGACTCGTAGAAGTACGAACATATAATAGGCCAATAGAGAAATGAAGAACATGTTATAGACTTTGTGTATATGTCTCCAAGTGAGCGATTGTTGGGATTGGTGGATCCATTACACAATAGTGGGTTGAAGATAGACAAGAAGATGCGTCAAAGTAGGAGCAAGCAAGAGCAAATATCACAAGAATTGTAGCAGCAAGTGGCAGTAACAACATGCACAAACATGCATAGACAGTGCATGCAGCGAAGTACAGTCGACTGCAAAGGTTCAGTAGACCAACAATGGTTCAGCTCCCATCTAGAGAGTATGATAGTCGACTACACAGTAGATAGTCAAGCCCTATGGAATGCTTAAAGAATATTTGTAGTTGACCGTCTAAGTGTGCAGTCGACAGCGCGGCGCTGTTTGGACAATTGTTGAGATCTAATCTTTTGTAATTATATATATATATATATGGTATACAATTATTAGGGTTAAGAAGTGATAATTCCAAGAGAGAAAGAGAGATTTAGCAGTTGTTCTTGAGAGAAGAAAAACCCTACACTTTGGTGGTGAGATCTCGAGTGACTATAACTTGCTCTGTTCATTTAACTCAATATATAGTGGAAGACCTCAAATTGAGTTATTGTTTGTATCTCAAATTGAGTTGTTCCGCATTAAACTCAATATATAGTATTAAACTCAATATATAGTGGCAGACCTCTCATCCAAGTGAATCAAGTGAAAATGTGTGATGAAGCCAAGAAAGTGAGAAGGTACAACAACAGTTTGTAATATAGTCGATTGCCATAAGAGTTTGTGTTGTTTAGTGAAAAAGGCAAATTGAGAAACAAAACATTTTAAGCGTAAGAGTGAAAAATAGTGAGTGTTGTAACACCTATCAAATGACTGCAATCTAAGATGTTGAATATATTCTCTTGTTGCAGTAATTAAAAGTTTTCAATTTGGTGAAGTCATCTCCATGGGGTTTCTGTATTAAAATCTCTCTCCTTTTACTACTACGTGGCGCAATGCTTTTTTAGTCTACATTGATTTCTGCTCACAACACCACCAAAGGAGTCTATGAACTTCCGAATCAGAATGATTTTAAGTTATAATTGGGTTTGTTACCAAGTTAAAGAGACTTTCAGGGAAATTCTCAGGAAAAGGATATATTCAAAAAACGCACGATGGAGTATAAATCATAAGCATTGTAGGGTGTTCTTCTCAAATTTCGAGATGATCCTGTAAGGGTGCTCAAATATTTAGGAGATCCAACGCCTGTCCTACTATTCGATGATGATTATGTACCTATCTTGGTATATGCTAAGGTTGTAGACAGGAATCGAATTGAATCATAGTAGGTTCAACAATATGTCTACAAGAGAGAACTATATGATCCATGAGTTAGAAATCATTTTACTCAAGTAGATATTCTCAAATAAATAATACTATAAGGGTAACTTCCACCCATGTCCACCATTGTCCATATCCCATTCTTCAAAAAATGAAATTTGGACATGGAGCTAAATCTTGATCTTCATTATTCAAATGTGGACAATGAAACTTCATGTCCAAAACTTGCCCTTCCTCCCATTTTTATTTTTTTATTAAAAATTATTACATAACTACCATTATTAGTCAGTTATATTACAGTATTACCATTCAATATATGTAGGTAATTCTAAGATTTCGAATAGCTGTCCTGAATTCAAGTTGATTATGTTTCGCTTCTTCCTCAGAGATTTTGTTATATATTTAATATTTATAAAATTTTGGATTGAAAAAAATTATATTGCTGTAAAGCTCTTATTGTGATCTTTATTACGAACTCTATATTTATTATGTTTCTGTATTTTTTAAGAGTTATATAACTATCATGTGTATTAAATTTTGCAATAGATATAAAGTAAAAAATAAATATTTTTTTAATTAACGGCCTCATTAAAACTATATATGGAGTAGCCTCCAAGCTGAAAAAAGAGTACAAACATAGGAAAAACAAGAACAAAGAACAAGAACACTACAACATTGATATAATGACTAACATCAACAATTACACAAGCATACAATATTCAAAAATAATTTTTTTATTAATGGACTCATTAAAACCATATACGGAGTAGACTCCGAGCTGATAAAGGAGTACAAACATAGGAAATACAAGAATAAAGAACAAGAACACTAAAACATTGATGTCATATACTGACCTTCATAAACAATTACACAAGCATACAATTTTCAAAAAGAAGTATAGAAAATAAACTTCAACAATCGTTAATATTTTAAGCTTCAGCTGCACCATGTCGCTTCCATTTATGATCAATTAGTGCATCTCGAAGCTCTAAATGGGTCTTCTTGTCTTTAATTTGTCTGTGACGAGCGAGAAATTGGTTAATTGTTGTTGATTCATCAGCTGCCATATCAAGTCTAGGGATAACTGCGTGAATGAAATCTCTGATTGGAGTTGTCAGATCATGCTTGTCTTCAACGATCATGTTATGCATTATGATGCATATAGTCATTATGTAATGCAACACACTTTTATACCATAAACGTAATGAGCCCTTGATAATTGTCCATTTGGCTTGAAGAGCCCAAAAGCATGTTCAACGTCTTTCCTACATGATTTTTGCTTCATGACAAAAAGTTTCTTCTTTTGATCATGAGGGTCATTAATAGTTTGAACAAGTATAGACTATTTTGGATAAATTCCATTGACTAAATTATAACCGACATCATTTGACTTGCCTTTAATTTGATAATGAGCATGAGAGGATTTACATTCAGCAAATTTGCAAATAAAAGTCATGCTTCAAGCACATTGATGTCATTGTTGAAAGCTGATAAACCAAAATGTGCATGTCATATGCAAAGATCATAATCAGCTACTGCTTCCAAAATAATTGTTGGTTTTCCACTACGACCGGTGTATTGTCCTACCCAGGCGGCCGGACATACAATCTAAACTCCCCAACATTCCCGGGAACCCGTGTTCTTCCTCATTGTAGAGGAGTCTTTCAACATCAATGACATTTGGTGCTCTTACATATTGCTCTCCAAACATCGCTACAACAGCACAATTTTTTTTCCATGCATCTAATTGCAGTGGACTCACCAATTTTTAGATATTCATCGAGAGAGTCGGTCGACACGCCGTACACAAGCATTTGAAAAGCACCTGTTAACTATACGAGGGTTCTTAATCTGAGCCTACCGAGTCCATCACGTTGTTGCATGAAGAAGTTATCATGATTTTTTATTGAGTTGGAAACTATGAAATACGCTTTCATCATCTGAAAACGTCTTTCAAATTTAGCTTTGCTATAATTAGGGACTTCCGCAAAATAATCAACATATAAATTTGACTCACCACGACTAATAACTATGTGATTAGGGATTGCACCTTTACGGATTGATTGGGCATTTCCTCTTCATTGTTGAGATACTCTGTTGTAAGAAGGTTGTTAGTATGCATGCGAACTAACAAATCTTCCTCTTGGTTAAATGCAGCTAAAACAGAATTACAATATTCAATAGTTTCATCTGAAGATAAAGAGGATGATGAAATTTTTAGGATTATGTCTTGCATACTCGTTGTTCAGTTAGAAGAAGAGATGACGAAGTACGAAGGTCGAAGCGTAAAAGAGAGATGAAGATGAAAACAAGAGCAGCAACAGCAACAGAGGCATGTACAGTTTGATTGTACACCCCTCGGGTCCATGCACGTTGAGTTGCAGTCGACCGAACTTAGCTGCAGGAGACCGCCCGCAACTATTGTATTATTTTGGGCTTTTATCTTGGTGATATTTTCGGAACATCTTCAACTCCAAGTCAGATCGTATGGCTCATATTCATTGCCTTCTTCTACATGATATATCAGACGACTGAGATATCAAGACTAACCTAGGGTTCTCTCTATTCTTCTTCTATTTATTGTAATAGCCTCCAATATGAGAGGTCAAGTACTTCATCGATACTATTCTCCATTCCAAGTAAGGCTTGAGAGATAGTTCTTGGTGAGTGAGTTTAATTCCTTATATTTAGTGAATTTATAATTTCTTGTAATCTTCTCTAGTTGAATATTATATATGCTTATATTTTCCTCCAGATTAAGTGAAAGCTAATCGGGATAAATCCTCATGTGTTGTGTTGGATTGGTGGAACTATTTGTTTGGTTGTTTGATTAATTTTTCTCATCTACCTCATCATCCTCATTACTCTAATTAGTTCTGCTGCACCACTGGTGTTTGACGAAATTTACCAACGAGATTTGTGATGAGATTCTTCTTCCTATCACAACACCCCAATAGAAATTTCAGTGGAATTCATTGTCAGAAATGGACGAGGATAGTTGATTTAGAAGAAAGTTGAATGAAATTGAGGTGATGAAGAAACTGCATTTTTTTAGTTTTTTGTAGGTTTTAATTACTGAAGTTTAATATTTTATTCAATAGTTTAGTCCATATAGCCGTTGGAATGAAAAGACAAAACTCATGAGTTTATTGCTTCATTGTATATACTGCCATCTACGATTGTTGCATAGTCATTTGAATGAAATTTTATACTTGAAATTTCATGACTTGATAGTATTTATAGCCATTGCAATTAACAATTTTTTTAATAAATATTGCTCATATTTATGAAGCGCGTGTTGACCCTAAGTTAGGTGTGCACAAAACGTATCATCTACAATTAATATTTTCAGTTGAGATTTACAGGATCAACAGAAAAAGGAAAACCAAAAGAAGAGATTCAAAGTGAATGGAAATCAAGCAAAAGAGGCATAAACCCAAAAATCAATGAAGATTGCACAACAAGTAATATGTGCTTCAAATCCTCAAGAAAGCCAGCCAAAATAGATGGTTTATTTCTGTTTCTGAGAGGAGGATATATGTAAAGTTGAGTTGATTGATAAATTAGTTTTGGAAAGAATATAAAGTGAAATCGCCAAATAAAAATCGAATCTGCACGACAGCGGTCGACCGCACAGTCGATTAAATGCTTGCCCGCTTCGACATTATCGCGCATGAGCTTGAGAGCTTAGGTAAGGGGTTGGATGATGATCGAAATGGCGGAAAACTCATAAGTTGTCTCATGCTTGAATGGGACGTAAAAGCCGCTGCAATGAGGGAGATGCTTGAAGAAAAAGGGTTTGACTACTACACTTTCCAAGGAAAATTGAAGACGCATGAGATGGAGATGACCGAAACTAAGAGGTACCGGCAAAACATTGGGATTGAACCCAAAACTGAAGAAAAAATCATTGCCTTGAAAGCAGAAACTTCGCAATCATTAAAAGCATAATCAGATCATGAAGAATCAGATGAAGATATCTTGCTATTGACCAAACAATTCCGTAAGTATCTCAAACACAAAAAATATGGAAGGTCTCAAGGAGGAATAGAAAAGGACAAAGATGACATATGTTACAAATGCAAGAAGCATGGACATATTCGCGCAAACTGTCACATCTCACAGGACAGAAATAAAGACTACTATCACTCAAATTTAGGATTGAGAAAGAAGGCATTGAAGGCAACATGGCTAGATTCAGATTCCAGCGAACAAGAGCAAGAACACAACTAGTTTGGATTCGTGGATCTTGGGAATGGTAAGGTACAATCACCACCCCAAGAAGAGGTAATCGAAGAACCCACCTATGATAATTTAGTTGACATGTGTAATGGTTTAAAAGATTATGCAAAGAAATTAAGTCGTAAATTGAGACAATGTAAACAAATATCAAATGAATCACATGATTCTTACATTGCTAAAAATCAAAAGTTGAAAAATAAAAATTCTTTATTTATTGAAAAATTCGAGTCATTTAGAAAAAACCATGATGTATTGATAGAGAAAAATGAGTATTTAAAACAACAGATTCAAGAATCCTTAGCAACACATGATGAAAATCTAAGAGAAATTCATTAGAAATCTGTTTATATTGCCAAACACACTGATGATTTAAATGATTGCAAAAGAAAATTTGATGATGTTGATGTGAATATTTGCAAGTGTACAAAATCGCAACAAGTAGTATAGTTAAGTGAAAAGAGTGTCAAACCCACAAGGACTAATTATTTTACTGAGTACCGAAATTTACTAGATTAAGTACTATTTGGAAAATCAAATATTAATAAAGAAAGCAACTAAATTAAATTAATCTAAAGAACTAACTAAATTACTTAAAAGGAACGAGATCTAAAATTTGGTTGTTTGTTAATAGCAAAATTATTTCTAGGGCTTTTGATTTCATCTAATTAATCTCACACAATTTATAACTCCATGTGAATAAAAATATTATTTTTCAAGTTGTAGACCAAAATCCCCAAATTATTCAATATTCTCTTTCAAGCAATATCAAAAATATTCTCAACTAATTATTTATCATAGTTCATGCACAAATTACTAATTGAAAATTCATTAAGATCTATGGATTTCTTAACGGTCACATTAACAGCGGTTCGTTCTTGTAACGGTGTTTAATTTTATTAATTCGAAATCACAAATTACCTAGTTCGGTCTCTCCATGATTTAATAAATCATACAAAAGTTGGCCAAACAATTGTAAGCATTAAGATCAAAATCAAACACACAACCATGGAAAAATAGAATAATAATATGAAATTAAAATTGTGTTCTCAAAACTATGCTACATCAAGCCCAAGAAAAATAAAATTAGTTCATAATAAATTTGCAACTACAAATACTGTCTTGGATTGCATAATAAAATTAGAAAGAAATATAAGAGATACAGAAAGAACTGTTTTGTAAAAAAAAATTGCAGACCGAAGCATCAAAAACTGAGCCGCCAAGTCATAGTCAGTAGCTCTTTCTCTCTCCTCTCTGTCCCTGTCCCGTCTCATCTCGAAGTTGCACACGCCACTATTTTCCCTTGAGAACTGTGTCGCTGCTCTTGTTGCTCTGAGCCGCACTACTTCACGCCCATGTCAGCTCTGCCTTTCTCTGTCTCTCTCCTCTCTCGAACGCCACGCCACGTCAAAGCCAGAGACCCAGGCCAGCTCCCACGTGACCGCTACTGTCTCTCTGAGTTTTTAATATATTTTTTTTATATAGATTGAGGTAGCTGTCACTCTTCCTCTCTCGTATGGCGTGTTCCTCAATTGCTTTTGGCTCTTCTATTTATAGGGATTTGAATGTGGGTATTAAGATTTATTTTTGCAAAAAAAACCCTACATCTTCATTTATTTCTTTTCTTATTTGATTTTCTCTTTATTTCTTGCTTCTTTTTCTTCTCCTTATTTTTCTTGAAACACGTGATGCACACACACACACAAAATAAAATTAGAATTTGGAATTAAAAAAATAAATAAATAAAATTAATTAGTTTAAATTAATTAAACTAACTAATAATCACATTAGCTCAATTAAACCCTTTTAAAAAAATTTATTTCATTTTCACCTCTATTGGCAATTTAAAATTTCTATTTTGCTTATCATATTGCCAAATTGTAAAATTCAAGTTTAAACAAATCAATAAAAATTAATAAATCATTCTGCTTGTTTTGTCTGTTAATTTTTACTGAAAATATTTACCTTTTGCATAAAAAAATCTTATTCCTTCAAAAATAATTAATTAACTAAAATTTATGGAAATAAGATAAATTATTAACATGATAGACGAATACAAGCAAATTTTATGGGTAAATGAGTATTTAAAACAACAGATTCAAGAATTCTTAGCAACACATGATGAAAATCTAAGAGAAATTCTCTGTTTATATTGCTAAACTAACTGATGATTTAAATGATTGCAAATTTTTTTTAATGATGTAGTGAAAGGTTGTAAAGAAGCACTCGAACAAAATAGAATACTTGATGCTACCCTAGACACTCTTTATTGGAACACCAAAGATGATGAGAAGACTAGAAAAAGACTAGAAAACGATTGTAATAGAATAATTGAGCTCAAAAAAAATTGTTGAAAAATATGAAGGGCACAATTATCTTATTACAAAGAATTCAGGATCGTATCATGATAATCGAGGACTTGGTTACAATGAGCCAATACAACATCAAAATTCTAAGCAACTCTGTCATACACATATGCATAGTCACCAAAATAATTACAAATCAACACAAAACTATGCACGTATGCATGATCTGGGGTATAATATATTACATGTCACTATTGCTGTAAATTAAGACATATCTCTTATAATTGTTCATTAAAAAGGAATACTAATTTTGTTTGGGTGATAAAGAATGTAAATGCAGGTTCAATACAAACTTGGGCACCCAAAATTATACCTACTAATCTTCATGTAGGTACATCAACTTATCAAGACTAAAGATCGGTGGTACCTTGATAGTGGATTCTCAAACCATATGACAGGTACAATAAATACTTTACTACACTATCAAGGGAAAGAGAAAAGAATATCATCTTTGGAGATAATAGCATTGGTCAGACCATCGGTAAAGGTAAAATAAACTTTGGTTCATCATGCTCCTTTGAGAATGTTCTATTGGTAAGAGGTTTGAAATGCAATTTACTTAGCGTTAGTCAGTTATGCGATAACAGTTTTACTGTTACTTTTGATTAAAAAAAAGTATGCACTGTACTAGATAACAATAAATCATGTTTAATTCTTTCTAATAGATGTAATAATGTGTATGTTATAAATACTAATGACTAGCACAGGAAAATACGAGATGCTTTGTTGTTAGAAACGAAGATGGTTGGTTATGGCATCGGGAACTTGGACACACAGCCATGCATAATCTCAACAAACTTGTCACCAAGGAACTTGGACAGGGAATTCTCAAAATCAAATTTGAGAAAGATAAACTATGTGAGTCATGTCAGTTTGGTAAGCAAACTAAAAGTTCTCACAAGCCCAAGAAAATGGTATCAACTTCTAGACCTCTTGAACCCTTGCACATGGATCTGTTTGGACCATCACGAACACATAGTAATGGAGGTGCACGATATGCCTTTGTAATTGTAGATGACTACAGCAGATTCACTTGGGTTGCAATTTTGTCACAAAAGGATGACACATCATATGTTTTTCAAAAATTCTTTGTTAAAGTAGAAAATGAGAAAAGCCTTACCATTGTAACTATTCGTAGTGATCATGGTCAGTGGCGGAGCCAGACTATTCAAAATGGGGGTCCCATTCTTTTCGGCATTCATCATCAGTGTTGCCAAAAAAATTCCAAAATAATTGGATCACATATATTCATAAAACCCATAAATTTATAACCAAACGACAAAATACGTCAATAATATGACCCAGGTTTTCAAAAATTACAATCAACAAATTTATCCCTACCGTCGAGGTTTCATAGAATAAAACTCTGACATGATCATCTCACTAGTAAAAGTACGACAAATATTTTTTTCAATGTAAACAATGAGGCTATCAGCTAAATAATCATCTTCCATTCTATTGCGGAGTTTCGTCTTCACAAGTTTCATAGCCGAAAAGGCTCGTTCAGTAGTTGCTGTAGAAACTGGTAAAGTTAGCACCAAACGGATCAACCTATCAATTAGATGATAGTTAACTGATTTTTTTGTCATATATAATTTTTGGCATAAATCAGAGGTTGAAGACAAATTCAAGAATTCTGGATGCTTTATGACATCAAGACCATAATACTCCAATTGCAATCTTAATTGCACCCTCTCTTGTTCACTGAAATCTTCGGGATAAAACTTATCCGCCAACATGCATAGCTTGTTAACTTCAAATGACTTAAACCCATCCCTTGGATTTAATGCTGAGCTAAGGACAAGGATCTCTAAAGAAGAATCAGAAAACCTGCTATTCAATTCTCGCAATTGGAAGTCGACTGAAGCTATAAACAAATCAATCCTCAAATGATGTTCCAATGTGATAGAATTTTGATTTCTTCTATGGGGGAGACCTCGCAGATTAGAGCAAAGAGTGGATAAATCGGGAATATCTATATTATTCCGTTCACAAAATGATAGAACTTTGGCTAGTAAAGGTTCCCAACCAACATCTCTCATCTTCTGAAGAAGTGATTTGCATGTAGTAACTAAATCTACAGCATTTAAGATGTCTTGAGTTTGTAGTTGTAAGGCTTGAGAAAGAATATTTGTTATTCCCATAATTTCTTCCATTAGATGCAAGCAAAGAATAAACTCAAACGTTCCCATCATCTTCATAGCCACTGCCGCATCACCACGCACTTCATAATCTCTCCCTTCATTTTTCATATTCAAGAGAACAGTCAACGAGGCATTGTACATTTTGATCAAGCTACAAATACACCGATAATGAGAACTCCATCGAGTATCTCCAGCCCTCAGTAATGTACCAATTTGATTTTTTCCTCTTCCTGTCTGAATTTCATTAGCAGCAACCAGCTTTTCAAGTTCAATAGCTTGAGCATCTCGCAACTCATCGTGACGTTTCGTAGAGCCTACAACAACATTAATAATATAAGTCATCTGCCCAAAGAATTCATGTACAGCATGTACTTCCCTCGATGCTGTAACTAAGGCTAACTGCAATCTGTGAGCAAAGCAATGCACGTAATATGCATAAGGACATTCTCTACAAATTAGAGCTTGAAGTCCATTCCACACTCCACGCATATTACTTGCTCCATCATAGCCTTGACCTCGTATGTTTTCAACTTGTAGGTTATTATGAGTGAGCACATCACATATACTATCTTTGAGAGTTGATGCGCGTGTGTCCTTGACATGCACGATTGCAAAGAAACGCTCTCTTATACATCCCATTTTATCAACAAACCTTAATATGATAGCCATTTGCTCCCTTTTTGACACATCCCGGGCTTCATCAACAATGATGCAAAACTTAGCATCCCCAACTTCTTCAAGTATTGCATTCCGAACCTTGTTGGCAAAGATACGTATAATATCTTTTTGAATTGCTGGAGATGTATACTTCTGATTCTTTGGGGCATTCTCTAACACAACTTGAGCTAGATCATGATTATAATGTGATAGAAGTGTTAACAATTCAATGAAATTTCCACGGTTGTCGGATTCCTCACTTTCATCATGTCCTCTAAAAGGTTGAGCTTGATAAAGCAAAAACCTTACACAATCTATGGTGGCTATGAGGCGTAAATGACTATCACTCTTCTGCTTCTCTGTCTTTTTATCAATCAAATTATCAATATGTCCAGAATAATGCATCAAATCCTCACATTTCTTCACTGCCATTTTATGAGGCGAATTTGGAACTTTTCCTTCATGTAATAACAACTTACATTTATCTTTGATTCCCACTTTTTTCCAGTTATCAAACCCCTTCGTAGTAAATGCATCCTCTCCGAATCGCCCGGTTGGCTTCTTTGAAAAAAGATAACATGGAAGACAGAATACAGCATTCTTTTCCACCGAATACTCCAACCAACTTCGATGATTTTCATACCAAGATGATCGAAATCGTCAACGATTATCTGGACCTGAAGGCTTATAATGTGAAAGCTTTGGTTGATACGGCCCGGCATCTATATAAGCCCGTCGAATTTCGTCCCTCTTGTTAGGTGGAATTTCCCATATGCTTGGACGTAATCCTGGATCACGTACTAAAGAAGACGCATCCATCTTTTCAGGATCAATTAACCTTAGACGCTTGGAGCTTGAGGGATTAACGTTACCAGCACTAAATTGTTGATCCTCATTTGCACATGGTACGTGTTCAACATCTAACAATACTTCTTCACCAATAGGGGGCACCTCTTCTTCAACAATTAGTGGTACTTCTTCGAAAATTGGAGTAAGAGATGATGCACTAATACTAACGGCTCTATCTCTTTTCCCGAAAAAGAAATCGAGATTTCTTTTTGGTTTGCTCATAATATCTACAAAGTATAACAATACAATATTACTAATCCATAATTGCGAGAAAAATAATTTAACCTTATCTTTGATGCATATGTATCTAAGATATGAAATAAATGGTTGTTGACAAGTCCCTTTAGTACTCATGAAAATTCTAAACATGAGTGCATCTCTTTAGTACTCTCTTAATGGGTTTATATGAAAATCACAGTTTTCCTTGCACAAAGCACTAAGTGGGACTTTATTCTCTATTCCATCTGAGATCTGACCCCCTTTAAATTTTTATGTTTCTTATGTGAAAACCCTTTGATGTTCAACCAAATCCCACAATAAATTTCGGCCTACTTTCAAACAAATACACAAAGTCAAGATACGTCCTACCCAAGTTCCAACTCTACCGTCCCACAATTTTTCCAAGAGAGAAAAAAAAAAAAAAAACTTCCCAAACACTGATATATAAATCTTCTTACTCATACCATTTATCAACCACCAAAATAGATAGATACAATTAATTTATCTCAAAATGGCTCTGTCCCTCTCATTGATCCTCACTTCTGAGTTGAGTAGTTGAACTAAAAAACTAACAAAGCAAGAAATCATCTAGCAAATACTAATGAATACACAACTAATTGTCATCGAGATTCGAGAGAGAGCTTACTTGATCCAGAGAGAAAGACTAAAAGAGAGGAGTGTGAGGATGAGCAAGCAGCCTTCAGCAGTTCAGCGGCAGCCGATGAGGACCATGAGGTAACTGGTTTAGGGATTAGGGTTAATTGATAAATGGGTAAAATGTGAGAGAAGTAAATGGGTGAAATTGATGCTGAATGTGTGTTTTCATTTGGGCTTTTGGACTGGGCTTGGATGAATTATATTTGGGGGTCCCAAAAATTATTTATTTGGGGGGGACAATTTAGAAAATTAAGTATAAGAAGGGGGGTTTTTAAAAATTTCTGGGGTCCCATTTGTCCCCCCAAGCAACCATGTGCCTCCGCCCCTGATCATGGTGGAAAATTTCAAAATGAACTATTTACGTTGTTTTGTGAGAAAAAGAGAATAAAACATGAGTACTTGTCCTCGCACTCCCCAACAAAATGGGGCTGTTGAAAGGAAAAATCGATCTCTTAAAGAAATGGCCTGCATTATGATTAGTGAGAATGATTTACCAAAGTCGTTTTGGGCCGAAGCTGTCAATACAACATATTATACCATTAACCAAGTAATCATTAGGAAGTATCTTGAGAAAACACATTTTGAACTATATTGTGGAAAAATTCCAAACTTGAGTTATTTTCGTGTATTTGGATGCAAAGTGTTTATTTTAAATACTCTAGATAACTTGGAAAATTTTGATCATAAAAGTGATGAAGACATATTCTTTGGATACTCCCTAAGTAGCAAGGCATATCGTGTATTTAATCAATGAAGATGCATAATTCAAGAATCCATTGATATTATATTTGATGAAACTAATCCTCTCACAAAAGAAATATTACATGTCGATGATGATGAGATAGGTGTTTGCGTTGAAAAGAAATAGGTATATACTGAAAATGGACCAAATATAGACCGTCAAAACAATGTGCCACATCAAGATGGAAACACATCTATCAACCAAAGTAGCAACAACCCTAACCCCTAGATAGACGAGATGCATACACAATAAATTGATGCCATGGAAGATGATCATCTTCAGCCAGAAGCAAAACCTCTACCTTCCACCATCGAAAAGCACCCTGCTTGGAAAATTATGTCTAGCTATCCACCAAATCTTATCCAAAGTGATATGTCAAAAGGGGTAACAACTCGAACTCAAGTTCAAAATTTTATGTGTTTTTCCGCATTCGTATCCATACTTGAATAGGAGGCTTTGCAAGACAATGACTGGATCTGTAACATCGCCAAAAATAATAAAATTTAATTTTTATATTTTACATGTGCATTGCACGTGCAAACTTTTAAGCAGTTTAATCCATAAAGATTTTCCTATAAAATCATGCAGATCTATTCTCTTTTTATTTATTTATTTTGATCCATAGGCCTAAAGTCTCTTTTTAAGCCCACTAGAAATTCATTAAAAAGAAGAAGCTCATTAATTTATTCTACTTAAAATAAACACTTTTAAATCCTACACTTATCATATAACAAACATATACGACCAATTAAATAATTAAACAAATGAATAAGAGTGTGTGCACGTAGAGTACACATGCACAAAAGTGCACATGGGGAAATCAAAGAGTTGGCCGGCCAATACATGAAGAGTTGGGAGTTTGTGAATTTGTTTTTATGAGTGGGTGATTAATTGTGGGAGTGGGTATTTATTTAGGTTAGTGGGGGTTTTTTCATCTACCGACATGACCCTATAAATAGCCCCTCCTAGTTCATGAACAAATACACACTAGATCAAAAGAATCAAAAGAAAAGAAAAGGAGAGGAAAAGAAAGAGAGTAGAGCATTTTCGGTTTTTGGCAAAGAGAGAGAGAAGGTTTGGCTTTACTAGGAGAAGAATGCTAGCATCTTGTTAGGGCTAGGAGCAACATCTAAGGAGTCTTCTTTCATTTTTCTTTCTTCAACTAAGGTGGGTGACTTCTTGAACTTTCTAAAATATAGTATCATGCATGTAAAGAAAAATTGATATATAAAATTTATTATACATATGAGTAGTGGTTAATTTGTGATGATGATATTTAGAACGGAATTGCATGCTAATTGAAAGATTTTCATGTAGATAAGTAAAAATTATGTTGTTTGGGTGCTTGGTAATACATCATGATTAGATTAAATGAATTGGATGTAAATTTGTACACAAAGTTGCTAAATCATGCGAAGAATGTTACTGTTTTCAGTTTTGTTTACACATCAGAAAATTATGTTTAATAAAATAGTAGGAATATAGAACTAAAACTTTTTTGGGAGCAACTTTTATATGTCAAGAACATCCATTTAAAATTTCATAAAATTTGGAGGTCGCTTACTATTTAATAAAATCTAAACTTAGAACTGGTTGGTAATTGACTAGTTGCTGGAAATTTGTACACATTTCGGTTTTTGATCATTTCAGCATCGTAGATGAAGTAATTTGAGAAAATTCAAAACTAAGAACTTGAAGTAGACTCATTAACTTTTCTCTAAAGTCTAAGAAATCAAATTTTCATAAAGAATTGAATTTATAATGAATTTTACAAGACTAAACAAGTGGCAATATTTTAATATTTCGACTCTACTGTATATTTCGAAGAATTCAGGGATATAAATACAATATTTTGGAGAAACTTATAACTAAGAAATTGTAGTAGACTTACATACCTTTATTTTGATCTAAAGAAAATAAAGTTTCGTGAAGTATATGATTTTCAATGATTTTTACAAGAAGCATGAACTGCAGTTTCCTGTTTTGAACTTACTGTTTTGCAAATAAATTTTTATGAAGTAATTGATGATGATTCTAAGTGCTTTTTAACTACAAAGTTATAGTAGAATCTTTTATGGGAATAATGAATCTACCTTTTGAATATAATTGAGATTTATAATTGAAATATGATTGAATATGAATGAAGTTTTATTGATTAAATGAACTTAGTATTTGGAATATATTCTTGAAGAATAAATATATGTGAAAATGTGTTTTTGTTAATCAAAGGGACTTGGTAATGAATTGTTGGTTGTGTGATCAACCAAGTGTTAGGAATGTGTCTTGAATATTCGTGGTTCAGATTAGAAGAAGGTAAGATGAAGCACGGAGTTCGAAGCATCGAAGAGAGTAGAAGAAAACAAAGCAACAATAGTGCAGGCATAGTTGCGGTTGATTGTCCCAAGTTGCGGTCGACCGCATCCCTCGACCGCACACCCGATCGCAGTTGCACTGGGTTTGGCCGAGAAGCGGACGGTCGACCGGTCTTGTTGGACGGTCGACCGACCGCAGGCGCTGTGTTCATTTTGGGTTTCAATTTGTTAGGTCGTTTCAGCCCAATCTTCAACTCCAAGTTAGATCATACGGCTCCTATTCAGTTACTTCTTTTCCAGGTTATATCGGATGACTGAGAATCAAGATTAGACCTAGGTTTCTCTCCATTCTTCTATATATATTGTAAACTCCTCCTTTATGAGGGTAGAGTACTTCATAGATTATTTTCTCTATTGCAAAGAGAGGCTTGAGAGAGAGATAGTACTTGGTGAGTGAGTTTAATTCTTTGTATTGAGTAAATCAATAACTCCTTGCTTGTAATCTCTTCTAGTTGAATATTAGATCTCCCTATATTTCTCCCTGGATTAAGCAAAAGCTAACCGGGATAAGTCATCGGTGTGTTTGTGTTAGATTGGTGGATCTACTTACTTGCTCAATTGATTCGTCTCATCTACTTCGACTTCCTCATTGCTCTATTTAGTTCCGTTGCGACAACGGGTGTTGGTTGACGCCCCAATCCCAATAACTGGTATCAGAGCTTCAGGTTGCTGAGTCCCTTGGTTAAGATGACAGGCCACAGTATTTTGAAGATCAAGCAGTTCGATGGAAAGATCAATTTCAATCTTTGGAAGACTGACATGTATGATGTTCTTATTCAAGAACGTTTGCAGTTAGCCGTTAAGAAGAAAGAAAAGCCAATTAATATGAAGGATGACAGTTGGGAAGATATTCATGAAAGAGCCATAAGTCTGATCCGACTATCCTTGGTGGACGAGGTCAAGTGCAGATTTCTTAAAGAAACTGATGCGGCGAGTTTGTGGAAAAAACTCATAGCTGACTACTCTAGTTCGTCATTATTAGATCGGATGCATTAGAACAGGAAGTTGTTTCGTTTATCTATGAAGGAAGGTACCGATCTCCAAGACCAAATTACAGAGTTCAATAAGGTATTATCTGAACTTAAGGCGATCAACGCAGATATGTGTGAGGAAGATAAAGCTTTCAAATTGATAGATTCACTGCCGGATTCATACGAGTCTTTGAACATTACCATGCTACACGGTAGATCTACCAAGGAGAGTATTCGGTAGATGGTGTAATCAAAGCATTGAAGGAAAATCAACTTAGGAAGGAGACTCAGAAATCAACGTCTATTCCCACCAGTTGTCTAGCAGTGGATGGTTCTTCAAGGGGAATACAAAGTGCTTTGCAAAAGGATTCGATCCATTGCCGATATTGCAAGAGGCCAGGGTATATTAAGAAAGACTGTTGGAAATTGTTGAATCAGGAGAGCGCAAAGAATGTGAATTCAGCCGCTAATGTGGTTAGTACATTTGATTCAGGTGATTCGTGTCTTCTTGTTTCAAATTCTTTAGAAGTGGATTCTAGTTGGTTTCTTGACTCAAGGAGTTCTTCTCATATTTACTCTGAGAGGGAGTTGTTTTCTACTTATAAGTCTACTACGGGGTGTTGTGTGACAGCGAGAACTGGAGAGATTTGTGAAGTAGTAGGTAAGGGGACAGTTAGGTTGAAGATGTTAGGTCTAAATATGTTCACTTTAAGGGATGTTTTGCATATTTCTCTGCTGAAACGGAATCTGATTTCCTTGGGAACTCTTTATGCACGGGGTTGTAGGTACACAACTTGAGGTGGAGTTCTGTTTGTTTTTCAGGGTCGTCGTAAGGTGATTAGAGGTATGAGAGTGGTTGGGCCAAGCCAAAACAATCTCTACAAGCTTTGGAGAATCCAAAATACTTGCGCAAGTGTTGCTTCTTTTTCCGTTATTCCCGCAAGCTCAGCTAGTTTGCCGCAACTAGATTCATTGAGACGAAACCACGACGTTCGAATATTGTCGAGAGGGGGAGAAAGCCTAAGGGTAGGTGGAGTTCATGCGGAGTTTGGCAACTTCGTGAGTACATCTACGGAGGTGTACTCTTGAAGGGGTATACTAGATTCGGTGAGATTAGGTAGAGATTATTTCAACTAGAAGAAGAAGCTATTGTTCTAAGTCCTTTTTTGCAAGTAGAGTTCATTAAAGTTTGGAGATGAATAACACATCATGTGATTGCATTCGTATGTAATCCAAGACGGAGTTTGTTAGGAATGTGTCTTGAATATTCGTGGTTCAAATTAGAAGAAGGTAAGATGAAGCACGGAGGTCGAAGCGTCGAAGAGAGTAGAAGAAAACAAAGCTGCAATAGTGCAGGCATAGTTACGGTCGACTGTCCCAAGTTGCGGTCGATCGCACCCCTTCGACTGCACACCCGATCGTACACCCGACTGCAGTTGCACTGGGTTTGGCCGAAAGGTGGACAGTCGACTGGTCTTGTTAGACGGTCGACCGACCGCGGAGCTGTGCTCGTTTTGGGCCTCGATTTGTTAGGTCGTTTCAGCCCAATCATCAACTCCAAGTTAGATCGTACGGCTCCTATTCAGTTACTTCTTTTCCATGTTATACTGGACGACTGAGAATTAAGAATTAACCTAGGTTTCTCTCTATTCTTCTATATATATTGTAAACTCCTCATTTATGAAGGTAGAGTACTTCATAGATTATTTTCTCCATTGCAAAGAGAGGTTCGAGAGAGAGATAGTTCTTGGTGAGTGAGTTTAATTCCTTGTATTGAGTGAATCAATAACTCCTTGCTTGTAATCTCTTCTAGTTGAATATTCGATCTCCCTATATTTCCCCTGGATTAAGTAAAAGCTAACCGGGAAAAGTCATCAGTGTATTTGTGTTAGATTGGTGGATCTACTTGCTTACTCAATTGATTTGTCTCATCTACTTCGAATTTCTCATTAGTCTATTTAGTTCCGCTGCGACAACGAGCATTGGTTGACGCCCCAATACCAACACCAAGAAGTGTATACTTCATGATTAGTACAAGTGAATGAATGAAAGGATTTGAATAAAATATGAATACATGAAATTGAGAACCTGAGTTATAAGGGTATGAGTAACTCAAGTTGTTGAACATGAAAAGAGTAGATTCTAGAGGTTTAGTGAGACCCAGGTACTGGCAAAAGTAATAGAAATGATTATTAATTTTGAGAAAGGGCCAGTATGGGCTATCATTCTCGATATTTTTGTGTAAGTCTGGTAAAGGGGTAAGCTAGCTCTAGTGGTATTATTTATTCATGTTTCAAACTTAAGGATTAGGCACTAAGGGGAGATGTAATAAAACTTGGGCAAACGTAAGTGAGGTGCGTCTATATAGTCGAGCGGTGGATTTCGGGACTGTGATTGCTTAGGGAGCGAGAAGAGCCTCAATTAAATCAGGGATTATGATTGATCAGGCGGTGTATTTCGGGATCATGATTAGTTAGGCAGATAGGAGGCAGATCTCCAATATATTCCGGGGCTAGAGCAGCACTTGCGGGATGTTCGCACGACGAGAATTTTTTATAGTCGGGCGGTGGATTCCAGGTCTGGAATTCGTACTCATGGAGTGTCTAAACCTTGATTTTGTTACCGAGTAGTTTTTCATGGCGAGGGATTAAACCCTTTAATGTGGAGTATGTAGGTGCTTGCCCTCGGACCTATGTAGGATGGGGTGCATAGAGTCCGAACAAGTATGCATTAGTTCATAGTAGTATAACATCTGCATTAGGCATTAAGTCATATCATACAGTGATTTGTTTAGGATAGTCACTGTTTACACTTTTATATGCATTCAAGTTTGTGTTTGTTAAAGTAAGAGATTTCGTTATAATACAAGATAGAGAGGATCACTGTTTATAACATTGTGTCGGTTGTAAGCAACTGACGTGCCCACAGATTTTCAGTGCAGGGCTTGATTGGATTGGCAAGAACATAAAGATGGTTGATGATAAAAATTATATTCATGATTAAAACTGCTGATATGAGAGTTGCATTTCATATTGTATTTTATTTAACTTCCGCTGTGTAACTCTTTAATAAATATTGTTGTGTAATAAAAAAAAAGTTTTAATTTCCTTCTAAAATTGTACGAATTGAAGTTAAAGATGCTGTTATACTACGAATTACATGTGTAACCCCCATTCCCGATAATTAGTATTTTCTGTGTAATTTCTATAATTTGATTTTTTTGTAAATTTACTTTTGTTTTAACTCGATTTGGACCTTCTATTGAAATCTTTTTCAAATAATAGTATAAATTTTTATTCTCTATATTCAATTTATCGACTATTTATGTTATTAATTTTCGGATTTTAATAAATTTGTTCAACTCAAATCCTATTTTGATGCACATTATTATTATTATTATTATTATTATTATTATTATTATTATTATTATTATTATTATTATTATTATTATTATTATTATTATTTATTGTTATTGTTGTTATTATTATTGTTATTGGTATTACTATTTTTATCGCTATTATTATCATTATTGTTATTATTATTATTTTGTTTTAAGCCCGAACACGAACATGCTCAATTTTATATGCATGTCACTAATTGATTTAATGTATATATATATGTGTGTGTGTGTGTGTGTGTGTGTGTGTGTGTATATATTTTAAATACCCTATTGTTCCTTCTTGATTATTTTCTTTTTGATTAAATTTGTTCATGAAAAATTTCTGTTCTTCTTGATTGAGCTTTTCTTGTTGAACCTGTTATCTTTTATTTAAATTATGGGTATTTTTATTTGAACCCTACTGATTTAGATCTATCTCTTAATTGTGCCCTAAAACCCAATTTTTATTGTTCTTGACCCAAATCCACTATTATTGGACCCTAATTGACTAACCTAGTACCCTAATTGTACCCTATAAATACAACCCTAGTACAAACCCTAAAAAATTGCACAATTTTCGAAACCCTAGCAGCCTATTCTCTCTCCTCTCTCCTCCCGTTTCTCTCTCCCCGTCACTGTTTCCTACCCAAACTCCTGAACCCACCCGCTGCTGCTTCTTCGTTCGTCTTCTCCAGCGAACTCCCCCCAGTCGTCAACCTTCCTGTTCACCCCCCTGTCTCCCAGTGCCACCAGCGCCTCCATGACCTCCTAGCGCCGCCACACAGCAGACCGAAACCTCGACCTCCCTTTTCCTCTTCCGATCGTCAAAAGCCAGCACACCCTCCCGATGCCTTGTCCCTATTTTCGTCGCGCAGCCACCACCGCGACGCTGCCGTCGTCATCGACTTCGAGCTGCCAGACCCGAGGTCGCCTTTTGCTGTTATCGCCATTGACTGTCGTTGAAGCTGTTGCTGCTGCTTCTTTGTTTTGCTGTGTTTCTATTTTGTCTCTTTGTGTGCACGTATATTGCACGTGTTATTGTGTGTTCGTAGGTTCGTTGCTTCGGGATCCTTATCATGTTATTCTTGGTATTCGTTTTCATTGTTTATAAGGCAAGTCACTGTCCTCTTGAATTGTTAATTGTATCAAATTCAAGTTTTGTTGAAACTCTTGCAAGTAGATCTCTTTGTTATCGTATTATCCATTGTTGATCTCTTCGTTGGGTCTATTGAGGGTTTACACGAGCTAACCTCAATATTCTTGATATCGTGCGACTTTTGAATCTAAAGTTTAGATCTTTCATGAGTGCATATAGAATTGATAATAAGGTGTTAATATAGTCGTCACACAAATAAATTATTGTAGAGACAAATGATAGGTTGTATGTTGTTTGATCGATTGATGATTGATTGATGATACATTGATGTATGAGCGTATTCTAATTTTATTTATCATGTTTGGATACCCATCTTGCTGATTATAAAATTTATTGACTAATAGAATTGATACCCATCTTGTTTAAAAAAAAGTTATTTCATGAAAACTACCCTAGAACCTGTATATCGCTTGCTGACATGTATATTGAAAGCTGTTTTTGAACTCGTAAATGATCTTAAAATGAAATACTTTCTGAATATGAATTGTAGCCTTATCTTTCTAGTTTCCAGAATATCTTGAATTTTTGCATTTTGAGTTTTGTAGCAAAAGTTATGCCTGTTTTACTACAGCTGTGTTTTTATTTCCAGAATTATACTTTTCAGATTTTCTTGAATTAATTGTTCCTATATAGTAGTATTGCATGAATTAAGTATGTATGTTGCATTGCATGATCCTAGTATCTCATTGTCATCATTTTAATTGTCCTATCTAAGTTATCGTCCTTTTGTTCCCCTATTGTTGCTATCGTTCATCTAATGTCTCTAGACTGCATATTGTATTGTTGCATCGATAAAATAGTTAACAAGCCGGGGTTTAAGGGTTGACTCAAGTAGTAGACAATATAGAAACTGTACTCGGATAAGGGGCTCGTGGTTCCTTATACCGTTATCTTATGATCTTGTGTTCTTGTGATCTTGTAGCATCTTATTGATAAATTATCGTTATGGATGGAACATTGTTATCGTGCCGAGTACATGAACTATAGAGCCCACCACTAAGTCTAAACGTAACTTATTTGTATATAGCAACCATGTGGTAAATAGATAGGACACATGAAGTGCTACATTAGTTAGGATTAAAATAATTAATAAACATAAGGATTGACACATCACCGACATTGCATATTGTTCCTCATTGTTTCTACTGATATCGAATATTGGCTAAGTGTTATTGATATTAATCATTGATTACTGTTACCGAATTTTGCATCATTGTTTATAGCCAATTGCATCGATTATTATGATTGTCCTATGTTATTGATTCCTATTGATCCATTAAAATCGCTATTATACCGTTATTCCACTATTCTCTGCTTTCTCTACTTGTTGTCCATGACTTGCTCTAAGAACAATTTTTCTCATCTTTTTAAATGAAGTGTTTACAGGTTATGAAGGAGAATTGTCTGCTGGAATTGAAGAACAAACATTCTGAAGACTACTGATTTCTAATTGCTTATTGCTTTAATAAACTTAATGTTTTGAAACTTGTTATTATTTTGGATTAGATTATTATTGTTTCGGGCTTATATCCCAGATTTTATTATTGTTTCCACACGTTGGATTATTATTATATTTGGATATTTTTATTGCTTCATTCCAAGTATTATTGTTCATGAGATTATTATTATTGCCTGCGCAATTTTTCTGTATTGGTTATATTGTTGAGTTGATTGGATAAATAACTTATGGGTGATGTTAGTCATTCGCTGGGCCAATGTCATGTACTCGTATTCCGTATTTTTTGGGAAGCGGAGCGTGACAACATGTAAATAGAATTCGGGGTGTTACAGGATCATTGCCATGCAAAAAGAATTAATTTGAAAGGAATCAAGTATGGAGGTTTGTACGTAAACCCCACGGTAGAACCATACTTGGAATGAAATGGGTGTGTAGGAACAAGTTGGACGAATCTGGTACTATTATTAGAAATAAGGTCCGACTTATTGCGCAAGGATATAGCCAACAAGAAGGAGTTGATTTTGATGAAACTTTTACACCTGTTGCACGGCTTGAAGCCATTCGTATTTTACTTGCTTTTTCCTTTTACATGAATTTCACGTTTTTTCAAATGGATGTTAAAAGTGCTTTTTTAAATGATTTTATTTCAGAAGAAGTTTATGTTGAACAACCACCTGGGTTCACTGACCCCACACACCCAAACTATGTATTCCGTCTTGATAAAACTTTGTATGGTTTGAAGCAAGCTCCTCGTGCTTGGTATGAACGACTAAGCTTGTTTCTCATTCACATAGGTTTCTTTAAAAGGAGAGTAGACACTGCATTGTTTATAAAACATGTTTCTAAAGAAATTTTAATTATTCAAATTTATGTTGATGTTATTATATTTGGATCTACTAATGAAAATCTTTGCAAGGAATTCTCTAAGCAAACGCATGATGAATTTGAAATGAGTTTCTTGGGCTCCAAATACAATAACAAAAGGACGGCATCTTCATTAAGCAATCCAAGTATGTCAAAGAACTCGTCAAAAGTTTGATCTTGACAATGCAAACACATACAAAACTCCTGTGGCAACTACCACTAAACTGTCCAAAGACAAATCTGGTAAAACTGTCGATATTTCTACTTATCGTGGTATGATTGGTAGCTTGCTTTATATTTCTGCTTCTCGTCCAGATATTATGTTTAGTATATGTTTGTGTACTCGTTTCCAATCGTGTCCCAAAGAATCTCATTTGGTTGCAGTTAAGCGTATCAATCGATATATTAAGGGCACACCAAATACTGGTCTTTGGTACCCGAAAAATAGAAATTTTTCTCTTGTAGGTGCCGACTATGCCTGTAATACCCCAGATCTCGAACGAACAGCCGACTGGTGGGTAGATCAGTCGACTGGTATGCGCGGGATTTGAGATTGAGATTTGAGAAATTTAGTCCCACATGGGAAGTTTGGTAGGATAATTTGAGTATAAATACTATTAGCCAATGATCAAGAGTCACCAATTCGGTTAACCACCTTTTGAGAGACCGCCTGTGGTGGGCAGTGGAACTACATAGTATTTATAATTTGTCTGAGCATTGGGGCGGGGCGTTACAAAATGGTATCAGAGCCGACTTTCGACACCGGGTGTAGTAGAGGGCCTACGATCTGCGGTGCTGAGAGTCATTGATCTCCGGGATCGGTGTTGAGTGTGGTATCCGATCTGCGGTGTTGAGAGTGACTGATCTCCGGGATAAGGGACTATACTACATCGGCTAGAAAGGACGGTCCTACACGAGATGTGTGCCCTGTACTCAGCGAGGACGCTGATTCCTAAGGGGGGGGTGTATGTAATACCCCAGATCTCGAACGAACAGTCGACTGGTGGGTAGATCAGTCGACTGGTATGCGTGGGATTTGAGATTGAGATTTGAGAAATTTAGTCCCACATGGGAAGTTTGGTAGGATAATTTGAGTATAAATACTATTAGCCAATGATCAAGAGTCACCAATTCGGTTAACCACCTTTTGAGAGGCAGCCTGTGGTGGGCAGTTGTACTACATAGTATCTAATTTGTCTTCTAAAAATATTTATAATTTGTCTGAGTATTGGGGCGGGACGTTACAATGCCGGGAGTTTGACAGATAGAAAAAGTACTAGCGGTACATGTTATTTCTTGATAGATTTTCTTGTCTCATGGGAATCAAAGAAACAAATATATGTAACCTTGTCTACTGCCGAAGCTGAATACATAGCCGCCAGATCCTGTTGTGCGCAGGTATTATGGATAAAACATACATTAGAGGACTACAAGGTATTTTTTTTAATCACATACCCATTAATTGCGATAATACTAGCACTGTTCACATGACTCAGAATTCTGATCAATATAGTCGTACTAAACATATAGAAATTCGATATCACTTTATTAAAGATCTCTTTCAAAAGGGAGATGTCATTCTTGAGTATGTTTCAACAGATTCCCAACTTGCTAAAAATTTTACCAAATCTTTAGATAAAAACATTTTCATTTTCTGAAAGGTGAATTAAATGTTATTGATATTTCATCATAATTGGTTTTTCGGTGGACTGTGCGCGGTGGACTGTCATTCTGCAAAGGTGTACAGTCGACCGGTCCCCTCTCGGTTTTTTCTTCCAGTCGAACACATGCGTGTTTTGTTTTCTTCGGTCGACCGTCATGCTCTTTGTTTTCTCCACAGTCGCATACAATTTCTCATCGGTCGACCGGTCTCTATTCTGTTTTTCGGATTTCTGATAGTTGGATTTTGTATCTTTTGGTGTGTTCCAGAAAGGGGGAGAAGTGTTCTTAGAATTTGATACCTATTTTAAGTTACTTGAAATCTATTTTAATTCTTTGTTGAATCTTTTAATCTATGTCTCTCTATTTTAAGTCTTTGAATCTTTTAATCTATATGAATTGGCGAAATTTCAAATCTATGATACCATGTATTGCTCTCACTATATAGCAAAGAGTTTCGCGATCAACGGTATTATGTAAGTAGACTTTTCTTTGGTTTTTAAAAATGTAATATTCCCCAAAATTACTTAACTCTCAAAATATATGTAAGCATGTTTTCAAACTTTGGTCTTTGCATATAGGTTGCTTCATGAACTTACCATGCATGAATTTAGGGGGAGTTTTGGTTTTAGGGGGAGAACTTACATCTCTTCTAATGTTTTTATTTACATTTTTAAATTCTAAGGTATGTTTTGTCTACACCAAAAGGGGGAGATTGTTGATCCTAAATTTGGTGTGCACAAAACGTATCATCTACAACTAATATTTTCAGTTGAGATTTACAGGATCTATAGAAAAAGAAAACCAAAAGAAAAGATTCAAAGTGATTGAAAATCAAGTAAAAGGGGCATAAACCCAAAAATCAATGAAGATTGCACAACAAGTAACATGTGCTTCAAATCATCAAAAAAGTCAACCAAAATAGATGATTTATTTCTGTTTATGTGAGAAGAATATATGTAAAGTTGTATTGATTGATAAATTAGTTTTGGAAAGAATATAAAGTGGAATCTCCAAATAAAAATCAAACCTGCACGACAGCGGTCGACCGCTCATCTCTGTGGAAAAGATGATTCAGTCGACCGGTCATCGCTCGACTTACGAGTTAAAAGATGAATGGTCGACTGTCCATCATTGCGGTCGACCGTCCTAGTACAGATCTGACTATTTTAGAAATATCTTTTCATCATTTACCCACTCTATATATTTAGGAGAATTCATAGTGTATTCTTCATCCCTTGCTATCATAACTCTTCTGAACTAATCATTCAATCAATACTCCAAGTGTGAGAGATTTTATTATTTTCTTCAGTCAATGTCTTTTTAGATCTTGAGAGTATTTCTTTTTTTTTTCTCCACTTCAGTGAGTTTTGCGGGACTTATTATCGGCCTGAATTCTGAGAATCACTGTACAAGAGTTTAAAGTATAGTGGAATGCTTGTGGCGGAGAATTGCTACAAGTAGAAGGTGTGGACGTAGACCTGGGGAGTCGAACCATGTTATATCGCTGTGTCTTGCTCATTGCTCTGTTTGCTTTCTCTTACTTTATCCATTTACTTTACGCATTTTATTTAAATTTTAAATTCCGCACAATTACCCTATTCACCCTCCCTAGGGTGATTAACCGCGTGGTGGGGGGGGAGGGGGTGTTTAAAGGCATTTTGGATTCAAATTAAAATAATTATTCGATAATTAAAGTCACTTTTTATTAATAAAATAATTTTTTGGGGGACTCATATTTGGACTAGCACTGGTACAAATATTCGATACCCGGACCCAACCTGGACCTGGCATTGAACCAGAATCGACCGGGTCTATACTCGTCCGGGTCCTAAAACAGGACCCGTTATACTTTTGGGTCCGAATCCGCTCAAAATAGACTCGTACTCGGACCAGGACCCGAACCTGTTATAAAAAACCCAAAAAATAAATATCATGCCCTCCTCCCTCCCATCCTTAATTCCTCCTCAATTCTAAATCCTTCTCTTCCAAACCAAAATTCATGCCTTCTTTTTCTCTCCTATATTCTAAATTTTCCGCTCGCCGCTCACGCTCTTGTTCCTAGCCAAACGGGTAGGAATCTTTTAACAGGAACCGGACCCAATCCTCATGGGTTCGGGTCCGGGTCCGGGTCCAAACTTTGGACCTGTAGGGAACCGGGTCCGGATAGTGAAGGACCCAACCTGACCCGATACCATTGCTAATTTGGATAACGGTAGGAGTTCTTCTCTATATGAGATCATGACCAAAGGGTATATACTAGGAATATATTTTTTCTTGTCACTTTACCTTTTGAACATGGGTGGAAGTTGCTCCAAGTAGATGAAAAACAACATGGATTGGTTCATAAGGGCCACCCTAATTATATGCAAATCATAGCATCCTTTCTGTCAGAAAATACAGCAAAACCACTTACCTACCACTCAATCATAAAGCCATGGAGTACTTCATCACTTTCACCTCCTCTTTTTCATGTCTTTCTCCTCTTAAATACTTGCCCACCCACTTTAAACATATCACCGGTGTTGAGTCAGTTCTCACTGTCTTCAAAAAAGGAAGAAGAGAAAAATGGGAAACTCTGAGCTCTGACTACTCTCTGATGATATTTCTCTTGGTATAAGGCCCAGCCTTGGGCTATGTTAGTATTAATATATATTGTACTTCCATTTTATTGCTTAGCTACTTCAAATTTTATCACCTAGACTTTGTTGCTTAAAGAATGACAAGAAGGGCAGTGAGGACAAGAGGACTTTCTTTAGCTATGGGCGTGTGTGTTTCTAAGGGTAGAGAATGTGCCATGGAACCGGAGAGATGGTCGGTCGCGTTTAACTTGGGTTGAATCAGATAGTATCATTTTCTTGGTAACCAGTTCATCATGACAGTGAGAACTGATTATACATGTTTTTAAAAAAACTTATTACGATGATATATATGAGCCGGTTGGCTCAGCTTGACCCCAGTTCAGATGGTTCACTTCGACTCAATTTCAATTTTTTTTTCTATACACAATTTTCTCGGGGCAAGTTGAATTCTGTGGTTTATGCTAAAAAACCGATTAACTAACCAAGCTTCTCTAGTTGTAGAGAGGATCGACTGATTTAAATATATTTATCTTCTAAATTTGCATTTCAATACATGTCGGGTGAGAACTGAACCTAGGATGCTCAAGAACCATATGAAAAGATCGTGCCAGTACACTGCAAAAATGTTGCGAGGGTTTGAGATATTATTGATATTCCAACATAATTTAGCAAACTAGACCATATTTTTATTTGTTTATTGACTAATATATATGAATGATTTTTGATATTACACTGCATGAACCATACAAAAGAACAACTGAATCAAAATCCTAAGGACTAACACTTTTGTTTTGAAAGAAGTTACTCAGTCTCAATATCGTGCCAATCCGGTCTTCCGAGGGTGAATTCCAAGCTAGGCTTCTTCACTTCCCTGTGAGACTGTAACAAGTCATCAGATAGTTAAGTTGCAAATCAGTACAAGTCAATAAAGTTTTGATTGCAACATACACTGAATGAAATTGAAGTATCTAATAAGATAATCGGATTTTACCTCATTTTGGGAAGAGGTGTTTGTTGGTCTAATCCCATCTAAGACGCTTGAGTTAGAATGCTGCCAAGCCACTCTGCTGAAAATAATTAAAATTCAGGGAAACTGGAAGCTACAGAAAAATGTATTTATGGTCACCTGAGAACTCTTCATAAAACCGAAGAAAATACACAAAAAATTTGTATAATACATAAGAATTTACTATGCTAATATTGAAGCTTAAAGTATGGCAATCTGTTAAGGATTCTGTTAATAAATCCTAGTCTACAGGGACTAAGTATGTAGGTTTTGGTTTCTGTTAATAAGTCCTAGTCTTTAGGGACTAAGTATCAGGTTTTGGAGAATTTGAGGTCCTTGGCATGAAGGAAGGAGAGACAGTCAATGCCTACTTTGCACGCACGCTGGCCATAGTAAACAAGATGAAGGCCTGTGGTGAGACGATGCAAGAGAACACTATCACTGAGAAGATTTTGAGATCAATGGTCCCAAAATTTGATTACGTGGTGTGTTCTATCGAGGAGTCTAATAATCTCGAAACACCGTCTCTTGATGAATTGCAAAGCAGTCTTCTAGTCCGTGAGCAGAGGATGAGAGGTCATAGCGAAGAAGAACACGCTCTAAAAGTCACCAGTGGGCGAAGATTTGGAGCAAGGGAGGATGATAGACTCGGAGGCAAAGGTAGAACAAGTGGAGGCTTTCGAGGCAGAGGAAGAGGCCGAGGGAGACTCAACAAAGCCATTATCGAATGCTATAAATGCCACAAGTTGGGACATTTTCAGTATGAATGTCCGGAATGGGAGAAAGCTGCGAACTATGCTGAATGGGATGAGAACGAGGAGATGCTTCTCATGGCCTATGTTGTGATGCAAGGTGCAAGAAGAGAGGAGGTATGGTTTTTAGATTCTGGCTGCAGTAATCATATGACTGGAGATAGGGTTTGGTTTTCTGATTTGGATGAAGGTTTTAGACAAACTGTGAGGCTTGGAAACAATACTAGAATGAATGTGATGGGGAAGGGTACTGCCAGATTGAGTGTTGAAGGCATCATTCAAGTAGTCAGTGGGGTGTTCTATATTCCAGAATTGAAGAATAACTTGTTGAGCGTGGGGCAGCTACAAGAAAAGGGTCTTGCAATTCTCATTCAAAACAACATGTGTAAGATGTTTCATCCTTCAAGAGGGCTGATTGTGAAGTCCTCAATGACTGCAAACCGCATGTTCGTAATGCTAGCAACTGTGTCACCAAAAGAGCCAACTTGTTTTCAGGCAACCTATGAGAATGAGACTCAGTTGTGGCATTGCAGATTTGGTCACCTCAACTACAAAGCACTAAGGACTTTGCACTACAAAAAGATGGTGAAAGGGTTACCATTCCTCAAAGCTCATACGAAAGTGTACTTCGATTGTTTAATAGGGAAGCAACACAGGGATACCATTCCTAAGAAGAGTTATTGGAGAGCAACAAAGCAGCTGCAGCTAGTTCACGCAGACTTATGTGGCCCTGTGAATCCGAAATCAAACAGTGGAAAGAGGTACTTAATTACTTTTATTGATGACCTCAGTAGGAAGTGTTGGGTTTATTTTTTGTCCGAGAAATCAGAGGCTTTAAGCATGTTTAAAAAATTTAAGAGTTTTGTGGAAAAGGAGTCTGGTGCTTTGATTTGTTGTTTAAGAACAGATAGAGGGGGAGAGTTTACTTCCAAGGAATTCAATGATTTCTGCATTGCAAATGGCATCAAGAGGCAATTTACTGCCGCCTACACTCCTTAGCAAAACGGAGTTGCTGAGAGAAAAAACAGAAGCATCATGAATTTAGTGAGAAGCATGTTATCGGAGAAGAAAGTTCCCAATGAGTTCTGGCCAGAAGCAGTCAATTGGTGTGTACATATTCTCAACAGAAGCCCGGCTGCAGCAGTAAAAGATTGCACACCTGAAGAGGCTTGGTGCAGCGTTAAACCATCTGTGGAGTACTTTCGAGTGTTTGGATGCATTGCAAATGTGCATGTCTCGGATGAGAAGAGAACGAAGCTAGATCCGAAGAGTTTCAAGTGTGTTTTGCTTGGTGTGAGTGAAGAGGCCAAGGGCTACAGATTGTACAATCCAGTTACAAAGAAGATAGTGGTAAGCCGTGATGTAGTCTTCGAAGAAACTGAGGGCTGGAATTGGAGCGAAAATGCAGAAGAGACAAAATTTATGCCACTGGAGTGGGGTGACAAAGATGAAGTAATTGAGAACGAGGAAGAAGAGCTGGATGAAGAGCAGAATGAACAAGAAGAAGAGGCTATGGTGTCGGCATATGAAGGGAATGAACCTGAAGTACCAAGTACGAGTTCAAGCAGTACAGCAACTCCAGCAACCTCACCTTCTCAACTGGCCTCACTTGAGTCGATTCAAGCTAGAAACAGAAGAACCCTATATTGGATGGAGGACTATGTCACAGGTGAGGGATTGTTAGAGGAAGCTCTCAACATGGTTCTTTATGCATTGTGTGAAGATCCAAGCACATTTGAAGAAGCAAGCAAGAGCTTGAAGTGGAGAGAGGCCATGGATAATGAGATCAGAGCTATTGAGAAGAATGGCACTTGGGAGCTTGCAGACTTACCTCAGGGAGCAAGAAAGATAGGAGTGAAATGGATTTTCAAAACGAAGCTAAATAAACGAGGAAAAGTGGACAAATTCAAGGCTCGCTTAGTAGCAAAAGGCTATGCGCAGCAGCATGGTGTGGATTATGGTGAAGTTTTTGCTTCTGTTGCGAGATGGGATACAATAAGGATGATCTTGGCCTTGGCAGCACAAAGAAAGTGGTATGTGTATCAGCTTGACGTGAAGAGTGCGTTCCTGCATGGTGAGCTAGAAAAGGACGTGTTTGTAGAGCAGCCTTAAGGGTACGAAAAGCAATGGGAGGAGCATAAAGTCTATAAACTGAAGAAAGCACTATACGGGCTAAAACAAGCCCCTAGAGCTTGGTTTAGCATAATCGAAGCATATTTTATCAAGGAAGGCTTTGAACGGTGCTCAAATGAGCATACTCTGTTCGTGAAGTCACAAGGAGAGGGTAAAATGTTGATAGTAAGCGTATATGTCGATGACTTGATATTTACAAGAAGTGATACCAAAATGTTCGAAGAATTTAAAGCATCAATGATGTCGGAGTTTGAGATGACAGATTTGGGGAAGATGAAGTACTTCCTAGGTGTGGAGGTTGTGCAAAACAATGAGGGAATCTATTTGAGTCAAAGAAAATATGCGCAGGAAGTCCTAGAAAAGTTTGGCATGAAAAACTCCAACTCTGTTCTAAATCCCATTGTTCCAGGCTATAAACTTTCGAAGGATGAAAGAGGGGTGCGTGTGGATGCTACACGATACAAACAGATGGTTGGTAGTTTGATGTACCTGACTGTGACAAGACCAGATCTCATGTTTGTTATGAGCTTGGTAAGCAGATATATGGAGAATCCAACCGAGTTGCATATGCAAGCCATCAAGAGGGTTCTGAGGTATGTTAAAGGCACTGTGGAATTAGGCATTTGCTATAGTTGTGATGCTGTTAATGGTGAAGAGTTGGTAGTTTTTTTCGGATAGTGACTACGCCGGCGACATTGATGATCGCAAGAGTACATCTGGTTATGTTTTTATAATGAGCAATGGTGCAGTGGCGTGGTCATCTAAGAAGCAACTAGTGGTCACATTATCTACTACAGAGGCTGAATTCATCTCGGCGGCTTACTGTGCTTGCCAGTGCATATGGATGAGACGAGTTCTTAAAAGGCTTGGCTGCAATCAAAGTAAGTCTACAATGATCTTTTGTGACAACAGTTCTTCCATAAAGTTGTCAAAAAACCCTGTCATGCATCGAAGGTGCAAGCACATAGATATCAGATATCACTTCCTTCGTGACCTTTGCAAAGATGGTGTGGTGGAGTTAGTTTATTGCAGCTCGAAGAATCAAGTAGTTGATGTCATGACAAAGCCGTTGAAGTTTGATGACTTAAAAAAATTCAGAAGTTTGCTTGGATTATGCAGAATGCCTGGAGAATAAACTGATTCCTTGATGCAATGCAGTTTAAGGGAGAAAATATTGGAGCTTAAAGTATGGCAATCTGTTAAGGATTCTGTTAATAAATCCTAGTCTACAGGGACTAAGTATGCAGGTTTTGGTTTCTGTTAATAAGTCCTAGTCTTTAGGGGCTAAGTATCAGGTTTGATTTAGTCTTTCTCAGCTGACCACTTTCTTAGGAGTAGTGGGTTGTTCTCTCCTTTATTTAAGTTGTAATTGGCATATTCATCAGCAGTGCCTCAATTCAATAAACTAGCTTCATTCTCCATTCTGTGTGTGTGTCTGTTGTGCTAAGATCAATTGTGTCTCTACAGCTAAGTATGTAATTGAAGGCTTTTGAAAGCAATACTACATACGATTATATACATATTTGAGATGTATGAAAATGGTATCGGTCATACATATGAAGCATCATATATACTGCAATATGAAGCATAAAATTAAATTTAATTAATTGCTTTTGCAGGAACTAATGACTGAATTTGCAATGCAGGCGATTGCTAAGTAATTGAAAAAGCATGACCAATATCATATATACCACCTACAAAATTTCGAAACGATTTAGTGGCCCTTCCTCATCGCCTCACTATGAAGACTTGTATTTTTGTTGCTACCCATATAAAAGTTTTATTAACTGGCAATTATTTTTTTGCATTATTTCTGGATCAATCACGATTACTGTTATGGATCTATTACTTGAAATTTAATGCCTAATCTCAGTATCCAACACATATATATGCACACCTTAACCAAGAAAAAACAAAAAATAAAAAAATAAAAAAAATAAAAATAAAAAACATGCACACATTTATCATTAGCATAAGCATTATATCATCACATATTCTCTCTAGATCCCTACATATATTCCGGAGCAAAATGAGTAAAAACACAGTATTAAGCATAGATATGATTTTTACATAAATTTATCATGAACTTTAATACAGATCCTTTTGGGTTCTTGTAGTTATAGCAGTACGCTTGATGTTATGAGATCGGCCTTTTGTATTTTGGTTGTACTATCAAGTACTAGTTGTAGGTCTCACTTTGATGTAATAGTAGTTCTCGCAGTATTATGGTTGTAATGTGATATATTGATGTATTGAAGTTTATATATGAGATTTTGGGGGCAATTCTCTTTCCTTTTATTTCAAAAAAAAAAAACACTTTAATACAGATCAATTTTAAGCTAAACCAAAATCACAATAGTTAATCCCTTAGTATAGTAAAGAATATTTCTAAAATATAATTATTTGCTTTGAAATTTATTGGTGGTGCCAACCAAGTTGACAGGTAGAGGTGTAGAGAGCCCATTATTAAAGATCAAGGCATAACAAGACCTATTATCGGATAAAATTGTTATTAAGAAATTATATCATAAAAGCTAGTTCTTGCATTTGATATGAATTACTTTGGTCCATATACTTGTTGTTGGGAAATCCCTTTTGAAAGATGCAATCCTAACAAATTTCCCTCGCTTGATGGGAAGTCCCTTTTGAAAGAAGAAAGAAATTGAGACTGAAACATGAAGATTTAGATAATGATAACAATATATCTCTCATGTGTCTCTCTGCCAACCTTTTATTTATTCTTATTTAAGGTTTATTCTTCGATCAAAGCAGTAGCTAAGAGCATCCACAGTCGTCTGCTATATATGGATAATATGCATATTAATTTGAGCTTTTTGAGCGCTGCAGTCGTCTGCTATATATGCATAATATCCCCTTTTCTCTAGAGTAGAATGCTATATTTGAGAGCAGATATAACGATATACATATTATAGAGAACGAAACATCATATTTCGTTTCAAATATTTTATAATATTTTTAATCTATCGGATGAAACATTATGTTTCGTCCCAAATATTTTATAATATTTTTTTTATATCGGACGAACGACGAAACTAGCTTTTTTTAATTAAGGGGGAGGGGGAGGGGAATCATGGACGAAACAATGGTTTTTTTCAAAATTTTTGAATTTTTGGAGATTCTATGGGTTGAATTTTATATGATTTTCTATGGATTATTAGTTGGAACCGTTGGATTATCAATGGATTATTGATTGACTCATATGATTTTCTGTGGGTAACTAAACTATAGGGGAAAAAATCAACAAAAAAAACTCAGCAAAAGCAATTTTGTCCGTCGAAAAAAAATTATATATATATTTTTTCTCTCCAACGAAACATTATGTTTTGTCAACACAAAAACATAATAATAAATTAAATATACTATTCAGACAATAATTTATGATTTTTTTTAAAAAAATTGGACAGATTAATTTTTCTTCTCCTTTGCTATTTTTTAATATTTTTTGATTGCAGCGATACCACATTTTGCTATTTCTATTTATCAATTTTGTTATTTTTTAACTTTCATGACTGGATGCTCAAGTGATTGGTTTTTCAAACTCAGTAAGTGCAACTAGAATGATGTATGGCTTCTTCCTCTTCCAACAAATTAAACAACATTTGCTGCTTTCTAATTCATATATATCTCAAAGTCCACACGGTCTCCATCATTAATGATTTGTTTAGCTATGTTAATAACATCATCAAGCCGTTAACATTCGTAAATGTATATGAAGACATCCTCAATAACATTGTCAACAACAAATCAAGTTCTAATGCAAGATCAGATTGGTTGATCATATCCACAAAATATGGCAGTGACAATCTGATGTAAAACTAACTTTAAATAGAAATTTCCAAAATTCTTAATGGATTAATTTTACCAACACGTAGTGCAGATTAAAGTTAGAAATTTTAAACAGTTAATTGGTTTGATGAATTTTCAAGAATTGAATCGCGTTTAACACTCAATTAATAATTCAATTATAACAATCAATAATTAAATCCCTAAGTGTTCGTAGCAAGTAAAATATTCAATATTAATTTGTACTCTAATCAGACAAGTGGAACACTCAATCTCAATTGTTTATGGACGACAGTTAAATTGAATAATATAATAGAGATAACAGTGCAGTATAACACAAATATTTGAGAATTGAAAAGAGTATACTGAATTCGACGAACGGAGTGTAGATCTCGGATTGACCACAACAATCAAAGGTAGAGCAATAGCAGCAACAGCAACTGCAAAAGAGCAAGGTTAGACTGCGGCTGTGAACAGCAACAACCACGGGCGGCTTCAGGGGACTGGGGCTGGTGCTGGGCTGACGGCAGGCGGCTGCGTTACGGTCGCAGGGTGAGACAGCGACGAGAGGTGCGGTCGCGGCTGGCTACAGTCGCGGTGAGGTAGGGAGGTCGTTGTGGTGGGGAGGTGAAGTCGGGAGAGAAAACTGGAAGGTGGGTTGCGGGAGTTGGGGAATGGTCGATGTCGAGGTTGGAAGTGAGAGAGGCGGCAGATTAGGGTTTCGATCGGGGCGAGGTGGAGGAGGAAGAGGATCGGGGCTGGGTTCTGAAGGAGGGCTACGGTTTTTTTTTTGTTTTTGTGTGGTCGGGATTGAGGTAGGAGGAAGAAGGAGAACAGGAAGGGAAATTAGGGTTTTGGAATTGGGGATTAGGGTTTGGGTTGATTTTATTTAGGGATTTTAATTTTGGGGTCGATTTTAGAGTTAATCACTAATCCTAAAATTGTATTAGGATTTATCACAAACCCTAATAAGTTGGATCTCAATTGTATCACACAAAGGAGAAGATGAAGAGCAAAACTCAACACAATAATTTTAATCAAGAATATCATATTCTTTCTCATTAATCTCAAGGCCTATATATAGGCTCAAAATAAATCAAGATACAAATCTCAGAATATTTTCAAAATCTAAAAATACAAAAAAAGATTACATATGGCTATAATTGCAAAAAATAAATATGGTACTGAAATAAAAATCCTAACTAAATAAGCAGCTGTCCTAGACAATGCCTGCGCTGATAGAAACGCCCAAATCGTCTTGAACCGATGTCCTCATCATTCTCTCCGGGTGGGAGAGGGTTCAACCCAGTCGAGTCAAAACTAGTCCTCCTGTCATAGTGCTGCAAAAGGTCTGGATCCAAGAGTTGGAGTTCTCCATGATCTAACCAAGTGTTCTCCGACTCCGACTTGTTTTTCCATCTTACCAAATACCTATGAATACCGCCATCTCTAGTAGAAATTATCTAATCATCTAAAATATTATCCAATTCTTCTGTCGATGGATAAGTAGTATCTTGTAGTGGGGGTAATAGGAGAATCTCACCATTAGGCTGCAGGGTAGGCTCATCTATAAGAAAATTTCTAGGGTTAAATTATGGGCCTTCATAGGGTACTAGATCCTCAACATTGAAAGTTTTACTGATGCCAAAGCCTTCGGGAAGGTCAACGACATAGGCATTATCATTGATTTTATGAAGAATTTTAAATGGGCCTACAGCACGTGCATTCAACTTCTTAACGGATCCAGCTGGAAACCGTTCCAGACGAATCCAAACCATCACTTCGTCACCCACATTAAATGTTTTTAATTTCCTTCTAATATCAGATCTTAATGTATAGTTAAAATTATTCTCATTAATCTTCTTGAAAATTTCTCTATACAAGTCATAAATGCGGGATGCAAATGCAGACTCTGAGACTTGGTGATTTTCTAACATGGGGACAAGATCTATGAATTGCCTAGGACGATAACCATGTACAACTTCGTATGGACTCATGCCATTGGTTCTATTCCTAGATGTGTTATAAGCAAATTCAACAACTGTTAATTTTAAATCTCATGTTCCCAAGTTCTCTCCCACAAGAGTATGTAAGAAATTGCCAAGACTCCGATTGACAACCTTAGTCTGTTCATCTGTCTGTGGGTGGAAGGCTGAAGAAAACTTCAATTTTGTACCTAACTTGTGCCATAGGATCATCCAAAAATAACTCGTAAATTTCACATTCCTATCAGACACAATGGTTTTTGGCAACCCATGTAGCATCACAATATTATCAAAGAAGATCTGAGCCACACGGGATGCATCAAAAGTTTTTGAGCACGGGAGGAAGTGGGCCATTTTAGAAAAATGGTCCACGACGACAAGAATGGGGTCGTTTTTCTTTTGTGTTTTCAGTAAGCCTAACACGAAACCCATACTCACGTCTTACCAAGGACGAATGGGAACAAGTAATGGAGTATACAGGCCTGTGTTCTGTTTTTGTTGCTTGGTAAGTTGACAGGTGTGACATCTGTTAACTCACAACGTCTCTCTTTAGTTTCAGCCAGTAAAACCTATGTTCCACAGCATCAATGGTCTTGCTATACCCAAAATGTCCAATAAGGCCACCAGCGTGCAATTCCCAAACAAGATACTCTCGCAATGATGTACTAGGAACGCACAGTTTTGAGCGATAGAAGAGATAATCATCTTTCAGGAAATAATGATCTATCATTCGAGTGATGCCATCCTTCAAAGAGGTGTAGATCTCGTGAAAATCTAGGCATGAGGCATACTCATCATTCAGTCTCTCAAAACCAATAATTTCGGTGCGCAGTATAGATAAGATCATGTGACAATGACTTAATGCATTCACGGCCTTATTATCAATCCATTTTGTGTGCCGAATGGTATATGAATATTCTTATTGGAACTTTATCTATCTAGCATATCTCGGATTCAACTTTTGTTGAGAATTAAGGAATCTTAAGGCCTTATGGTCTGAGAAGATAACAAATTCTTGCGGTAGAAGATAATGTCACCAATAGCGAAGTGACTGAATGAACGCATAGAACTCCTTGTCATAAGTGGAGTATTTTTGTTTTGCTTCGTTCAGCTTTTCACTGAAATAAGCAACAGGATGACTCTCTTGACTGAGTACTCCACCTATATCAATACCAGAAGCATCACACGTTACTTCGAAGACTTTAGTAAAATCATGCAACCTCATAACAGGTGTCTGAGTCATTCTCTTCTTGATCTCTTCGAAGGCTTTTGTGGCTTCTTTCGACCAGCAAACTCACCTTTCTTCAAACAGTCGATTATCGGAGCCATGATCGTGCTAAATCCTCATACAGACCGACGATAAAAGGTAGCAAGGCCATGAAAAATATGCATATCATGAATATTATGGGGCTTAGGCCACTCTGTAATAGCTCGTATCTTTTCTGGGTCCGCAGATACTACTCTGGCAGAAACAATAAGCCCCAAAAAGATAGTCTGATCGGAGAGGAATGTACATTTGGTAGGATTGATGTAAAGTTGTTCCTTTCTCAAAACACCGCAGACCTGTTTCAAATGGTCAAGATGTTGCCCAACGGATCGGCTGTAAATAAGAATATCATAAAAGTACACCACAAGAAACTTGCCCATAAAGGGACGGAGTACTTGCGTCATGATTCTTATAAACGTGCTCGGGACATTTGCCATTCCAAATTGCATGACCATCCATTCGTACAGGCCATCATTCATCTTGAAGGCAGTCTTCCATTCATCACCAGGACGAACACATATTTGGTGGTAGCCACTTTTAAGATCAATCTTGGAAAAGATTGTGGCACCAGACATCATGTCCAATATGTCATCCAAACGAGGAATGGAAAAACGGTATTTCACCGTGATTTTATTTATGGCACGGCTGTCCATACACATACGCCAGGTTCCATCTTTTTTGGCATCAATAGAGCAGGAACAGCGCAAGGACTCATGCTTTCTATGATGAAGCTCTTTGCCAATAACTCATCAACTTGCCTTTTCAACTCAGCATGCTCGGTCGTATTCATCCGATAATGTGGTAAGTTAGGAAGACTTGCTCCCGGAACCAGATCAATAGCGTGTTGGATGTCACGCAATGGGGGCAGCTGGTTGGGGAGGTCAGCAGGAAACACATCTGCAAATTCCTGTAGAACAGGAGTAACTTGGGGCGGGATGAGTGATTTAGGATCTTTAGAGACTTCTCTGGCTGTGAGTAAAAGAATGGTAGCCCCTTTGTCAATTTCTTTTGTGAGTTCCTTTTTACCCATATACGTTACCTCCTTGCCTTTTCTCGAGGGAGCCGGTGTTGTTTCAGGTGGACTAGTTCGTGGTCTCACGGGTATGAGCTTTATTTTTAGTCCCTCGTGCTGGAACACATATTGGTTAGATCGACCATATATGGTCACATCGTAGTCGTATGACCAATGTCTCCCTAAAATGACTTGACCCACATCCATTTTGAGTACATCACACCAATTTTCTCTTTGTAAGCTTTGAAGTCCACAAGAACTAAGCATTGATGTGTTACTTGGAGTGCTGTTGCATCAATCCAAGATACTTTGTATGGACATGGATGGGGTTCAGCCTTAAGTCCGGTCTTAGCTAAGACCGCAGAAGAGACAGCATTGATGCAGCTCCCACTGTCAACAATCACCTTGCAGTTTTTGCCACATATAGTCGTGAATGTGTAGAATATAGCAGTATGCTTCCAATTATCTTCTTCTTTTGGTTGGGACAAAGCACATCTGACTAGATTCAAGTGAGCTGATTGGATAAACCGAATACAGTGGAGATACTGATCATTCTCTTCATCACCGAAGTCATCGCCTTCCATAGGCTCATAAGAAAACTCATTGTCAAAGTCGTCAGCAATGACAGGGTACCCTCTACTATATTGATTCTACTGGGGTTGGAACAGTTGTTACCAACATGACCATATCCCTTACATTTATAGCACTTAGTGAGGGGGTCAATTTTAGTGTAATCTCTTTCGGTGTTCTTATCCTTATGTTCATCTCTATGTGAATTGAAATTTGAATTAGGTTTGGCTGGGGTAAGATTTATTGGGGTGTTGAAAGAGAGGCTTAGGTCTAGGTGGGTCAGTAGAGGTCATTCTAGAGGAATGATCTCTCGAGTCGCTGGACCTAGAATGAGAACTAGCTTTAAGAGAATCCATATCGAGGACTAGGGCGTAGGCTGCCGCTAGTGAGTCCACATTTCTATGGATTAACTCGTTCCTAAGGTCAGCTCGTAGTCCAGCTCTGAACTTAGAGAGAGTTTGTTCTTCACTCTCTTTACCTAAAGCATTGCACCGAATAAGGAAGTCATCAAATTTGTCAACATATTCTTGTGTGGATTTACTTCCTTGATAAAGTTGGTTCCACAAATCTAGCAATCGGATGTGGAACGATAATGGTACATATCTCTCAGTGAGCTTCTCTTTCATGGCTTTCCAAGTGGCTATGGGTGCCAGGCCTCAGCCTCTACGGGAATGTTCAAGATTGGTCCAGTGTTGTTGAGCTTTCCCAGTTAATTTCATTGTGGCAAATTTAACTTTCAGAGCTTCGCTCATGTTAAACCACATAAAGTAGTGGTCCATTACATGGATCCAATAAAGGTAAGCTTGGGATTCTATGTGGCCTTCAAACTGGGAGAACATCAGCCTTAACGTTCTTCTTATATTGTTCATCGGGATCACGTACTTGACGTTGATTGTCATGAACATTTTCCTTGAGGGATCTGACGGTTGGCATAAAGCTCAGGGACAATTGTTTGATTTAACTCTACTTTCTCAAGTCTCTGATTGATATTGACAAGAGCTGCTTGGATGACAGCTAAGGTAGCGGAGATATCAGAATTGTCCATTTCAGGTCGAAAAAATTTAGGGTTCCTAATTTGGTAATTTGGAAGGAATAAGAAAGGCTCTTCAGGATTCGTAATGGGGCTGCGAAGACGCATTCACCGAAAGTGGAAACTAGGGGTCGTGTGTCCTTTTTTTTAATGAATCTGAAATGACCTAAAATAAAAGAAAGAAAAATAAAAGACTACACAATCCTAAATGAATGCAAAATTGATGCCTACGATGCAAGAACTAGGGTTTTAAGAACCTTCGCTCTGATACAAAATAATGTAAAACTAACCCTAAATAGAAATTTTCAAGATTATTAATGGATTAATTTTACCAATACGAAGTGCGGATTAAAGTTAGAAATTTTAAACAATTAATTGGTTTAATGGATTTTCAAGAATTGAATCACGTTTAACACTCTCAATTAATAATTCAATTATAACAATCAATAATTAAATCCCTAAGTGTTCGTAGTAAGTAAAATATTCAATATTGATTCTTACTCTAATCAGGCAAGTGAACACTCAATTTCAATTGTTTGTGGACGACAGTTAAATTGAATAATATAATAGAGATAACAGTGCAGTATAACACAAATATTTGAGAATTGAAAGAGTATACCAAATTCGACGAACGCAGTGTAGATCTCGGATTGACCACAACAATCAAAGGTAGAGCAATAGCAGCAACAGACAACTGCAAGAGGGCAAGGTTGGACTGTGGCTGTGAACAGCAACAACCGCGGGCGGCTTCCGGGGACTGGGGCTGGTGCTGGGCTGACGGTAGGCGGCTGCATTGCGGTTGCGAGGTGAGACAGCACGAGAGGTGCCGTCGCAGCTGGCTGCAGTCGCGATGAGGTAGGGAGGTCGTTGTGGTGGGGAGGTGAAGTCGGGAGAGAAAACTGGAAGGTGGGTTGCAGAAATTGGGGAACGGTCGATGTCGAGGCTGGAAGTGAGAGAGGCAGCAGATTAGGGTTTCGATCGGGGCGAGGTGGAAAAGGAAGAGGATTGGGACTGGGTTCTGAAGGAGGGCTAGGGTTTGTTTTTTGTTTTTTTTTGTGGTCGGGATTGGGGTAGGAGGAAGAAGGAGAACAGTGAAGGGAAATTAGGGTTTTGGAATTAGGGATTAGGGTTTGGGTTGATTTTATTTGGGGATTTTAATTTGGGGATAGATTTTAGAGTTAATCACTAACCCTAAAATTATATTAGGATTTATCACAAACCCTAACAAGTTGGATTTCAATTGTATCACACAAAGGAGAAGATGAAGAGCAAAACTCAACACAATAATTTTAATCAAGAATAGCATATCCTTTCTCATTAATCTCAAGACCTATATATAGGCTCAAAACAAATCAAGTTACAAATCTCAGAATATTTTCAAAATATAAAAATACAAAAAAAGATTACATATGGCTATAATTGTCAAAAATAAATATGGTACTGAAATAAAAATCCTAACTAAATAAGCAGCTGTCCTAGACAATGTCTGCGCTGATAGAAACGTCCGAATCGTCTTGAATCAATGTCCTCATTAGAATCTTCAAACAAACGTTCATCCTTATAAAGAAATTTGTAGATCTAACTTAGAAGAATCGACATATGGAAGAGAGAAAAGCCCAAAAAATTTCTAATCAGATTTAATGAACTATGTTTCGAGCTATGTAATTATTTTCACCTCACCAACAGGTAATGTCCTGATTGGTATTGGGTGGGGTGGGTATTGAGTGGCGACTCGAATCCAATGTCCCTGGTTCGAGCCAAGACTTTTCCATTAAAAAAAGTAATTATATTTGCCTCCTTGTCTTGCAATGCAAGCGAGAGACGACATTAGATGAAGATGGTCTAATACTGACACTTATATGGTTAAATCTTTCTACACATTTCTCAATAATGGTGGTGTTATTTCTCCGTCCTATAAGCATATGGAAAAACATTGCTCCTTTGAAAGTTAGGATTCTCGTTTGGTTGGTGATTCACAACAAGCTTGAAAACCTCAACAAAAAGAATCTTGCTTTGGGCCAGAAATGTGTTTTGTGTAATCTCCATCACGAGACATCTTTTTATTCATTGTTCTTTCATTCGCCCAATTTGGTTTATTTGTAAGAAAGCTTGACATATCTGTGGGACTCCAAGCTTCATGTCTTCAGGGTGGAGCTCTTGGAGAAAAAAGAAGGTCCCTAGTGCTCTTAAATTATCGTGGAATATTTCTATGATGGTGCTAGTTTGGGTTATTTGACATGAGAGAAATGCTACGATTTTCACCAGGAAATTCTGCACTATTGATTATCTCATTGAAGACTTTATTCATTTTGTTCATTTGTGGACTAATTTACTTTCTCCTAATAACAGTGAGTCTCTCAAAGTTCAACTCCTTGATGAGGTTGTTGGGTCGCTGGTGCACCTGGGTTTGAATTTGGTTTCTTAGTTTGGTTTTAGCGTCGATTTTAACATCTTTCAATGTTTTATTTGCAGCAGTGATGCTTGCCCCTGGGATGTTCTCTACTACTTCGCCGTCCTCACTCTGTTTCGTATAGACTACGATATGCTTCAGATGTTTCTTTTTGGTGGTGTTTTCTTTCTGTTCTTGGTTGGAAATCTATTGCTGTCAACTGGTTGTTTTGTTTTGTTTTGTTTTGTCGTGGCAATCTTGTTGGGGCTCTGGCTTGTATTGTGGTGGATGTTCAGTTTGGCCCCTTTCTTTACTTCCAGGTTGGCTAGCTTGGTGTGGTCTATGAGGCAGGCGGATGTTGTTTGCCTATGATGCTGTGCTCCTTGTGTCTGGGTTGTCTTTGCTTTGTAGCTTACTGCATTATGTTCTGCCTTTGTTTGGGTGCGGTTTGTAGCAGTTTTGCTCGAAGCTTTGGATGTTAGAAGGAAGCTCTTTTGGGTTGTTTTTTAGATGTTTTTTTTCCTTTGCTTTCTTATTGTTCTTGTTCTCGTACCCTGTATGTCTGCGCCTTGTATTTCTTGCTGTCTTCGATGTGGTTGTACCTAACTTTGTTTTCCCTTGTATGGTTACTGTGTCATCGTTCGTCTTCTATATATATATAGAAGACAAACGATGACACAATAACCATTTACAAGGGAAAACAATAACCATAAAGTACTATCTATTACGTTAAAAAAAAATTGGAGCTATGAAGCTACCAATAAAGTACGCTAATATTGATAGAGACTAGGGATGGCATCTGGGTCGGGTCAACCCGCGACCCGCCCAACCCGACCCGACGCGACCCGTCTTGGCCCGGTTCGGGTCGGATATTCCAACCAGGTCAACCCGGGTCGGAAATATCCCAATACCAACCCGCTCAACCCGGTCCGTCAACCCGCAAACCCGTTCAAACCAGTCCGAACCCAACCCGTGACCCGCGGATTTGTGGATTCGACCCATTTGAATTTTTTTTTTGCTGGGCCAACCCGTGACCCGGCCCAGCTCGGGTCGGGTTGAACCCGTTATAGAGAAACTCCGATAGTGCTTAGCACTAGCCCAAGACCGTAATACTCGAGAAACCCGAGTGAAACCAAGAGAAGAAACCCTCTAAGTATGAAGAATGATATGGAAGAATACTTAGAAAAGAGAGAATTAGTCGATCTTGTTTTTAGCCACGTGCAACAACACAATACACCAACAAGGCTATAGGTTGACTGTAAAAGTTTTCTTGTTCATTTTGCTCTCAGTGGAGAGTGGTTTTTTGACTCTAGGTTATAGTCGGTTTGTTTCACTCTTGGTAGTAGAGTGGGTCTGCTTTCTCTGGTTGAGAGAAAGGACACGGGTAGACAAGGTTGTTGTCTTAACGCCGTAGGGTATTCTTGTAAACTTTTTTCAAGAATAGTGGAAATCTCAAGTGGGTTGCTTGGGGACTGGATGTAGGTCGGGAGGACCGAACCAGGATATATCTTGTGTACTCTGTGATTGGTTGTCTTGATCTTGCATTTACTTTTGTTTTCATAAGTTCTGTAAAACTTGTCTGGACAGTCGACGCCTTGCACTATCAGTCGACTGATCAGTCTCGTATAACTTGTACTGTTATTGCATCATCAGTCGCCTGCCTTATCTATAAGTCGACTGCACCGAGTTATTTTATTTACTGTTATTTGATCACTTCAGTCGACTGGTTCACAAACAAGTCGACTGTACCGAAGAAAATTTCCACAGTTTTTTATTAACACTATTCACCCCCCCTCTAGTGTTTGTTGTCTCGCCTACATGATCCAACAGTATATATGGGCTCATTCTCGACAACTTAAAACACATCAATTATGTGTATACTGAAATAATGTCAAGTTATGTATATTCTCGACTACTGCTAAACAGTTACTAACTTTATAAAATCATTACCAAAGAAGATGAAGTGACAATGTGATATAGAAAGTCCTGACAAACGATTTCATATATAGTAGTCTAAAGAAACGATTTCATATATAGTAGTCTAAAGAAGATGAAGTGACAATGTGATATAGAAAGAACTTATTATCAAACTGACCCACTTGCTGAAATTATTTACCAAACTAACTCACTTTCTAAAAGTATTTATCAAACTAACCCACTTTCGAAAATATTTACCAAAATAACCATCCGCGCTTTTTGAAAAAGCGGGTTTAGTTAAAAATAACTCGCTTTTTCAAAAAGCGGGTCTAACCTTTCGAAAATTAAAAGTTTAAGACTCGCTTTCTGAAAAAGCGAGTTATTTTTAACCAAACTCGCTTTTTCAAAAAGCGGGTGGGTCGTTTATGGAAATTTTATAAAAAACGGGTCAGTTCTGGAAAAACTTTCAAAAAGAGGATCATTTTGGGAAAAAATTCCGATGTCTACGTACTAAGAGCCAGCTAGTTTCAAACATTACAGATTATATTTATTATCATCTCTAATATTATAATCAGGGCCAGCCCTGATTTTCCGGGCGTCCTAGGCGAACTTCCGAAATGGGAGTCCCTAATAGTATTTTTTTTACGCGCAAAATACGTGCCTATATTTAGAAGAGAAGTTCAAATTTGGAGCCCCTAAAATCGCGAAATCTCCGAAGGCCTAAGGCGACCACCTTACCCGCCTCTAGGATAGGGCCGGTCCTGATTATAATGGGAGAAGGCCTTAGTGTCATTTGTCATTTGTCATTTTGACATTCTACCAACATGTGCAACGCACTACATAATTAATATAAAAAAGGTTTTCAGTTCCAATCCTCCATATGTCAGAGTATTTATTTTTATGTTTTGAAATTATTAAAACGTGCATCGCCTGTGTAAATTACTAGTATACAATAAACTAAAAAATTTATAACTACCTGAACTTTCCTATCAAGAATTCTGAAATGTAATTCCTCAAAAACGAAAAAAAGAAAATTAATTAAAAATTCTGCAAAGTAATTAACAATAAATTATCCCAAATTATTTAGTTCTATATTTCTTCCTTCATCTACATGAAAATCAACTTATCTGTTAAATGAATTTTATATTATCTTACGAAATTATCGCAGATGTAAAAGAAAATTTGGCAGTAGGTATTCCACTGCAAGATAATGGACATTAGAATCTTTAAGAATAAGTGTAAAACTACTCATTAGGGTCTATAAATAAAGACTTCAAGTCATTACTGCAAGACTTTCTTTTTTCTTCTTCTTTTGGAGTAGAAATTTACCAAGTCATATAAGGCATTTAGCAATTAATTATCTCAGCCTTAAAATTAATTAATCAGCTTATATGAAGCACTGATAAACTTAACATACACAACTATATATAGTACACAATTTTTTTTTAAAAAAATCAAGAAATAAAGAACCAAGAAGTCATGACCTTTCACACCACATGGCCCCCTCTCTTTAAGGGCTAAACTACTTTTGCAAGTTCAGAAAAGAAAAAGTTGATTAAAAACAGGAGGAAAAGAAAAACCCTAACAGTATAAATGCAGTGAAGTTTCAAAGAGAAGCAGAGATGATAACAACAGATATCTAGGTACAAGGGCATGTCAAGTCAAAATGCATTGAAAGGAAAGATTAAAAAAATGATAATAGTATTATATATCTAAAGAAGAAAAATGACACACCAAACTTCAAGAACCATTTAGCATCCCTATTATAATACTGCAATATAAACCACAGAGAGAAGAACACCCAAGGTCAAGGTCTATGATAGTTGGGCCTTTTTGTTCATATGTGCCAAAACTCTAGCTCCCATAAGAGCTTGACAACAAGAGCTCAATGCCAAAATAAATAAATAAATACTCATATGTAATCTTGTAATCAACACTCAATTATTAGCCAATAATAAAGTAGCTATGTTGTTGTTCTCTTTTAGCCTTTTGGACTTGTGAACATCACTCTTCTTCCTCCTCCTCATCTCTCCTCTCCCTTTTTTTTATGGGCTTTAATGCTTTTTCAAACCCATTTAAAGTTGAGAACCAAATCCACATGTGAAATCCCACCACCATAGCTTAAAGAACTAATCCCATGCAGAAAGTAAAGAGGAAGAATATAAGAAAGAAAAGAGAGAGTACTGGTTACCACTGAGTTGTAGCTCAGATCTTTTACCAATGAGTTGTAGCTCACATCTTTGAAATTGATAAAGAGATGTCTCAGGTTCCAGATCATACCTTGATGAGTTGCTCCATCTATTAGGATTTGATGCTTTCTGTTGAAAGCTCACTGGAGAAAAATCGTCTTCTCCGGAAGCATCCGATTGGCCTAATTAAATTAATTAATATAATCAGTTGAATTTAAGAAAGAAGGTATACAACCTGATTATGGGTTTTAAGATAGGAATCAATGAGTAGTTAATGAGTGCAAAGAAGATCGATCGAACAGGAATTACCTGACCAAGCTGCAGGTTTGTCAGTTGTCTTCACGGTTCTGTACATCTGAGAAGCAAAAAAATTAAACAATAAATAAATTAAACAAAACAGTAGTACTACTAGAAATGAATTTTTTGAGTGTATTGTCTGGTAGGGTTTTGGTTCTTGTTCAATTCATTCCATTACCCACGAGGTTGTTGCTTTGGGTCCTTGTTTCTGTATGGAATGCATTATTGTGAAATGATGGCTAATTTTTTACGCACATACACACATCTCTCTCTCTCTCTCTCTCTCTCTCTCTCTCTCTCTCTCTCTCATCTTATCAATGTTTTAGCAGTCTATTGTCTGGTAGAAGGAGACCCATGCATCCATTCATTCACTGTTCATTCACACATTCAGCCATCTCACCCATCGGCTACTGTGCCCAACTCAAGAGAGAGAATAATTTTTTTTTTTTAAAGAAAAGAAATTAAAACCCCTAAAAGATGTGATCAATCAAAATCACTACCTGTAAATGGCTCTTCACGTGAGCTAGTGTAAGATCCTTCACATCCATTAGCTCAAGAACTGACTTTGGTGTAGCCCCTAAAATTTTATTTTCAAAAAAAATATTTAATTAATTTTTTTTTACTAAAAAAACCCTAAAACTACCTAGCTTACTTTGAAAACCCCACAAAAATGAAGCTTACTTTCATGACCACCAAGTAGCTCAACGGCGTGCACGAACCGCGCATGAAGCGTGCTCGTCCACCGCATCCTCGGCGCCCTCACTCCCCTCTTCCCGGCCGGCAACTTGGACACAAATCTGACCACACCTTGATGATGATGATGATTGTGTAGGTAGGGGTGGTGGTGGCTGTTAATCCTCCTCATCTGATACTGAGGCGACTGCGATGCTGAATTCCCCAATTGCTGTAAGAAATGCTGTGACGCCGCCGCCGCTGCTTCCAAATTGTTGTTATTGCTGCAGGTACTACTAGTGTACACGGTCGGCATCAATTGAATCCCCGAAGGAAACATGTTAGGGAAGGCACTGTGGTTGTAAATCGGAATCCCTCTTATGGGCTGCTGCTGCTGCTGCTGCTGTTGTCTCCTCCTCCACTCGCTCTCCATTTCCGAAGAAGAAGAAGAAGGATAAGATGATAAAGATAAGTCAGTATCAGCTGCTGCTGCTGCTGCAGCTACGGAATCAGAGATGGAAGTTGTTGGGTTTGGAGGGCTGATTTGGAGGGAGAGGTCAGGGTCGGGAGATTTAGATGCACCTAATTCCATTAGGGTATAACTTCCATCCAATAACATTTCTATCTATATATGAATTTCTGCAGCTAGCAGGTTGCTTCTTTTTGAGTTGGGACAAATTTTATTGAAAATTAACTGGGGGAAGAATGTTTGCAAGAGTTGTTGAAATTAGGGTTTGGATCTTGAGTTGGTTGGGTGTGATCAGCAAATGGAAAAGCCTTTTTTGGTGGGTGTCACAATCTTCTGTTTCTCCTAATTCTCTCACTACTACTTTTTCAGAAGAGAGAAAGATAGATAGAGTATGTAGAGAAAATGACAGTGGGGCTATTTCTGTGAGAGAGAGAGAGAGAGAGAGAGAGAGAGAGAGAGAGAGATGTGGTCAAAAGAGTAGGGAAACGGAGGCTTTCTCCGCTGCCTACACCCGGAGTCGTCGGGTTATAACACAAACAAACAATAAGAATATAAATGTGAGAGGGAGAGAGGGAGAGAGAGAGAATTAGGGTTTTTTTTCTTTTCTTTTCTCCTTTTGTTTCGGGGTTTTTCTTTTTTTTTGTTTGAAGTAGTACTCTCTTTCTTTGATCTTTGGATTTGAGGATGGATGTGATGTGTATCTTCTTCACTCTACTGGATAGTAGTAAGAGCATTTCTAATGGAACCTCATCTTCATACTCATTTTGGAGTTTATTTAGCATATTTTTTAAAATATGTTATTTTGATTTGGGGTTTTAAAAGATGTGATCCAATATATTCTATTTTGGGGTTTCAAAGTTTTTTTTTTTTTTTTGCACAATACTAACTTTTTGAATACAAAAAAGATAATGCAAATAATAAAAAGGTTATAATAGAATTAATTAGAAATAGATAATGAACACACTCCTTACATTAGAAATATAGACAATTAAAAAGTTATAACACAATTAATTAGAAATTATATAATTATTGTCTATTATTATCTACAAATAAACTACTTAACAGAAGATTACAGAAACAAATCAAACAAACAAATAAATAATTTGATTCATATATTACAATTTTCAAACAAGGAGAGTACGTGGTTTTTTTGCAAAAGAAACCCATTTGCGGTTCGAGAATGGAACTGCATAAATGCGGTTTCTTTCTGAATTCGGCATTTAAAATGCGGATTGGGCCCCACATTTGAGAAACGGTTGGGAGGGGGTTTTCTGAAGAGGAGGAGGGGTAGCAAAGCGATAGGGAATGCTCTAAGAGCTTGTGGTTAAAGGGGATGGTATCTTTGTACTTTATCTACTGGAGAGTTTGTTACAAACAAATAATATTTTAATATTTATTTGACACAACAAATATTACTTTGTCACCAAATAAATTCGTGCATCGCACGTATAACTCCAAATCTGTTTATCAACATGTGTATTATATGTACAAATTAAAATTTTTATTCTTAATTTTAAGAAAATACGTGTATCGCTCGTTTAGCTCCAATTTTTTAAAAATTAAGACAACCACCGCACATGCTAATTACTACCGACTTACATTTATTGCACGTTTAACTCCAACTTTTTATCAAATTTTGCATCGCACGTGAAAAATACTAGTCTCTTTAATAGGAGAGTTTGTCACCAAATAAATTTCATTTGTAACAAAACAAATATGTGCATCGTAAGTGCAACTCAAACTCTTCCATTATCTCCAATCTCTAATCTCTAATATTATAATGGGAGAAGGCCTTAACGTCATTTGTAAATTTGTAAATCTACCAACGCACAGATTGCACGTGCGTAATTAATATGAAGGAGATCTCAGGTTCGAGTCCTCACTACGTCAGATTTTTTACTTTAAATTTTTCTAATATATTAATTTTTTTCAATATATTAAATGTGCATCACACGTGTAAATTACTATTTATCTATCTATCTATCTATCTATAATATAATATATAATCTCTACTATTTTAATGGAAGAGTTTGAGTTATAAATCTACATACTTACGTGCAATGCATGTGCAACTCTAACTCTTCCATTATAGTCTTCTCATTTACTTTTAAAAATATATAATCCTAATTATTAAGACATGCATCGCACGTGTAAATCAGAGTTTTTTCTTTAATTTTTTTTAAAAAATAATAATACTTGCATCGCACGTGTATATTACTACTATTCTTTATTTACTTTAAAATATGTATATTTATTAAAATGTGCATCACACGGACAACTTTAACTTACGTATATCACACGTAATATATTTATCAAAATGTATATCACACGGACAACTCTAACTTATGTGTATCGTACGTAAAACTTCAACTCTTTATAAAAATGTGCATCGCACTCACAACTTCAACTTATATGTATGGGGCCATGTAACTCCAACTCTCTCATCATATAAAAATATATGTACTTTAAAATATATATTTAAAGTAAGATATGCATGGCACATTCAAAATAGTATAATAAATTAGGGTAATGCTACACCTACTACCAAATCTACTATCTTTTTCTTTACTATCTTAGTTGGCACATTACTATTGAATGTTCCTACCACCTACTCTACAACAACCTCCGCTAATAGTGTGCCACTTAAGGTAGTAAAAGAAAAGGTAGTAAATTTGATAGTAGGTGTAGCATTACCCAATAAATTAATGGGAGAGTGAGTAGGAGTGACAGTTCCATTGATTTTTTACTTGACTGGGACGTTGGCATTGCCTAAGCTGGTTCTAATTATGAGACGAATCATCAACGGAGTTCAATTAGTTGTTTGGTTTGCTTTTTGGGGAACTTTGGAAAAAGAAAAAAAAAATCTTCCTTAAGTGAATAAATAGCAAAATGACCACATATTTGATTACTGAAAAAGCAACAAGACCAAAAATCTTCGAGTGAATAAATAGCAAAACGACCACATATAAACCATTACTGAAATCGGAAGGAGGACTACTTCCTATTGACACAATATGTCCACGATACAATTTAGAGGAGGATGACACTAAACACATCTTGTTGGTCTGTCCAAAAGCTCAACTAATTTGGAAAATCATGAGGTTGGGGTTGGGGGTGACAGAAGTACCTAGCAGTATGACGATGTGTGGGGGAGGTGGAGATCGAGGTTCATTAGGAAGGAATGTAGATTAATGTGGGATATTACAGTTGCAGCTTGTATGTGGATCCTGTGACTAGATAGAAACGATGCTTGCTTTCGTAATATTAACTGTACATTTCAGAAAATACTTCATAAAATCTTATCTCTTATTAATGATCGGGCAGGTACAATAGTGGCGAGAAAGAAACCTCGTACTGATGGAGAGGAGTAGCCCGCACGAGTTGACTGCAGAAGCTTAGGCGGGTGGTTATTTTGAGAGCCAGACTTTTGTTAGGTTCTGACAGATATTAATGTATTTCTTTTCAGCTAGATGTGGACTGGATTTAGTTTGGTTTGTAATATTTCGTACTCTTTGTTTCGTTTTCATGACTATGGTCACTTTTATCAGAAAAAAAAAACATAAAAAAAAAACATTAAAAAAAAAGCAACAAGACCAAAAATGTTGAAACGGTACCAAACTTGTAACATAGTGGCAATAAAACACCCAACTTTGTGCCATTGTTGTTGATTAATGGAAATTGTACAACAAAAGTGTTTACTTTTGTGTTCTCAAGAAGAAGCTATGTATAGGATATGAGGAATTGGTTATCTTCGGTTTTGATAATGATCTTACACTTTGATATTCGATCCACTTAACATAGCAGATGTACCTGTCGTTGATCTAGATTTTGTTTGTCAACGTCTCTAAATATTAATTATGGATTTTGATCAGAAATTCAATGGTCTCTTCCTTTGATTTTAATTCACCTGTCCAGTTTGGTACTTGGTAGCGATGAAAACTAATCAAACTAACCAAGCAAATTGAGATTAACAGTACCTCAAATTATATATCTAAATAATAAAACACAAAGAAACCTATCGAGTGACTATCATTCAATAGGATTGAAATCAATGGTTCACATCTAACCTCACAAAACATATTTTTCTGCTCAAAGTTTCACTCCAAAACTCAAATTCAAATCCCCAAAACAACTCCTGTATTTATTTATTTATTTCTCCCTCTCTCTCATTCTTTCTATTTACTCGGAAATTCATATTTTTAGATTTGAGGTTTGTAAATTTTCAGATTTTTTATACTTTTTTTATTGTTCATGTTACATTGAAAATAACAAATATTTCATCAACAGTTAAATTTTATCATTTTTCACACTCAAAGTTTTAAGAATTTGGATTTTACACCCCCATTTATAATTATTTTTCAACATATACTAGTGAAAATATGGACTTTTATTTACAACTAATTATTGTTTTACTATTCAAACTTGAGCTACATAATTGTTGTTTTACTGTTTACAAGGCTTTCATATATTGTATCGTTCCGAAGACGTGTCGTAGGACGTGCCCACGGACAAATCTAGTATATATATATATTATTTATCTAAAAATAATAAATGAATGGGGAGGGAAGAGTGAGTATTCCAAGAGTCCGGCCAATATTCACTTTCCCATGCCATTACCCTTGCCTACATCAAATTTATGAAACTCATCATCAATTGTTCTCAACTAATTATTTTGTTTCCTCTTTAAGAAACTTTGTAGAAACTTTTTTGTTGAATTAAAGTCGTAATACGTGTTAAACTATTTTAAGGAAAACTTTCAAGCAATATTAAGAAAAGTTGCATTGAGTTTTAGCTCAGTTTATACCGTTTTAAGATTAGTCAAAGAAAAATCACATATTCATCTACGAATTCAGTAATGAAATCTCATCCCCCCCCCCCCCCCCCCCCCCCCCCCCCCCCCCGGCAATATGGATACATTCTTTCCTTTTATTATCTTTTACCAATTTACCTTCAGCCCCCTCCTTTGACCATATTTTTAACATAGGTTCAAACTTTGTGTTTTAATAAAAAAAATCACAACAGTCTCCCACTTGAATCAAAACACACAGCTTCACCAAAAAAATTGTACCTTTGTTCGCATTATCTCAATAACTCCTTGAGAAAAACCAAGTACCTTTCACTTACATGAAGAGCACCCTATACCCCTCCACTACAAGAGAGAGAGAGAGCTAGACAAATTATCTCTTATTAGTATAGTATATAGATATAATTATTTAATGTTCATGAATTCAGTTATGAAAGGATTAATATACTTAATGAAGCGATGACTTAGTCATCTTTTGATTAAAAAAAAAAAAAAAAAAAGAAAGGATTAATATCAAACCCTTCCACCTTCACTGCAAATTAATCTCCTCCACTTCCAATTGCAATATAGATACAATCTTTCATTTTTATTATCGTTTACTAATTTACCTGCAGCCCCCTTCTTGGACCCTCCTTTCAACATAGGCCCAAACTTTGGTTTTAATCCAAAAAATTCCAACATAAGAAAGGGATGGGATCAATATTTGTCTTGTGACAGTGAATAAATTTATTTGTTCGCAGAATACATGACTATACAAGATTACAAGGTGACAGCTAAGGCTGTAAATCGGACCGAACGGGATCGGACAATTATATGTTTAAGTTCGAATTGAAATTCTACTCGGACGGGCTTATGTCCGGCTCGGTTTGGATCGGACAAAATTTTTATAGTTCGGACTCGGTTCGGTAAATTATCGAACCGCAATAATATTCGGACGGACTAATGTTCGGCTCAAGCTCAGTAAAGAATCGGACCGAATAATTTGTTCAGGATCGGTTCGTATAACAGTTCGGACGGTCCGCGGTCAGACCATTTCTCGAGCCGGACTCGGACGGACAACGGATCCTGTTCATTTTACACCCCTAGTGACAGCCTCACCTTCTTCCCCAGCCCTCCCTAAGCACCACCAGCCCATCCTCCTCTACCCCCCCCCCCCCCCCCCCCCCCTCCTTCCTTCATTTTCATACACAATAAAAAAAAATAAAAAACAAACACAACAACAAAAAAAAAAATCAATATCAACCATGGACTTACTGAAATTTTAAAAGACTAAGGAGCAATTGATGCTTAAAGATTATTCAAGTGTTGTTGTATCTCATTCATTGTTGTAAAATTTGTTTCCGCTGTATAAGTGTTAATGTAATGCAACTCTGATGTAAAGTAACGTTTTATTTTCCTTATAAAATTGTACGAAGTAAAGTGAAAAGATCTTGTGGAACTCGAATTTAGTATGTTTTGAAATTCGGGATGTTACAGGGTGGTATCAGAACCACGCTTCCAAGTAGTACAAATTTATAAGGAATGATACCCTAGAAGTGGACATTAGAGCGTGTGTTGAGTCTAGAGATTTAAATGTAAGTCACTTACATTTGTGTTGCTCTATGATTTATGCTTCTTCTTCTCTTTTCTCTAAGATGGCGGACCACTTCGACCCAGCTAGAGATGACGATTGACACATCGTTGAGGAGGATTACTACCTCAGGCAAGCTAATTCAGACGAAGAGGATCCTGAAGAATTCGAAGAGGAACGATCTGAGTCTCGAGAGATCACTCCACCTCCAGATTCATCTGATGATTCCTCAGACGAGGAATAACCAGTTCCGAGTAGTCTCATTGTGTCTCTTCAGAGGCAGGTAGAGACTCAGAGGGAGAGAGCGGAGCTGCAGTAGGCACAGTGTGCGAAGTGCAAGGAGAGCATTGCAACTCTCAGTCATCGTGTTTGGGAACTCGAGAAGAGGAAAAACATGTACGATGTACTAAAGGAAGAGGTGGCGAACCTACGGGAAGAGCTTCGAGAAGCCAAGAGGAAACGTAGAAACTAGGCTGTTGTATCTTCTTACTACTTTCATTTGATGTCAGAAATGTTTTAAATTCGAATGTATAAAGTTTGGAATTCAATGAAATGCAAAGTTGATTTAAAATTCATGTTTATACTTCGAATTTAATGGATCTTTTACGTCAGAATATGGCTAGAAGAGGAGCCCAAAATGGAGAAGGTCTGGACTTGGAAACGGAACTAGCGCGAGTCTATCAGACACTCAATGTCATTGCCATGAATCAGAATCAGGGAAGGGTGCCTGCGAATCTAGTGCTCGAAGCCATCAAACTCGTTGAATCATTCAAGCAGATGAAACCACCGGTGTTTGAGGAGAAGTCGACCCTGATGCGGCTGACAATTGATCCAACAAGCAGAGATTATCTTCGAAGTCTTGGAGACTCCAGAGAGTAGCAAGGTGAAGCTGGCTACGCTGCAGTTCGAGAAGGATGCGGCTGTGTGGTGGCAGACGATGAAGCGGGCGATGGGAGATATTTTCCTTGGCTGGGAGAAATTCTTAGAGAAATTTCTCAGTCATTATTTTCCATCGGACGTCCAGGAGAAGAAGGCCATGGAGTTTCTGGCGCTGCAGCAGGGCGACATGTCGGTTAGGGAGTATGAGACAAGATTCACTCAGCTCTCTAGGTATGTGCCTGAACTGGTGATGGAAGAGGCGAAGAAGGCTCGAAAGTTCGAGCATGGTTTGAGGCCAAGTCTAAGATCCAGGAAGATACCCCTCGGCATCTGGAGGTTTAACAAGCTGGTCAAACGAGCGGCAGCCAGGGAGGCGAACATGGAGCAGTTCCACACTGTTCAGAATCGGAGGAACAACTGACATGGGGAAAAGTGGCCCGTAGTTACTGGAAACGTTAGGGGACAGCCGCCGGCTCAAAGGTTCAAGCCTACGGGTGCGAACGCTGTTCAGGTGGCGGGAAGACCCGGGAATACGTGGGTGAGACATTCTGTGACTTATTTCAACTGTGGAGAGACACGCCACTACAAGTCTCATTGTCCCAAGCTGCAGGATGTCGTCCGTAATGGACCAACTCAGCAGGCCGGGAAAAAGCCATACTAGTAGGGGCGAGTATTTGCCTTAACTGAAGCTGACACTGATGTGGTGGATCACGTCATCACTGGTACGAGTGAGGGTATTTAGGAGTGTTTTTCTATTGTCTCTTTTCCTGCTTATTTAGTAGACTGTTATGTAACGAGTGTGTATTATGTAACAGGAGAACTTTATTTGAATGGAAAGAAAGTTGTTGTTTTGTTCGATACTGGGTCCTCTCATACTTTTGTATCACCTAAATTTGGTAAAGTTCTGGAAGTTGAACCGAAGATATTTTCAGGCAAGGTCTTAGCAGTAGCTACTCCGTCAGGGGAGACTTTAACCACTGATCGGTACTATGCGGACTGCGAGATCGTGATTGGAAATAGAATTTTCGGGATTGATCTGATCGAGCTGAATGTCTTGGGTGTCGAGTGCTATCATTGGCATTGATTGGATGTCGGTGTAACAGTGAAGGCTCTAGGGGGACCTGAAGTCACTTTCTATGGGAAGAGGAGATGTTCAGATTTGGTGGCTGCTATCAGCCAGAAGAAAGGGATTCATATAGAGGTGCAGCAAATTCCGGTGGTTCGGGATTATCCGACTGTGTTCTTTGAAGATTTGCCTAGGTTACCCCCGCATCGTGATGTGGAGTTCAGCATCACTATTCAGCCAGGGAGTGCACCTATTTCAAAGACACCGTATAGGATGGCGCCTGTGGAGCAGGATGAGATCAAACGGCAGATTGAGAAACTGTTGGAGAAAGGCTTTATTCAACCGGGTGCATTATCTTGGGGAGCGCCAGTGCTTTTGGTAAAGAAGAAGGATGGTTCGATGAGGATGTGCATCGATTACCGGGAGCTGAATAAGGTCACTATTCAGAATAGGTATTCTATTTTCCGAATTGATGACTTGTTCGATCGTCTACAAGGAGCTGTTGTTTTCTTCAAAATAGATGTTCGGTTAGGATACCATCAAGTTCGAGTGATAGCTGAAGATGTGCACAAGACTGCATTTATAACTCCAATCATAATTAGAGTCTAACCTGGCTCTAACAATACTAAAAACCCTGTAACACCCCGCTTACCAAAATACGGGAATTCGAATCTATGACTGAGGCCCAGCGAATGATGCGAATACACCATTCATAAGCTGTACATGTAACTCAACAACAAGATAACAACAAAACCATGCAAGCATGTAAAATCACAATAGGATAACAAAATTACATGATGTAGTCTAAAACATAATCAACAGCTGGAAAACACAAAGTAGTTACGGGTCAAATACGCCCGGAATACAACAGAGTAGCATGAATAAAACATGAACTAAAGATAACATGATTATTAACAAGACTAAAATACTTGATCAGCAACACCTTCGGGTAACTCTTCATCCGGACCTGTAGTACATTATTATAAAAAGAAGAAACAAGAAGATACTCGTTATTGCAAGTCACGGGCCGCAAGTAGTACATGCTAACGGGACAAGTATAAAAAACAAAACAAGAAGTAGGAAAAAGATCATGGAATCAAGAATCATGTAATAGGAGAAATGCAATATGTAAACAGGATCATGAACAAGACATCATGAAACAAGTGGCATGTAATCAAGTAAACAAGTCAACAAGAACATGTAACATGTAATTGGATTATGCAAGTGCACGGGTTAATCTTATGTCTTTTATTAACCTAACTAGTGCTGCAATCATGCGTCCCATACCACATGTTTGATATATGCAATCAAGTGAACGTTTAGACTTAGTGGTGGATTCTATAGGTCACATACTCGGAAAAAACATGTATATTCAATCTTATATCGAGATACGTGCAATGTGAAATATGTAGAGTATAAACTTGTAGCGTGAACATGTAAACTTCTAATTTGCAACTTGCACCCTGTAACTTGCAATTTGCATCGGGAAACCACGAGCTCCCGTCCGAGTACGCTCTTCTATATTGCCCACTACTAGATCTTTACGCTTATACCCCGGCTTGGTACTTTTATTAATTTTAATCAACAATAACAAGATATCATATTTAAACTACTATCACGGGTAAAACAATCATGCACATAATCATGTATATTCCTAAGAGTACATATGTGTGTATTAATCATGTTCATGTGATGCATGTGACAACAAAGAATTCACAATCATATGTGAATACGGGATCGACGGATTATGTATAGTAACAGATTTCAATTCGATCGAAGAATACGAATTAGAGTCAAAGAATATACTTGCGGTATTTTTTAAAGAAATTTTGTACGAGAACAAATGAGTTGTACAAGAGGATACTTGCCGGATTAGATGATTCTGATGTGAACGAGAGAATAGCGGGATCAGAATCCCAGATAATGAAGCACGAACATGGGAAAATGCAAGCACGTGCGCTCTACATGCAACACCAAACAGCAACCAACTCTTCTTCACCAAATAGTAACATACACTGGATCAACCCAAACACCAAACACCTCTTCTCGATCCCCTCCTTTATACAAACATCAAACAGCACAACCCCAACTCCTCATCACCCGAGCAGCACACAGCAAACAAAGCCGCCCTTCTTCTCCACAGCGACAGAGAGAAAGTGAGACGGCGGGACAGCGGCTTAGCTTGGCTCGACTATGGTGGCGAATGGCGACGCGGTGACGAGACGGGACGGAAGGTGGTGGTTGCTACGGTCGGGAAGCAACAACAGTGGGCTCGACCCTCTGTGACGGAGACGGCGAAGGCAACGAGAGCGAATGGATGACTGCGGCGATGGGTGCTGGCAAGGGCGGCAATGAGTCGAGGAGGGGGGTTCATCGATGAGGAGCTCGGGAGGAGAGCAATGGCGACGGAGTGAGGGTGAAGACGATGGAAATGGTGATTGGCAATGGAAGGTGCATTCTCTTTGGGTGTAGTTGAAGGGGAGATGGTGGTCGCGACTGGGGATAGAAGGCGGAGGCAGATGGACTGGCGGCTGGGCTCGATGGGGGGTTCTCGGAGGTGGTGGAGCTCAGCAATGGCGGAACGGGGGTTGCTCTGGTTCGCTTTCGAAACCGAGGAAGGGATAGGGGGAGACGGTGAGAGAGTGGATGACAATGGCTGGGCTTGCGTGTAGCGCCCCGAATTTCCAGATTAGTAACAGAGAAATTATGTGGCACATTCCCAGTGATCCACTTCAACATAATATTAAACATCAACAACACCACTAAAATTTTCAACATTTATCTCAACAAATCTTTTACAATGCACAACGGAACTCAAAATAACTCAACTCAATATTCTCTTCATTTACAACACTAATTTATCTCAAAAACTGATATTACAAATTTACACATTCTCTTATATGTCAATTAATTCTCAAAATCAACTTAAGCATTCCATCTCCAACTCTAAGCACAACCTGCAACATGTGAGGCTAGAGATGATCCCTAACCCCCAAACTAAAGGGGTCAGCCATAAATGGTGTGAGAAATATAAAAATAAACAAACCACAACAAAAGGTCATATCTCATAAATTCTTAAACAACAAGTACTAAATGAATATGGGAAGTACGAAATGGAAGGTAATATAAAACATCAAGTGATACTAAGCTAAGTGTCATGTGTAGAATACAAGAAAACCACATGCATAAAACCAAGCCAAGAAAACACAAGTTCTAAATGCAGACTCTCTAATGCGTACTTGTCGAAGTCTATGCATCCCATTCTACATAGGTTCGGTGCAAGCCCTTAACGTCTTCACTTCATAGGGTTCAATCCCCGCGTTATGAACTAATCTTAACACGATGACTACTACGAGATAAAGATACACCATGGATAGTATCACATGCCCAATAATTCTGGAGACATATCCCACACCACTAATAATCTACCGTGATAATTTCGGAGATTGTCCCACACCGAAAGCCATACTGAGGTTCATGACTCATGTTCCCGTTCATCATATCACCACTAGTGCATGTCCTTATAATTTTGGTTAAATGATTGCCTAACGAATCTCCTAGAGTGATGTACCCTACCGGCCTAAATTCAAATTTAAATAACTGAAATGCCACAATGGGCCTCAACAAATAACTCAACACCGGTATACTAGGGTCATATGCCTCTAGAGACTCAAACTTAAAAGTCTAAACTAAAGTCCCACTAAACAAAGTAGCTCAACTAAATGTCTCAATGACATACTCAACTGAATATCTCAAGGTCAATTGCTTAATTATATACTGAACTGAATAACAAATGTATATAGAAACTAATCATTCGAATTAACACTGAAGTTTACAAATGTCCTTCAGTATCAGTCGACTCATACTGGCGATAAGTCGATTGTTCAGAGGACCAAATTCAAGATTTGACAAAAATAAACTAAGTCTCGTATCAGTCGACTTACAAGAGGGTCAGTCGACTTACCCGAGGAAAATTCTAGCAATCCTCTCAAAAATATTCTAAGTGTTTAAGTCGACTTAACTGGGTTATAGGTCGACTGTCCAGAAGGACAATTAATTCTTACGAAAATATTTTCTTCAGTGGACCAGTCGACTTCCTAGGAGCTAGGTCGACTGTCCAGAACAACTTTTCAACAAATTCAAATATAGTATCAGGCGCGTACCAGTCGACTGCACCGTAGGCCAGTCGACTGTCGGCCTACAGAATTACAGATTCAAGTCTGATTACAAAATCGAAATTTGGAGTTTCTAATGAATCAATGTTTGTGAAAATAGTTCGTACTCAGGAAAGTAACAAATCTCAACGAAGTTTCTTCAGGTATATGTATAAATTACTCAAAACATCAATATGTCAAGATCTAAATTCTCATATTCCAAATCACAAATCCTTTTGTTAGGGTTTTACAAGATCTAAGTCTTTTTCACAAAATCAATAAGAATCTGATTTATAATTCTAATGTCCATGTGTTCATGCACAAATCTCAACATGCTTTTGGCAAACAATTTCAATATTAAAGATCTACTATTTCAATCACAATTATTCACATGATTCACACCACATTACGAGATCTAAATTGTTCACCACAACCAATCATTACATCATGATATTTGCACACATAAATCGACCACAAGACAAATTTCTTCCATGCATGATATCGAGTCAAACAACAAACATACATCAAACAACAAACAAATTTTTATATTACTCACCTTAGAATTCGAGAATAGTCCACAAAGAATTCCTCTTTTGCTAGATCCAAAAAGCTCTTGCTCCACCCAAAAAGATCTCCAAATTCAATATTTTATCAGTAATGACGGCTGGGAAAGGAATTCTCTTAAATATGCCGGATGGGTAATTAGGGTTTTACCCACACTTTGCAAAACAACCCTTCCCAAAATACAATTTGCTAGTATAGATCATTCTTTGGAAATTCCATCAAAACTCATTTAAATTTGGATTTATAAGAAAGTATACATTCTAAATCTCAATTTGTGCTGTTCAAAACGTAAAGAAATTGTATTTTGCATTTTAGCCCTTAAAATTGTCGAATTTGCAAAAAGGTCCTTCTTTTTTTAAAAATTGCAAATAGCTCCAATAAATTTCAGAAAAATCTGGAAAAATACTAAATAAATCTCAAATAATAAATAAAGATTTTCCATAAAGAAAACTAAATTTTCACACTTCTCATGAAAGTATTTGCACGTGTTTTGCACGTGTACAAAAGATAAATTTTCTGAAAATACTCATTAAATCCCCAAAATAAATTGAAATTCATTTTCAAATATAAAAATAATATTTGAAAATACGGGGTTCTACATTGCGGTTGCTGAGGAGTCGACGGGGGCGAGGAGGTGCATTGAGAGATGAGCGGAAGGGAGAGCGGGAGGTGGAAGACGACGAGAGGGGGGTCCTCTGTTGGGTTTCGACACAGAGAAAGCGAGAAAGCGGGAAAAAGAAAGAGACTGGAGAGAGAGTACGGGAGAGAAAGTGAACAGGGGGAGATAGGGGGTTTATATAAAATAAAGGATAAAGAATAAAGTAATGGGGTTGAGAACGTGGGGTAGTTATGAGGTGTAGTGGGGGTTACGGGGTTACAGGAGGTGAAGAGTTAAGAACGTGAGACCAAGTGAGCGGGTGAATAGTAAATATGGGGGTTGAATGCAATCATATAGGATTGAGCCTATAGAAATATGTATGAGTACTGGGTTTGGATTTATGGACTCAAAACAAATTAGTTATTGGATTGGGCTTATAATAAATAATTAAACAATTGGGCTTGGGCTTTAAATTAAATAGTTGAATATATTAATATTAGACTGGACCTAGGCTTCAAGTAATAATTAAATGAAAATAATAAATAAAATTGTAGAATGTAACAAGTAATCAAATAAATAAATTGGTTTAAATAATTAATCAAAATAGAAGAATCAACATTTGGGTATCATATCCAAAAATCATAGAATGAAATACAATTCAGGTTGAAAATCGATAATCATTTGAGAATAATAGTTACAAGATACTAAGAATTTGAAATACGGAAAAATATATGAAAAAAATACGTATTAACGGGAACAGGAGTTACAAGAGGGCTCATGAGGAGTCCTTAGGTGATTGTTTGGAGATTGCAATTGCGGCCAAAATTGCTAAGCTCAACAGTGTAGGTACGGCCAATGTTTGATTCTTTCGTGTTTCACCGTGCTAAAAACTGTGGTATGGCAGTTGGTGATAAAGAGAGCAACACTCTCCTCTTGATTAAGATTAGTGGGTGGGAACAAGATAAAAAATGCCTAGGCATGCAACTAGAGCCCAGACTGGGACGTAACCAATGCATGTCATTAATGAATGTCCTTTTTTGGAACATTAGAGGACTTGGGGGATGGGGGAAATGGAATATGGTTAGGCATGTAATCAGTTCCACTAAGGTAGACATAGTAGGCCTACAAGAAACCAACCTCTCTCACGTGTCTAGACTCAGGAGGCTAGGGGGGAATAGGATTTCATAATGAAAAATTCGTCCTTCCCATGGTGCTTCGAGCAGTATTATAGGCTTCAACCCTAATACATTCACATGTTTAGATGAGTTCCTTGGCGAATACTCGCTATGAATCCAGCTTCAATGTCGAACAGATAATTGGATTCAAATGATTATAGTAGTTTACAGTCCAAAGGCCACATGTTCCAGAACTGCATAATATACATGCTCAGTAGTAAAACACATGGATGGTAGGTGGGGATTTCAATATCAGAAGGTCTGCATTCAAACATCGAGGTAGAGGTGCGAGTGACAATGATAGGTAGGAATTTAACTAGGTTATCACAGAGCTAGAACTAGTTGACATCTCTATCTCAGACAGACTCTTCACCTGGTCAAATATGCAGGCTTCCCCATAATGGCGAAACTTGATAAAATCATGGTCTCCTTGGAATGGGAGACTAAGTTTCCGCTTGCATTCGCCAAATCTCTACCTAAGCCCACATCTGACCAAATCCCCATTATTCTCTGAGGTGCACCCTAGGAAGCAGACTAAATTTCATATTTGAGAAATTGGTTGGAAATTCAGGGGTTCCACCACTTAGTTACGGAGAACTGGTCCCACCCTACACGAGGAACATAAGTAGAAGAATTTTGGAGTGAAAAAGTTCGTAGACTCCGGTCCAAATTGAGGAAATGGAACCAACCCAGAATCGCTACAATCTGCGTAGCCAAAGAGTCCATTCTGGAAATAATTGATGAGCTGGAAAAAACGGAGAAGATTATAGACCTCACACAAGATGAACGGGATATGCTACTAAAATTAAGGGAAGACATAGCACAATTGTAAAAACTGGAGGAAACTAAATGGCAACAACGATCTAGAATTTCATGGCTCAAAGAAGGAGACGCGAATACTGCTTTCTTTCACAGCATGGCTAGAGCGAAGGTTTAATCTCATCATTTCGGTCCATATAGAAGATGGCGAAAAACACAAAGAGGAGGAAGCCAAATAAGGTGTTCCAATCCTACTACAAGAACCTTTTTGGTTGCAAAACAGACTTTAGAATGTCCTTTAGAAAAGATTTCTAGCAGAACAACTCAGACGAGCTCTTGCAAGAACTAAGGTCCATTGAAGCCCGTTACGTGACCTTTTCCCGAATCTATATGAGATTTCTATTCACCCTCATATCTCGATGGCTAAGACTTGGAAAAGAGGTTAGTGGAACCCTTCTTTCATACCCTGTCTGACACAAGATTCCCAGCTACGCTTAGAAACTCTGCAAGAATACATCACTGCATTGGGAGTGAAATGTTCGCATGGCCTAGACTGCAAAGCATGGGGTTTGGAAAAGTCAGGTTTCTTTATGGTACGTTCCCTTTATAACTGCATCCACTTTAAGGGTTATAGACCGAGTTGGTCGTCGATTCTTTGGAAGGCAAAAGCCTTTGTGAAATGCAGAGTTTTCCTATGGCTGGTTCTCAACGATGCTATCTTAACAAGAGAAGATCTAAGGAAGAGACAACCACAAGTTGAGACCAACTGTGGTTTTTGCAATTTAGAGATGAGAAATCACATGTTCTTGGATTGTCACAGGAGCAGATCGAATCTAAGCGAGGTTCTGAGAGCCCTTGGCACTACGGATTACCCTCAAACGTATGAGGAGTTGTAGGTAAGTCCCAAGTTTGTTACGGTAAGAAAGGTTATGAAACAAGCGTGGTACATCGCCATTGCTGTAACGACCTGGGCTTTATGGCTACACAGAAATAACTTTTACTTCGTATGACCTGTAATAGTATTTCTGGTAATCTTACTAATATCATGCATCTTATTTTCTTTTGAGCCTCATGTAGCGTTCCAAATTTCTAATATCATATCTTAGAAAATACGTGGCACAATCCCAGCATCAACTTCAATGTAATAGTACACATAGCCCAAAAACACAAATAATTTTATTCCAAACTTTTATTACAACAATCTTTACAAACACAGCGGAAATACAAACACCTTGAATTACAACCTTCTTTTTAAAACACTTCTTTTTACATTTTTTTTTTACACAAAGCTCTATTACATCAGTTTAACTCAAAACTATCTCAAGCATCCAACCTCCAAACTCTAAGCAACAACCTGCAACACATGAGGCTAGAGATGACCCTAACCCCCAAAACTAAAGGGGTCAGCCATAAATGGTGTGAGTGACATAAAACAACAAACAACATAATAAACGATAAGCATGGATTCTTAAACAACATGTACTGAACGAGAGAAACATATACTAAACATGTATTGTGAAGTAAGAAACGAGAGAAAAATATGAAAACATCAAGTGTAGCTTAACTAAGTGGTAGTAGCAGAAAACAAAAAAATACATGCATAAAACCAAGTCAAGAAAATACAATTTCTATATGCTGACTCTCTAATGCGTACTTGTCGGAGTCTATGCATCCTATTCTACATAGGTCCGGTGCAAGCCCTTAACGTCTCCACATAATAGGGTTCAATCTCCGCTATGCAACTAATCCTAACCCGATGACTACTACGAGATAAAGGTAAACTACCACATGTGCGTCGTCTCGCTCCCGGAGATCAGTCACTCTCAACACCGCATATCGAATACCCGGCTATCAATCACTATCTGTGACTCTCAATACCGTAGAATATACCCAACTCCGGAGATCAATGACTCTCAACACCGCGAAACATACAGAGGTACTTGACCCATGTTCCCGTTCATCATATCACCACTAGTGCCTGTCCTTATTAATTAGGGTTGTATAATTACTCAACAAGTCTCCTAGAGTTGGTGTACCCTACCTGACTTAACTCAACAACTGAACAACTGAAATGCCTCGACAGGCCCAACTTAATTAACTCAACCGCCGGTATACTAGGGTCACACACACCCTCTAGAGACTCAAACTCAAATGTCTGAACCAAACTTCCATCATAGATTCTCAACTTAACATCTTGAAAACGTAAGTTCAATAGAAGAAAAGGTACAAGTAATTATAGATCAAAATATTCAACATCGCAGATTGGATACCCGGCTATCAATCACTCTCAACACCGCAGATCGGATACCCGGCTATCAATCATTATCAGTGACTCTTAATACCGCAGAATATATCCAACCCCGAAGATCAATGACTCTCAATACCGCAGAATATACCCAACTATCAATCACTCTCAACACCGCAGATCGGATACCCAGCTATCAATCACTATCAGTGACTCTCAATACCGCAGAATATATCCGACTATCAATCACTCTCAACACGCAGATCAGATACCTGGCTATCAATCACTCTCAATACCGCAGATCGGATACCCGGCTATCAATCACTATCAGTGACTTTCAACACTGCAGAGTATACCCAACCCCGGAGATCAATGATTCTCAACACCGCAGAATATATCCGACCCCAAAGATCAATAACTTGAAAGAACATTCATAGATTTAAGAATACATCAGTACCAGTCGACTAATACGGAAGTAAGTCGACTGTCCAGAAGGGAAGTTCCATGATTTTAAGAAAATAAACTAAGTGTTATAAGTTGACTTATAGAAGTCATAAGTTGACTTACCAGAGTGTTTTAAGTTGACTTATAGAAGTCATAAGTCGACTTACCAGAGAGAAATTCTAGAAATCTTTAAGAAAATATTCTAAGGGTTATAAGTCGACTTGCAAAAGTCATAAGTCGACTTACCAGAGAAAAATCTATGATAACTTTGAAAAATAAATTCTAAGTGTGCCAGTTGACTGAAAAGGGTCTAAGTCGACTGTCCAGAACGGATTTTCAGAAAAACTAAAGATCATAGCAGTCGGGTCATACCAGTCGACTGAAAGGTCATGTCAGTCGACTGTCGGCCTACAAACTGCATAGTTTTGGTTGTACACGTTAATCAAAATTAGAGTTTTCTAAAAGCAATCATTGTTTACTAAAATAATTTGTATTCAGATAAAAACGACAATCTCAAATAATCTCCAGATTGGATACATTACTCAAATCATCCAATATCTCAAAACTTAATTCTCATGTTCTTAACTCCTATTTCTTCCATTAGGATTTCTCAATACTGAATTTCTTTCACAACTCATAACCAAAAATCTGATTTGTAATCACAAGATCCAGATGTTCAACCATCCAATTCCTTATTTTCATAATCATACTCAAATTTTAAACATGCTTTCAAGCAATAAGAAATTTATCAACCAAGATCTACTAAACGCTCATAGATTTCACCTACATAATACAACAACAACCATTGCATCGTTCTCATACAAAATACACTAAATAAACAAACATGTCAAACAAACAACAAAACAATTGTTCACATAAATCAAACCACAAAACAAAGTTCATATCACTCACCTTAGGAATGAAAAGATCCAACAGGAAAGCCTCTACTTTTTGCGAGATCCAAAATCCTCCTCTTGATCCTCCCAAAATCACAAAATATAATGTTGTGCAGCGAATGACGGCTGCACACCCACTTATATAGGCCGAAACTAAGAATTTAGGATTTTAGAAATGCATTTGCAAAATAGTCCTTTCAAAATATAACTTTACATATATATAGCTCTATTCTTGGAAATTCAATAAAAATCATTTAAATTAGGATTTAAAAGTAAAATATAATCCTTAATCTCAACCGGTACTATTCAAAACATTCAGAAAATATATTTTTCATTTTAACCCCTAAAAATGACAAATTTGCAAAAAGGTCCTTCTTTTCTCAAAATTTGCAAATTGATCCAATTAATTTCAGAAAAATTTGAAAAAATAATAAATAAATTCCAAATATTAAATAATGATTTTCCATAAAGAAAATTTGACTTTGAACTTCTCAAGAAAGTATTTGCACGTGTAAAAGATAACTCTTTAGAAAATGTCCATTAAATCTCCAGAAAATCATTTTAATTCATTTTCAAATCTTTAAAATAATATTTGAAATTACGGGGTACTACACCTCAGCTGTGGCAGCAGGACCTAGGGGTAGGATTGCCAGAGCTTTTCAGGTGGAGGAGTATAATGACGAGGAGGTCTAGATTGGCCTTACTATCGACTGACCGGTGCACTGTTTACCCACCCTCCACGGTTGTGTTGGAGAGACCCCGTTCGGTTGTATTTCTTTGTTGCTTTTATGTTGATTATGTTTTTAGACTGGTCCCACCCTGCAGAGATTTGTTGGAGGTTTATGTTCTATTTTCAGCATGTTAGTTCTTGTACTTATTGGCAGTACTCTGAATTTATTTTGTTAAACTCTCTTTAATGGAACATGGTGGCCAAACACCACATTTTCAAAAAAAAAAAAAAAAAAAAAAATGGAACTTTTCTTCTCTAGATCATTCTACAAATTTTTCTTTTTGTTGTATCAAAAATATCATAATGTTGTAAGTCTTAAATTTTTTCACTTTTAATCACTTCTGGAGTGATCAAGAAACTAACAAGGAATTAGTGATTTATAAGAGCATCCACTATCATTACATCCAAAATATGCATATTTAGCCAATAACAAATAGAAATTGAGAAGGAGCGCTGCAGTCATTGGTATCAAATTTTGACAATTGAAAAAGAATTTAAAAACAAAAAGCGGAAGATCTTCATCCATCTATCCCTTTGTTTTTTTTTAATATTAAAAAGTTTGTGCGACGGAAGATCTTCTTTCGTTTGAAATTTTTTCTGTTTTTTAACCGAAAAATTGGTTGGAAGGATGATCTTCATCCGCCCGAGCCCAATTCATGTTTTTTTTTGGAATTTTTTAATATGTCGCGATAATTTTTTATAAAATTCTTTTAAAAAAAAAGATCAGACGGATCATCTCCATCTGTTTGATTTTTTTTTTAATTGCTTAAATGGCATTTTCGGAATTACCGAATGGCAACATAGTAATATTTTGAATTTTTTTTAATTTTAGAAAGTTGCCGGACGGAAGATCTTCTCCCGTCCGAGCAATTTTGCATTTTTTTTTTTTACTTTTTTGATTTTTTAAAAGGACATTTTGGTAATTTTTTAGATGGAATTTTGGTAATTTTTTTAGGTTTTTTATTCTGAAAAAGTTGGTGAACGGATCTTCATGTCGTCCTTCCTATTACAAAAATATAAAAAATTAATACACAGAAAATCTTCCGTCGTTCTCTATATTTAGAGATCGCTAAATCCAATTGCTAAATTTAGATGGACATTATTTATCCTATTGCTAAATATGCATATTTAGCAAATCGAGAGTGACACTGTTTTTCCAAAAAATGCATTTTTACAAATATAGCAAACGATAGTGGATGCTCTAAGAGCATCCACAGCTGTCTGCGATATAATATACATATATGCATATTATAGAATAGTTTTTCGATCGTTTGCTGCAGTTGTCAAAATATATAAAATACATCAAATCGGAAGAAAAAAAAATTGAACGGACGATGTTTCGTCCGTCGAAATTTTTTTTTTGGGGAATTTTTTGATATTTTTTGAAAGATTTTTAAAATAAATAAAATCTGCGTGGGCCCCACGTGAGACGAAACATCATGTTTCGTCCCAGTGGATATTTTGTTAATTAAGGTTTTGATTATTTTATTAATTTACTAAACTTAATTAATTAACTAATTATTTAACTAAAATTCTAATTAAAATACTAATTAAACTTATTAACTAATTAATTAAGAGTTAGGGTTAATTGTTTTCTCGTTATTTTTGTTATAAAAAAATCATCTCCGATGATTTTAAAAATTATTAAAATAATGCAGACGAAACATGAAATGCATATTGCTTTATCCAAAGTTATATTTGTCTTTTTACTGTAGCAAAAAATGTAATATATAAATAAATAGCTTACGAGTGTAGCGACTTTTAATTGAAAAAATGTATAAAATACATAAATAGCTAAGGAAGGCAAAATTTTGCCGTACTGCCCCACTTTTTGAAAATATTTAGCGCTCTGCCCTACTTCCCAAAACAATTAGCGATCTGCCCTTATTTAGGACACGTCAGCATAAACCATTATGGAAAATAACGGCATAGGTTATTTACGTGCCGTTATTTCCAATTACGGCATCTATTTTATATTTTTTTTTTCATGCCGTTATTTAGAATAACGGCATCAGTATATTTTTCTTATAAGTGTGAATCTTCTAATTTTAAAAGTTCTAAGTATGAAAAAAACTTTAAAATAATGCCGTTATCCTGAATAACAGCATTCGAATGACTGATGCCGTTATTGGAGATAACGACATCAGTTATACATAAATATGAACTCTTGTCATTGTTTGGAAACAGAGAGAATGAATAAAAAGTATATAAAAAAAAAATATTATAACTGATGCCGTTATTTGGAATAACGACATCAGTTATAATTTTTTTTTTTTAACTTATTCGTCAGAGAGGATGAATAGTAAGTTACTTTTTTATAAAAAAAATAATAACTGATGCTGTTATTCCAAATAACGGCATCAGTATTGAGAATGCCGTTATTTCGTTATTTGAAATAACGGCATCTGTTATATGGTTTTCACACTTGCAATTTTTTTTCTAAGTGGGGACTACAAGCTGTCGAAAAACAAAACAACCTATGCCGTTATTCCAAATAACAACATGACACTTTTTTTTCACACAGATGCCGTTATTGGGAAAAACAACATCGAAATAACCTATGTCATTTTTTTCAATAACGTTTCTTGCTGACGTGTCCTAAACAAGGGTATATCGCTAATTGTTTTGGGGAGTGGGGCAGAACGCCAAATATTTTTTTAAAATGGGGTAATACGGCAAAATTTTCTAAGGAAGGTGGATGCTCTAAAGGATTAACATGAAATAATGGAATTCAATGTTTGTGGGGAACTTGTCTAGAAAAAACCCAGGAAAAATAAAAACTCAAGAACAATTCAAAAAGGAATCTTTGAATTTGTTCCAAATCTTCTAGCTACTAGCTACTACTTCAAAAATCAATCCTTGACCTCATGGAGGGTTGTCAGGTGCCTAGGATTAGTTCCATTGACTCCAACGCCCTATTGTTTGGATTCATAACCCTAATTCTTTAATCAATAATAAATGAATGAATATAAAAACCCTAGTTCCACAAACCTTCTTAAGTTCTAAATTCCCTTAACATTCTCCCAAATATTCCCCTTCTCTTAAGCTAGCATTATTATGTCATACCCACATGAGCATGATGGTTGACTCCTCTTCTTCCAACATGAACTTTTTATTTCATTTTCAACCCTCTAGGTTAAATCAAGGGCTTAATCATAAATTATGGAGTAAAATATAGAGCATGATGGGGCAATCTTAACTTGAGCTATTAAAGCATGGCTCATTATTCACATTGAGATAGTGTATGATTGATTGATTAATTTGTTGCCTTCATTAAGGACTAATAACTAATTTCTGACAAATCACAATGGATTACTAGATCCAAATCCTTAATTTATACAAATTTAAAAGTCTCCAGTTCGCTAGCCTTTGTCACCCTAATATTGTGCAGGGGCATCAAATGAGTCATGAAAAATCGACCCAAACTCAGACTTCAATTCCAGACATGAAATAGGATGCCTAGTTCATATTGAATTCTAGGGTTTCAGAATAAAAATAGAGTGCAATTCTGCTTTATATTTTCTCCGTAGTATTTAAAAGTCACTGAAGTTTGGTCCAGTAGAGTATATGAATATTTGACATATAAGTCTGAAACACCTTTTTAAGTAATCTGATAAAATTCGACTAACTCATATTAGTCAAATATATGTCACAAACATATTGTTTGTGTTTTCTTTATATAAAAAAACAACATTAATTGTGTTTTCACACAAGTCTTCCTTATTCAAGTTTGATGCGTGAATTTTTTAAAGACTAATTATAGCATTCACTAATGTTTACTAAAAACCCAAAATTTAGCAATTGGGTTAAAAAATCTTTCCACTATCGTTTATTAAAAATTCAAAATTTAGAATAGAAGTGAACAGTCGACTGGTAAAGATAGCAACGGCGTTAGACGAGAGCTACATATAGAAGAAGGTGGATCAAGCGTCGTCCGTTAAATATTTTTTTTTAATATGGTCGGACGGAAGAGCATCTTTCGTCTGCAATCTTTTTCAGAAACTTTTTCCTAAAAAATTATGAAAATGCCACTCAAGTAATTACGAAAATGCCATTATTAAAAAAAATGTCGGACGGAAAGATCAAGCTCCGTCCGACAACTTCTTTCTCTATTTTTCTTTCCCAAATTACGAAAATGTCATTCATTAATTACGAAAATGCCATTTTTTAAATTTAAGAAAAAGGATAGACGGATCATCATCTTCCATCTAATATTTTTAATTCTTTTTTTCAAAAATACAAATTTAGTACCAACGACTGCAGCGTTATCTCTCATTGCTCAATGCTAAATGCTAAAATATGCAACTTTTAGCACAAACGATAGTGGATGCTCTTAGCGGTGGGATATAAGAGAGGGCCTCCTTCTTGTTGTTGACTCTTGGTTTGGTGTGCACAAAATGTGTCCATAAATACTAATAAGTTTAAATTGAGTTATTCAGATTTTCAGGATCAAATAATATCAATAAGAGATCCAAGAGAGATTCAAGAATATTTAAGAAGGAAAGTAATAAAGAAAGATTGCAAAATTAAGCAAAAGAAGAAGATATTCAAAAAGAGCACATGATTGATTAGTGTCCAAAAAAGCTATCAAGACCAGTTGCTATCATTCTATATCTGTGAGAATTTATCTGTATTTAATTGATTGGTGATTGATTAGTTTTTGGAAAGAATATAAAGTAGATTCGTCATGAAACGGCGCGATAACGGTCGACCACACCTCATGATGGTCGACCGCATCACAGTCGACTGCACTTCACAGTTACGTAAAAAACAGTCAACCCTTCATCTCTCGACTTTACGTCAGAGAGATGGATGGTCGGCTGCACCGAAAGTGCGGTCGGCCGAACTTTGCACTGTTCACATTTTAGAAATGTATCGTTTCTATTTCTGATCGATACACTTTCCAGTCTATATATTTGGACAAACCCACTATGTATTCTTCACCTATTAGTTCTGAGAAAAAATTCTTCTGAATTAATCTTTCAACAATCAATCCGAGTGTGTGTGATAACTATTTGTATTCTTCAGTCAGGATCATTAAGGATCTTGAGTTCCTTTCTTTTCTTCCATTACGGTGAGATTGACGGGACTTGTGTTAGAAGTCCTGTGGGTATAATAGGTCTCTCGGCCTGAATTAGAGAATTACTGTACAAGGATTTGAGTATAGTGGAACGCGTGTGGCGGAGAATTGCTACAAGTAGGTGGTGTGGATGTAAACCTGTGGGTTTAACCACGTTATATCGCTGCGTCACTTGTGTTATTTGTGTTTGCTTTTCTTATCTTTTTTTTATTTACTCTGCACTTTACTTTAAATTTTTTTTAATTCCGCACAATCACCCTATTCACCTCTCCTAGGGTGATTAACAGTGGTATCAGAGCGAGCTGCTTATCAAAAGCTTAAAAGCTTAAGCAAAAGGTCCAATGGCCGAAATCCATCCTCCCGAAAACTTGTACTCATTAGAGTCATTCATCTCCAATGGGACAAGTCTTACACGCTCACCATTTTTTAATGGAAAATTCTATGATGTTTGGAAATTTTATATGTCTCATTTTCTACAGATGCTTGGAGAAAAAGTATGGAATGTGTGCATTAATAAAAGAGAAATTCCGGTTAGCGAAGGAAAGATAGCTTTCAAAAAAGCAGAGCTAGCACTCAAGACGAAAAATTCCAAGGCAAGGACGGCTCTCTATGCAGGGTTGAATAACGAAGAACTAATGCGATGCGGGCAAAACTGTAAGACAACATACGAGATCTGGAACAACATGCTGAAGCGACAACCGCCTCTGAGGTAAAAGCTAAAGTAAATTTATGTTTTTATAAGTTTGATGTGTTTCGTATGTTTCCAGGAGAAAATGTGGATCAAATACTTTCCCGCTTCGATATCATTGCCCATGAACTTGAGAGCTTAGGTAAGGGGTTGGATGATGACTGAAAGGTCAGAAAACTCATAAGCTATCTCACGTTAGAATGGAATGTAAATGCTGCTGCTGTGAGGGAGACCCTTGAAAAAGGGGATTCGACTACTACACATTCCAAGGAAAGCTGAAGACATACGAGATGGAGATGACAGAAACCAAAAGATACAGACAGAACATCGGGATTGAACAAAAAACCGAAAAGAGGACTATCGCCCTAAAAGCAGAAAAATCCCGACCATCAAAAACTAATTCAGATTGTGAGGATTCAGACGAGGACATCGCCCTATTGACTAAGCAGTTTCGTAAGTATCTCAAACATAAAAAATATGACAGGTACCAATGAGAAAGAGAGAAGGATAAGGATGATGTATGCTATACGTGCAAGAAGTCTGGACACATACGTACAAATTGTCCTGTCTTACAGGACAGGAACATGGACTACTGCCGCTCAAACCCTGGTTTAAAAAAGAAGGTGTTGAAGGCAACATGGTTTGACTCAGATTCAAGTGAGGAAGTGCAATGTTACAACAATGTCGGCTTCATAGCTCTTGGGAATGGTGAGGTGCAATCACCATCATAAGAAGAGGTAATCGAAGAACCTACTTATGATGAGCTAGTAGACATGTGCAATGGATTAAAAAACTATGCAAAAAAAACTAAGTCGTGAACTAAGGCAATATAAACAAATTCCGAATGAAATACATGACTCTTGTATCGCTAGAAATCAAAAACTAAAAAATAAAAAAGCTTTGATCATGGAAAAATTTGAGTCATTTAGAAAAGATCATGATGTATTGCTAGAGGAAAATGAACTTTTAAAATAACAAATTCAAGAATCCTTAGCAACACATGATGAACACTTAAAAGAAATTCATGAGAAATCTGTTTATATTGCTAAACTCACAGATGATTTAAAAGAATGCAAAAGAAAATTTGATGGGGTAGTGGAAGGTTGTAATGAAGCTCTTGAATAAAATAGAATTCTTGATGCTACACTAGACACTCTTCGTTGGAACACAAAAGACGATGAGATGACTAAGAAAAGATTTTGTAAAAGAGTAATTGAGCTTTAAAAAAATTTGAAAAATATGAAAGGCCCAGTTACCTTATATAAAAAATTCAAGATCCGATCATGATAATCGAGGGCTTGGTTACGAAGAGTCAATACACCATCAAAAATCTAAATCATCATGTCATACACACTTGCACAGTCACCAACATAATCACAAACCAACTCAAAACTATGCAAATGTGCATGGCTCAAGACATAGTCGTATCACATGTCATTACTGTTGTAGACTAGGACATATTTCTTATAGCTGTCCATTAAAAAGAAATACTAATTTTGTGTGGGTAAGAAATGATGTAAATGCAGGTTCAAAATAAACTTGGGCCCGCAAAATTATACCTACTAATCTTGATGTAGGTACCTCAGCGTATCAAGACTAAAGATCGGTGGTACCTTGATAGTGGATGCTCAAATCATATGACAGGTGACAGCAGATACTTTATATCACTATTAGGGGGAAAATGGAAGGACATCAACTTTGGAGATAATAGCACTGGTCAAACCATTGGTAAAAGTAAAATAAACTTTGGTTCCACATGCTCCATTAAGGATGTTCTATTGGTAAGAGGTTTGAAACATAATTTAATTAGTGTCAGCCAACTATGTGATAAAGGTTACACCGTTACTTTTAATAAAAATATATGTACTGTACTATATAGCAATAAACCTTGTTTACTTCTCGCTAACCGATGTAACAATGTATATGTTATAAATTCTAATGAATTAGCACAGGAAAATATGAGGTGCTTTGTCGCAAGAAATGAGGATGGTTGGTTATGGCATCGAAGACCTGGACACACGTCCATGGACAATCCCAACAAACTTGTAACCAAGGAGCTTGTAAGGGAGATCTCTAAAATCAAATTTGAGAAAGATAAACTATGTGAGTCGTGCCAATTCAGTAAGCAAACTAAAAGTTCTCACAAACCCAAGAAAATGGTATTAACTTCTAGACCCCTTGAACTCTTGCACATGGAACTTTTTGGACCATCACGAACATGTAGTAATGAAGGTGCACGATATGACTTTGTAATTGTTGATGATTATAATAGATTTATTTGGGTTGCCTTTTTGCCACAAAAAGATGACACATTGTATGCATTTCAAAAATTCTGTCGTAGAGTGGAAAATGAGAAAAGTCTTACCATTGTTACTATTCGTAGTGATCATGGTAGAGAATTTCAAAACGAACTCTTCACATCATTTTGTGATTAAAAAAAAAAAATATGAGTTCTATTGTCCTCGCACTCCCCAACAAAATGGAGTTGTTGAAAGGAAAAATCGATTTCTTCAAGAAATGGCCCGAACCATGCTTAGTGAAAGAGATTTACCTAAATCATTTTGGGCAGAGGCTGTCAATACAGCATGTTATACAATTAACCAAGTAATCATTAGGAAATATCTTGAGAAAACACCTTTTGAACTATATTATGGCAAAATTCCCAACTTAAGTTACTTTCGCATCTTCGGATGTAAAGTGTTTATTTTAAATGCTCTTGATAATTTGAGAAAATTTGATCGTAAAAGTGATGAAGGTGTATTCTTAGGATATTCTCTAAGTAACAAAGCATATCGTGTATTTAATAAAAGAAGGTGCACAATTCAAAAATCTATTGATGTTATTTTTGATGAAACTAATCCCTGCACCAGAGAAATATTGCATGTTGTTGATGATGATGAGACAGGTGTTTGGATTGAAAAGAAACATGTTCACATTGAAGAAGACCCAAATATGAATGCTCAAAATCAAAAATCTCTTCAAGATGAAGATGCATCCAAATCGCAAATAGAAGAGATGCCTGCACAACAAATTGATGCCATGAAAGATGTACATGTACAATATCAAATTTTCACAAATGAAAGATGCCCCGCATGGAAAATCATTTCTAGCCATCCACCAACTCTTATACGAAGCAATATGTCAAAATGGATAACTACTCGCACACAAGCTCAAAATTTTAGGTGTTTTCGGCCTTCGTTTCTATAATTGAACCTAAGAATATTGAGGAAACCTTACAAGATAATGACTAGATCATTGCAATGCAAGAAGAACTTAATCAATTCGAAAAGAATCAAATATGGAGACTTGTTCCTAGACCCCACAATAGAACTATACTTGGAACTAAGTGAGTGTTTAGGAATAAGCTAGATGAATCCTGCACAATCACTAGAAAACAGACAAAAAAAGCACTAGCGGCACATGTCACTTCTTGGGCAACTGTCTTGTCTCATGGGCAACCAAGAAGCAAAACTCTGTAACTCTCTCAACTGCCGAAGCTGAATATATCGTCGCAGGATCCTGTTGTGCACAGGTATTATGGATGAAACACACTCTAGAGGACTACAAGGTATTTTTTGATCACATTCCGATTAAATGCGATAACACTAGTACTGTTCATATGACAAAGAATTCTGATCAACACAGTCGCACAAAACACATTGAAATTCTGTATCACTTTATTAATGACCATTTTCAAAAAGGGGATATTATTCTTGAACATGTTTCCACTGATTCGCAACTTGCTGATATTTTTACCAAACCTTTAGATGAAAAACGATTTTATTTTTTGAAAGGAGAATTGAATGTCATTGATATTTCAGCTTGAAAATGCGTTTCGGTCGACTGGACGGGCGACTATATGCCTGTGAGGGTGTACGGTCAACCGGCACACTCTCGGTTTTTGTTTTGGTTTATACTCTATTTTTATAATGTTTTCTTTCAGTATTTGCGGTAGACCGTGCGGTCGACCGGCTCACCCTCTGTCTTGCGTTTTGTCTTTACAAGATGTGTGGTCAACGGTACAGTCGGCCGGTTTGCTCTCGGGTTAATTTTTAACTTGTATGCTTAATTGGTGTTGCGGTCGACCGGTTCATTTTCTGGTTGCTCGTTTTCAGGAACTCTCTATTTATCTTTTCTATACTATAGGTTTCTTGATATTCTTTCTTCACTTCTTTTTATGTTTTATGCCTTACATCTGTATTGGAAAATCTCAAATCTATGATACCATGAAGAGCTCTCCCTGTATATCAAAGAGTTTCGCTATCAAGGGTATCATGTAAGTAGATTTTCCTCCGTTTTCAAAATTATTATATTCGTCAAAACTTATCTCATGTTTTTTTTTCTTCTTTTGCTTAATGAATGTTCTTTTTATTCAGAAATTGCTTTTGGGGGAGTATGTTCTCCACGTCGTCTCTTTTGCCCCCTATTGTTGTGTTCCAAAAAGGGGGAAAATATTTTTATGAATCTTATGAATGTTTTTAACACTGAAAGTACTATTTTTTCTATCTTCTATGGAGTATTGAATTAATGAGGAGTAAATATTTTTTTCTATCTTCTATGGATGAATTAAAGGGGAGTAGTTGTATTTACAAATCTCTCTTAAAAGCTCTCTACCTATGAAAATCTGTGTTACAGGAAGTACTACATTCAGGGAGAGTATTTATATGCCTAATTGTTTAATTTTTACTTTCAATATTTAAAGGCATGTTTTGTTCACACCAAAAGGGAGAGATTGTTGACTCTTGGTTTGGTGTGCACGAAATGTGTCTATAAATACTAATAAGTTTAAACTGAGTTGTTCAGATTTCCAGGATCAAATAATATTAATAAGAGATCCAAGAGAGATTCAAGAATATTCAAAGAAAGAAAGTAATAAAGAAAGATTGCAAAATCAAGCAAAAGAAAAAGATATTCAAAAAAAAATACATGATTGATTAGTGTCCAAGAAAGCTATCAAGACCAGTTGCTATCATTCTATATTTTTGATGTTTTATCTGTCTTTAATTGATTGGTGATTGATTAGTTTTTGTAAAGAATATAAAGTGGATTTGTCATTAAACAACGCAATAACGGTCGACCGTACCTCATAATGGTCGACCGCATTACAGTCGAATGCACTTCACAGTTACGTAAGAAGCATTCGACCCTTCATCTCTCGACTTTACGTCAGAGAGATGAACGGTCGACTACACCGAAAGTGCGGTCGACCGAACTTTGCGTTGTTCACATTTTTGGAATGTATCGTTTCTATTTCTGATCAATACACTTCTCAGTCTATATATTTGGACGAACCCACTGTGTATTCTTCACCTATTACTTCTGAGAAAAATCTTATGAACTAATTTTTCAACAATCAATCCGAGTGTGTGTAATAACTATTTGTATTCTTCAGTCAGGATCATTAAGGATCTTGAGTTCTTTTCTTTTCTTCCACTACGGTGAGATTGACGGGATTTGTGTTAGAAGTCCTGTGGGTGTAATAGGTCTCTCGGCCTGAATCCAAGAATCACTGTACAAGGGTTTGAGTATATTGGAACCCTTGTGGTGGAGAATTGCTACAAGTAGGTGGTGTGGACGTAGACCTGGGGGTCGAACCACATTATATCGCTGCGTCACTTGTGCTATCTCTATTTATTCTTCTTATCTTCTTCTTTTTTATTTACTCTGCACTTTACTTTTTTTTTTAATTCTGCACAATCACCCTATTCCCCCCCCCCCCCCCCCAGGGTGATTAACACTTCTCATTCCCTAGATAATTTCTCTCCCTCATCTTATCTATCCACTACCTGAATCCAAACTTTATTGGGGGATTCAGTTTGGTGTTAACGAGAGTGATGTAGATGGCCATTAACCACCATCTCTCTTCTGAAATCCCCTCCATCCCTCCCCTACAATTTCACCGCCAGCAACCACCATCTCCGTCTATAATCTTCGAGATCTTAGATCTCTCCCAAATCCTAGAAACTCTAATCCTAGCCATGGCTCGACTCGTCGAGATGACCACCTCCAATCGCGATTGAGAGTGCCACCGACCTCAACGCCGAGATCTACTGGTGCTATTTCACCCTCTGGAACACACCATTGCTGCAATCGCATGCGGCTCCACCACCGGTGACCATGACCTCTTCGTCGACATAGGCGGTGACTTTACATCAGCAAGAGGACAACGCTTCAATGACGAAGGCACTGGTATGCTACTCTCTGTAACGCCCCTGCTCCTACCTCAGACAATTTATACAATTTATCAGACAAATTATTTATAGTATAGTATAACTGCCCACCACAGGTTGTCTCTCAAAAGGTGGTTAACCGGATTGGTGGCTCTTTATCATAGGCTATATTATTTATAGTTTTTTATTTTATTGCAATTTCCGATGTGGAACTATACAAATCACTCTTTCTACTTGATCCCGTGCACAGTACCCACGGGCACCTGCACACGTCACACTCACAAAGACACAACGGTGCCTTCTCTTCACAAACGAGCGAGCCCCCACCTGGTGATGTCATCATGATGTCACCGTAGCCCAATAGCACAATTGCTGTTGCTGTCTTTGACCGTGGGCCCCACCCTACTCTACTTAATTACATTTTTGCCATCACCATTATATATTACATATATACATATATATTTGAAAATTACGGGATGTTACACTCTCTGCTCTCTTTTTATGTCCAATCTCAATTTTTATGGAGATTTGATTGGGGTTTGGATATGGGGGAGAGTGGGGAAGGAGGAAGATGTTTGGTTTGGGATTTGAAGATGTTTGAGATTTGGTTGGGTTTGAGAATGAGAGTGACGAGAGAGAGAGAGAGAGAGAGAGAGAGAGAGAGAGAGAGAGAGAGAGAGAGAGTGAGTGTGTGTTTAGATCTGTGTGAGAGAGGGAAAGATGTGGATGACGAAGATGAAGGGGGCGGTGCAGCAGCATGGCGGTGGTTGGGCCAAAAAGGGGTCCACCCCCACCGCTAGCATTGAAGCACAATTGGTATTCGTGGTCACCAAGGAGGGAGGAGCAGTTGATGCAGGGCTGGGATCAGGGAGGCACTAACGCACCTACCAACGTCAGCGAATGTTTCGAATTTCAAAATTCTAAACGGCTTGGATGCCAAAATCTCACCTGATTCACTTCAGGTGGGTGTGCACGTGCCATGGAAACAACGCATAGAGCTAAATTGACGTACAAACATTTATTTTGGGTTGAGCATTGTGATTGGGCCCAAGATGGGGTCCTTTACAATAATAGAGGAAAATTTCACTGGGCCTCGATGGGGTCCAGTAAAGTTTTGGGATTATTCTTAGGGCCCAAGAGGGGTCCGGATTGTCCTCTCTGATAGTGTGATGCCTAAGAAATCACCTGACTCGCACTCAATCGCGGGATTTTGGTTTGACCGAAATAACTTTACTTTCGTGGGACTAGTATTAGTATTTCCGGTATTACCAGTGCCTAGGTCAACGAGTATGATATCAAGGTGATACCGACTATCGGTTCGACGGGCCACCTTCTAGAGTTTTGTTGGAGGGGCTGTTTGTTGTCTGTATTGGTCATGTTGATTCTATTAGCTCACCCTCCTATGTATGACTGGAGGTTCTATATTTTCTTTCATGTTTGTAGCTTATAGTTTGGTTCAGAACTCTGAATTTATTTTGTTAATCTCTTATTAACAAAACAATGTGATTATACTTCATCTTTCAAAAAAAAAAAAAAAATTGATGTGAAACACATACACAAAGCTCGTTACAAGCCATCCCCATGTATTTGGTTTCACACTATATCCTTTTTCTTGCTTGCATGTGCATAAAAATCATAAAATGAATCTGTTCTTTTAAGATGAAACAAGAGGAATGAGGCCAGCTTTTAAAGGGAGATTACATAATACTATTGTACTTAGAGGTAGAGCTTGTATACTTTTTTTTCCTTTTGAATTTACCTTTAAATAACTTTTTTTTTTTGAGATTGGGTCGTACTTGGTTTATCTTAAAAAAAGAGAAAAAAAGGAATATATTGTTGTTCTACCACAAAAATACTTGGAGTTGGTCTGAAAGAAGGTATCATTTGATTACCAGGAAGATAAAACGTAAAAATGTAGAGACATGATTATTACCAAAAATAATATTTATATAATAATGTTATAGAATCAACGACATTATCCATAGCTAGTTGGGTATGTCTTGTTTAGGGCACTTAGAATGTGAGCATGGATGAGAGTGTCTTCTTTAAAATAGGGAGTAATGAGAAGAATCTCCGGAGCACTTCATTCTCCCAAATGTTCTTCTTTGTATTTTCTTATTCTTAATTATTCCTCTTAATATAATAATTAAATAAATAAATATAGGTATTTTTCAATTAGGGTACATGTACTTGAAAATACAAATATATAGACAAATAGGATCCAATCCAAATCAAAACTAATGCAAGTTTGTCAAAGTAAAAAAACCTTAAAAGTTGAAGCACGTGAAGGAATCTCTGTCACGTGAGGTGCCATGAACCACGCAATTCTTTCAATTCCTTATTATCTATCTATCTACTATTATAATGGGTATAATAGGAGAAGGGGTTAGTGTCTACTGTTATTTTGTCAACACATGCAGCGTACGTGTCGGTTTTTTTTTTATCCTTTTTATTTCCCTCCCCATTTTTCCACGTGCAGCGCACGTGCATAATACTAGATTTTTTTAGGGTCCTTTTCATTCCCCTCCCCATTTTCCACACGTGCGAAAAAAAACACGTGCAGTGCACGTGTTGGTAGTTTTTTTTTTATCTTTTTCCTTCTTCCTCCACGTGCATCGCACGTGCATGATACTAGTAATTTATTATGAAAATTTCTATCCACATGGTCATGTTAGAAAATGTCCTAAATTTCGGTAATATTGTACACGTTTTTACTTTATATAGGCAACCCATACACCATATTTTTTACTTTAGTTTTGTAACTTAATTTTATTTCTAAGAAACATGTTAATAAACATCTCTAATCTTTAATATCTAATATTATAATGAGAGAGTTGAGGTTGTCATTTGTCAACATATAAACTCGTGCGTTGCACGTGCAACTCTAATTCTTCCATTAATTACAACAAATACAAACAAATAACAAAATTCCACCTATTTAATACGTACAAAGCACGTGCAAAACAATGATATAATATTTTTTAACACTAAATATACATATATGTTGCACGTACAACTTAAACTCTACTTATAAATACGTGCATTTTATGTACAAATTGTAGTTTTTCCTTCAAAATATTATTCCCAATTACTTGTCCAACTTCAAAACTATTTCTTAACACATATAACGCACATGAAAATCTTCTAATTCTTATCAAAACGTGCATCGTACATTAAATACTAGTTTATAATTAATGCTAAATGCATGTTACACAGGGATAATTTTTGTAACATATTTAGGTTATTAAGGTTTCGATTTTTAGAATTGTATTTCTATTTGGGTAGCTACAACTGATTGTTCGAAAAATAATTAAGATATGGGACTACGTGTTATGGAAAATTTCTTCTACCAAAGTGAACGGCTAGGGCCGAATTTTTGTATAAAAGTTGGAAGTTCAAAAAGGCAAAGACCAAGTAAGTAACTAGCTTCTGTCGAAATCAATGAGTTCACACCATATTCTATTGCATCACATGACAATTAGTCCTAAGTACCTTACTCAAAGCATCCCTTCAGTCCCTAGTTTCTCTTTGTCGGTTAGACCACAACTTTGATGTATTACTTGGTCAAGGAACTCATGCAGATCTGGCTCTGAATTGGGTCCCATTACTCAAACCACAAAAATTGGTCTATATACAGCCAATGAAGAGTCAACAACATTTACAAGGAGCCCAAAAAAAACAACTTAAGAAATGTTAGGATTGTGTCTTGAATACTCGTTGTTCAGATTAGAAAAATATAGGATGAAGCACAGAGGTCGAACCGTCGAAGTGAGTAGAACAGAAAACAGCAGCAGCAAGGTGCAGGCATAGTTGCAGTCGACTGTCTCAAGTTGCGGTCGAACGCACCCCCGACTGCTCGTAGTACAAGGATTGTCCGAAAGAGGTACGGTCGACCGGTCTTGTTGGACGGTCGACCGACCGCGGCGCTGTGTTCATTTTTTGGCTTTGATTTGTTAGGTCGTTTCAGCCCAATCTTCAACTCCATGTTAGATCGTGCGGCTCCTATTCAGTTACTTCTTTTCCAGGTTATATCGGACGACTGAGAATCAAGATTAGACCTAGGTTTCTCTCTATTCTTCTATATATATTGTAAACTCCTCCAATATGAGAAGTACTACTTCATAGATTTTTTTTCTCCATTGCAAAGAGAGGCTCGAGAGAGAAATAGTTCTTGGTGGGTGAGTTTAATTCATTGTATTAAGTGAATCAATAACTCCTTGTAATCTCCTCTAGTTGAATATCAGGTCTCCCTATATTTTTCTCCGAATTAAGCAAAAGCTAATCGGGATAAGTCATCGGTGTGTTTGTGTTAGTTTGGTGGATCTACTTGCTTGCTCAATTTATTCGTCTCATCTATTTCGACTTCTTCATTGCTCTATTAGTTCCGCTGCGACAATGGGCATTGGTTGACGCCTCATTCCCAACAACTGGTATCAGAGCTTCAGGTTGCCGAGTTCCTTGGTTAAGATGACAGGCCACAGTATTTTGAAGATCAAGCAGTTCGATGGAAAGATCAATTTCAATCTTTGGAAGACTGACATGTATGATGTTCTTATTCAAGAACGTTTGCAGTTAGCCGTTAAGAAGAAAAAAAAAGCCAACTGATATGAAGGATGACGGTTGGAAAGTTATTCGTGAAAGAGCCATAAGTCTAATCCAAGTATCCTTGGTGGACGAGGTCAAGTGCAGATTTCTTGAAGAAACTGATGCGGCGAGTTTGTAGGAAAAACTCATAGTTGACTACTCTGGTTCGTCGTTATTAGATCGGATGCATTGGAATAGAAAGTTGTTCCGTTTATCTATGAAGGATGGTACCGATCTCCAAGAACACATTACAGAGTTCAATAAGGTATTATCTGAACTTAAGGCAATCAACACAGATATGTATGAGGAAGATAAAGCTTTCAACCTGATATATTCACTGCCAAATTCGTACGAGCCTTTGATCACTACCATGCTATACGGTAGATCTACCAAGGAGAGTATTTCGGTAGATGGTGTAATAAAAGTATTGAAGAAAAATCAACTTCGGAAGGAGACTCAGAAATCATCATCTATTCCTACAAGTTGTCTAGCAGTGGATGGTCCTTCAGGAGAAAGACAAAGTGCTTTGCGAAAGGATTCGATCTATTGCCGATATTGCAAGAGGCCAGGGCATATCAAGAAAGACTGTTGGAAATTGCAGAATCAGGATAGCGCAAAGAACGGGAATTCAGCTGCTAATGTGGTTAGTGCCTTTGATTCAGGTGATTCATGTCTTCTTATTTCAAATTCTTTAAAAGTAGATTCTAGTTGGTTTCTTGACCTAGAAAGTTCTTCTCATATTTGCTCCAAGAGGGAGTTGTTTTCTACTTATACGTCTACGACGGGGCGTTGTGTGATAACGAGAACTGGGGAGATTTGTGAAGTAGTAGGTGATGGAACAGTTGAGATGAAGATGCCAGGTTTAAATATGTTCACTTTAAGGGATGTTTTGCATATTCCTCTGCTGAAACGGAATCTGATTTCCTTGGGATCTCTTGATGCACGGGGCTACAGGTACACAACTCGAGGTGGAGTTCTGTCTGTTTTTCACGGTCGTCATAAGGTGATTAGAGGTATGAGAGTGGTTGAGCCAAGCCAAAACAATCTCTACAAAGCTTTGAAGAATCCGAAATACTTGCGCAAGTATTGCTTCTTTTCCCGTTATTCCCGCAAGCTCAGCTAGTTTGCCGCAACTACGTTTGAATATTGTCGAGAGGTGGAGAAAAACTAAGTGTAGATGGAGTTCGTGCGGAGTTTGGCAACTTCGTGAGTACATCTACGGAGGTGTACCCTTGAAGGGGTATACTAGAATTAGTGAGATTGAGTAAAGACATTTCAACTAGAAGAATAAACTATTGTTCTAAGTTTTCATTGCAAGTGAAATTTATTAGAGTTTGGAGATTAGTAACACATCGTGTGATAGCACTCGTATGCAATCCAAGGTGGAGTTTGTTAGAATTGTGTCCTGAATACTCGTTGTTCAGATCAGAAGAATGTAAGATAAAGCACGGAGGTCGAAGCGTCGAAGTGAGTAGAAGGAAAAATAATAACAGTAAGGTGCAGGCATAGTTGCGGTCGACTGTCCCAAGTTGCGATCGACCGCACCCCCCGACTGCTCGTAGTACAAGGATTTTTCAAGAGAGGTACGGTTGACCGGTCTTGTTGGACGGTCGACCGACCGCGACGCTGTGTTCGTTTTTGGGTTTCGATTTGTTAGGTTGTTTCAGCCCAATCTTCAACTCCAAGTTAGATCGTGCGACTCCTATTCAGTTACTTCTTTTCTAGGTTATATCGGACGGCTGAGAATCAAGATTAGACCTAGGTTTCTATCTATTCTTCTATATATATTGTAAACTTTTCCAATATGAGAGGTAGTACTTCCTAGATTCTTTTTCTCCATTGCAAAGAGAGTCTCGAAAGCGAGATAGTTCTTGGTGGGTGAGTTTAATTCATTGTATTGAGTGAATCAATAACTCCTTGTAATCTTCTCTAGTTGAATATCAGATCTCCCTATATTTTCTCCCGGATTAAGCAAAAGCTAACCGGGATAAGTCATCGGTGTGTTGTGTTAGTTTGGTGGATCTACTTGCTTACTCAATTTATTCGTCTCATCTACTTCGACTTTCTCATTGCTCTATTAGTTCCGCTGCGACAACGGGCATTTGTTGACGTCCCAATCCCAATAAGAGAAACACCAATGCGGAATTAGCAAGGTGCACATCGACTTCCCAAGGGTTTTCATTAAGGGGTGGTTAGTTTGGGTATAAAAGTGCAGTAAGAAATCAATTTCTGGTAGTCTGAAGATTTCTTTCTCCTACAATATAATTTATAGTTTGAATATATTTTACAAGTAACAAACACCAATAAGCTGCTCTACCTGTAAAATAAATATGATAGAGTAACCAGTTGTCTTTAGAATTCATTACAAATATAATTTCGTTTAGCCCTTCTTTTTTTTTTTTTTTTTTTTGGTGGGGGGGGAAGGGTACTGCCGGGGTGGAAGTTTTGAAAAAGACTATAATAAATTAGCTTAATTTATTTTTGTGCAAGACGATGATGATGTGTATACTGGTACCCTTCGCTACTTAACACTGGTCATGTTTATTCAGTTCCCTTATTATAAAGGCATTGAGAAATAAATAGAAAATCAGTTACACTCGTGACTTGATTAGCATAATCAAGAAACTCATCTACTTAGTATATACATGCACATCAAGAGAATGTCATGAAGTGCATGCATGTGGGCCCTTTCATTTATGAAAGAGAAGACTTAGCAATCTCAAACCATTTGGACAATCCAACAACCTAAGCTCATCCACAGTCATTTGCTATATTTATCAAATTTCAATATTTTGATAAACGAACGTTTGCAGTCGTTTGCTATTTTGTCATATTTTAACAAAATTGCTACAGTCCGTTCTCATATTTAAAAAAGGAATTGGTGATTCTCAAATTATAATGTCCCAATTTTTTTAAAATCGCATCAGACGAAACAAGTTGTTTCGTCCCGAATTATATATATATATATATATATATATATATATATATATATATATATATATATATATATATATATTAGAAAAATATCAGACAAAACTTGTTGTTCCGTCTCAGTTAAAAATAAATAAAAGATAAAAGAAATGGAAGAGACGGGACATGTTGTCCCGTCCGATCTCAAAATTGGACAAACGGAACAACATGTCCCGTTCGAAGAAGAAACCTGTCACTTTCACCCATTAATCCACTAATTAACACTCTAATCACACTATAATCACTATTTAGTAAGTATTTAATAAATATTTAGTATTATTTAAATCAATAATTAATTAACTAATTATTATCTAATAACTAATTACTATTTAATTAATCAAAAATACATTTTGGGACGGATGGAACATGTATTAAAAAAATAATTCTTTCTCATAATTTGAGAAACAAACCACTGTGGCAAAAGTCGCTTTTGCTATTTGCTATTTCTCATTTTGCCATATATTATAGCAAACGATTGTGAATGCTCTAATAAGGCTGAGCACGCTCACTTGATGTCTCCTCCTCATTGCGAGTGCATCGGTTCAACTGATATAATTAAACCAAAGGAAGTACATATATGCTGGTGATAATGGTCTAAATCACAGCAAATCAAAATCATATGATTTCAACATGTACATATCTTAAAGCTTCTACAGACATATTAACAGTAACAAAAATCTTTAACAGGTCTAGGCCCTCTTCAGATTTATTAACGAGACATGGACCGTTTTCAAGCCCATGAAAAGCGACTGGGCCCACTAGGAGAGACACCCAGCCCATCAGGATTGTTAGTCAAATATTTATCCCTAACAAGACAGAAACTGATTCTATCTTTTAAACAGGAGAATCAACATGAGATAACAGATTCATATCATTCTCCTAACTATTTCTCGGACCTATAAATACCCTCCTCCCTCTCTCAGCCAGAAGGTAATCATCAATTCCTCTCTCAAACTGTAACACCCCGAATTCCAAAATACGGTAATTCGTAGCACAACAGGATCTTTACTTCATTTCGTACAATTTTACAAGGAATTTAAAAACTTTGTACAATACTGTTCTTTTATATCAACGCAGCAGAAAATTAAAGATTACAATATAACACATGTACAATTTAGCCATCAACATTTAAAACAGTCGTTACACTACAACGGAAGAAGTATTCACCGGCACTTTTTTAGGGTTTCCCCGGCGTTTTTAAATGCCGGTGATTATGCTACAGGCATTTCAGTGAACGCCACAACAAACGCCGGGGATGCGCGTGCCGGGGATTTCTGCCATAATACCCCCGACGTTTTGGAGAAATGCCGGTGTTTTGAATTGCCCGGTGTTGTCGACGCGCCGGTGTAGAATTCTTTTAATATTTTAAAATTATTAAAATTAGGCAACCCCGGCGTTTTGAAAACGCCGGGAAATGTTTTTTAAAATTTTGAATTATGCTATTCCAATTTGTTTTTTATTTTTTAAAACATATACCGGCGTTTTCCAAATGCCAGTGTATAGCTTCGTTTTTTTTTGGGTTTTGAAACAGAATTTCATTTTTTTTGGGGTTGAAAACCTGTATATTATTTCCTTTTTTGCATCAAAAAAATTTGTAGTAATTTCCAGTCATCCACAATAACACAATAAAGAATATAAAAAACAAAATTCATTATATATATATTTTCCAAGCAGCAACAAATACAACTTAAGAAGTTTAAAGTTCTACAATCTAAAATCCAGAATTCAACGTTTCTTACACAAGTATCAAGTTACATATAACTCGGTTAAAAGGTTCTAACAAGTTTCACCATACAAAATAATTTGAACATCAAAAAAGACTAAAAAAAGACTATTGGAGTTAGTAGATTCTCTTAATCCGTATGCCTCCTTATGTCCTCATTGCTTCCATCATGCTCACTTCGATTCTCTGGATTGGCTCGACTTGAAGTAGTTGGAACTTTATTTTGAAACTGTGTAAGTCACACATTAAAATATAATTAGCAAGGTAATTATACATTAAACTAATGAATTTAGAACATAAAACTTAAAGAGCATACTTTGTTCACAACAAAAGATCTCAAATATGAAATACAACTTGCAATATAATCAAATATACTATGCACATAATGTTCCTATTGTTAACTCCCTCCTCGTTTCAATCGCCTAAAAGAAGGAAATCATGAAGGCAAAAGTTATGTTATTTGCACATAATGTTATGAAGGTTACTTTAAAAGTTTAGTTACCTGAGAATGAGTAAGCTGCTGGACGATATTATCATTGCCTACTCTCATTTTACGAGTTGACAAGGCTAACTTTAAATTCTCAATATCACATCCAATAAGTTTGGCAACACTTAATGCACCTAGGAGAAACAAAAAGTTGATTAGCCAAAGAATTGACAAACTTTCATACAAATGAAAGAAGCCAGCATGAAAGATAAGCAAGATCTTGGAAAGAAATAGATTTCTATATAAGAAATACTTAGCACCAAAAAGTGAATGACAAAATTCTTTAAGAAAAAGATAAAAGCTTGCAAACAGTAACAAGCATTTCTTTCTTTCATAAGTTACTATCTGTATCTATATCTAAAGCTCTTTAAAAATTCAGCCAAATTACAATCTTATAATTGTTATTATAATCTATGTTTATGTACGTATGCACTATCTAAGTTACTACCATGTATATATGTTTAAAACTCTTTAACAACCAAATTACAATTGTATATTTTTCATCAGAATCTATGCTATGGCTTCTTAGCAATGATTATGGTTCACTTTCCCAACCCATAGATCTATAAATCAAGTGGGGATCAAAGCCTGCGAGCCTATATTCTAATATTACTACTGTACATGTATAATTGAAATATTTTTCATGATATTAGTAAATTTTTTATGTTGAAACGAAATGTTTTAACATATGTAAAACTACGTCATCAATACAAAAAAGTTGAATATACTTGTTCCAAAATTGAGCAATTGCTAGCTTTTTGAAGTTTGAGTCATTCAATGGAGTACAACCAAAGATGCGAGTCTATATTCTAATTAGATATATATCTGTACATGTATAATAGAAATATTTTCCATGATATTAGAAAATTTGTGAGGTTGAAATGAAATGTTTTTAACATATTCTTTTTTTTGATTAATAGATAGAATCCTTACAGGATTCCAACCAAAATATTATAAGAAAACCAAATCCATAGTTTAAAGCATACAAAGATAGAAGCATACTGGTGCTTAACAAAAAGCACCCAAAACAACAGAACATAAGTCTGTAAATTGTCGTATGATTTAAGAAAGTGCTATGCATGTGGGATGTAAAAATAATTATGATTTAAGAGAAAACGGTAAGTGATAGATCTTATTTACATAGACATTCAAAATGAGCAGCATAAAGAATGAGTGGCAATGCCATTATTATAAAAAATAATTAGCAATAAGCAAAATAATACGAATGGGTATTGGAGGGTATGAGAAAGTGCTTGTTATTAAGAAACACTTTCTTTAAGTTTTATTTATTACCAAAGAAGGATTGTATTGATTGATATATTTCGAGATACAAAAAAAAAAGCAATCACAAGCTGAAAGCATTCAGACTCTTTAGACTGCATATAGAAGCTTAGTGAAGGCTTACCTTCATCCTCTACTACTTTGACGTGGTTCTCATTATCAATCACCACAAAGGAGATGTTACCCAACCATAAAACTGCAGCAAGCATGGCAAAAACAATATCCTGGTCACCTTTGCTGATATGAACGACATTCATAGCTTCCTGAATAATAGTCAAAGTGAACAATGATCATCATAGTCGTGACGAACAAACCATCAAGTTGGAATTTACAGTCTATAATGTGAACTTTATATGGTAACTAAAAAACGTAAGAAGATTTATATATTACCAATACAGCTTGAAATCTTGCAGCATCATCCACCCCAGCAATAGAGAAACAATTACTCTACTTTAGATACTTGTACTCGTTCACATGTTTCAAATTCAAATTTTCTATATTTCAAGATGAAAATAAAATTAGCACGCAGATAATGGTGTCAATATGAAAAGCCAAGAAAACAAAATTAACTTTTTTGTCCTGTTCTCTATAACTAGTGAAAAAGATCGACTATAAAGTACATTATTTACTGCATTATATATTTAGACAGGGATCTAAAGGAATAAGGAAAAAGATTGAAAAATTAAAACTATAGATAACTAGCACCATTGTGGATGGACAATAATAAATAATAAATAATAAAAAATGAAGCATGGGGGGCTTATGTGTACATGGTAGAGTAAGACAGCACAAAAGGGAACAATCATTACCTCGAAGATATGAAGGAGCACCAGCACAGAGCTGATAAAATATGTGATATGAACGTTCACCTTGAGCACATTGGACAACTCTCGACTGCAAATTTAGCAGCATAATTCAAATAAATAATGGGAGAGTAAACCTACATTATGAAACAACGATTAATAAGACTAGCCATTTACCTTCTCCAGTAAAACTGCTCATAAAGTTATTTGCATTGGTATAAACAAAAAGATAAAAAAGTTCAGGTCAAAAGTCAGTTTAAGGGTAAAGTAATTTATTAGCACCAAAATTCTCAAAAGGGAATCTGTGAGACCCCGTATTTCTAAAAGAGTATATATATATATACTAGTATATGGATAGTATATATATAGTATAAGAAAGAAAAGAATAGAAAAGGATGGATGGTGACGTGGCTTGGAAAAGAAAGAAAAGGAAATGAGTAGTTGATTGTGGACTATAGAAGATCCTATAGGAATTAATGGTGTGATGAGCCTATAAGATGATCTATGGGGCTATAGATGGTATTAAATGAATGAAGGAATGGAAGTGTGTGCTGGTAAGTGTGCGTGTGGGTGGTGTTGACCGGGTTTGACATAGGGGATTAATCCCACATCGGCTATAGAAGGGAAGAGAAGTGAGAATATATTAGGAAAAGCCAATGATAAGGGGTACCTAACGTCCAGACACCCTTTTGAGGCAGCCTGTGGTGGGCGTGGCTAGAATTTAGTTAATTGTGTGCGTACGAGTTGAGTGCGGGGCGTTACAGATGGTATCAGAGCCAACTTCCGACATCGAATGTAGGACTTGTATATAGGAAGTGTGTATATATATAGTATAAGAAAGAAAAGAATAGAAAAGGATGGATGGTGACGTGGCTTGGAAAAGAAAGAAAAGGAAATGAGTAGTTGATTGTGGACTATAGAAGATCCTATAGGAATTAATGGTGTGATGAGCCTATAAGATGATCTATGGGGCTATAGATGGTATTAAATGAATGAAGGAATGGAAATGTGTGCTGGTAAGTGTGTGTGTGGGTGGTGTTGACCGGGTTTGACATAGGGGATTAATCCCACATCGGCTATAGAAAGGAAGAGAAGTGAGAATATATTAGGAAAAGCCAAGGATAAAGGTACCCAACGTCCGGACACCCTTTTAGGCAGCCTGTGGTGGGCATGGCTAGAATTTAGTTAATTGTGAGCGTACGAGCTGAGTGCGGGGCGTTACAGAATCCAAATATTCTTCTTACAAGTTTGAATGTTGGCTCCACATATCTTTCCAGTTGAGCTAAAATGAATTTCAATCAACTTGCCCTGCATCCTTAGAGAAAAGGAGACATCAGAAGAATCCAAAATATAAACATAATCCTCAGCAAAAATTCATATTCATGAGCAAAATAAATATGCATGTACATTGGTCTGGGTGGATATGACTGTTTTGAAAAAAAATGAGATCAATTAAGCATGTGCAACAAATACAAATGAGGGCAAATAGTTTAGGGAGTCATAGAAATTGTACTCAACAAATACACGAGGGATGCATTGGCAAAGTCTTTGTATGCTAGAATATAAGTGGGTTAAGAACTTATGTTTTATGCATATTACATATATAAACTGTGCTACTCTACATGATCCCTGTCTTAAATCAATGTTAGTCTCTTTCATTTTTTTGCTGGATGCAGTTGGTTTAGGTAATTTCCAAACTAATCCATGTGCTATATGTACAAAAATTTCACAATGCTGTACTCTAACTATATAAAATAATCTCTATTTTATTATTACAACATTTGAAATCTATAGGTGACAATATTATAACTATAGCTGTAGTATGAGTCATCTCTAATATTATAACTACAAAGGTGGAGTAATGCAAAGTGTCAATGACTCAATATAGATCATTAACTATTGACCATCCATTACAAATCAGTGACTCAATATAAATCTTAATCACACCTTACTTTCGCGTGCATTGCACCTACTAATTAGCTAATATACTAGCTAATATCATAAACATTTTAATGGGAGAGTTGAGATTTGTAACAAAAATTTCCTAAACATACTAGTTCCTCATGATTCCATAATTCCTAAAAATGAAATGCAACTAATATTAGAACTCCTACATACCCTTTATGTATAAATCAGAAAAGAAACAAAATATAACAACAAAACCTAACTAAACTACAAACCGTAATTAAGAAATCCACAAATTTAGCAAACCCTAAACAGTCAAAATTCCTCCACAAGATTCCATAATTCCTAATTACTCATTCACACAATCCCAATTACAAATAATTTTATTCATAAATTTTTTTTTAACCAAAAGTTATAAATAATTATACTACCTAACGGCAGGAGAGGAGGACAGCAGGAGCGAAACGTAGGAGACGACGGCGGGAGCACGGCGGAGGAGACGACGGCATATGTTGGAAGGCGGGAACGGATTCCGTTGGAGAGAGAGAGAGAGAGAGAGAGAGAGAGAGAGAGAGAGAGAGAGAAATAACAAAGAAAGGGTTTAGTAAAAGGGTAATTGGGGAAATAGGAGGCGGCGGGGGTAAAAAAAAAACTCAAAATGGCCGGCATTTGTTTAATAAACGCCGGCCTTTAACATAATAGCCCGGCGCTTATTAAAAGCACCGGTGTATGTTTACGTTTTAGCTTCCCCACGAAAAAACACATTTATACCCCGACGTTTCCCAAAACTGCCGGGGTATAAATGCCGCTAAATATAGTTTTTGTTGTAGTGTTAGCTTCAAATTCATCTTTAAGACTTTGCCAATCCAAGCCATGCATTGAACACTGTAGGCACGTTAGTTTCATACAACTGACGCAGAACTATAACGGCGATCCTCGCTATGCTATAATATTGCGACTCACTTACTTTAGCAACCACACACTTGAATGCATATTAAAGCGTAAAAGAGTGACTATCCTAAACATGTCGGTGTATGCAATGGCTTAATTCCTAATGCAGATGTTCACGCTATGATGATACTAATGCATACTTGTTCGGATTTTATGCATCTCATACTGCATAGGTCCAAGGGCAAGCACCATACGTACTCCACATTAAAGGGTTTAATCCCTTTCCATGAGTTACTACTATGGTGACTAAAGTAAGGTTTAAATATTTTGTAAGTATTAAGCCCACGCCCCGATAATTTCAGAGATGAATCCCACAACGTCGATGAGTTGGGGAAAACTCCCAATCACACCTCGATAATTCCAGGGAAACCATTCTCACACCGCAAGCTATGGCACTTCAATTGCCCCAAAACACCCCATAAGCGTTGCCTCGATCCCGATAATTCCGAAGATGAATCCCACACCACCGATGAGTTGGGAAAAACTCCCAATCACACATCGATAATTTCGGGGAAACCATCTTACACCGTAGACCAACTGAGGCTCTCATACTCATGTTTGCCCATACTTCATCACATCTTCCCTTAGTGTATGTCCTTATGTTTTAGTTTTAGAAGAATCATCACAACCTAGAACTAGCTTACCCCACCGGACTTAAACCAACACGAGAGACAGTCAGCCCAAACTAGCTACTTCTCAAGAGATACTCAACCCACACTAGTTAGTTCTCAAATTTCATTAATCATAACTGCCGATTTCTAAGGGTCTCGCCTAGCCTCTAGATTCCCACAACTATCTCATTCTAGAGATCAATCAGGTTATATCTAACCTCAACATAAAGATCTTTATCATCATTTCTTCTTTATCACTTTTGAATTCTTATTCATTAAACTTCTTTTATTCAATCTTTTATCAAAACATTCAATTTCTTATATTCACATTCTATATTAATTTTCCAAATCAAATTTCTCATAAATAATACTCTTTAAGTAATCAATCAACTAATCACTTTCATGATACTAGATCAACACAATCTTTTCTCCTGCTTGGCTTCAAGCTTATTAAATTTCTTCGATTAAAAACATCACTTTTTAATACACATTTTACTTAACAATTTATTACTAAATCTCCTTCATTCTTAACTGTCATTTTGATTTGTTTATAATAAGTTCATAAAACCTTTAATTCTTTATGTCTCCTTTATTTTTAAATTGAACTCAACTCAATATATTGAAGAACGATGACTTTAAAAACCCTAAATATAAACTAAAACAGTAAGAAATATTTTTAGATGTTCCCATAATATTTTAAAATATTTATATAATTTTTTTCGAATTTAAAAACTCAAAGGAACTCAAAAACTAATAAAAAGATGCACAATTGTGCACACACATATTCGAACCCAAGACCCCAGACCCAGAGCGCCACGTGGCAGCGCTACGTGCATTAGCCCCCGTGCTAGCCACGAAGGCCAAGCACCACTTCTAATTGTCCATGGGTTTAATTGTTTTTAACTCAAAACTCTCTGTTTCTCTTTAATTTTAATCTCATTCATTTTACAAATTTTATTTGACTTCCCCCAATTTAATTGTTCACAAAAATATATCTACAAGTCCCCAAAATGTTTATATACTGATTTTAACCACAATAAAATTATTTATGCATACATATTGTAAATAGTGATTTTTAGAAACAACATAAACATGTAATTTGATTTTATTAGCAAATTACCTATTTTCTTCAAATTAATACTACTATTTTATATCTATAAATCTCTAGAATTGTTATTTTACTGACTTTATTCATATTAATGAAGATTTAACCTCACTTTTCCCAAATTAGTCATTGCTTTCTCTTATAAGAATTAAAACACATACTACAACTAGATAATTGTTCTACCAACATTAATGCATCTTTTCTTTTATTCTACTATACTCATTTCCTTCCCCAAAATGTTTCTCTAATTTTTTCTTTCTATTTATCCACATTTCATACACATTTTTAACCAATTTGTAAGAGACACAAAATTCATGCAATTCAATCAAGTTGATCATTAATGCCCAATAACTCTACACATTCCTTTAAATAATTCTTCTCAATCATAATCTACCAATTAAATAATGTAACTTCTCATTAACATACAATGAATTCTATAATCTTCTACCATTAGCAATCTTTATTACTACAACATGCATCAATTTAACTTGTAGAACTCATTAAACTAGTAAAATTAAATCACAAAACATCTAATCATGCTTTTTATATTATCTAGAAAGTAAGAATAGACACTCACCAAAAATGTAGAATTTTCCTAGTAGATTGAACTCCAAAAGCCTCCAAAAATTCAACAGAAGCCAGAAAGAAACTCCTTCTCTCCTTGAATTCCCAAAATGCACACAGCAAGCACAGCCACTTCTTGTTTTGATTTTGATTTATTTTTTGATTAATGAAATGGCTTAGTGGAGAAGGGGTTATTATAAGGGATTAATTTAAGTGGGTAGTTATTATAACTAATAGCCCATTACCTCCTCCACTAATCCACTCTCTCTCTCCCACCCAGCAAGTCAGTCGGCCTCTCCCTTTAGAGTGTGCACATTGCACGTGTGCACGTGCACGTGCTTTGTGTACACTCACAAAGATTAATTATTTATATTTATTGAATAAAAATGTGTGTGTGGGTATTACACATGACAAGTAGTGTATGTTTTTATTTAATTAAAATTTTGTGGGCTTTAAAAACAATTTTGGGCCTATGGATTTTTATAAAAAATATATATATAATACAAAGTGCAATTATTAAAGTGAGAAGAAAAATGTGCATTACTTCTTAGAAAATTTTTGAAACAAAATGCACATAAAATTTTACGTGCGATGCACATGCAAAAAATATTAAAATTTATTTGACAGAACAAAAAAGTCAAAATACAAACATGTATATTTAATATTGTTACGAATATTTTACGTAACATAAAACATACGTAATCGACACGTGTATTGAAAGCACGCGCAATATACGTAAAAACACAAAATTGAAAATTAATATTTGAGTTGGCTCAAAATTGGATAAGAATGAATTTTGAGAGAACAGAAAATATATAAACAATCGGAATATAAAATACGTATGATATTTATATAAAATATGTTACGAATATTACTCGTAACAGTAAAAAATATTTGTGCGTAACATCCGAGGGGCAAAATTGTCATATCCCAATTTTGGGGGGTGTTACACAAACTCTCTTTTCTCTTTCTGATTCTGACTTAAGCGTCGGAAGGTCTGTCGCCGGGGCTAACCCCGGTATGTCAGGCTTTTTACAAGTCTATTGACCGCTTCAGCAACCGTCAGATTCAGATCAAGGCACTCTTTCAACGATCCAGATCCAATCTCAGGAGCTCTAACCACTTTTTATAACGACGATGAAAGGTTATATCTTTAATAGTTTCCTTCAAACTATAAACTCACTATCGGTTTACTCCTACACCAAAATATGCAGCAACAGATTAGCATCGTTTGTGGAAAACTAGACAGATCTACATCAAAGATCAGACTTACCGTCATACCACCGAAGTTAAGAGAGAGAGCAGCAGCCTCAAGCCGTCTAGCCAACCCTCTTCGTCAACAAGCTCCTCTTATGGAGGACCATATTCCTCCTTATCAGTCGGATCCGCCCCAACCGCCTAATCAAGATTCTATCAACGGCGAGGCACCGGGAGGCTCTCCGACAAAGCCATCATGAATTGCGCCATGAACAACACCCTCTACACGACCATGTCTTAGTCCATAATGCTTCCAGTGACTCGATAACCTCGCGAGGTCCTTGGGGGTCAAGAGATCTCTGCAAATCATCAATGCCAGACAATAGGGGACTGATCTACGGATTCGTTTGGACAAGAGGTGAGCACGGAGCGAGGCCTCCCAATCACAACGTCAGGAGAATCGAGAAGCAACTCTCCCCAAAGGCAGAGATCAAAGAACTCCTCTCATAAAGGGCGCACTGCAGAAAGAATCCCGACTCGTGAGAGTCGAAAGCATCTTAAGAGGATCAAAGAGAAAGAGTCCCCAACCACTAGGGCCAAAATGGAAAACTTCAAGCATGACATCCTCCGAGCTATTTGAGATACTCATGATCAGGGTCAATGGTCAAGGAGCAGCCACTATACTCATTCAAGAAAAGAAGAATCCAACGAATCAACTAGATCCAAGGGGGAGGAAAACCAAGTCCTTCGCCGCATTCGAGAAGTAGAGGATTGCCTGGAACAGATAAAGCAAAGTATTTTCTGCCGGCAAAAATGACAAAGTTAAGGAATAACATTACCACATTTACTCAATTTGAGAATGAATCTTTTTATGATGTGTGGGAGATGTATAAAGAGTAATTGAGAAAGTGTCATCATTATGAACTTCCGAAATAGCTGCAAATCTAAATATTCTATAATGGTTTGGGAGTTACAAATCGGTCTATGGTAAATGCAGTAGCTGGAGGAGCTCTTATGAGAAAAACTCATGAAGCGGCCTATGAGCTTTTAGAGGAGATGACATCTAACAATTACCAATGGTCTTCAAAGAGAGCAATGCTTAGAAAAACAACTGGAGTTTATGAGCTTGATCCTATTACTACATTAGCTGCAAAAATTGATATTCTATCAAAACAATTAGGTAATATGAATATTAATACCATTCAAACTAATATTATTTGTGATTATTGTGCAGTAAACCACTCAAGTATTGAGTGCCAAGTGAGAAATCCATTTGCTCAACTACATTCCTATCAAGAAAATTACCTGTCCAACTTTTAACATCAAAACAATCTTTATTCGAACACATATAATCCAGGATGGAGAAATCACCACAATTTTTCTTGGAACAACAATAAAGGAGCAATTAGACTTCCTCAAAACTTTTTACTACAAGAAAAGAAGCCGATACTTGAGGGAGATGTTCATGCAATACATGCAAAAGATAGATTTGGTGATCCAAAATAATGCAATTTCAACCGGTGCTTCAATTCGTAACCTTGAGACTTAGATTGGTCAAATTTCAAATATTCTTACAGAGATGAGAGCAGGAACCTTACCCAGTAACACCGTGACCAATCCTAAGGAGCATGTCAAAGCAATAACACTAAGAAGTGGGCGAACAATTGAGCAGACACGAGAAGAAATTGTCAAACAAAATATGGTTGAAAGGCAAGATGAGTTCGAGCCAATTTTGGAGGAACAAATGCAGCAGGTGGCCAACAACCATGTTGGCAATTCTAAGAAGATTAAAGGGGCTTCAAACCTCACGGTTTCTAGGAAGTTTAATTCTGAAACTTATCCTAATTCATCTTATGATCCACATATTGCTTTTCCGCAAAAACTTAAAAAGAATAATCTCGAAAATCAATTCTCTAAATTTTTAAGTATTTTTAAGAAATTGCATATTAATATTCTTTTTATGAAAGCTTTAGAACATATGCTTAAATATGCAAAAAAAATTTAAGGATATTTTATCAAACAAGCGGAAGTTGGAGGAGCATGAGATGATGATGCTAACCTAAGAGAGCAGTGCAATTTTACAAAAAAAGTTGTTTCCTAAACTGAAAGATCCAAGGAGTTTTCCAATTCCTTGCACTACTGAAAATTCTTACTTTGATAAAGTTTTATGTGATTTAGAAGCAAGTATTAATCACATGCCTTTTCTGATTTTCAGAAAACTTGGTATTGGAGAAGTAAAGCCTACTACAATTTTTTTACAATTGGCGGACAGATCTATCGAGTACCCAAGAGGGATAATTGAAGATGTTTTGGTAAAGGTAGACAAGTTAATTTTTCTAGTTAATTTCATAGTACTTGACATGAAGGAAAATGAAAAAATTCCTTTGATTTTTGGGCGACCTTTTTTAGCTACGAGGAGAGCTTTGATTGATGTCCAACAAGGAAAACTTATTTTGACGGTTGGGGATGAGCAAGTAACGTTTGATGTCTTAAATCCATGGAGTTTCCTGCCAAAATTTACTCATGTTTTCAAGTTAGTGAAATTGATTTAGTTATGGGCGAGACACATAGGGCTGAAGTTGAAGAGTTACCTGTAAAAGTGTGTTTAACAAATTCAGCAACTCGTGAATCTGAGAAAGAAAATATTTTGGAATATGTTAGGTATTTGGAAGTTGTACCATCAATTCATCTTTCTTCTCAGCTAAAATTCAAAGATGTGGGGATATCAAAGACGTTGTCTTGAAGAAAGAAACGACTCAAACTCGAGTTTAAACCACTGCCATCTAATTTGCGGGATACACAGAGGAAATATAATCCACACATGAAAGAAGTTGTTAGAAAAGAGGTTCTTATGTTGTTGGATCTTGGCAGCACATAACCATCTCAGCTACCACGTCCAATGTTGTTGAATTTGATACTATTTTTATTAGTTGCAAAATTATCATGAACTAATTTAATTTTTCTAGGACTTCGATATAGCCTAGTTTTGAAAACACAATTTGAAATTCATGTTATTTTATTCTTCTACTTTCCATGGTTGTATGTTTAATTTTTTATCTTAATGCGTGCAATTATTTGACCAACTATTATTTGAATTATTGAATCATTGGGGATGCCGAGAGGTAACTTGTGATTTATAACTATAAAATTGAACATCAACGACTGATCAAAATTAGAGATAATTTACTGCGATTAATGTGACTATAAAGAAATTCATAAACTTAATGAATCTTCAATTAATTAAATTTTCATAGAGATATGACGAATTGTTAGTTGGAGATATGTTTGGTGTTATTCGAGAGAAGGCATTGAATAATTAGGGGATTTTGGTCTACAACTTAGAAAAGTAGAGTTTTTAGTTACATGGAATTATGAATTGTGTGAGATTAACTAGGTGAAATTAAAAGCCCTAGAACTAGTTTTGCTATGAGTAAACCCTAAACTTTTAAATTTTCATTAATTTTAATTAGTTTAGTTTTAACTTTAGTTTAATGTAATTTATTTGCTACTTTTTATCAAATTTTTGATTCTCCAAATAGTAGTTAATCTGGTAAATTTTGGTACTCAATAAAATAATTATCATTGTGGATTTGACACTCTTTTCTTTCAAACTATACTACTTTTTGCAATTTTGTGTGCTTGCATCCATCAACAACTCGTTGACTCCAAACAACGAGTTTGACACCTTGCTCACTGCTCGAGCTCCATCAACAACTCGTTAACCCCATACAACGAGTTCAATGCCTTACTCTCTGATCAAGCCCCGTTAACAACTTGTTAGCTCCATACAATGAGTCCAATGTCTTACTATCTGCTTGAGCTCCGTCAATAACTCGTTAACATCATACAATGAGTTTCATGCCTTGCATTTTGCTCAGCTCCGTCACCGACTCGTTGACTCTGTACAATGAGTTCAACACCCCGCTTGAGCTCCATTCAACGAGTTCGACGTATTTCTCACCCCTCGAGTTCCATTAATAACTCGTTGACCCCATACCACAAGTTCAATATCATGTCATTCGCTCAAGTCCTATCAACAACTCGTTAGCTCTAGACAACGAGTTCAATGCCTTGTTCTCTGCTTGAGCTTCGTCAACAGCTTGTTAACTCCGTACAACGAGTTCAATGCCTAGCTTATTCGCTCGAGTCCTGTCAACAACTCGTTATCTTCATACAGTGACTTCAATTCCTTGCTCTTTGCTCGAATTCCATCAACTACTCGTTAACTCCGTACAACGAGTTCAATATCTTGCATTCGCTTGAGCTCTGTTTACAACTCGTTAGCTTCGTACAACGCATTCAATGCCTTGTTCTCCGCTCGAGCTCCATCAACAACTCGTTAACTACATACAATGAGTTCAACGCATTACTCTCCGCTCGAGCCCCGACAACAACTCGTTAACTCCATACAACGAGTCAAATGCCCTACTCTCCGCTCGAGCTCCGTCAACAACTTGTTAACATCATACAATGACTTCCATGCCTTGCACTTTGCTCGAGCTCCATCAACGACTCGTTGACTCCGTACAAAGAGTTCAATGCCCCGCTCTCTGCTCGAGCTCCATCAATAACTTGTTGAATCCAATCAACGAGTTTGATGCCTTGCTCATCCCACGAGTTCCATCAACAACTCGTTGACCCCATACCACGAGTTTAATGCCCTGCTATTCTCTCGAGTCTTTTCAACAACTAATTAGCTCCATACAACGATTTCAATGCTTTGCTCTCTGCTCAAGGTCCATCAACAGCTCATTAACTCCGTACAAAGAGTTCAACACCTCGCTCATTTGTTCGAGTCTCATCAAAAACTCATTAGCTGCATAGAACAAGTTAAAAGCCTTGCTCTCTGCTTGAACTCTGTCAACAACTCATTAACTTTGTACATCGAGTTCAATGCCTCGCTCTTCGCTCGAGCTTTTTCTACAACTCGTTAGCTCCATTTCAATGCCTTGCTCTCTGCTCGAGTCCCGTCAATAGCTCATTAACTCCAAACAATGAGTCTGAATCTTTCCTCACCGCTCGAGTTCCATCAACAACTTGTTTGCTCCAGACAACGATTTCGACGCCTTCAGCACACCACTCGAGCTCCATCAACAACTTATTGACTCCAAATAACAAGTTCAACTGCCTGCTCTTCGCTCGAGCTCCTTCAGCAACTTGTTAACTCCATACAACGAGTTTAACGCCTTGCTCTTCGCACAAGCTCCAGCAATAACTCGTTAACTCCATACAACGAGTTCATCGCCTTACTCTCCGTTCGAGCTCCATCAATAACTCGTTATCTCCATATAACGAGTTCTACACCTTGCTCTTCGCACGAGCTTCGTCTGTAACTCGTTGACTCCATACAACAAGTTCAACGCCCTGCTCTTCACTCAGGCTGCATCAACAACTCGTTAACTCCATACATCGAGTTCAATGACTTGCTATTCGCTCGGGCTCCATCAACAACTCATTAACTCCATAAAATGAGTTTAACGCCATGCACTTCGCTTAGGCTCCATCGACAACTCGTTATCTCCAAACAAAGAGTTCAACACCCTGCTCTTCGCTCAGGCTCCATCAACAACTCGTTAACTTCATACAACGTGTCACGCCCCGCTTTCCAAAATACGGGAATACTAGCACATAACTGAGGCCCAGCGAATGATGCGAATACACCATTCATAAGTTGTACAGGTAACTCAACAACAAGATAATAACAAAACCACGAAGGCATATAAAATCACAATAGGATAACAAAAGTATATGACATAGTCCATAAAATAACCAACAACTGAAAAATACAAGTAGTTACGGGTCAAATATGCTCGGAATACAATAAAGAGTAGCATAAATAAAATATGAACTAAAGATAACATGATAATTAACAAGACTAAAACTTTTGATCAACAACACCTTCTGGTAATTCTCTTTCAGGCCTGCAAGTACATTATTACAAAAAGAAGAAACAAGAAGATACCTATTAATGCAAGTCACGGGCTGCAAGTGGTACAAGCTAAGGGAATAAGTACAAAACGAAACAAAAATAGGAAAAGAGAAAGGAACCAAGAATCATGTAATAGGAGAAATACAATATATAAATATGATCATGAACAAGACATTATGAAACAAGTGGCATGTATGTAAACAAGCAAGTAAACAAGTCAACATGAACATGTACCTGTAATTGGATCATGCAAGTGCACGTGTTAATCTCAAGTCTAATGTTTAATTTTATCTAGGTAGCACTTCATGCAGCCATACTTTTATTACATGGTTGCTACATACAATCAGTTATGTTTAGGCCTAGTTGTGGATTCTATAGGTCACATATTCGGGAAAACATGTCAATTATATCTTGTATCGAGATACGTGCAATATTGAACATGTAGAGTGCGAACTTGTAACGTGAACATGTAAATTGTATCTTGTATCGAGATACGTGCATGTGGAACATGTAGAGTGTGAACTTGTAACGTGAACATGTAAACTTGTAATTTGCAAACTTGTAACTTGTAACTTGCAACTTGCATCGGGAAACCACGAGCTCCCATCCGAGTACGCACTTCTATATTGCCCACTACTAGATCTTTACCCTTATACCCCGGCTTGTTACTTTTATTAATTTCAATCAACGATAACAAGATATCATATTTAAACTACTATCACAGGTAAAACAATCATGCACATAATAATGTATAATCCTAAGAGTACATGTGTGTATCAATTGTGTTCATGTAACGTATGTGGCAACAAAGTATTCACGATCATATGCGAACACAGGATCGACAGATTATGTATAGCAATAGATTTCAATTCGACTAAGAATACGAATTAGAGTCAAAGAATATACTTGCAGTATTTTTCAGAGGAAGTTTGTACGAGAACAAACGATTTTTACAAGAGAAGACTTGCCTGATAACTGACGACGATGATACCGAATACAAGAATAACGGGATCAGAATCCCGAATAGCAAAGCACGTGCAAGATACGTGGCAGCAACAACAGCAAACAGCAACCAATCACAAAAAACACCAAACGCCGGATCGGATCCCCCTTCACAAAAACACCAAACACCAACAACAAACAAACTCTGTCCAAAACAGCAAACACCTAACACAATCCTCCACCCCACAACAGCCAACCAGCAAAAGTAACCACTCACCTCTCTTCTCCTACCTTTCGACATAGAGAGAGAGAGAGAAAGAGAGAGAGAAAGAGAGAGAGAATGGGCGGGACTAGGACTCGGCGATGGCAACACAACCACGGTGAGGAGGCGGCATTGCGGTGCTGTGGTCGGGAAGTGACGCAACTGCGAGAGCGACGGCGACACGAGCGAATGCTCTGTTCTACTTGACGAAGTAGAGGAGGAGAACGGTGAGGGCGTCGTGGCTTCGACGACGCGACGAGGGGCTAGGAGGGTTCTCCGGTGGTTGCAGGGGTGCACGAAGGTAGCAACGGCGATGAGTTCGAGGGTTCGAGCGGAAACAGTAATGGTGAACAGTTGGGGCGATGGCGCTCAGGGCACGAGCGGATGAGAAGGGATGACGAGAGGCGAACGGGTGACGAGGAGCTGACTGGAGGAAGGAGGAGGGTGGTGGTGCGAGAGGGAAGCGCTCGCAAGGAGAAGATGGCAGAAGTCAACGAGACGAGGGGAAGGAGACAGTGGATGGGTTCTTAGAGGCTCGACTATGGCGGTGGAGTGGTGAGGCGAGCAGAGAAGGTGCGAGCAGCTACATCGGGGGCGTGGTTGTCGTGAGAGAGAAGGAGAGCGGGAGTAGGGTGTCGATGACGAAGAGGAGCAGGATGAAGAAGGAGGAAGACGGGGGGTTATGGAGTTACGGGAGGTGAAAAGTGGGGGAATGTGAGGGGATTTGTATATGGGTGGTTAAATTTGGGTAGGGTAGGATAATAGGTTAATGGGTTGGGATCCAATAGATATGGGTTTGGGTTGTAGAATTGGGCTTTATATTTGGGTTTCAAAAATTAGAATAAATAAGGATAAAAAGAATGTAAAATTAGGCTTCAAAAGAGTAGAAAATTTATATGGAAAATTTTTAAATACAGAATACAAGAAAAGAAAAAATACAAATCCGTATAAATGGGAACGGGGGTTACACAACAAGTTCAATGTCTTACTCTTCGCACAGGCTCCATCAGCGAATCATTAACTCCATACAAGGAGTTCTACGCCTTGCTCTTCGCTTGAGCTCCGTCAATGAATCATTAACTCCAAATGATGAGTTCAACAACCTGCTCTCCACCCGTGCTCCATCAACAACTTGCGACTCCAGATGATGAGTTCAATGCCCTGCTCTTCGCTTGAGCTTCGCAACAACTCTTTAACTCCAAACAACAAATTTAATGTCTTGTTTTTCGCTCGAGTCCTTCCAACAATCCCTTAACTTCAAGCAATATGTTTGTCGTCCAACGTTGTCTTAGAGTTTCATCTTCAAACTTGTTGGGCACAAACAACAAGGTCAAACGTCCAATTCCGTCTCAGAGTTGTCTCTACAAATTTGTTCAGTGCAAATGGCAAATTCAAACGTCCAACTTCATCCAAGAGTTGTCTCTATAAACTTGTTAGGATCAAACAACAAGTTCTACTTTCAACTTCATCTTAGAGTTGTCTCTCCAAATTTTTTGGGGACAAATAGCAAGTTCAAAAGTCCAACTCGGTCTCAGAGTTGTCTCTATAAACTTGTTGGTATCAAAAAGCAAGCTCTACGTTCAACTCTGTCTCAGAGTTCTCTCTAAACTTGCTGGGCACAAACAGCAAGTTCAAACGTCTAACTCCGTCTCAGAGTTGTCTCTATAAACTTGCTGCGATCAAACAGAAAGCTTTACATCTTAAAGTTGCCTCTACAAACTTTTTAGGTGCAAATGGTGAATTCTACGTTCAACTTCGTCTCAGTGTTGCATTTACAAAACTAGCTGGGTGCAAACAGTAAATTCAACATTCAACTCCATTTCAGAGTTTTCTTTATAAAATTGTTGGGATCAAATAACAAACTCTACGTTCAACTTCATCTCAGAGTTGCCTCTCCAAACTTACTGGGCGCAAACTGCAAGCTAAACGTTCAAATCCATCTTAGAGTTTTCTATATAAACTTGCTAGGATCAAACAGCAAGATTTACGCTCAACTCTGTCTCAGAGTTACCTCTCCAACCTTGTTGGGAGCAAACAGCAAGCTCTACGTTCAACTCCATCTCAAAGTTGCATCTACAAAACTTATTGGGCACAAACAATAAGTTTAACGTTCAACTCTGTTTCAGAAGTTGCCTCTACAAACTTGATGGGCACAAAAACTCATCTAACAAGACTCGTCTTACAATGAAATGCTTGAACGACAAAATAAGCGAACGAAACAACGCCTAACCGACGAAAGAGCAGTTCAACAAAACAAGCGGCAAGACGGTTGATTGACAAAACAAGCGAACAACACAGCGTTTGGTCGACAAAAGAACAATTCGACGAGGTAAACCGCTCAACAAACACTTAGTGGGCGAAAACTTAAGAGATCTTCAAACCAAACTCAACAAAATGAGTTAACAAGCACAAGAAGCAATGATTCATCAAAAAGATTCTGTTGATCCATAACCAAGGTTTATAAAATAAACTTTGTGTGTGTGTGTGTGTGTGTGTGTGTGTGTGTGTGTGTGTGTGTGTGTGTGTGTAATTCCATGCATGCATAAAAGAATCAAAACTGCATCTTTAAAGCAAGTTTGTGGGAATCGGAGCTCGATGGAAAGAACCCTTGTAACCACAAGGATACTTCATCTATATTCGAAGAAGTGGAAAAACCAAGAACCGGGAAAATCATGATACAATTAAAGATGAACAATGTGTATCCATGGGAAATGTGAGAAGTTGTGTGGTCAATAACTTGGGAGATGCAACCATACAACCCAAGCTCCGGAGATATCAATCTCAAAGCACAAAAGCGATCAAAATTCCAACACAACCCGAAAACAAGAGGGAAGCTCAGGATAAAACCTTAGCTCAATCAAACTCGAACTCCACATAGCACAAACTCAGCAAAACCCAACTGAACTCCAACTCCAAAGATAGAGCTTCAAACTCGATGCTCCAAAAACAAAGTTTCAAACCTGAAGCTCCAAACCCTACCTCCAACCCAGGTCAGTAAAGGTGTTGAAAACTGATTTGGGAAAATAATTATTCTTATTCTTGTTGTACTTTATTCTTTACTGTATACATCTATATATAACGATTACATTCTTGGAGGAGAAGAAAGTAGATTGAGAGAAGATTAAGGGGTGAGAGATTTGGGGAATCTGTTTCTTATAGATTAGGAAACAGAATATACATATTAGTAATTACTACATTTCAATACTCCCCCTCAAGTTGGTGCATATATATTGATCATGCCCAACTTGTCAACAAATTTCAAGAAGAGCCGACTTGAAACTGCCTTGGTCAGGATATCTGCGAGCTGATCTTCTGACTTCACTTTAGATATCTCAATGACTTTCTCATCCAATTTCTCTTTGATGAAGAATCTATCCACCTCTACATGTTCTGTCCTATCATGTTGAACTGGATTGACGGCAATATCACATGCTGCTTGACTGTTGCAATACACCTTCATAGGTTCATTTGGACCACAGCCTAAGTCCTGCAACAAGAGTTTCAGCCATAAAGCTTCCGCTATACATAGAGCTACTCTACAATACTCAGCCTCTGCACTAGAGCGTGCAACAACATTTTGCTTCTTACTTCTCCATGTAATTAGATTTCCTCCAACAAATGTGAAATATCCTAAAGTGGAGCGCCTATCAATTATAGATCCTGTCCAATCAGCATTAGTATATGCCTCAACCTTCAAGTGACCATGTTTCGCAAATAGGACCCCCTTTTTTGGAGCAGACTTAATATATCTAAGTATTCTCATCACTATATCCAGGTGATGTTCCTGAGGTGCATGCATAAACTGACTTACCACACTTAAAGCATATGATAAATCTGGCCGTGTATGCGCAAGATACATCAGTCGTCCAACCAATATTTGATATCTTTCCTTATCACAAGGCACATGATCAGGTTCATTGCAAAGTTTCAGTCCTTCTTCTAATAGTGTACCAATCGGATGACAAGCAGACATTCCAGTTCAATAAATCGAGAGCATACTTTCTTTGAGACAAAAATATACCATTTCTCGAGCGAGAAACTTCAATACCAAGAAAATATCTCAAAGAGCCAAGATTATTTATTTCAAACTCTTGTGACAAGTAGCTCTTCAATGCCATTCTCTCCTCAGGATCATTCCTAGTTACTATCATGTCATCCACATATATAATGAGAGTAGTAATCTTACCTTCTTTCCTTTTCAGAAACAAGGTATGATCTAAATTACTCTGACAATATCTAAATATCCTCATTGATTTTGTAAACACCCAAACCAAGCTCTTGGCGACTATTTGAGACCATATAGCGCCTTCCTCAATCGACACACTGTATTACTGTGTTGGACTGGTCTGTTCGAACCTAGTGGAAGATCCATATAAACTTCCTCTGTCAATTCCCTATACAAAAAATGCATTCTTCACATCAGAATTCGCATCACTGTATCCATGTGGTGTTCCTGAGGTGCATGCATAAATTAACTTACTACACTTAAAGTATATGATAAATCTGGCAGTGTATGCGCAAGATACATCAGTCACCCAACCAATCTCTGATATCTTTCCTTGTCACAAGGCACATGATCAGAATCGTTGCAAAGTTTCAATCCTTCGTCTAATGGTGTAGCAATCAGCTGACAAGCAGACATTCCAGTTTCCTTCAATAAATCGAGAGCATACTTTCTTTGAGAAAGAAATATACCATTTCTTGAGCAAGAAACTTCAATACCAAGAATATATCTCAAAGAGCCAAGAACCTTCATTTCGAACTCTTGTACCAAGTAGCTCTTCAATGCCATTCTCTCCTCAGGATCATTCCCAGTTACTATCATGTCATCCACATATATAATGAGAGCAATAATCTTACCTTCTTTCCTTTTCAGGAATAGGGTATGATCTGAATTACTCTGACAATATTCGAATGTGCTCATTTATTTTGTAAACCTCCTAAACCAAGCTCTTGGCGATTGTTTGAGACCATATAGCACCTTCCTCAACCGACACACTTTATTACTGTGTTGGACTGGTCTATTTGATCCTGGCGGTAGATCCATATAAACCTCTTCTGTCAATTTACCATGCAGAAATGCATTCTCCACATCAAATTGCTCCAACGACCAGTCAAGATTTGCAGCAAGTGATAGTAGAACTCGAACAGTGTTGAACTTTGCCACATGTTCAAATGTTTCGTCATAATCAATTCCATAAGTTTGAGTGTACCCTTTGGCAACCAGCCTTGCCTTGTACCGCTCTATCGAACCATCCGATTTATATTTCACTGTTCCATCTGCATCCTACCGGCTTCTTTCCTGCTTGCAGTTCGACTATCTCTCAAGTCTCAATCTTCTTCAAGGACTTCATCTCCTCATCCATAGCTGCTTTCCACCTTGGATCGGCTAAGGCTTCCTGCACACTATTAGGAATAGATACAACAAATAATTGATTCATAAATGACTTATTTGATTCAGACAATCGGTGGGTGGATACATAATGACTCATGGGATACTTGACTTTACTAGTGGGATTAGGCTCATAAGTGGGTTTTGGGATACCTCTAGTAGTTTGGTTTGGGAGTTCTCTACTTGGAGCTTCGGACAGCGATGACGATTGGTTTCGGGGTTCTAGTGGGGGTAGAGATAGATTTGATGGTACTGGTGGTGGAGATGGTTCAGATGGTGCTGGTGGTGGAGATGGCTCATCTTCATAGAGATTTGACACTAATTGCAGTTCTTCGTGGAAATTTTCTTTCTCAACCAAGTCTTCATTTGAGGGATCTTCACTACTTACATCCTGATTTTCTTCCCTTATATCCGATTGTTCAGTCTGAATAGTAACCACTTCATCATAGGCAAGAGTTTGAACTTCACTTCGGTACTCCCCCTGAAGTTCAACCTCAGTGGAAAAATACATTTCATCTTTATGGAACACGACATCCATAGTCACAAACATCTTTTGAGTTGGTGGGTGATAGCATCGATACCCTTTTTTATTTTGTGCATATCCCACGAAAACACAGCGGACAGCTCGAGGAGTTAACTTATTGCGTTAATGTTGATGAAGATAAACAAATGCAACACACCCAAACACATGAGGTGGCAAGTTGATGCCTTTTGGTGCATTTACAACTTCAGTTAATGCTTGAAATGGTGTGAGGAAGTTTAGGATATTAGAGGGAACTCGGTTAATTAAGTATGCAGCAGAAGCAAGGGCTTCCTAATAAATGAGTGGCATATTTCCATGGATGAGAGAAGCACGGACTACTTCGAGCAAGTGTCTATTTTTCCTTTCTGCAACCCCATTCTGTTGAGGTGTATATGAGCATGTAGTCTGGTGAACAATTTCGTGTTCCACCAAATAATGTTGCAGATTTGAACTCAGGTACTCTCCGCCATTATCACTCTTAAGAACTTGAATCTGTGATTTATACTGAATCATAACATGCTTGTGAAATTTCTGAAACAAGCCACTAACTTTACTTTCCGACTTCATCAAACAAATTCAGGTCATACGGGTACAGTCATCAATAAATGTCACAAACTATTTGGCTCCTCCAAATGTAGTGGTTTTGGATGGACCCTAAACATCAGAATAAATAATCATAAATGGAAGGGAGCTTCTAAATGGAAGAGATACGGTGACCTTTTGCGAGTTCACACACATCACACCGAAAGGCAGATATATCCAACTTCAAAAATAAACTTAGAAATAATTTCTTCAAATAACCAAAAGAAGGATGCCTTAAATGTTGATGCCATAACCAAATATCTGATTTCTTCTTCTCATCTTCGGATCATTCCACACTTAGAGCTTGAGTCAACTTACTTGAACTTTCAGATTCTAAATCCAGGTAATAGAGCTTCTCGTGTCTAACCCCATAACCAATCATCTTGCGAGTCTGAATATCCTTAAACACACAATGTGAAGGCCAAAAGACTACAATACAATGCAAGGCAGTAGTTATTTGAGCAACAGATAATAGGTTAAAATTCAAGGATGACACAACTAGGGCAGTATCTAAGGTTAGGTTGTTTGTGAGATGTATGATACCCTCGCCAGTAACAGTGGCAGGATCACCATTGGCAGTGGACATAGATAATTTGGTGGATGGTTGAAAATTTTGAACATGTTTAGAATCAAAAGTCATATGGTCAGTAGCACACGAATCAATTATCCATGCATTATTCATAACAGAAGCAAAAATATTAAATACCTTACCATCATTACCTGCAGCTATAACTAATGTAGAGGTGAGTCCGATACTCTTCTTAGCTCCATCAGTTTGTCAAATGGTAGCAGCACAAGAAAAACAACGGATCTGATCTTCAGCAGCCAATAGCAAACGGCACAACTTGGCCAAGAACAGCTGAAAGTCTTCAACAAACAGCAAAAATAGCAACAATCCAACACCCAAACAGCAACTCCACAACAGATCAAAAACACCTAACACCGAGATCCAAATGCCAAACACAAGATCCAAATGCCAAACACAAGATCAAGACCCCTCCTTCACAAAACACCAAACACCAACCCAAATCAACCCTTCATCTTCACCCATCAGCAAAGAGAGAGGGAGACAGCAGCAACAGTAGATGGGAGAGAGGGCAAGAGGGAGGATCTGGATGGCGACGGTCGACGAGAGGCGGCATCGCTGGCAGCGATAGGTTGTTGCCATTGAGCGGAACAGAGGGGCAGTAGGTTTGGGCAGCTGCGAACGGTGCTGGTCGACGGGTAGAGGAGCAGCGTTGGGTTTCGATCTGGTCACTGCTGAAGTTGAGGTCCGAGGAGAAGGGCTTCGATGATTGGGGGAAGCAACGACAGGGTTTTGATCTGGGGGTGGAGTTCGACGAGGTAGGTGGCGAGGAATGTTCGGGGCTCGATGGCCGATGGGGGGTCGTTGACGGGAGATGGAGCACGGGGGAAGTTCAACGAAGGTCGGGGAAGAAGGTAGTGGGTTCTCTGTGTTTGGGGAAGATGAATAGTGGGGGAAACGATCGGGAGATTCGGGGATCAGGGTTTGGTCGGGATCGGATCGGGATGGAGGCGTCAGATCCAATCGCCTCCGTCTCTTCTTCTTCTTCAACTAGCCTAGATATTGTTAGGCTCTGATACCATGTTGAAAATTGATTTAGAAAAATAATTATTCTTATTCTTGTTGTACTTTATTCTTTACTGTATACATCTATATATAAGGATTACATTCTTGGAGGAGAAGAAAGGAGATTGAGAGAAGATTGAGGGGGGAGAGATTTGGGGAATCTGTTTCCTATAGATTAGGAAACAGAATTGTTTCCCATAGATTAGGAAACAGAATATAAATATTAGTACTTACTACATTTCAACAAAAGGGACTAAGAAGACAGCAACTTGAACCCGATATCAAGCATCAAAGACTAGCTTAAACCCAATTTCGAGCTCAGCCAAAGATTAAACCCGAAACCCGATAGCAAGCTTTGCTCGCCAAGGCCTTGAACACTCCTTGGTCACTGAGAGAGGTGGTCGCCAACTCCCCGATCGCTAGCTCCTTGGTCGCCAAGAGCCTGACAACGAGAAGCTTGGTCCCTGGAGAAGCTTGGTCGCCAAAAGCAATGGTCGCCAAAAGCTCTTGATAGAAGCTTGGTCGCCCAAAGCTTAGTCGTCAGAGAAGATTGATTACCAAAGAGTTTCGTTTGCCTAAAGCCCTAGTCGCCTGGATCCCATGTGGTCGCCTGAAACCCATGTGGACGACTAAAGCTCACCAAAAGCCCATGTTTGATCGCCGAAAGCTCGATTGGTCGCCCAAGAATCCTTGCTCGATGAAGGCAATGGTCGACGAAAGGGATTCCTCGTCGAAGTCCTAGCTCGCCGGAATAAGAAGCCGCCAAAAGCCTAGGATAATGAACTAGGTGATCGCCGAAACCCAAACAGCTCGCCTAAAGCTCGTCAAAACCCATGTGATCGCCTGAAGTTTTGCTCGCGGTGACTGTCGATCGTCGGATCTCTCAGAAGTACGAGCGCGAGTAAGATGGATGCACGAGATCACGCCACATCACGCGCTTCATCCCTACCGCTCAGCTCCGCTTCTCAGCCATTAAGTCACTCAGAAATGCTCCCCCCCTCATGATGAATGCGCCAGACTAAACCACGTCACCATCTCCCTTCCGCTCGCTTCTCAGCCACTCGTTTTGCTCAGAAGACGAGGTCGAGCTTGATGGACGCTCTAGAGGAAGCCATGTCACCCCCTCATCACAGCTGCCCAATTTCATCAGTGGACGAGCCAGGCCATGATCAATGTGTGCGACCGCTCAAAAAATCACACCCAAGTTGATAAATTAATTTTAAAAATCCCAAAAAATCATTTAAATTCAAAAATAATTATCCAATTCAGAAAATTAATTAAAATTTCAAAAAATAATTTAAATTGGAATAATTAATTAAAAAATTCGAAAAAACAACTATTAATTGGGAAAATTTTATTTAAAATCTGAAAAAAAAATCATGAAAAATTCCAGAAATGTTCAAAGAAGTTTAAGAAAATATTCACCACCCCCAGAAGCTTTCAACAAGATCCAGGAATCTCTAATTGCCTCTGAAAGCCAAGATAGTAATCCAGAACTCTAAAATAAGGCAAATTACTACCCGAAAGCCAATAAAAACGTCTTCCGAGAGAGGGGTGCTTATGATAATGGTAAAATTAGCAGAAAATCAGGGTCGTATGATTCCATCATAGATCTTAAAGTTTCTACAGGCAGATTAACAGTAACGGGCCTCTTTAACAGGTCTGGTCCCTCTTTAGGTTCATTAATTAGACATTGACCACTTTCAAGCCCATTAAATGCGACCGAGCCCACTAGAAGAGACACCAGCTCATCAGGACTGTAAGTCAAATCTCTTATCCCTACTAAGAGAGTAACCGATTCTATCTCTTAAAGGGGAGAATCACCATGAGATAACAGATTCATATCAATCTTTTAACTGTTTCTCAGGCCTATAAATACTCTCCCCCCTCCTTCAGTCATAAGGTAATAGCAATTCCTCCCTCAAACTCTCTTTCTCTCTCTGGTTCTGACTTGAGCGTCGAAGGGTTTGCCGTCAGGGCCATCCCCGGTGTTTCAGGCTTTTTGCAGGTCTATCGGCCGCATCAGCAACCGCCGGATTCAGATTAAGGTGCTCTTTCAACGATCCAGATCCAATCACAGGAGCTCTAACCACTTTTTACGGCAATGATCAAATATTCGATCTTGAGTAGTTTCCTTCAAAATATAAACTCACTTCTTCCCACACTAAAATAAGCAGCAACAGCTTGTGTATATATATTAGTATATTAGTATGTACTATGAGACCCACCTATTAATTAGAAGGTGACATAACAGTTAGCAAAAGGAAATGAACTTTTCTTTCAAATATTACAAAACTTTTGTTGGTATTAGAAGACTTTCAGATCTGTATTTCTTCCACAGTTCTTTGAAAAGAGATCGGACAGTTAAGCGTTCAGTCCATTTTTTACCGCACTGCTTGATTGTAGTACCAAATTGGATCTTACTGTTTAGTGTTTGTTTCATTATACTTCGAAGAAATGGAGGATTGAACATTTGCTCAATTGTTTCCTGAGAAACAGTACTCCATTGCCTTATTTTTTTCCTTATAATGCAAAGTGCATACTGCATAATGCCTGAAATAGCTCGACATGCTTGTCCGAGCCTTCATGGATCTTAAGTCGTGCCTTATTTTTGCCACATTGTTTTCAATCTACCGATCATGCAAGAATAAAGCATAGAAGCAGACATTATTCAATGTGATATGGGATTGAAGCTCACAGGGTTTTAAACCAAGAAATTAAGCATAGAAGCAACAATATTGTCCCAAATGAGAAAACATGATAACACTTTAAAAGAAAATTAGCATTAGCATCTTTAGATTGGAATGCCAGATAATTCTATATAAATGAGCCAGCCAGATAGACAAAGGAACATCTTAATTAAGACCCATGAATGAAGAGCAAGAGCCTGGTCCATTCCATTGCGTGTACGTGTACTAATCGACCTCTAATTTGGATTCATTCTCTCAATGCAACCTAGAAAGCAATCCGCGTAGGTGAAAGTATACTGTCTCGTAGTATTTTACCAACGGTTTGATTGGCACCCTCTCGTTCTATAGGTACAACTATTATAAGTTCTGTGTGTCATATATAAGATTCAAACCTGAGATACAAGTTAGGGATCAGGCCAGTTCAACCGGTTTACAACAAAATTTTGGCTTTCTGTCAAACCGGACCGGTTCATAGTTTACAAATATTTTTAAAAAAATCGGTTTTCTCAGAGAAGTGCTCCCTTGCTATATGGAAACTGAACTCCCATGAACTCTTATTCTAAGTACGAGTCAGAGATTGTCTTATGAAGTGTTCTACTACACCTCAAAGTGAAAAAAGCATGCATGTTCTTTGAGTTTCTAAACCACTTCCTCTTTTTTTTTTAAAAGGGAAAAACCACTTCTTATATATATAGTGAGAGCTAGCAAACTATCTCATTCATCCCCTTACTACTACATCTAATTCATCACTCTTAAGGATGTTTGAAAAAAGTTGAGTCACATCTATCAGTGTCCTACAAACCCAACCAATCACATGGGTAGGGAATTCGAATGTAGGTCCATAAGTTTTAATTATGTGATGGAATGTGTCATTTAAGTCATTAGATTCCTACAGATTGAGATGACAACGGAATAGATGCAAAATGGGCCCAACCCTTCCTAGAACAAGGACATGCATGCTTCAAACTTACCCTGTACAAGTCTCCAACAAGCATATCTCACTTGAATTGATCTGCATCACCTTCAAACCAAAGATTCCTTCCTCCCGTATCAAGTAACAATAGCTTTCCGCTGTCCTGTTTTATTATTTCTCATTGTTAGATATTATAGTCCCATATTGATGGTAGAGTGGTTTTGATATTTGTTCACCTCCTATATATAGGTGGTATTGTACTTGGTTAATCTCAATTCAATATTCAGTATTGTCTTCATTTCTCTCTGATTTATCTTAACATGGTATCAGAGCCAAATATCCAAATTTTTCTTTCTTAAAAATTTCCTCTACAAAAATCCCAATAGCCAAATTTATAAAAAAAAAAAAAAAAAAAAAAAAAAAAAAACAACAACAAAAAAAAAAAAAAAGTCATCTTCTTCCTGCCGATCTCCAACAAGAAGAACCCAGTCTTCGTCCCGCAGTTCATATGGGTTCATCTCAGATCATCAACAACCCAGTCTTCAACAACCCTAGCATCTGAAGTCTTCATCTCAGATCATCATCATCCAGCAACATCTTCAACAACCCAGTCTTCGTCCCGCAGCAGCATCTTCATCCCACAGATCCAGCCGGTCATCCTCCAGCCCATCGCCGTCGTCCTCCAGCCCATCGTCCAGCACAATCTTCAACCAGCACCATCTTCAACCAGCACCATCGTCCAGATCCACATCATCGTCAGATCTCAATCCAGCAGCATCTTCAACTCAGATCCACATCATCCTTCTTCAACCTCGTCAGATCCGATCTTGATATTTTCATCGGCCAAGCATCAGATCAGATCTCCAAGCATCGTCCTCTCTAAAAATTTTGGATTTTGGGTTTTGTATATCTTGATTAAAAAAAAAAAAAAAGTCGAAAAAAAAAAAGTCGAAAAAAAAAAAAAAAAAAAAAAAAAAAAGGTCGAAAAAAAAAGTCAAAAAAAAAAAAAAAAAAAATTATTATTATTATTATTATTATTATTATATTATTATATATAGAGGTCCTACAATGGCATCTCAGTCTCTCACACATATTTCCGGCTCCACTGGCTTCCCCGATGCAACCACCACACGTTCCTCCTCCAGATTCAACAAGCAGCAGCGCATTTTTCAGTCTTCTCCCGGTCTTCTACCTTCTCCTTACATCACTCATCACCATACTCCACCTCTACTTCCGCCACCAGTAGCACCGCCCTACCCCCTACCCCGATCCAGGCACCAGCAACATCTCCCTCCAGATTGTGCTCTCAGTCATAGCAGCGATAGTCTTGTTTATCCTTGCAGTGCTTCTTCCCTCACATCTTCGGCCTTGTCGTCTCCTCCTGCTTGGGCTAATACTCAGCAACGCCCTACTCAGCTGGAACTACAGCTCATGGATCAGTCTATCAATGCTGGCTCTCCTGCTCCTGCACTTTCTGCCACTCCCGTTATGAATTCGTTCTGGATTTTAGATTCTGGTGCATCACATCATCTCACTAGTAATAAGACACTTTTCACCACTTGCACAACACTTTCCTCTCACTCTCCATCTCTACACACAGCTGATGGCTCACCACTTCTTATCACACACTCAGGGACAATTAACTCACCCACTCTCACATTACCATATGTTCTCTATGCTCCTCATTTATCAATAAACCTTATTTCTATTAGTGCGTTGTGCGATAGTGGTCTTGTCGTTACTTTTGACTCTTTAGGTTGTTCTATTACTGATTCCTCCACCGGTGCAGAGTTTGGGCGCGCTAGTCGTCAGGGTCGTCTATATTATCTAGATTTTCTTCGCGCACATCCCTCTCCTTCTAGTTTTGCCGGTATTGTTTCCTCTGATGCTGATCTGTGGCACAGACGTTTAGGTCATATTAGCGCATCACGCCTTCAGACTATAGCTCGTAGTGGTGCCCTTGGTTCTCTTACTTTTAAACATTTATCTGATTGTCAGGGTTGTCATTTGGCCAAACACATTGCCCTACCCTTTAGTCACAAAAGAACTTCTGAAACCACTCACCCTTTTCAACTTGTTCATTCTGACATATGGGGACCCTCTCCCGTACCATCATGGAAAGGCTATCACTATTATGTTACCTTCATCGATGACTTCACTAGACATACATGGGTCTTTCTTATGCGTCAGCGATCTGAGATACCTGATATTTACCGGATCTTTACAACTATGATTCACACTCAGTTCGGTGTACACATTAAGAATTTTCGATCAGACGGTGCACGTGAGTACACTTCTACCACTATGAGAACAATCCTTCAGTCTCACGGCACCCTGTTTCAGTAATCATGTCCTCACACACATGAGCAGAATGGTGTAGCTGAACGCAAGCATCGTCACATCCTTGAGACGGCTCGCGCTCTTTTACTCTCCTCTTCTGCTCCTCGTTCATTCTGGGCTGAAGCTATCATGACCTCTGTTAGTCTCATCAACATTACTCCTTCGTCTGCCTTAGCTGGTACGACGCCTTACGAGGCTCTTTATCATTCACCTCCCGACTACAGTATGCTCCGTACCTTTGGATGCACCTGTTACGTCCTTCTCCTTCCTACTGAGCGCACGAAGCTCTCCGCTCGTGCTGCTAAGTGCGTTCACTTAGGTCTCAGTCCTGAACACAAAGGTTATCGTTGTTTTGATCCAGCCGCGGGTCGTGTCCGCATTTCTCGACATGTCTCCTTTGTGGAAGACTCCCCTTACTACCTGACCCCCACCGAGGATACTAGATTTCTCGATTCTCCAGTTGTTGCTAGCCCCCCGACTTTACCTTCCCGCATTCCTTTTGATCCCACTCCTCTGGCTCCATTCCCATCTCCTGCAGTCCTTACACCTGTTGTTCCCCCTACCGAACCTCCACCTGCATTCCCACAGCAGCCAGCACCCATCCCACTTACTTCCCCACTGACACATGCACCCACTCCACCGTCCTCACCCCCACACCCGGTCAGTCCACCACCTCTTCGTCAGTCTACCCGTTCCACTTCTGGTATTCCTCCGGCACGTTATACACCTGATGCCACTGGTCCTTCTGACCAGTTTGGTTTTGCCACCCTAGCTTCATACTCACCACAGTTTCATGCATATCTCACTGCTATACAGTCTACACGTGAGCCCAGAACCTATCAAGACGCAATTCAATATCCTGAATGGAGGAAAGCCATTGCAGAGGAATTCAGTGCATTTGATCAGACTGGCACTTGGGATGTTGTTCCTCTACCAGAGGGCGTTCAGCCTATTAGCTGCAAGTGGATCTTCAAGGTCAAATATCAACCTGATGGATCTATTGAGCGGCACAAGGCCCGTCTAGTAGCCCGAGGATTTACTCAGGAGCATGGCATTGACTATGATGAGACTTTTGCTCCCGTTGCACAGATGACTACTGTTCGTACCCTTCTTGCTGTTGCAGCCATCCGCCGTTGGCCATTATACCAGATGGACGTGAAGAATGCTTTTCTTCATGGTACCTTATCTGAAGTTGTTTATATGGATCCTCCTCCTGGCCTCCCTACTCCTCCTCGTCATGTTTGCCGGCTGCGTCGGGCTATTTATGGTTTGAAGCAGGCCCCTCGAGCATGGTTTGAGTGTTTTCGCCTTGTCATCACCAAGGCTGGTTTTAGTCAGAGTTCTCAGGACCATTCTATGTTTGTGCGGTCATCACCGCAGGGGAGAGTAATTCTACTACTATATGTTGATGATATGATCATTACTGGGGATGACTCTGCCGGCATTACATCCACCCAGAAATACCTTCACCAGCAGTTTCATATGAAAGACCTTGGTAAGCTACGTTACTTTCTGGGTTTAGAGATTGCTCATGGATCTCAGGGGATACTCATTTCTCAGCAGAAATACACATCAGATATTATTTCCGCTGCATGCCTCTCTGACGGTCGATCAGCTGATACACCCTTAGAGCTTCATGTGAAGCTTCGTCCCACAGATGGTGAGCTCCTTCCTGATCCCACTAGATACAGACAGATTGTTGGACAGCTTGTCTATTTATGCATGACCAGGCCCGATATTGCTCATGCAGTTAGTATTGTCAGCCAGTTTGTTTCTGCTCCTACATCAGTTCACTACGGTGCTCTTCTTCGGATCCTCAGATATCTTCGGGGCACTATCACTCGCTCATTATTCATGCCTTCTACATCCAAACTAGAGCTCAGTGCATATTCTGATTCAGATTGGGCAGGAGATCCGACTACCAGAAGGTCCACCACAGGTTTCTGTCTATTTCTTGGTGATTCGCTGATCTCATGGCGGAGCAAGAAACAGGCAGTTGTTGCATGTTCTTCCACCGAGGCTGAGTACAGAGCAATGGCAGCTACTACTAGAGAGATTGTTCATGTTCGTTGGTTGTTATCAGACATGGGTGTTACCCTTACAGGAGCTACTCCACTTTATTGTGATAACCGGAGTGCTTTGCATATTGCAAGCAACCCGGTCTTTCATGAGCGAACGAAGCATATTGAGATTGATTGTCATTATGTTCGTGAGCGTTTTGAGGCAGGGACCATCTCTCTCCATTCTGTTACCTCTTCCCAGCAGACTGCAGACTTCTTCACCAAATCCCATACAGTTCAGAGATTTCGACACTTAGTAGGCAAACTCACATTATTTGACCCATCGTGAGTTTGAGAGGGGGTGTTAGATATTATAGTCCCATATTGATGGTAGAGTGGTTTTGATATTTGTTCACCTCCTATATATAGGTGGTATTGTACTTGGTTAATCTCAATTCAATATTCAGTATTGTCTTCATTTCTCTCTGATTTATCTTAACACTCATTAATATACAAAAATTGTAATTCATTTAGTGATCTAGGAGCAACTAATACTACAGAAAAATGACAATATTGTTGCCCTTACTTTGTTAGAGTTGTTACTCATTAGTAAGTAGTAATTCTAGTAGTATATTCGTAGTCGTTCTATAAATGTGTGTGCCCTGTTTCTCTTGATTAATGAGAATTTCTTCCTATCTCAACAGATCCTACTTTAAGCGATCGACTAAACTTGTATCCATTCTAGATGGACATATAATTCATATTTGTTCTCACAGCTAGAAGAACTTTGTCGTGGTTATATTTATTTTAAGAGACGAACTTTATCGTGGTGGTAAGGCTAATTCAAACCATGTTTTTTTTTTGAAGTAAAAGTGACCGAAGTCACAGATCTCATTAATAAAATATTAACGGGATTACATCAAAAGTCCTACAAATACCAAAGCATCAAACTGTGCTGTGAGGCACGAAAGTACTAATCTATTACAGCATTACATGACTGAAAAAGCAACGAAAAGATGATAACCAAGCCGTATGATCCCAAAACAGCTATCTCCTCCCTGCTTTGACTCAAAAGCTGTGATAACTGATGACCCCGCCAATCCGCTCACTCAGTCCCGTCCATCCTGCTCCTCTTCCTGGACCCTGTATTACCTGTCCATTAATGTATAAGGACTACAATTCTACGCAGTAAAATATGAAATGGACATTTAATATTGCGAAAGCATAAATCATTTCTATCCCTCCAAATGGCCCAAACAATCTCCCCCGCGGTGATATCCCAAAGTGTCTTATATTCTTTCCTAATATAAGTATTTCTCCATGGTCCCCAAATAACTTGTATACTCTTCGGACTCTCCACCGTGTTAAAACCCAACCCAAAGATTTCCCAAACCAAAGCGGCTCTCGGGCATAGTAGGAAAAGGTGGATACCATCCTCCTCCTCCTGGTTGCATTGTTGGCAAGTAATGTCTATCATGATTTTACGCTTCCTAAGGTTTGATTTGGTCAGTACCGCATCGTGTAGTACTAACCAGGTGAATGCTTTCACCTTACTCGGGACCTTGGACTTCCATATGATCTCTGCTGCATTGTTTCTAATTCCCCCGTCATTAAGCAGTCCGTACATAGATGAAACCGTATATGTGGTCGATTTCCCTCTATTCCACTCCCTAACGTCCTGGATCTCTATAAATGGTCGATCCGCCCCTCTCAACATCTCTTTCAACTCTCGCAGTTGATTCAGTCCCCTACCAGATCGGGTATCTCCATCTAAAACTCTCCATCTTCCGTTGTTCCATTTTTCGCAAACAAAACCCTCCCTCTTGTCGTCTTCGTTAGCTAGCTCTGGGAAGAGTGATTGAAACGTGTTAACCCCACACCATTTGTCCATCCAGAATCTAGAGTTCTTCCCATCGCCTATTTTGCATAACGTGTTAGAGTGGAATACCTCCCCTAGTTTTTCGATACCTTTCCAAAGAAAGGATGTTTTTGCATGTCTGCTCTTTCCTCCAAATCGATAGATTTTCCTCCTTCTATATCTCATGAACGAGTTGCTCCACCATGCTTTCCTCTGTTTATGCATCTTCCACCACCACTTGGACAGTAGCGCCTTATTCATATCTCTTAAGTTAACAATCCCCATCCCTCTAAACTCCTTCTTCTTGCACACTCGGTCCCATTTCATCAATGGGATCCCCTTCCCAGCCCCGTTACCTTTCCATAGAAATAATCTTCTGCATCTATCAATTCTTTTAATCGCCCAATTTGGGATCCCATATATGGACATGAGGTAGGTTGGCAGGCTACTAAGAACCGAGTTGATCAGGGTGATCCTTCCGCCCAATGAGAGAAACTTTCCTTTCCATCCGGACAATTTCTTCTCAAATTTTTCAATAAGCGGCTCCCAATCCTCCTTTTTCATTTTCCCCAGTCTTATAGGAGTCCCTAGATACCGCAAATGATATTCCCCCTTCCCGCACCCTATAAGATTGGAGGTCACCTCAATGGGGTTCGCTCTGTTATCGCTCAGGCACACCACACAACTCTTTTGTAGGTTCACTGCCAGACCCGACCAGTACTCGAAACATTTGAGAAGGATTGTTATAGCCATAATTTCCTCCACCTTGGATACCCCGAACAATAAGGTGTCGTCTGCATACTGCAGGATAGATAGTGGTTCCTCTATCCCTCACTTTCACCCCCTTGATAATACCTTCATCTCTTCCTCTTTTATTCATTTCTGACAGTCCATCTGCTATGATCGAAAAAATGAGTGGTGAAAGTGGATCTCCCTGTCTAAGACCCCTCCTACATCTAATTTCCGTCCCACTCTCGCCGTTAACTTGGATAAACGATTTTCCATTCCTCACACACATCTTCATCCACCTCTTCCACTTATCGCTGAAACCTTTAAGGTGGAATGCTTCATTAACGCAGTCCCATTCCACCTTATCATAAGCCTTTTCAGAGTCTAGTTTCAGTCGAAAACCATCTATCTTATCTGTTACCTCGGAAAACCAATTCGTGAGCTGAGGCTATACTATCCATAATATCCCTTCCTTTAACGAAACCGCTCTGTGACACGTCTACGATGCCATCCAGGTGTGGTGACAGTCTGTTGGCCAATACTTTGGTGATAATTTTGAATGACCCATTAAGCAGACTAATGGGTCGTAGGTCCGTAACCCTCAGGACCTCTGACTTTTTCGGAATAAGCACAACGTTTGCATAATTTAGCCAATCAATCTCAATCTCGCGTTCGTAAAACTGCTGGATAATATCTAGAAAGTCCTTCTTGATGATGGGCCAGTAAGATTTATAAAAGAAGATAGGAAATCCATCAGGCCCCGGTGCCTTGTCCTGCCCTAGATTATTAATAGCCATCATGATTTCTTCTTCGCTGAATGGAACCTCCAAGCTCTCGCATCAATCGATTCTCTCCTCACTCCACATTTCGCGATCCAGTTGGCACCTGTTACTTCTTTTCTTTCCCAACACCTCTTTGAACGATGCATCTATATGCCTTCTAATGATTGCACTGTCTTCCGACCATACATCACCTACCATTAGTCCCCTAATATGATTGTGTCGCTTTCTCCCGTTCGCTATCTTGTGGAAAAAAGTCGTATTCTCGTCCCCCTCCCTTAACCACTGTACCCTAGATCTTTGTTTCCAATAGCATTCTTCCCTTTCTCCTATCAGATGCAGTTTGGCTCTACACGAAGCCAACTCTTGGAATTCACCTTGTTGCAAAACTCTATCTTCCTCCATCGTTTCCAATTCCTGTGCTCTTTTGAGAAGCCACTCTTTTTCTCTCCTATTATCCCCATTTTCTTTTCTTGCCCAACTACGTAGACATTTACATAGTCTTCTAAGTTTGAGAATCCAGTTGCCGATGGCGTCTGCTGCAGAGATTGGTTCATCCCATGATACCTGAATTGTCTTACTGAGCTCTGCATTGAATGTCCATGCTTTCTCGAATCTAAATTGACGGGTTTGTCCTCTAGGTCCTCTTTCCCCTTCCAGAATGATAGAGATATGGTCTGAAGTGGACCTTGGGATTGATCGTACTAATGCCAATGGGAAAAGGTCCTCCCAGTCCGTTGAGACCAGAATGCGATCTAGCATGGCCAACAACGGGATCGCCTGCATGTTAGACCAGGTAAATCTTCTATCGTTCCCCTGGATCTCAATAAGATTAAGGTCATCAATTGTCTGACTGAACCGTTGCCTTTCTCTTTCATCCGATCCCCTCCCTCTATGTTCGCTTGTGAATCTTGTTATATTAAAATCTCCCCCTATAACCCACGGTCCGGGCCAAGAGTTTCTGATAGCCCTGATTTCTTCCCAAAAATCCTCTCTTCGGTTAGCGTGACATGGACCATATACAGACCATACCATGTGCTCCCATCCATCCCTTTTACGCCTAATTGTTGAACAAAACATTCATTTTACCGCTTTAATTTTGAACTGATCATGTTTGGATGTGAAAACAAATCCTTGCAAATCAATTAGTGACTTTTTTCTGCTACTTAAATTTCCAACATATTGACCCTCCTGCCTGCTATTAACCATGCTTGTATATATCAACATTTATGATACAGTTGAAAGTTCTTGTACACATACAAAGTCTCAAGATTGTTTTGTCCGTATGAATATGAATGACTGGTTAATGTTAGCTCTTATGTCCTTCAATTACCAACCACATACTTGGCATATATTTCATCCATCCATGTCTCTCTCCAGCTCGATCTCTTCATGGCTTCTTCAATTGTCATTCACCTTTCATCACCATCCCTAGGTTGGATTGTCCCACTTAATTGCCTTAGCCTAGTCGAGATGAATTGAGAGAAATTCCATGGTGATAAATAAATATGGAGATAAACGGTATTCTTATCGTGCATGCCCAAATGAGAGTTTTTTTAATAAATAAAAGTGACCCAAGTCACCTGTTTCATTAATGAATAGTTAACGAAACAAAGTTCTACAAATTACAACTCAAATTTAGTACATTTCACCATCTAACAGAAAATATATGCTGAAAAGGAAATCCAAAAGCATTTGCCAGTATGAAACATAAGACTGGCACACAAAATCCCTACACAAACCCTCCGATCCTCGTCGCTGTCTGCAGCCCTCTCTCCCGTGCTTCATGCCCAAATGAGAGTTATTACATGTGTTTAAAGCTTTTACATGGTTCTCCTTAAAGTGTAATAAACCTAGAAACTTGATCAATCAAGTGAACGACAATAGAATTCTCCTCTTCATACTTGGGTTCCAACTCCGCGGATTTGAAACAATTGATACATTGAACAATACTGTCCATCGCAGCAGTAGCATAAATGGTGGCCAAATTTTCACCGCCAGCTTCATAGGCGTCGTCTACTTGTTCCATTTTGTATTCAGCTAGTTCATGCCCGTTGATGCAAATATCCCATGCCTCCTTATATTGTTCGTCCTCTTTGAGTGATTCTGATTCGTACATGCGCACATTGGCACGGATTTGTTTGATAGCGGCTTTGCCAGCGATCTCAATGAGACCTTTCTTGTCCGCTGATTCAGTCTTCGGATTGGCTGTGAGCATCTCCACGCATTTGGTGTAGTTTCCTCCTTCGGACCCCCAAGATTTACTACAAGCTTGTTCGATGTCATAAGCATTTGCGACGTCGCAAAAGCTATGGAAGAGGACAAGGAGGACAGGGGCAATAAGATAGATTGAGGCCTTCATTTTATTCACTATTTGTTATTCACTTTGGCTTGAAATGTGTTGCTCGATCGCTCTTTCTTTCTGGGCTCAAAGATGGCAATCCTCACAGTGTTTATATATATACTTTTCGCTCTATTAATAGGTTTAAAAGGAGGGGTTGTGAGATGTTTTCTCCCTTTTTTCAAGCTCTATCAGAACATTACAACAAAAACGAGACAAGTCCAGTAAAACAGCAAGATTTTATTTATTTTCAATTATAGAACAAGATGGATACGAGTGGACGCTAAACGTTTAATTTTGAGTATAATATTCTGATACAACATAGAAAAAGTGGGTTGTCATACATAAAATCCTGACGTAATGTAGAGGTCAAGTGAGAATTACATGATGCACAAATTGTTTAAAGGAATTAAAGGTCTATGATGTTCCCTCCCCATTTGAGAGGTACACTTTGTTTGGAAGCAAATGTCATAAAATTGGCTTAGAGCATCCACAGTCGTGGAGGGTAAATATGCATAAATGGATAAATAAATATAGTAAAGTTACGTTTTGCTGCAGTCATTGAATGCTATTTTTTACCTTTTTAAATTAAAATAATAACAGACGGTGCTTTATGTGCCGTCAGAGAAGGAAAAAAAATAAAAAACATTTTAAAACGGTGGGACGGCATATCATGTTCCGTCAGAGGAAAAAAAAAAAATTATAAAAAAAAGATGTGACGGCACTTTAAGTGTCGTCCGAGGGGAAAAAATCGTCCTCGAAGTGCAAATAAAAAATTACAAAAAATTATAATAAATTACAAAAAAATTTAGAAATTATGAAAAAATTACAAAAAATTACAAAAAAATTCAAAAAGTTACAAAAACATTACAAAAAATTGCAATTACCTACCTACAAGGTGGGACGGCACTTCAAGTGCCGTCCGAGGGAGAGGTAGATTTTTTTTGGGTTTTTTTATTAGGAAATTAATTTTTTTTTTGAGGGACGGCCGTCCGACCATTAAAAAAATAATTTTTTTTGTGCGACGGCACTTGAAGTGCCGTCCGACCATTAAAAAAAATTCTTTTTTTTGTGCGACGACACTTCAAGCTCCGTCTCTCATTTATCCATATTTCTCATATTCATTCTCATTTATAGCAATCTCCTATAGCAAAATATGCATCAGAGCATCCACAGTCGTTGATGGTCAAAATATGCATATATGGATAAATGGATATAGCAATTCGTCGTTTTGCTGCAGTCGTTGAATGCTATTTTTTAGCTTTTTAATTTAAAATATTAACAGACGGCACTTGAAGTGCCGTCGGAGGCGAAAAAATAAAAAAAACATTAAAAAACGGTGGGACGGCATGTGAAATTCCGTCGGAGAGAACAAAAAAAATGAAAATGGTGGGACGACACTTGAAGTGCCGTCCGAGGGAAAAATTTGTCGAAGTGCAAAAAAAAATTACAAAACAATTATATAAAATTACAAAAAAAATTACAAAAAATACAAAAACATTACAAAAAATTACAAAAAAAATACAACAATTACAAAAAAAACACGAGAGGGTGGGACGGCACTTCAAGTGCCGTCCGAGAGAAGTGGGGGTTTTCTTTGGTTTTTTATTGCGAAATTAATTAATTTTTTTTTTAGGGACGGCACTTCAAGTGCCGTCCGACCATTGCATTTTTTTTTTTTTTCGACGGCACTTCAAGTGCCATCCGACCATTAAAAAAATATTTTTTTTGGTGCGACGGCACTCGAAGCTCTATCTCTTATATAAGGATATTTCTCATTTCGTTTCTCATTTATAGCAATCTACTGTACCGAATTATGCATAATATGCATATTTGGCCAACGACTGCAGCGCTCTTTTTGGCCAAATATGCATATTATGCATATTTAGCAAACGACTACAGATGCTCTAATATGCATATTTGGCCAACGACTACAGCGCAGTTTTTGACCAAATATGCATATTTAGCAAACGACAGCGCAATTTTTGACCAAATATGCATATTATGCATATTTAGCAAACGATTGTGGATGCTCTAAATAGTACGGATATTAAGAAAAGTGTTTTTTTCCACAACAAATATATATTCATATTCTATATTAATGTCTATTTCTATATTAATCACTTGATTCTTTCGGGCAGAGCAACTCATTTGATCAAGAGCTCCTACACGGGATAAAGGTAGAGATTGCTTTGACACCTACCAATTGGATCTCATGGTAGGAACCCTCTAAAGTAGAAAACTACAAAAAATATTTTATTGTACGGATAATGTCTGAAATCGCACCAGAAACTATAATGTGTGGGAGGCGGGCACACACCTTCAAAACAGACTCTGCGCCGAGCTTTCTTAACATATCACAGGTTGGTAATAATTAAAAATTGTAACAGCTATTTTTCAGAACCTAATCCAAGTATATTTTCATCTAACATTGATAATAGATCAGAGAATTATGTCATGCTAATAGTCATGCTCATTTGTTGCACGAGAATGCTCAAAACTTGACTAACCAAAATATAATCAAAGAGAAAATATTCAATTGTTTCATCTCTAACCTCACCAGCAACCTCACAAGCTGGGTGAGTGAACACCACCTGTATTTCACTAGTAGGAATCCCCCCCTCGTAACTCATAACTTCTCCTTTGGCTGTGCCAAGCATGAGTTGTGCATGTCATGTTATCTTGGCCCAATAGGAGACAGAAAGGGCCCAAAAACAAAAGGAGAAAACTTTAATAGTATAAAATTTGTGTGATAAGGGACTTTGTTTCTTTATATGCATTACCCATTACTTTTCACTTGATACTGAATTTTTGTGGTTTGGGCTTTCTGAGTTGTAAATCCAAATGGCCCAATACTGAACCCAAAACGAATTGCCCATTCCTTTTTAGGGCAAACTAACAAGAGAATTAGCCAGTTAGTGAGCATGTTTCTTCTCACCATCTCAAACAACCCATGTGCAAATTAATGACACATCAATTTCTTAGGCAAACTACATATACATTATATTATATGTAACTAGTAATCAGCACATAATCCGGCCTCAAATTTGAAATCTTTATTTATTCATCACGTACTCTTTACAAATTACTTTTATAAATAACTAGTATTATACACGTGATGTGCACGTGGGAAAAAATTGGGAGGAATGAAAAGGGCAAATAAAAAAATTTACCTACATGTGCGTTGCACGGGTTGGGTTAAGGACAAAGGCCTTCTCCCATTATAGTAGTAGAGATTATGTTGTAAATAAATTTGAACTTTAAAGGTATTATGGTAACTAACAACAGTTCAGTAAACGAATGTTAATATAACAATAAATGGTTGATTGTTTATAAATTACAGTTTGTCTACAAATTACACAACTACTCAACTCTCACATTATATTGTTAGTGATGATTGTTAATCCAAATGTGCATATATGTGAGCACATGAACTTTCCTTCCTACTATTTGTGAACAACACATAAATTATATGTGAACAACACATTCAGTTTGTCTACAAATTACACAACTCCAACTCTCACATTATAATATCAGAGATGATTGTTAATCCAAATGTGCATATATGTGACCACATGAAATTTTCCTCCTACTATTTTTGAACAACACATACATTAAGTGATGTATTTTCTTTCTTCTTTCAAAGCATCCACAGTCATGTGGTATTTTGCTATTTTATGCATTTTATAGCTTTTGTAGCGCTGCAGTCGTGTGCTATATATGCATAATTTGGCATTTGAGCAACAGTAAACTGCTATATTTAGCAAAAGAAATAGCAATGTACATATCATAGCAGACGAAACATCATGTTTCGCCTCAAATATTTTATAATATTTTTATTCAGTCGGACGAAACATGATGTTTCGTCCCAAATAATTTATAATATTTTTTTGGGATCGGACGAACCATGATGTTTCGTTAGATTAAATTAGAATTTTTTATAATTCCCCCCCCCCCCCCCCCCCCCCCAAAAAAAAAAAAAAAAAAAAAACTTACAAATTTGTTGATTGTTTTGGGATTCTATGGGTTGGATTGCATATGATTTTCCATAGATTATTGATTGGGACAATTTGATTTTCTATGGATTATTGATTGACTCATATGATTTTCTATGGGTCACTAAACTATAGAGAAGAAAAAAAAACCAACTAGCCTTCAAAAGGCAACTGACCCGTCGGGAAAAGAAAAAAAAACTCTCCGACGAAATATCATGTTTAAAATATACTATTCAAGACAAATATATATATAAATTTAATTTTTTTCGGACTAAACATGATGTTTCGTCCGATCAATTTTTCCGTCTCCTTTACAATTTTTTAGCGTTTTATGACTGTATCGAAACTACAAATTGTTAATTTTATTTATCCATTTTTTTATTTTTTTAGCTTTCACAGCTATGGATGCTCTCACTTCCTTTCTTTTTCGGAGGGGTGTTGTCACTCAGAGGATTAAAACATGTGGCATCTAACAAAAAAATATATAATTATAATTGATGTCATAATATTAGTACCTACTTAAGCTAATTTTGACTTGTGGATACATATGTATACTTGATATGTATACTTGACGTACTGAAAGGACTAATATCATTGACAACACCGAATGTCTTATATAAATAGCAATAATCAACTTCCTATATGTTAAACAGATAAGAGCATTTGTAGTCGTTAGCTATTTTACCAAAAAAATTAAAAATTAGGAATTTTGTTCTGCATTCGTTGGCTATAAATTCAGAAAATAGATTTTAGATGAACAGTCGTCTACCAAATTTGACAGATGAAATAGAAATTTGAAAAAAAAATAGCCGACGAAAAATGATTTTTCGTCCATTCGATCAGATGAAAGATCATTTTCATTGCTTGATTATTTTTTTTAAACCCCATCGGGCAGAAAATGATTTCCCGTCCCAAATTTTTTTTTTTAAATCATCGGACGGGGATGATTCCCCGTCCCTTTTTTTTTTTTAATAAATCGTCTGACGGGAAATCATTTCTCATCCGATCGATTTTATTAAAATACTAGGTTTTCCCGTTGACACGTGCCTACGGCACATCTTCGGAACGGTACATCTAGTTTGATTATGTAAAATAGTTTTGGAGGTCCAGCATATTAATTGAAGTACCAAACATATTATATGAGAAAGCAGTATATCTACCTTTAAGTTCAACCATCATCTTCTTGATCATTAGCTTGAACTTACCTGGAATGCATGTAGTTTGTTAGAAACACTGCATAGAGTTTTTTTTAACTTCAGCATCACTTTTAGATGCTTGTAATAGTTATGCAAGGACATTATTATATAGGTTTTATAGAGCTTACTCTAATTCCATAACCACTATGAGCATGTCTAAATACAATGGTAACACAAGTGCATGTGTGAAGGTATCTACAATATGAATAATCTAAACATTTGTTTGTCTGAGACTCAGTTTGCAATTGAAATACCTCTTATTATTAATTCAACCAAAATGAAATACATGAAGTTCTCAAAACTCTAATCCAAACTAATCATTTCTTTTATCTCCACTTTGTCTCCCTATTGCACATTTATAAAAAAAAAAATCAAAATGGATAAATAACAAATTTACTTTAGCTGTCTTTCTTGAGTGGAGAGTTTGCACCATTCACTGGTAAACTCCAGTCATCCCAATCATATATATCCAAACATACACTAAAAGTTTTTATATGTTGTGTTATCTATGGTTTCTAATAACCAGTGAAGGGAACACTTCACGGTAGTATTTTCTCTTGTAGTAAATAAATTAATGTTGCATATTTGCCAAGTTATTTTAGGTTGCTAGTCAGCTTACCTGTCCTGCTATTGTTTGGAAGCCCAAATTGAGGCCACCAAATAATCCACCTTTCACTTGCATACACCTTAAATCAAGACCAATAAAAAACTCATCAAATAAATCACCAAATTATAAAAAATAAACCCAAAAATAAAACAATCATATCTCTCTGAACTTAAATCCCGTGCACAAAAAAAATTCGAGTCATCAAAAAACTGAGTAATCCCCTGCATACAAAAATTAAAAATTAGAATGCGAATTCAGTTAATGAGATGAAATTAGAGTCGTCGTATCGCATATAGAGGCTCTCGATTCGGTGGAGGGAAATCGCTGATACGGAGTCACTTGATATTCGCGCTCGATTTGGTGGAGGGGAGTCACTAATACAGAATCAGCAGCGGATCAGATATCGGCGACGACCTCTTGATTGGGGTTCGACATTGGATTTGCTTTGAGATTTTCAAATTTTCCAATTTTCAAAATTAAAAATTTTTCAAATTTTCAAAATTTTAATTTTTAAAAGAAAATTTAAATTTTTAAAAAATTTAAAAAATTTTAATATTCTTTATTTTTAAAATTTTAAAAAATAATATTTTTCAAAATTTTTAAAATTTCTAAACTTTTTAAAAAAATTTAAAAAATTAAAATTTTTAAAATTCTAAAATTTTAAAATATTTTTTAAATTTTATTTTTTAAAACTTTTTTAAATTTTTTTTAAAAAAATTATAATTTTTTATAAGTTTTTTGATTTTTTTGAATTATTTTTAAAGTTTTTAAATTATTTAAAAAAAATATTTTTTTTAAAAAAAAATTAAAAATTTTATTTTATTAATTCTTTGAATAGAAAAGAGAGAGAGTGAGAGAGAGAGAGAGAAATAATTAAATAAATAAATGAGTTATTTTTGTAACACTCTGAATTCCAAATAAGCCTGAATTCAAAGTTCCACAAGATCTTTACACTTCACTTCGTACAATTTTACAAGGAATTTGAAACTTTTATTACAACATACTCTTTTACAATCAACACGCAACGGAATAGATACATGAATTACAACATGGTAAATATACAATTGTAACAACTTTAGCATTTAAGTAATTATCAGCATCAAATTCATCTTTATATCTTCTTGTAAATTTCAAGTCCTGCATATGAAACTGTGAGCACGTCAGTTGCTTACAACCAACGCAATATTATACACGGCCATCCTCGCTATGCCGAAAATATAACGATTCTTTAATACTTTAACAATCACAAACTTGAATGTAAACAGAGTGTAAAAGAGTGACTAATCTAAACATGTCAGTGTATGTAATGACTTAATGCCTGATGCAGATGTTTACGCTAGGATGAAACTAATGCATACTTGTTCGGAGTCTATGCATCCCATACTAATAGGTCCGAGGGCAAGCACCTACGTACTCCACATTAAAGGGTTAGATCCCTCGCCGTGAATTACTACTACGGTAATTACGGTAAGTTCTTAGATGTTTTATGAGTTATGAGCCCATATCCAGACAGCCTGGAGGGGAATCTCACGTCATGACATGATGCATCATGTAGACAGTCTGTGGACAATTTGCCTCCATCATGGGATGATGGCACTACGTAGTCACTAAGTACCCCACAAGCATCGCCATGATCCCGATAATTCCAGAGATGGATTCACGTCATGACACGACGCATCATGTAGACAGCCTGTGAAAACTCTCACACCGTGAATCCGAGGCTCTCATACTTGTGTTTTTCTCTTACTTTCATCACATCTCTCCTTAGTGCATGTCCTTAAGTTTTCAGTTTGTTTTAGAATAAAATCATCACAACCTAGAGCTAGCTTATCCTACCGGACTTAAAGCAACACAAGAGACAGTCAACCCAACTGGCTACTTCTCAAGAGATGCTCAGCCGACACTGGTTAGCTCTCAAATTCATATTAATAACAACTGCTGGTTTCTAAGGGTCTCGCCTAGCCTCTAGATTCCAACAACTCTCTCATTAGGGATCACAATAGGTTATATTTAACCGCAATAAAAATAATTCCACTTTTAAAATTAACAAATTCTTCAATCTTGAAGTATTCAACTTTCACCGTTTACTCAACGTAAAATTTCAAATTCAAATTCTCACCAACACATTTTAATTCGCAATATAACGAATCACTTTTACAATTTCTTCAAAACTCTTTTCTTCAAAAATCTAATCATTCCAAGCACATAAATTTGTAAATTAATCAAAATCATTCTTTTTCTTTAATTTACATCATTTAAGTTAAATATCAAATTCTTTAAAAGGTAGACACAAATTTCTCGATCTTCAAATCCCAATTTTTGCCTCTATATTTCGAAGAGAATAATTTTCTATATTTCAAATACTTTTATTTAGAGTTAAAAGTATTATCCCAAAAAAATGTTGGGAGGAGAGAAAGGAGAGAGGAGAGAGGTGCGTTTATGGCTGCCTTGGAACAAGAGCAAATCTTTTGCTCAAGTTTTAATGGCTCCACACCCTCCATCTCATCATTATCATCCCAACCCAACCGTTCGATCCACACGCCATCCTCAAAACTACCAAAACCCCTACCACACTCCGCCATCCCATCATCTACATACCCAAAACAACTCTTCTTCTCGCCATAAACCAATTTCCCTCCCAAACCTTATCCTCAAAACCCTAGACCTAGAAACACCAAGATCCGTTCCAAAAAAAATGGAGTGGCATTGCATGCGATGCGGGGAGAACGACCACCAGATGGCAGACTGCCATAAAAGCGGCATCCACTGCTTTAACTGCAGGAAATTTGGACACATAGTTCGAGACTGCCCTGTTCACAGTCGAAAGGAATCCATGGCCATTGAAGTAACCCACAACTCGGAGATCGCCTCAGTTCTTTCGGGACTACATGCAAGCGCCTTCCTTCATTTGATCAACCCGCGCACCCGCCCTGATACGGCGACTATTGAAAGTGCCTTGAACTTCGCATGGAGAAGACATGGGGGGTGGTGGGTTGTGAAGAGGGTTAGCGATAGGGTCTTCCATGTCCATTTCCCCTCTGAAGAAGAGGCCAAGAAGGCAATTGCTGATGGGATTTTTCAGTTCTCTAGTTTTAACACAACCTTCTCGCCATGGTCCATGGACTTTGGAGCAAAGTTGAAGCCCGAACCAAGTTTTATTTGGATCAATGTTCCACTACTTCCCTTCCATATGTGGAATCAGACCTCCCTCGAGCAACTAGTGAAACCGTTCGGCAAGTTCATCACCATGAGTGTAGAGATGAAGAATGTGGTTTCAAGGGACCAAGCCCTTATCCTCATTGAAATGGAAGATGCCAGCCACATCCCAAAGAATATCCAAATCCACTTCACTGTTCCATGGACCCAGGAGCTTCAGATCCATGATGTACCAGTGCTTATCCTCGGCAACCCCATTCCTTCCGACGACGTGGCGAAAGGCAAAGTCCAACTGTTCACTACAGGGAGTGGCTCTTCCACCTCCTTCTGGCACCGTCGAGAATCTCCGGCAGAGAAACATGATGAAGTCAATCATTCGCCAAATCAGGGAATCATTGGCGATGCTAAAGGCAAGGCAACAATCTCGGAGGCAAATGCTTCTGTTAGGGATTCTGTTGCACTATCTCAGCAACAAACAAATCTGGCTATCCTGGCAGACAATTTTTTAAATATCCCTGGGCTTGCGGATTCTAGTTTAGAAGGTTCCAAATTGGTCTCCCCCCTAAGATGAAGAATGTTGTTGATCCTGTGGGGACCAAATCAGGCGAAAAGTTTGTTTTCAACGCCACCCCCCCCCCCCCCAATAATTGAGATCCCCTCAGATTCCCCCAAGGGCAATTTGGGAATTACTTCCAGCAAATCGAATAACAACCCCGATAGCTCTGCAAGCTCTCACGACATTTCTCCAGAGGAGGAGATTAGGCAGATGATCTGGAAGGGGAAGGTGGTCAATATCCCTCTATCTTTTTTCAAAGATATCCAGCCTGCGATTGAGTCTGCTCTTGAGATGTCAGTGGCCAAGCGAGTGGCAAAACTTGAAGTCCCCAAGGGAATGCAATTTAGCTCTGGAGCTAGGGGAGCGCGCGCTTCAAGCTTCAAAACAAAGTCTTTCATCCCTTGGCCCCATAAGACCACCTCCTCTTCTTGCTCGAGATCAGTTCCACCAGGCTTTGAAGAAGGCACTAGCAAGCGGAGCAAGATATGCAGATCAGCATCTAAATCAACCTATACCAGACCCTTCATGAAGCATCTAAGATCCTCCCTCAAGTCAGCTTCCACCCGCAAGAATGAAGGTACCTCCTCTTATATATTTTCAGTTACCAATGTCTGCAATAATCCTTTTACTTTACTTTCTAATAAGGATATAAATGAGGTAGCTGAATTTGTAGGAGTGGAGGCTATTGGGCCACACTCATTCGATAAACTAAAGCACCCTGAGAGTGATACTGTTGATCCCCCAGATCAACAGAATTAGCTCAATTGAGTGCCTGGATTTATTGGCCCTCTCTTTGTATTGTTATTGCTGCTGGTTCTTCTCTGTTTCAATGAAGATTGGCAGTGATATGTTCGAGGGTTGGGCAATCCCAACAAATGTGCCCTGATTAAGGACGGTATTAAAAATGCTCAAATTAATGTGGCCGGCTTAAAAGAATCCAAACTCACAAAGCCATCCACCAGAAAGCTAGCATCCATAGGCGGCACTTCTCTCACCAGTTGGAGATCTCTTGATGCTATCGAGAGTTACAGCGGTATTCTTATTAGATGGGATGAAAACATCCTTGATTGTTACTACTGTGCAGTTGATATTTTTCAATCTCCCTCTCCTTCCGTAACAGAACCTCTGGAACTGAGTGGTCTCTCACCTCTGTTTATGCCCCTTTTGAATTGGATGACAGAACCCTTTGCTTCAGCGAAATCATTCTTAGAAGAAGATTCTTATGTGATGTATGGGTCATTTGTGGACATTTCAACGCGACCACTTCAAACTCTGAAGAGAATGGAGGCCAGAGTTCGAACAGAGATATGAAGGAATTCAGGAATTGGATTCAGCAGCTGCAACTTATCGACCTCCCTCTTGCATGTAGAAAATTCACTTGGTCTAATCTCAAAGCCAAGCCAGTGCTTGTTAGATTGGACAGGTTCTTAATCCCAAGTCAATTTGAACAACTCTACCTAAATTGCATCCAGCATTCCCTCTCGCGTATCGCCTCTGATCATTGTCCACTAATCCTCGACTCTCAGGACATTCAGGCCAGAGCCCATTATTTTAAATTTGAGAAGGCTTGGGCCTCTCATGAGGATTTCACTTCTTCTATTACTGCCTGGTGGAAAAGCTTTTCCTGCAGAGGTTCTTCGGTTGATGTTTTCGCTCAATAACTTGTGTTGCTTAAGAGAATCAGGCGATGGAGAAATGAGAAGTTCGGTCATATTCCACTTCGCAAGAAGGACCTCCTTGATAAGATTCACCAACTTGATATCTTGGCGGATAACCAACCCTTAGGCAGTACTCTTGCGAATAAGCTCTCTATTGCCCACAGAGACTACTAGAGTTTGGTGCAAGCGGAGGTCACCTACTGGAGGCAGAGATCAAGAGTAACTTGGATCAAGGAGGGTGATGCCAATACAAATTTCTTCCACTCTATTTCTAATGGGAGGCGGCGTAAGAACTTCATCTATTCCCTTCTTCATAATGGAGATCTTATCACAGATCAATGTTCAATTCGATCCTGCTTCGAGCAACACATCAGTGACATCTGTGGAAGTAGGTCATCCCCTGATTTCAGAATCGACTGGGCAGCTCTTTATCCTAATTCTACTATTGACCTTTCAGACCTAGAAGCACCTTTCAGTAAGGAAGAGATCAAAAAAGCAGTCTTCAGTATGAATGGAGACAAGGCACCTGGCCCGGATTGCTTCTCGATGCATTTCTATCAGGAGACCATTCAGGATGATTTATGTTGTATGTTGTTGGACATACATAATGGGAAGGCTGATATTAGTAGGCTCAACTAGTCAACCATTGTCCTCATCCCAAAGTGCGCTAACTCAGTCAACCATTGTCCTCATTCATTAGTAGGCTCAACTAGTCAACCATTGTCCTCATCCCAAAGGTGCTAACTCAGCCTCTGATTTTTGCCCCATCAGTCTCATCAACTGTTCTATGAAGATCTTCACCAAAATCCTCGCAAACAGACTAAGCCCCTTACTGCACACTCTGGTTTCCTCTTCACAAAGTGTTTTTCTTAAAGGCAAATCAATAGTGGATTGTTTCCTTGTAGCCCACGAAGCCATCAATCTATGCTGCACCAAAAAGTCAGATACTCTTATGCTAAAGATTGACTTCCGTAAAGCCTTTGATACAATTAGCTGGACTTTCATTGAGCAAATGCTAGTTTCCAGAGGCTTTGGTTCAAGCTGGTGCTGTTGGATTAAAGCAATTCTTCACTCTACCAAATCCTCTGTTCTAGTTAATAGGGTAGGGGGCAAGACAATTAACTCAGAGAGAGGATTAAAGCAAGGTGAACCCCTTTCTCCGATGTTATTTATCTTGGCTGTAGATGTGCTGGCACAAATATTGTGAATTGGAAGAGACAATGACACTTTTTCTCAGCTGCAACTCAGGGGCTCCCTAGCTTCGCTCGCCATACTACAATTCGCTGATGACACTCTCATATTCTGTAAGGGTGACGAACAAGATGTGATACATCTAAAGTTGCTAGTGCACTTATTTGCAAACATATCAGGCCTTCACATTAACCTCTCCAAATCATCCATTATCTACTTTGGGCATGCTAAGGCCAAGCTTCAGGCTATTACTCATATCTTGGGTTGCAAGCATGACTCCCTACCCACCAAATACTTGGGCATGCCATTATCCAAAGGCAAATTAAAGAAGAGAGACTGGCTACCTCTTATTCTTAAAATTGAGAGGAGATTATCGACTTGGAAAGGTCGACTGCTCTCTAGGGGGGAGACTTATCCTCATCAATTTGGTACTGAGTGCCCTGCCGACTTACTTTGCTTCATTCTTCAAATTGCCCCAGTGGGTTATAGCAAGAATTGACCAAATACGGAGCAGACTCTTTTGGGTAGGGGGAGATACTATTGCTACCAGAGCCTCTTGTACCAACTGGAAGCGAATTTGCCAGCCCAAACAACAAGGAGGCCTAGGGATTTCAAATCTCAGCCAGTTCAACAATGTCCTGCTTATGAAATGGTGGTGGAAAATCTTATCTGAGGAATCCCTTTGCACTCAAATTCTCAAATACTTATACTTCAACAGAGCGACCAACTCTTTCACATGCAAGGCTCAAGCTTCTGAATTCTGGAAGAACGTCTACAAGATGAACGAGCAATTTGAACAAGGGATTTCTTGGCAACTTGGAGATGGACAACTGCTTAAATTTTGGACCTCTAATTGGATTGGAGGTAGCAGCATTGCCAAACTATTCCCGACTTTTTTTGAAGCTACTTGGAACAAAGATGCCACACTATGTTCTCAATGCCACATTCATCAGGGCAGATGGATTTGGAGACCAAACCTTCATACTTCTACATCCACCCACATCCTCCTCGAGAAGAACCAACTCCTGCAACTTATCTCTAACTTACAACCATCTACAACTGCAGACTCTGCCATTTGGAGACACTCTAGCTCAGGGGTGCTTCACCGTCAAGTCTGCTTATGATTTCTACAGCATCTCAGGCCTAATATCTCCCTTCTACCGTGCCTTCTGGAAGAATTTAGCACCACTCAAATGAAAATTTTTCATTTGGATGCTGAGATGGGAAATACTCAACTCCAAAGAGAGATTACATTCTAAAGGATGGGATGGCGATCTGACATGCACAACCTGTGCATGTCCGATCGAAACCTCCTTCCATATCTTCTTTCAATGCCCACTAGCTGTTCAGGCATGGCAACACTTCACACACCACTTCAACATCACAAATTTACCTACATCAACGACTGAATGTTTCACACATTAGTGCTTTGATTCCCAAAACCACATGTTCACACACTCTTGGCACATGGTTACACTGGCTACCTGTTGGAGTATCTGGCATGCTAGAAATGATAGTATTTTTAACAACAAGACTATCACAGCAGATAAACTTATATCTAACATCAAATTCTGGTTTTCTCATTGGCTAGATAGCTACGGAGATTCAAAGAAAAAAGCCAAAATTCTCCAGGAGCTTGAGGATACTGGGGATCGAGATCTCATGAGGCCACGGGAAGACTGCTCGATTCTATGTATGAGTCGCACCCAAGGATAGTCATCAAGATCGGTGCCTCTGTTAGTAGGTTTTTTTTGTTCTTTTTAGGGACTATGCATATCCCGACTCTTGTAATATTTCAAATGTAACCCCCCGAATTCCAAATAAGGCTGAATTTCAAATGTAACCCCCCGACTCTTGTAATATTACAACCGATAAAATGTTATACACGGCTATCCTCTCTATGCCGAAGACAGTATAACGATCTCCATACTTTAACATAACACAGAACTTGAATGAAATAAAGTGTAGAAATGTGACTACTCTAAACATGTAAGTGTATGTCATGCCTTAATGCCTAATGCAGATATTTTATACTAGGATGACACTAATGCATACTTGTTCGGATTCTATGCATCCCATACTATATAGGTCCGAGGGTAAGCACCTACGTACTCCACAATAAAGGGTTCGATCCCTCGCCATGAAAACTACCCAGTAATAAAACCAGGTTTAGATCATTCCACGAATATGGATCCTAGTCTCGGAGTCAACCACCCGACTGTTATAACAGATCCCTCATCGTGTGAATCATCCAGCAAGTGTCCCTCTAGCCCCGGTATACGTATATACATTGGAGTACGGCAAACTATCCGTCCAACTATTCATGATCCTGAAATCCACCGCCAGATCAATCATCATAATCCCGGATTTAAAAATAAAAGCTCGTCCCCCACGGAGCAACCATAGTTCTGGAATCCACCGCCCGACTGGGTCTATAGTCCCGGAATCCACCTCCCGGCTATATAGAGTGCCCCACTTACATTTGCCCAGGTTTACTACATCTTCGCTTATGTGCCTAGTTATTTAGTTCAAGACATGAATAAATTTTCATAGCTAGAATTAGTTTTACCTCCTACCGAGCTTAATCAACAAAATACGAGATAGTTCCATCAAAATATATCTCAACTCTTTTCAATTCAATAGTGCCGGTACTCGAGGTCTCACTAACTTTAAATCACAACTTTTTCATGTACAAGAATCCATGGGTACATATACCCTTCAATAAACATGTCTTAAACTTAGACATTTTCATCTTCAAGTTATTCACAAATGATCAATATCTTGTCTTAACACTTATCCACAAAGTAATCATTTCTTAGTCTTGACACTATTCATGATCTATTTATTCATTCATAATCTTTATAAGCAAATAATTTCTTTCAAGAACACAACTTCATCACACGAAATTTTTTTAACAAATCCAAGCTATTACAATGTCTCAATTCACTTCAAAGTATTTCTTAAACAAAATACAGGTGTAATCTCTTCAAGAAAATCACTTCGCAAAACAAATAATATTTTACTCTTCTTCACAAAGAAGTGCTATTCTCAAATTTCCATTTTTATACCTCAAAATATACAAGAAAATTTTATAACTATCTCTTATAATTTTCATTTCATTTTATATAAATAATAAAGTTTATTTCTCAATCTCTTTCACATCAGAAACTCAATTATATGAACAAAAGACTCAAAAAAGTCAAAAGGTGGCTCTAGGTTTCGAACCCAGGACTTGCCGAACACACAGCCAACGCCCAAGCCCACCCACTAGCCACAAAGTCCTTTTGGACTTATGTCATAAAATGAAAAAACCCTTATACACTCTGTACAAGTGCGGAATTTAAATGAGTGAATTAAAATAAAATATAACTATCAAGTTTCGAACCCAAGATCTCTTACAAATAGTGCTCTGTGGTGCACTGGCTAACCAGTAAGTCCAGGTATAATTTCTATTTAGGAGTTGTATTAATACACTTTTGTTCATACTGTTCAGAAATTGGTTCTTTTTAACAAAACTCGTTTATCCAATGATCCAATCTTTTAGGATATTGAAATAAACTTTTCTTTTAACTGAGAATGAATTTTTAAAACAGTAAACAACTAATTTTCAAAATCAATAATAATATATTTCTATTTTTTTTAATTAATTTTTCTTCTCATTTTACACATAGACTTGTATTTTTCTCAAAACTTGAATTTAAGAATCATAATCATTAGAACTAGTTTATGTTCTTACTTATACTAATTAAAAATTTCGTAATGAACCAAACATGTCTCTTAATCAACCATGAATATCTCAAAAAATTCTTTTATGCGGAATTTGTATTTTCAACATAAGTCATCATGTTTCATGGCAATAACAAAAATTGTTTTTCTTCCTTTCTTCTTTCTTAATCATCAAGACTCTAAAGCATATATTGAGTATAACATTCTTCAATAAATTCTCATACAAATCACACATTCGACATGCATAGATTTACAAGCATTCTAATTCCTATTATTAATTCTTTAGTCGAAATCTTCTTTTTAATTAACATGGTAGCAATTATTTACTAAATCTCAACAAGATTATTGCATATTACACTAGCATAGATTTTATCTACATATTTCACATCAACATCCAATTTATACTACTCATTTATAATTTTTAGCATGCAATCTCTATATTAGAAAGAAAGAGATCACCCACCTCTATGAAGAATGAAAATAACAAAGTTTGGAGACACTTCTAGCTCCTAGCTCCAACTAGCACCTCCTTGTCCAACTCCTCCTAGCAAGCCTCCAAAGCACAACTGTACTCTCTTCTCTCTTTCTTTTCCTCTCTTAATTTTTTGTTTAGTTTAGGTGTGACAAGAGAAGGAGAAATGAGAGTGTATTTATAGGACTAGGTGAGAATTTAAAGTGCAAAATTCTCCACCTTATAAATTACTCCACTTAATTCTCCAACTCTTCATTACCCTAACTCCCATGACTCCCAACTCTTCACATCTCCACCTCTTCAAAACTCTAACCCCCAACTCTCCACTTCCAACCCCCCCCCCTTCCGGCCTTTCTCCAACTTCCAACCGGTCAAGCACAGAAACCAAACTCCACTTCATGTGTACAATATATATCACCCTATTTACATAGATATATACATGTGCAAAGGACTATAGTATATAGGTATAGTAGTGTAGGCACAGTGGAAGGGGGACCATGCTGAGTTGGGTGTAAAGGGTGCTTTTGGGTGTGGTCAGAGCAAAGGAAAGAAGGAAATTAGTGTGTATGTAAGCATAGGTATTTATATAAATATGTATGTAACAAATTAAAAATTACAATTTTTCATGCACAAATAATTATACACACTCCAAAATTTTATTTTGAAAAATGAGTACGCTCACATACGCGCACCGAAACAAACACGTGCGTCGCACGTGAAATATCAAAAATACGAAATTCGACGTTATCAACAAATTTTTTTTTAAAATAATAAAAATATAATATAATAAAATATATTTATTAATTTTATATATTCCACGATGTAATTGCTACGTACGTAGAAAACACGTGCATTACACGTACAAAATTATCTTAATCAAAAATAGGGAAGATGAATTTCCATTTATAAAAAAAATAGATGTGAATATTAAAAAAATTAATTTAAACATATAGGAAATATTACACGTATCGGTGGGAACACATAATCGATACGTGCATCAAAAATACGCAAAAAGCACGTAAAACCAAGATATTGAAATTTAATATTTTAGTTGATTTAAATAGGATAAAATATATGGGGAATGCATAAATAGTCGAAAATCAAAACACGTAGTGAAAACACATTACAAAATGCACGTGTGTAACACACGAGGGCAAAATTGTCATTTTCAATTTTGCGGGGTGTTACATCAAACTTAATTGTGTACTGCTGTTATTAGGGGGTGGTTATTTTGTTTTGGGGAGCTATCTATGTTGCATATAGGGGGGATGAGATCATAGCATTGAGTCTAGTTGAGGAGTACGACAATAGTCCAATGTCCTCTCTACGACTCAGTGCTATGTCATCTTAAACTCAGACATGCGCAGAGCTCACCCCGCCTCCAATTCCTTCCCTATCATCTTGTAATCGTTTTACTCTGTTTATCTTTATATATATATATATATATATCTGTGAGGTAGGTTCATCCTACCTTTTACGAGTCAAAAAAAAAATTAACAATTTAACTCCAATAACCTTGTCTTCAAATAATCCGAAATGAATAGATGTCTATATATATATATATATATATATATATATATATATATATATATATATATCTCTTCTTTTTTTCATGCAAATCAGTGAAAAATACCTAAGAAAACTTTTATTATCTATTTTTAATTTTTTATAAATGTTCCATCTCAAAAAGGCTATTAAACCTCAAAAAAAAAAATCCCTCAAAAGTGCCAAACCCTGGCTTCAAAACCAGTGTCCCTCACTTAGCACCCAAACGCCCTCCAACTGAGCTACCACTCAGATGACAACTATTAGGGTACTAAAATCATTAAATTCTTCCTCATCACTCCTCTGACCGTTTATTTTTTTTCTCAAAAAGAAATTTTGTTACCATACAGTAAACAACAAGGCACAACAGGGCTCGAACGAGCGCAACCAACAAGACGAATGAACATCAACCCACTGAGCTAAAGCCCAAATCTCGATTACTATAGGTTTAAAGTCTTTTTGTATTAAATTCGCGTCTAATTCACCGTTCCAAAAAATATATATTCAATGTTTATAATCTCTCACATTTATTCATCTATTCACCCTACACAAATCAGAGAATTTAATCACAAAAATTTACTGTTTAATCATGTGTCTAGCAATTCTACAAAATGTAAAATATTTATCAAGGTAAAACATCTCAACCTCGCATTAAAATATTATTCACATCACACATCTAAATGTCAATTTAACAAGATATGGAAAAAAAATTCCAACTCAATATCAACTATTTCCTTCACGAAATTTCTATTTATTCAATGATAATTTCAAGTGTTCACGGCAACCATTCCATAATACACAAGTTGAATTTTTCTCTAATTTCATACACAATATGAAATTTAAACTGCATCATGCATTTCATTCAATATTTATCTAAAAATTGTAAATTCTCTATCACATGTATCATATCTAAAATTTTAGCATAAACTAATAAAACTTCATCTACAAGTGCATTACAAATTATCTAAACATGCTATAATTCAAACAAATTAGAAGTATTTGGAAACACCCAGCTTTAAAGAAGATTCTAATTAACCCCTTAGCAATTTGGGACTCCAAGAAAAGCTCCAATTCTCCTCGAAATCTGCGCACAAAGAAAGAAACTCCCACCCAGCACCTGCCTTTCGGCCAGCAACAGAGAACATAACTCATCAAATTTGTTTTGGTTTTGTTTTTAATCTCTTTGCTAATGGAGAATGGAGAGTGGGTTTATATAATGAAGGATAATTAGTGGGTAGTTACTTTAACCATTCACTCACCCCACCACTAAACACACCCCACAAACCCACTTTCCCTCCAAGTGTGCAGCCGGTTGCTCTCATTTTTGGAGTGTGCACACTGCACGTGTGCACGTGCACGTGCTTTGTGTACACCTCACACTTTAATATTTTTTATTTAAAAGAAAACATATATTAATATATATAATATATATATATTTAAATATTAGTTTAACATAATCAAAATTTGGTTTGTCATACACAAACAAAAATAAAAACACACCCTTCAAAATTTCCTATTGAAAAAAAAGAATACACCCAATACGTGCACTGCAAACACGTGCGTCACACATAAAATATTAAAATACGAAATAAATTTCATCGACGGGAAAATTTTTATAAATAATTTAAATACAAAATACGAAAGATATATATTTCATTATTTTTTATATATTCCACAATCAATACGTACATAGAAAATACGTGCACCGCACATGTAAAAATATTTTAATTAAAATAAGAGAAAAATAATTTCTATTTATAAAACAAATTCGAAAAGCGTTATTAAATAAATAATTGAAACACATAAAAATATTACACTAGCGGTAAAAAAATACGTAATCGATACTTGCATCCATAACACGTATAAAGCACGTAAAAACACAGAGAGTGCAATTTTATATTTGAGTTGATTCAAATAGGATAAAATAAATTTTGAGAAGATGGAAAATGCATAAATAGTTGAAATACAAAATAAGTATGATATTTATACTGAAATGCGTTACGGATATCGCTAGTAATGGTACAAAATACATGTTCGTAACACCTGAGGGGCAAAATTGTCATTTTCAATTTTGCGGGGTGTTACAGTTTTGGGTGGGGGATTTGAATTTGAGTTTTGGTGGGAAACTTTTGGGGGAAAAATGTGTTTTGTGAGGTTAGATATGGGTCTTTGATTTTGGGGGGATTGAAGGAGAGCCATTTGATAGCTTTCTTTGTGTTTTTTTTTTTTTTTTGAAGGAAAAGGTGGAGTATGGCCATCATGTTTCATTAATAAGAAATTAATGATACAAACCCAGCGAACTGGGCCAGCTTACAACCTACAGATAGCAAATAAAACATACATGAAGCAACATGACTCGTACAAACAATAAATCCCTCTTACAACCCTGGAGGGTGGGCCGACAAATCGGTCCAGCAAAATTGTATGTACGTTGGTTTATCTTCGTACACTACCTCCACGGCACATGCACACCCACCCGAAACTAGTCTGGTAGGATTTTAACACCCGATGATCCCTGCCTTCTCCTCGCTGGGGGACCTCGTCTTTGGGCCCAAGCCCCGCAACCCTATCTGTTGGCACATGCACAGCAACCGCACACAGCTCCCACAGCCGCTACCAAAGAGATAGCCATGAAGATGATACCTTTACCTCTCTCACGATTGTGCTATCACAGGCGATTTCTCACCAAACAACTATCTCGCTCACCCCACCAAAAACCACATTCCAGAAGAGAGTCGTGGAGAGGATACATTCACCTCTTTCACTCTCTTGCTCTCTCAAGTGATTTCTCACCAAACAGACTCATCTCGACTCTTACTCCCAACAAGGGAAGAGGCGACGCTATTACGAGACAGTGGCCTAAGCTGGAAAAAGTTCAATAGCCTGATAGTAGGAGCTGTCAAGACTGCATCGGCAGCATCGTTGGACATCCAAACAAGTGAGCGCGCATCATGGAGGGACCCCATCTTCGGGTCCAAGCCCCACAATCATTCAATACAACGTGCTACACAGTTCCCACCTCCCACAGCAAACAACCATCAGCCTGGCCCCACGGGCCCCATACCGAACCACCGGTCTCCCACACTTGAGCCCCAGATCTATGGCGTTCGCGACAACAGGCGCGGGAGGATGTTCTAACACGACATAGTCGCTCCGCGACAGTTGAGGCAAGCACCCCAAAAGTTGAGACGAGTGAGCGCACATCATGGAGGGACCCCATCTTGAGCCTCACGAGCCCCATGCCAAACCACCGACCTCACACACTAAAGGTCTGGGTCGTCGTTGGGAGCGATGTGGGGCAGGCAGGCGGGGGCCAGGACCAGGGCGAACGCGACCCCATCCCCAGATTCATGGCATTCACGACCACAGGCGCGGGAGGATGCTCTGGCGCGACATAGTCGCTCTACGACCTGAGAGGACGAGAACCTCGATCTGGAGGGGGGACCCCGTCTTCGGGCCCTAGCCCCACAACCGTACTATACCACAATCATCATACCGAGATAACCAACACAGAAAGCTCCTCCACCCCCCCCCCCCAATTCGCAGAGAGAATCAAACCCCGACTTCTTCGCACGCGCTACCAACCCCGAAAACCAAAACATAGCTGCAGATCGCCGTGATTGACCCTGAAAGTGTGGACATGGTGACAACCGCAAAGAACATCCGGGCCCCAAGAGAGGAAAAACTTCCAACAAAAACATTCAACCCCAACCAAACCCAAACCCTAACTAACTCACCCCCGATGCCACAAACCGGGCCCTAGTGGACAAAGTCCATGCTTCCGATTCCAGTTCCTCGGTACGACCGCAGGGCGCGACGGCTGGCGTCGCTCGACAGCGGTTGAAGACCTCCAACTGCTCAATGGTAGAGGAGATTTCAGGAGGGGAAGGCGTCGAAGGGTACGGCGCGACAAGTACGGTGCGACGGTACGGGAGGGGAAGGCGCGACGATGGCGGGAGGATGCGGAGGCGGCATCGACCGACGACGTCGATGGCGGGAGGATGCTCATCCTTCGCGCACTGGAGCGACACTGGCGGCGCGCCACGATCTGAGGAGGCGCGACATTGTCAGGCGGCACGCAGCGATCGACGCTCCGTAGTCTGAGGCGCGACGATCAGAGGCGGCGCTCGAGGGCATTGCTTCCGCGAACTGGATCGATGATTTGGCAAAGTTGCAGAGCACCAGGAAGAAGAAGTGAGGGAGGAACGGGGGGTGTGGAGCGATAGGCGGTAGGGTAGGAGCGGGGCGACGGCGGGAGAGGAACACCGGGGCGGCGGCGACGAACCCAGCCGCCGCCACCGCCGCCTACACAGATCTAGGGTTTTTTTGGAGAGTTTCTCTCTCTAGAATTCTAGAGAGAGAAACCCCTTTTCTTCGTGGATTATAGTGGAGTTCAAAGTGACGCTCATCTAGGTCTCCTGCCCAGCCCTATCAATGTAAAGACCGGTGTATCCGCATAAGGAGAATGCCTGTCCTGTGACCTCTCATGTGTTGGGCTTTCGCAACGAAAAGCAGAGAGAGAGAGAGAGAGCTGTAGAGAAGGGGAGAAAAGGGTATGGAAGAAAGGGGGTGGTCTTGCTTATTTCCTTCCTCCTTCTTTGTGTTTTATTATATAGATATATATATGGACGGGAAATAATTTCCCATCCCGCAAATATTTTTTAAAAAAAATTGTCCGGCGGAAAATTATTTCTCGTCCCTTGATTTTTAATTAAAAAAATATATTTAGCATACAACAAGTACATCGCAAACTTAATTTTTTATTTTCTATATGTCAAATATCCAAAATTTTGATCTCAACGACTACAGATGCTCTAATGTACATTATTTTACAGCTAAATAATTTTTTCAGTTACTTTCATAAATCGTTTTCGTTGACAAGGTTGCATCCTGTAAACAAATATACACTCAAGGTTTATGATTTCTTCGCACTTTATCAATCTCGTTAGAACTTTTCTTTTCACACCTAACAGAACAAAGATGAGCACAACTTAATTAATAAAGCAGTATTTCCCTTTATTCTCAACATATATTTATTTTGCATATTTATTTCCTTCACACATGGGTCAAAAAATCGTAATGCTCTAAAATAATACTATGCAAAAGCCATTAAGATACCACATTAATTTTAGTTGGTCAACACACAATTAACAATATATATGTAACATATGGAGTGAGTATATTACAGACAAGTGGAATGGAACCCTAATTAATTGTCTTTGCATAGCCAGGCCTCTAATGGGTCAGGGCTCAAATGATAAATTTAATTCAGCACAATTCATTTGTTAATTAACTCATGCATGGTTAGTACCTAAACTAAAACCACCCTGTTCCAGTTGGCCCCTATTTATCCTGGCCAGGTCATCAATTCCTAATAACAAACATTAAAGTGGCTTTCAAATAATTGCCCATATATATATATATATATATATATATATATATATATATAAAAGGTTTTCTCCACACAAGTCCTCAACAAATATTATTTTTATATTAGTCACTCGATCAACGCAGAAAGTAACAAGAACCGATCAATTTGAAACTCGATCAATTACAATATTATTAAAATTCTGATCTATTAACTAATCTCAAGTAGAATTCTGATCTATTAAGAACTGAATAAGAACCACCACTTACAACAACAAAAACCCCTCTAAGTAGGTCCAACGAATTTGAGTTTCCATGATGCTACAATTGAGGCTCTAACCGATTACTTTTGAAGTTGATCGAGAGACTAATATAAAAAGTAATTATTTGCCGGGGGCCTAAAATGGAATTTTAATATTTGATGGAGATCTCTGTGGGAAAACCCAAAATATATAATGTGAAATGCTTATAAGCATATATTCATATAACATATTGAATATGATTGGTATATATGCATTTGTCTTGGTGGGAACCCTATCACCTCCCACTCTTACTTGTCATTATGTCTTTATATCATTCCAACTGTTTTTTTTTCCTTCCATGAGAATCTCGCCTACATTTATAAGTGAAGCTTCCTCATTCTTTCTCCTCTTGTTTTCACATATATTAAGTACAAACATTGAATTCTCTTGTACATACTCAAAGCTAGGCCATGGCAGTTAGAGCCATGGCTTCTGGTGGTGGTCTTCTCATCACTGTTTTGATGAACTCTCTCTTCTTCTCGACGTTTGCGGAGCTCAAAACCATTGAGCATCCGACGAAGATGGAAGGTTCATTGAGCCTCTTGGCAGTTGGAGATTGGGGAAGGAATGGGACCTTCAATCAATCTCAAGTTGCATATCAGGTTTGAATAGCCCAAAAAATTATGAAAATATTTATTTATTTTTCATTATATATAAATAATTGTTTACATGTTATTACAAATGAAAATATGAAGTTATTATACATATATAATAACTGTTTACATGTTTTGGTCAGCTCTTTGGTTTTGATTGACATCAGCATGTTTGATCAGAAAGGAGGCTGTTTCTAATAATAGATTAGAGATTGATCTATAGAATTATTTATAGAATTATTAATAGAATTAATGACAGGAAATATTAGATAAGATAACCTTATAAATTGTATTTATTCAGAATTAAAGATTTTTTCAAAAAAATGTCTTGTGTGGTAATTTTGAGTCCAAATTCAAAAACAAACTATTTTTATGGATTTTTTTTTTCATTTGTTTTTCATATCCACCTCATTTGCCTTCTACATCAATTTGGTTTATTTGAATGGTATATTTTACTAAAACCCTCTGAAATTTCACGCTTTGGCAATTAAGCCCCTGACTTTTGAAAGTGAGATGGTTCTTCTTATAAACTAGGCTAAATTAGAAGAAAAAACCCCTGAACTATATCATTTCTGTAGAAAATCACACTAAATTTTTTTTGTCACCAAAAATTCTCCGGAAGTATGTTTTTAAAAAACCCACTCAGGTGGCATGTGAGATTTCTACTGAAGTTGAGTGAAGTTTTTTAACAATAATGAGAAAGATATATGATATTTTCTGAACTAACTTGCAAAGATGAATGAGGTATTCTAATACAAGCAGAAAAGTTAGATGGTTTTTTTTTTAAATATAATTTATGGGGTTTTTTGGAAAACATACTTTGAGTTTTTTTTATGCAAAAAAAAAAAAAAAATCAGTACGGTTTTCTGCAGAAATTGTATAGTTCAGGATTTTTTTTTTCTAAAAATCTAATTTAGCCTATAAACTAATCTGCCTTTGGTACTTTTCTTGTCATCAAAAGCCAAATTTTTAGACTGAAATAGCCACTTTACATTTCAAAATTCAAAGAAATTTACTGCCAAAATATGTACAAATATTATTTCTGTTCACTTGAAAATAAGAGACAGAGGAACATGGACGGAGTTCAGCTGGGTCCTGGATAGACCCGGACACTCGGAAATTTCAAACTATTCCTTACAGATATTAAATTTTATACTTTGGCCCACCCAAAATTTATGATAAAGTCCCTACAAATATATAGAATTTGTTAATTTAACCTAATAAAGCTTCTATGTTATTTTTTGGTTAACCTTAATTCCGATAAAATCCCTGCATATATTCAGGGCCGGCCCTACCCTAGAGGCGGGTAAGGCGGCCGCCTTGGATCTCCGGAGATTTCGCGATTTTAGGGGCCCCCAAATTTGAACTTTCCTTGTAAAAATAGGTCTTATTTTGCGCGTAAAAATATATATATGTTATTAGGGGCCCCCATGTCAGAAGTTCGCCTGGGGCCCCCGGGAACTCAAGGCCGGCCTTGTATATATTCGATTGATTTTGACAGTATAAAGCCTCTGCACCAAAAGTTATATTAATAGTTATACTACGTTATGGTTAGTTATGTGTTTTTTCTTTCAAAATTGTTTATTGCTTTGCTTGGTCTATATATCCAATAAATTTGTTTTGTCTTCGCCACTGCAGAAAAAGTCAATATATCAAGGAACAATGCTATAAAATGGAACATTTACTTTTAAAAGTTTAAAAATTACTATTAAACTATGATAACTTGAGAAGGGAGTTTAGTGGAATTTATCTTTGCTTTAATGAATTTCTTCCCTAGTTGCAATGGCAAAAATTAAAATATTCACTACATCACAAGCAAAAATCTCCCACAATGTAATCGAACACTATTCCCCATATTAACCATTACATATTTAATAACACTAGTAATTTACACGTCTTAATAAAAAAAAATTAAAATAAAAACTCTGACGTAGTGAGAACTCGAACCTAAAACCTCCTTCATATTAGTTATGTATGTGTGTATTACACGCGTTGATAGATTTACAAATGATACTAAGGCATTTTCCCATTATAATATTAGAGATAATAACCCGTAATCAAACACTATTCTCCACAGTAATCATTTAATCAAGAAATGAGTCGATCAATTCCATGCAGATGGGAAAGATTGGGGAAGAGCTCGACATAGATTTTGTGATTTCTGTCGGTGATAACTTCTACGGCAATGGATTGACTGGTGTAAGTGACTCCGAGTTTGAGATGTCGTTCACCAATGTATACACTGCTGCGAGCTTGCAAAAACAATGGTACGTTGGTGAGTGATCTCAACCTTTTAAACTCAAATTAGTTGCCAATCCGTATATATGTCTATATTATTAACCTAAATATCTCTTGTAGTCTTGGGGAATCACGACTATAGGGGCAATGCGCTCGCCCAATTAAACCCGGTACTAGAAAAGATTGATAGTCGATGGTTTTGTATGAGGTCATTCATTGTAGATACCGGTAAGAAAAAAACTTAACGACGCGCAAAATATCAACAATTTGTTTTGTATTGCAAAATTATGCGATAAAGATTAGTTTTGATTCTCTTTTTTCTAGAGGTTGCGCAATTTTTCTTCGTGGACACAACCCCTTTTGTTATGAAGTATTGGACAGACCCTGAGGATCATCACTACGATTGGAGAGGAGTAGCACCGCGCAAAAGCTACATCTCAAACCTATTGAAGGTACTAGTTTCATAACCTTAATTCATATATATATATATATATATATATATATATATATATATATATATATATATATATATATATATATATATATATATATATATATGAGTAATGTGAGCCTCATATTTGTATGAGGAAATTTTTCTCATACAAAGTGATTATACTCACTTGATAGGGCCATTATGGAAGATCCATTTCGTCCATCATGTTTATCATGCTAATAGATGTATGTGCAGAAAAAATCAAGTTGTTTGGAGGTCATTCACCCATGCATCATGTGGGTCTAATTTGTGGTTCGATTTATATTACTGTTGAAATCGTTTATTTTTCAACCACAAGATGCATGGGTGAATGACCTCCAAACCACTTGATTTTTTCTACACATACATCCATTAGTATGATAAACATGATGGACAGAGTTGATCTTCCATAATAGCTCCACCAAGTGAGTATAATCACTTTGTATGAGAAAAATTTTCTCATACTCTATATGAGGCTCACTTTTCTCTCTCGATCTCTCTCTCTCTATATATATATATATGATCGATCACGTACTTATTTAATTGGGGCTCGCTAGGACCTGGATTCAGCATTGGCAGAATCTACTGCAACATGGAAGATCGTTGTAGGACACCACACGATAAGAAGTGTCAGTGATCACGGAGATACAATCGAACTTGTTGAAATGCTTCTCCCACTGCTAGAGGCTCATGGCGTCGACCTATACATCAATGGTCATGATCATTGTCTCGAGCACATAAGTAGTACTACTAGGTAACTAAGCATTTGAATGTTCCTAAAGTTTGTAGCGATAAATTCTAATTGTGATATATTGCTTATTTGTGTAGTCCTCTCCAATTTATAACGACGGGTGGAGGGTCAAAGGCATGGCGGGGTGTATACATTCCGACTAATGAGAAGTTGCAATTGTTTTACGACGGACAAGGGTTCATCTCTCTGCAACTGACGAGGACCAAAGTGAAGGTTGTGTTCTACGATGTCTTTGGAAAAGTGTTGCACACTTGGAGCAACACCAAGCAACTTAGCTCATCCATGTAGGACTGAGGGATGTTGTTGTAGCGCTAGAAGGATTGAAGCCAATCTTGTAATATAGATTTCATTGTATGAGAAAGAGCAATTGGCCTTTTGTGAAGGGTTTACCTTAAAATGGTATAATATCTCTCAACCCAACTACTAAATTTGAATGATTAATTGTCAATTAATTTGATTTTGTTTGACTTAAAATCATAAGAAGAGGAATATACTATGAGATTCTTGGTAGGATTCTCGGTAGATAGGAACATCCCATTGGATAGGACAATATCTGCACAAATTAAAAATATGAATCATGTGGATTGTATTTGATTGGATGACAAAGGCATGTCAAAATCTTACACACCATGTGGTCCATGTCATAGAAGGAAGTAGGAGTGCTATTGGATCTTTACAAAATCAGTGATCTTTTTCCTTTTTCTTTATTCTTTCTCCTTTTTTTTTTTTTTTAGATGCATGCCCCCAATGTGGTTTAGCTTTAGCAACACCAGTTATTCGTGTATCATATCTAAAGGTAGCAACAGGTCGGATTCGGGTCGGATTCTATAAGATCCACATGCGGATTCAAACTTATTCGGGTTGAATTCGGATTGGATCTCACTATTATTTTTAAATTCGGATCGGATTTACGGATTATCTAAGATCAACCTTTTTCCATAAATTATTAATTTGTTGAGAAAAAAGACGATCTACCTATAAAACTAATTGGTAAAATTTGCTTGTTACATTTTCAAAATACTAAATTTTTATACTAATAAATTTATTGAAATGAAAAAGAATCTTATTCAATAGCTAAGCATAAATTTCATCTTTGTCAAAAAAATGATAATTTATTGATATGTGTGTATTATGAAATATATAGTATATTAACATTTGCATTGTTTAGTTCACAAAATCCGATCCTACTAGACTTAGAAAATAAATAAAATACAATATCTACGCATTAAAATCTTTGTAGATCTAGGATATATGTTTAATTACCATATATAATTCGGATTATCCATCGGGTTATCAGACTTGGATCCACAAAGATCTATATCTAGATCCAATAAAAAAGTGGATCTATTATGGAGGATACATACCATAAAATTAGCATTGGTATAAATACCCGAAATCCGGATCCGACCCGGACCCGGCATTGGACCGGAACTGACCCGGCCTATCCGGGTCCGGGTCCGTGTCCTAAAATGGGACCCGTTATACTTTCGGGTCCGGGTCTGGGTCCACTCAAAAGAGACCAGACCCGGACCCGTAAAAAAAATTCCAAAAAATCAACATAAAAATAAATATTCTATTCTCATCCGTCATCTCCTTCCTCCTCAATTCTAAATCTTTCTCTTCCAAACTCAAAACTCATGCATTTTTATTCTCTCCTTTATTCTAAATCCTCCACTCGCCGCCTCCGCTCGCCGCTCACACTCCCGCTCCTACCCGAACGGGTAGGAATATTTTAATAGGATCCGGATCCGGTCTTCACGGGTCCAGGTCCGAGTCCAAATTTTGGACCCGTAGGGGACTGGATCTGGATCCGGATAGTGAAGGACCCGACCCAATACCAATGCTACCTAAAATTTGGGTCGAATTCGAATTGGGTTATCGGGTTATAGATATTTTTGCCACACCTGATCATATCACTATCAGATAACAAAAAAGAACGAATAAGATGTTCATTTTGTATCTATAGTATGACTTCAGGCACAAAAAATTGATCGGTAATCAATGTTCTAATCCCTGAAACCTGAGGTAATCAATGTCATGACAAAATTGAATTATTGATGCAATGATATTGCTCTCACTTCTTTATTTGAGGTGCCAGCACCAATTTGTCTATTCCCAAATCCCAATTAATTTGTTTGTTACACATTTTCTCCCATGAGCTAAAAATCTTTGAAATTATTGCATTTGATTTGGACTCTAAATTGTGGAAATTCAAATATAGCAAAAGATAATTGGAACAAAACCATCAAAGTTGGTCCAACCTAATCAATAATATGTATATGAATTTTTTTTGATTAAAAAGATGACCGAAGTCATCGCTTCATTAAAAAGATCTTAACGAAACAGGAAGATAAAACTACATCAGACCCGAAGGCCTCCAATGTCCAAAAGCATCTAACGAAACAGGAAGAAAATACTACATCGGACCCGAAGGTCACAAGTATCCAAAAGCACCTAATGCGGGCAGAACAACCCGATCACCAAAGAACAGCAACAACATCCAAAAAAGATACAGTAAAGGAGAAAGCTAGCTATCACATCCAGCCCGCGACTGGGAGTCCACTGCCCTAAGTGAACTCTCCGCCTGCCTGTAAACTACTCTGCCTCCTCACCTGCGCGCATCTTCTTCCTTGATCGGCTGATACCTGTCCAATCAAAGCGACAAATATAAATCTTTTGAATCAACGAGGAGAGAGACTGACGAACAGAATTGAAGCAAATTTCGTTGCGATCTAGCCATAGGTTCCATAGCACGGATGCTACCACAATTTCCCACTCTATTCTATCCTCATTTGAATTCCTGTTTTTTCTAAGAACCCCCCAAACCTCTGAACTAGACCCCGGACAATGTGAGACTCTGAGCGACCTACACACTTCCCCCCAGACCCATCTAGCTCTATGACAATGGAATAAAATATGATTCTATCCTCTTCGTCGATCAGGCAAGTACAACATAGCCCGCTTTCCGTTATCCCTCGCTTTTTCAAATTAACTTTTGATAAAATTGCGTCATTCTCCACCAACCATAGGAAGACTTTCACCCTGTTCGGAGCGGAAATACCCCAAATTACCTCTGTAATCTCGTTTCTAATACCGCCATCATTCAGCCTTTTGTAAAGAGAGGAAACTGAGTATTTTCCGTTGACCTCCAACGTCCAAATTCTCTCGTCGTCCAACAATTGCGTGTACTCTCCCTCTGACCGAATGAAATCATTTACCTTTTGCAACTGATCGATCGCTGTCTGTTCAAGTGTATCCTTGACCTCCAGTCTCAATCTGGAGTTCTTCCAAACATCTGAGACCAACGAATCTTTGTTGAGAGCTGCTTCTGCTGCTGCTGGAAAAAGGCTTAAGAGTGAGTTGCTCCCGCACCACTTGTCTTTCCAGAATCTCGTTTTCTTCCCATCTTTAATCCTACATCGGGTGTTGCTGTGATAAATGTCTCCGGTCTTGGAAATCCCTTTCCAAAAGAGAGATTTCCTACTCCGGACGCTCTTTCCCCCGAATCTGAATTTCTTCCTTGTCCTATAATTAACAAGCGACTTACACCACCAATTGTTACGTTGCACAGCCAGCTTCCACCACCACTTACAGAGAAGAGCCCTGTTCATATCTCTGAGATTAATGATACCCAAACCCCCGAACTCCTTCCTTTTGCAGACCCTCCCCCAGCTAACGAGATGAACCCCTTTCCCCCCCTCGTTGCTACCTTTCCATAGGAACCTCCTTCTTAATTTGTCTATCTTGTGAATTACCCATATCGGCAATTCGTAAATAGACATCAGATAGATGGGGATGCTATTGATAACTGTATTTAGCAAGATGATCCTACCTCCCAACGTAAGAAATTGTCCTTTCCATCCTGTAAGTCTTTTCTCTATCCTGTCGATAAGCACTTGCCAATCTTCTTTAACAAGTCTGCCCGGTCTGATGGGGATCCCCAGATACTTGAGCGGAAACTCTCCCCTCTTGCATCCAAGCATCTGTTGAATCGTGGAAATTGGAGTGGAGCAAAGCTTGCTAAGTTGAATAACACAACTCTTGTTGTAATTGACCTTCATTCCGGACCAAGCCTCGAAACACTTCAAAATTGTTCCCATCGCAATGATATCCTCTTTAGCTGCCTTCCCGAACAATAGTGTATCATCCGCGTATTGAAGGATCGAGATAGGCTGTGAAAAGCCCCTGAGATCAATTCCAAATGGGTCCCTATCCTTGTTCCCATTGTCGATCATCTCTGACAATCCGTCTGCTACAATTGCGAATAACAATGACGACAACGGATCGCCCTGACGAAGGCCCCTCTTGCATTTGATCTCTTTACCCTGTGCTCTGTTAACCAGAATGAACGATTTACCACCTCTAATGCAGTGAAAGATCCACTTTCTCCACGTTTCCCCGAAACCTTTAAGAAGCAGAGCTTCGTCCACCGAGTTCCATTCGACTGAATCATAGGCCTTATGAAAGTCTACTTTGAAAAGGAAGCCATCCGTGTTGTCTCTGTTCGCTCTGTATACAATTTCGTGAGCCGAGGCAACGCTATCTGATATATCCCTTCCTTTAATGAATCCGCTCTGAGACTGGCTGATAATGTCGTTGAGTAGCGGTCCCAATCTGTTGGCCAATACCTTGGAAATGATCTTAAAGGAGCCATTCAGTAGACTGATAGGTCTGAAGTCCCCGACCTCTTTAACATCCGCCTGCTTGGGTATCAACACAATGTTCGCGTAGTTCAGTCTATCTAGATTTGATTCCCCCTTGTAAAACTCCTCAACTATTCGCATGAAATCCCCTTTTATGATGCTCCAGAATAGTTGATAGAAAAAAATCGGGAGTCCGTCAGGACCAGGAGCTTTATCTGATCCGAGGCTATTGATAGCGGAGAGTACCTCTTCTTCCGTGAAGATACCTTCAATATTCTTCGACTCGTCAAGTCTAGAATCCAGCCACATATTCTGATTCACCGAGCACCTCTGCTCCCTTCTGTTGCCCAATAGATCCTTGTAATAATCATGAATATACTGTTTAAATCTATCCTCATTCTCGCACCAGCTTCCATCCACCATAAGACCCGAGATATGATTCTTATGTCTTCTGCCATTAGCTATCTTATGGAAAAATTTTGTGTTGGCGTCGCCTTCCTTCAACCACTGAAATCTTGAACGCTGCTTCCAATAATATTCCTCCATCTTCCCAAGGCTCAGAATGTCTTGTCTATTCCTCCGTTGCTCCTCTACTTCGGCCTCTAATAGGTCTCTTTCTTCCTCTATGATATCTAACTGATCGATCCTTTCACCTATCTCTTCTTTGAGTCTCTGATTCTGCCCGAATTCCATCCTAGCCCAAGACTTCAATTTTGAACGTAATCTCCTGGTCTTTTGAATCCAACATCCCACTGCCGAATCTGACGATGTCGAGGCACTCCAACTTTCCTCAATTATCTTCTTTAACCCTTCGCTTAAAGTCCACGACTTCTCAAATCTAAACTGGTATGCTTGCCTTCTCTCCCCTTTCCCACAATCCAGAGCTAGGGGAGTGTGGTCAGATGTAAATCTTATCAGCGCTTTGGCCTTGGTGAGTGGGAATTCATCTTCCCATTCGGGAGAAACTAGGATTCTATCTAACTTCGTCAAAGTTGGGGCCGCTTGCATATTTGACCATGTGAATTTCCTGTTGGAAGGATCAACTTCCACCAACTCTAGGTCTTCAATCAAAGCATTAAATATGTATATGAATTATTGACACTGTGGACCATGTTTCATATATATAATTAACTCTATGCAATAGTAACATGAATTATTGACACTGTGGACCATTTTTTTAGGGACAAGATTAGTTTTTTTTTTTTGTAGAAAAAAGTGATCACCGCAGTCACTTGTTTCATTAATAAAAAGTTAACGAAACATAAAGTAGCCAATATTACAAATCTAGTCTGGTCAGAAGAGAAGACCATCCACAGTACTCCGAAGGGACAAGATTAGTTGGCAATGAAGGGCATGCATATGAACAAAAAATTTCAAGGAAGGGATGAAATGGAAAAGGATAAAGAGGAACAAAGAGAAATGGAATGAATGAGTTAGAGCAACAGAGAGGAAGGAATTAATGAGTGAGTTTTTTGGGGGACAAGGCTTTCATATAGTGCTAAGGATCGGTTCGTCTCTTGGCAATTGCATGCATGTTCCTTGAGACCTCTGTTTACATTTTACCGCTTCTGGATTTTGGTTTGGTATTGTTTCCCTCATGGTGATCTTGTAGCTTTTATTTGATCGGTTATTGCAGAATTGCAATAACTTCGTTCTTACATGTATTTTTTTTATTGACTCTTTAATGAGACATGATAGTCTTATACTGAGAGTTATTTGATACTATGCGAAAATAATGATCGAGTTAACTTTGCTCTTACATGTATTTTTTGTACTAATTTTTTAATGAAACATGATGATCTTATGTTGAGAGTTATTTGTACTAGTTTTTTTAATGAAACATGATGATCTTATATTGAGAGTTATTTGATACTATGCGAAAATGATGAGATGGTGGGGATAAGTTATTTTATGGAAAATGACCTTACATCTTTCGAATGCACTCAAGTTGCAGGTGATGGTCAAGTTGATAGGGCTGGATGAGCAAGAATATGAAAAAGGAAAAGAAAGTATTGTTGTGCGGAATACGAATGGACCACCAATCAAAGAGATAAATAGCGAAGAAAAACAGAAAACAAACAAACACAAGGACACAAAGATTTAATGTGGTTCGGCAAAACAAGTGCCTACATCCACGGGGCGGTTGGGGTTTCTTCTTCAAATAATCACCAATGGGTGAAACAAACCTTTACAGAGATGACGGCTGCAAGATCCGAATAGAGGTGTATATCTTTACAAAATCCTAACGGGTGTATTTATAGGGAAACTACTGGGCCTTTCGAAATGGGCCTTTTCTAGTTCACAAACCCGCCTACAGTCGACTGGTCTTCTTACCAGTCGACTAGTCTTTAGTTCTGGACAATCGACTGAGACACATCTTCAGTCGACTGCTGCTGCTGTATCCTTAGCCTTTGAAACTTCTCTCTGGACAGTCGACTGACTCCATACCTCAGTCGACTGATGTACTAAAACTTTCGATTGCTGCAGATACGACGGATATAAACAAACTGAACCAGAATCGAGCCATTATCCTACAATCCCCACCTTGGCGAGATCTTTCAAGTAGCCCAAGCAATCTCCAAAAAATACTCCAAACAAATGCTCATCACCAAATGTAACAAAAACAAACTCCACCTTAGTATGATATCACATACTAACCAAACAAAACGAAGCACCATTCCAACCGCCCATTCCAAATCATCAAGCATGCAAAATATTAGCCAGGTTCATGCAATGCTTGAACTTGGCTGCCCCAACAATTTTGGTCAACATATCAGCAGGATTATCAGCTGTCCCAATGTTCACCAGAAGAATATCACCATCCTTTATCAAATCACGCACAAAATGATAACGAACATCAATATGTTTGGTCCTCGAATGATGAACTTGGTTCTTCGCTAAATGGATAGCACTCTGACTGTCACAGTGTACCTCCACCTTCTCCCGATGAATTCTCAAGCTCTTCAAAAGTCCATGAATCCAAATAGCTTCCTTCATGGCCTCAGCAACTGCCATGTATTCAGCCTCAGTAGAAGACAACGCTACAGTGGACTGCAAATTGGACCTCCAACTTATAGGTGCTCTAGCCATAGTAAACAAATAGCCTGTAGTAGACCGCCTCTTATCTAGATCACCTGCATAGTCAGAATCAACATAACCCACCAATAACCTGCTAATATTGTCATCCCTCTCAAACTTCAAACCCACATCTGTGGTGCCACTTATGTACCTCAAAATCCATTTAGCTGCTTGCCAATGCTCTCTGCCTGGATCATGCATATATCGACTAACCATACTCACCGCCTGAGAGTCTGGTCGAGTACAAACCATGGCATACATCAAACTGCCAACCACACTAGTGTAAGGTACATTAGCCATATATTGTCTCTCTTCATCTGTACTTGGAGACTGAGAAGCACTAATTCTGAAATGAGTGGCTAAGGGTGTACTGACTGGTTTAGTTTTCTCATCTATACCAAACCGTTTCAGCACCTTCAAAAGATATTGCTTCTGTATCAAACTCACTATGCCCTTTGCTCTGTCTCTAGCTATCTCCATCCCAAGTATTTTCTTGGCTTCACCAAGATCCTTCATCTCGAATTCAGAACTCAGCTGATTCTTCAAATTTTGAATCTCCTTAGCATTTTTAGAGGCAATCAATATGTCATCCACATATAATAACAGATATATGAAAGAGCTATTCTGCAACTTTCTGAAGTAGACACAATGATCATACTCACTTCTGGAATATCCCTGCACTTTCATAAACTGATCAAATCTCAAATACCACTGCCTTGGAGATTGCTTCAACCCATAGAGAGACTTCTTCAACCTGCAAACAGAACTTTCTTTCCCAGCTGTCTTAAACCCATCTGGCTGCAACATATAAATTTCTTCATCCAGGTCCCCATGTAAGAATGCAGTCTTCACATCCATCTGTGTCAATTCAAGATCAAACTGTGCTACCAAAGCTAACAAAATCCGAATAGAAGGATGCTTCACAACTGGAGAGAACACTTCATTATAGTCAATTCCTTCCTTTTGAGCATACCCCTTTGCAACTAGTCTAGCCTTGAACCGAACACTGTCTTTTGGACCTTCTTTCTTCGTATATACCCACTTGCAACCGATAGCTTTCTTCCCCTTTGGCAATTGCACTAGATCCCAAGTCTTGTTCTTATGAAGAGAGTTCATCTCTTCATCCATAGCAACTTTTCAATCTGCATTTTCAGAACTCCTAGTAGCTTCTTTGAAGTTGGAAGGAACTTCATCATCAACAATGGGAAGAGCAAATGCAACTGTTTCTGTAAAGCGAGATGGTCGTTTGATATCTCTTCTTTGCCTTCTTGCTGCAATTGATTCTTCTTGCTGGGGAGGGTCTTGGATAGGAACTTCTTCCTCATCCTCAGTATCAACCACATCATCTTCATTTTGGGCAGGAGTAGGATTTTCAACTGAAAGCTTTTCTAACTCCACCTGTTGGAGAACTCTCGCACCAGTCGACTGAGAGCACCTACCAGTCGACTGTCCTGAGCTAATCTTCTGCTTCTCTTGATCAGGATCACCAGTCGACTGCATATGAGGACCAGTCGACTGTCTCGAGCTGATCATGCTGGTCTCATCAAAGGTAACATCCCTGCTGATTACTAACTTTTTCTGTTCTGGATACCACAACCTGTAACCTTTGACACCAGTACTGAAACCAACAAATATAGCCTTTTTGGCTCTTGCATCAAGTTTAGTTTCAGTTACATGAAAATAAGCAGGACAACCAAATATATGCAAAAAACTATAATCAGATGCAGGTTTACCACTCCATACCTCAATAGGTGTTTTGCCTTCTAGTGCTGCAGATGGTAAACGGTTGACAATGTGGCTTGCATATATAACAGCTTCTGCCCAAAATGTCTTCTTCAATCCAGACTGTGCTAGCATACATCTCACCTTCTCAAGTAAGGTTCTGTTCATCCTTTCTGTAACCCCATTTTGCTGTGGAGTCTTCCTAACTGTGAAGTGCCTCTGGATCCCTTCATCTTCACACAATTTCAGAAACGGATCGTTCTTGTATTTCCCTCCATTATCTGACCTCAGAACCTTAATCTTCCTTCCAGTCTGGTTTTCAACTTTCTTCTTCCAACTTGTGAACAATGTCAAAACTTCATCTTTGTGTTTCATGGTATATACCCAAACTCGTCTGGAGTAGTCATCAACAAATGTAACAAACCAGTGTCTACCACTCATAGAAGGTGTCTAAGTAGGGCCCCAAACATCTGTGTGCACATAATCGAGGATACCCTTTGTCTGGTGTACAGCTGTACCAAAATTTTACCCTAGTTTGCTTACCCAAAACACAATGTTCACAAAATTCCAACTTGCAATCTTTAGCATCTTTAAGCAACCCTTGCTTCACAAGCCCCTGCAAGGCCTTTTCTCCTGCATGCCCGAGTCGCATATGCCACAACCTAGTAGAGTCGGGAACAACCTTTTTAGGCCTTTCAGTTACACTGGCAGCCTGACCCAAATATGTTTTTCCCTGCAAGAAAAACAAGTTCCTTTTCCTTTGCCCTTTCATCACCACAAGTGCTCCGTTAGTCACCTTCAGAATGCCACCTTCACTAGCAAATTTCATTCCACTGGCCTCCAAAACACCAAGTGAAATCAAATTCTTTTTCAAATCTGGAACATACCATACATCTGAAAGCTCCCTAATAAGACCATCGTGCATTAGCAATTCAATCTTCCCGATTCCTACCTTCTTACAAGGTGCATCATTTCCCATCAAAACTACCCCACCATCCATATACTCTAAGGAAGTAAACCACTCCTTTTTCCAAGACATATGATAGGAGGCTGCTGTATCAAGAAACCATATTTCTTGATAAAGTGAGGGACTAGTTGCAAGTGCATAAGAAAAATCATCGTCACTATCTACATTATCAACAATCACATTTGCAGTCGAATTTCCCTTATTTCGTAGCTTAGGACAATCCTTTTTCCAATGCCCCCTTTCATGACAGAAAGCACATTCATCTCTGGCTGGTATCTTTCTGTCCTTTGAAACTCCTCTCGATTTGGAACGAGATTTGTTTCCTTTATTCCCAGATTTGGTCTCAGATCTGGTCTCAGTTATGCCCCTTACAATCAATGCCTCAGAAGTTTCTCTATCAACCATTTTATCCCTTCTCCTAGTTTCATTATTCAACAGAGCATTTACAACATCTTCATATTTAACAGTGTCTTTTCCATATATTAAAGTAGTTGCTAAATGATCATAATATTCGAGTAATGAATTCAACAGAATTAGGGCTTTGTCTTCATCTTTAATTTGCTCATCCAAATTTAACAAATCAGCCAATAATTTATTAAATGATTCAACATGAGCGTTCATAGACATACCTTCAGTATAGGTGAAGCGAAAAAGTCTCTTCTTCAAATACAGCCGATTCTCCAAACTTTTCCTCATGTATTTGTCTTCGAGTTTCTTCCACAACACCACAGCAATGGTATCCCTCATCAAATCATACTTCTGAGCCTTCGCGATAAAGAGCCGAATAGTCCCACACGCAACTCAATTCAACTTCTTCCAATCTACATCGGACATATTCTTTGGTTTTTCTTCCTCCAAAGCAACATCTTGTTCTTGTTGAACCAGAACATCCAACACCTCACACTGCCACATCCCGAAATTGTTTGTTCCATCAAATTTTTCAACTTCAAATTTTGCATTGTGAATCGTTGTTCTGGACGAACTTGATCCCACAACATCCTTGGTTGCATCTGCGTCACTCGCCATCTCCCTCTAGGTCGAACCGAAAGCTCTGATACCACTTGTTGTGCGGAATACGAATGGACCACCAATCAAAGAGAGAAATAGCGAAGAAAAATAGAAAACAAACAAACACAAGGACACAAAGATTTAATGTGGTTCGGCAAAACAAGTGCCTACATCCACGGGGCGGTTGGGGTTTCTTCTTCAAATAATCACCAATGGGTGAAACAAACCCTTACAGAGATGACGGCTGCAAGATCCGAATAGAGGTGTATATCTTTACAAAACCCTAACGGGTGTATTTATAGGGAAACTACTGGGCCTTTCGAAATGGGTCTTTTCTAGTTCACAAACCCGCCTACAGTCGACTGGTCTTCTTACCAGTCGACTGGTCTTTAGTTCTGGACAGTCGACTGAGACACATCTTCAGTCGACTGCTGCTGCTGTATCCTTAGCTTTTGAAACTTCTCTCTGGACAGTCGACTGACTCCATACCTCAGTCGACTGATGTACTGAAACTTTCGATTGCTGCAAATACGACGGATATAAACAAACTGAACCAGAATCGAGCCATTATCCTACAAGTATCACTAGAAAGCACAGCTAATTTGTGCATATATAGGTTTTGTGAATATCTCATTACGTAGGAAAAGACAATTGTTAGATCACTCAAAACTCACAAGCTCAAATCTTGAATAGGATTCCAAAATCACTTATGTGGATTCCTTAGTCAATTAAGTGGATTAACAGTCATGTAGGATTAATTTACACTTCAGATGAGCAATGAATCAAAAAGGTGGTGAATAGAGAAGGATTATCTTATGAGGATTTGATTACAGGTTAATCTGGTATTAGGTGTTCATCACTAATGTAGGCACAAATGACAGTCATATGTTGCAGACACAAAAGGCTTCGATATTTCAAAATGTCATCTCGCTATCTATACTATATATTAAACAAAAAAGGATCTTTCTCCTTGTGCACTAAAGACCGAAAAAGTGAAAGACGGAAAAAGAGCACATGCATTGTACATAGGGCTGCAATCAAGCCGAGCCGAATACCTTCAGGCTCGAGCTCGGCTCGTTTACGAAACGAGCTCAGTTTTGAGCTCGAGCTCGGCTTCGAGCTTGGTTCGAACAGAGCTTTCACCGAACTTTGACCGTATTCGAGCCGAATAGCTCGCGAGCTTAACCTAAAAAAAAAAAAAAAAAAAAAAAAATCAAACTCGAGCTCGGCTCATTTACGAAATGAACTCAGTTTTGAGCTCGAGTTGAGATTCGTTTGCAGCCCTAATTGTACATGAACTAGTGAATAACTATGTCATGGGACCAGGAAATTGAATGACAGAAAAAGAGCACATGCATTGTCCGGGCCGTCCCTGAGTTCCCAGGGGCCCAAGACGAAAAGCTCAAATAATTATTTTTTGGATCCCTAATTACAATATAATTTTTTACGCACAACATACGTGCCTATATTTATAAGGAAAATATAAAGTTGGGTTCCCTAAAATTCCAAACAAAATCGGGTGCCAGAGGCGGCCGCCTCACCGGCCTGGGCGGCCTTGTGCATTGTACATTGTACATGAACAATCTAGTGGATAACTTTATCATCGTGGGACCACGACATAACCACCCTATGATCTATCAATTCAAATATCTCAATGAAGACTGAGGACCCACCCACATAGCACTATTGCTCTCAGCATGGGCACTAACTAACAACATTATTGCCAGTAATATCATCATACATAGTAAAATATTAGTGAAATTTGAAGTGAAGAACTTCAGTCTAAGCTCTATAATTAGCAGACTGCATCTGCAATAGAAAATAATTAGCACACTGCATCTAACAATTAAAGTAACAACAAATAAAATGAAATAAAAGAATATTTGTCTCAAGGACGGTCGCTTCCATGAATATGAAATGGTGTAAGAAAAAGCAAAGCGAGATGTAACCATCCGCATATATATTAGAAAGGGGAACTAGAAGTCTAGAAGCATTTCCTATGCACGATTGATGGGCCAGATTCATCGTAGTCTGCCTTGGCGATCCACATCTGCCATTGAACCATTAGCATCAATCAACTCCGGGGTAAGATAAACAAGCAAACAATTTACAAATACACTTTTTTTTTGATTAAAAAGTGACTACTGTCACCTGTCTTATTAATAATGTGTTAACGAAACAAAGATAAAAAAAGATACAAACATCTCCACCATCAACATGGTGGAGATGTTCAGTATGGCTGACACCATCACCGGAATCCAGCACAATACCTATAGGAAAGAAGAAGGGAAAAAAACACTTAAAATGAGGTTCAGTTTGGCCTAGTTAGAGCATCCGTAGTAGTTGTCTTTATTTCCAAATTTTGGAAATTTCGAACAAAAAAGGAGCTGCAGTCGTTCCCTATATATCCAAAAAATGATATTTTTGAAGAACAGTAGGCTCCTATATTTGAGAGAAGATACAGAAAATTTTCAAATATAGGAATCGAAATATGATGTTGCGTCGAAGAAAAAATGAGAGAAGAGAGAGGAGAGAGGAGAGAGGAGAGTGCATGGCTGCCTTGGAGCAAGAGCAGATCCTATGCTCATGTGCTAATGGCGGCCCCCCCTCATCATTACTCTCCTCGAATCCCACGCCCAAACCCATTACACCCCGCCCCTTCCCCTTCTCTGCCAAAAATCCTAAACAAGCCCATCTCTCTTCCAAACCGCTTCTCCACCAAAAAACACCACTACACTCAACAACCCAAGATCCAACCGAGCCACCGTCGAAGCAAGATGGAGGCCAGATGCATGCGATGTGGCGACATGGGACATCTCGCGGTGGACTGCCGGAAGAGCGCCATTCACTGTTTCAACTGCAAAAAGGTGGGTCATCGAGCTAGGGAATGTCCGATCTTCAACAGGAGGGAATCCATGGCTATCGAGCTCCCCCACAACTCCGAAATAGCCGCGGCCCTCCCAGCACTGCATGCAAGCGCCTTCCTCCACCTCATCAACCCCAGATCCAAACCAGATGTTGCGACTGTGGAGAGCGCTCTCAACTTTGCCTGGAGACGGCAAGGTGGCTGGTGGGAAGTCAAAAGAGTTTCATAGAGGGTCTTCCATGTGCAGTTTCCAACTGAGGATGATGCCAAACGAGCCATCTCGAAGGGGATTTTCCATTTCTCAGGATTCAATGTGACCTTCTCTCCATGGTCGATGGAATTCGGTGCGAAGATGAAGCCTAAGCCCTGTTTCACCTGGATAAATGTCCCCCTTTTGCCATTTCACATGTGGAATCAGAGTTCAATAGAGCAAATCGTCTGGCCTTTCGGCAAGTACATTACTATGAGCGGAGATATGAAGGCAGCCACTACAAGGGACCAAGCTCTAATCTTGATTGAAGTAGATGACGTTGGCCTCATCCCCAAGAACTTGCTGATCCACTACCAAGTTCCTTGGACCAAGGAGTTGCAGATCCATGAGGTACCTGTTCTACTCTATGGAAGCCCCATCCCCTCGACCGACGTAGCTAGCGGCAAGGTCAAGCTCTTTTCCCAGCATCCAGAATCCTCAACCAGTTTCTGGCGTCGGAGAGAAGCCCCGCCGGTGGGCAATCCTGCTCCACCACCTCCGCAAATCTCGCAACATGATCAGGGTGTGATTGGAGACCCCAAAGGGAAAGCACAAATCGAGGAGGCAGTTGGTTCAGTTACGGATTTGGCGGCGCAGTTTCAGCCCCCACCAAATCATTCCTTTTTGCAAATCAATTTTTAAATATCTCTGGCCTTGCAGATTCGAGCCTAAAGATTCCAAAAGTGGTCCCTCAATCTGAGCAACTTGTGGAGCCGACTATGCCAACTCTTCCGCCCCCTATCATTGTGGTTGACTCGGATTCGCCAAAGAAAAATTTGAATATTCCCTCTGCAGCTTCACAAACACATCCTTACAGCTCGGCAAGCTCCCATGACATTGCTGCAGAAGAGGAGCTCTGCCATATGGAATGGAAGGGCAAGTCTGTCAGCATTCCCCAATCCCTCTTTCTTCAGATCAAACCAGCAGTTGAACTTGCCCTTGAAGCTGAAGTCGACAAACAGGTCTCCAAGTTTGAGACTTCTCAGAAGTTCCACTTCAGGTCTGGTGCAGTCGGAGCAATAGCATCTAGCTTCCGTACCAAGTCAGTCATCCCTAGGCACCGTCTGCAAGCTTTTCCACCTCCACTACTGGCTCTGTTCCACCTGGGTTCGAAGAAGGAACTAGCAAACGTCGCAAACGCGTCAGATTAGCTTCAAAGTTTCCCACCACCAGGCCATTCCTACATCATCTGCGTGCCTCATCCAAGAGCGCATCTCTCCGTAAAGCGGCTGGTACTTCATCTTCGAAGAACACCTTTAATTATGCATGTCGAAATCCTTTCGCTTTACTTTCTAATGATGATCTCCTCAAAGTTGCGGAATCGGTGGGAGTGGCGGCTACAGGGCCACACTCACTCACCAAGCTCAAGCTGGTTGCAGAGGTTGCAGTTGATCCCCCTGATCAACAGCAACAACTCAATTAATGCATGAGATTGTTGCATCTTAACTGTTTTTCGTGCATATTGCTGTGTGTTATCAATTTCAATGAAGATAGGAAGCTGGAATGTTCGGGGACTGGGCAACCCCTATAAATGTGCTTTAATTAAAGACGGACTCCGGAACGCTCGTATAAATGTGGTATGTCTTCAAGAGTCCAAGCTCTCCAATCCCTCACCTAGAAAGCTCTCTTCAATTGGAGGTAACTATATTAACTCCTGGCACTCCCTTGATGCGGATGATAGTCGCGGTGGCATTCTTGTTGGCTGGAACGACAACCTCTTTGACTGTCTCTATTGTGCCATTGATGTATTTTCTATCTCCATCTCTTTCCACACCAAATCCACAGGGGTCCAATGGTCACTAACCTCAGTTTACGCTCCTTTTGAGCTTGAAGATCGGGAACTCTGTTTCCATGAAATTGTGCAGCGGCGTAGAGTTCTCAGCGATGCATGGGTCATCTGTGGAGATTTTAATGTGACCATCTCCAATCAAGAACGAAACCGAGGATCTGGCTCAAGCAGAGACATGAAGATTTTCCGAAGTTGGATACAACAGCTACAACTCATTGATCTGCCGCTTGCAGGGAGGAAATATACATGGTCCAATCTACGACAAACTGCTTCTTGTGCAAGGCTCGACAGATTCCTGATTTCAAGCCAGTTTGATCAGATCTTCCTTTCTTGCGTTCAACACTCCCTACCCCGTATCGCTTCGGATCACTGCCCTCTCATTCTTGATTCTCAGGCGATCCAAAACAAAATTCACTATTTCGGGTTCGAAAAAGCCTGGGCATCTCATGTGGATTTTAATCACAACATCACAAGCTGGTGGACTAGTTTTATTTGTACAGGCTCCAAAGTTGACATCCTTGCCAACAAACTTACCCTACTTAAGAGAAGAATCAGAAGGTGGAGAAACGAGGTCTTTGGCCACATTCCTAAGCGTAAAGAATCTCTGCTCCAAGCTATCCATAATTTTGATATCATTGCTGACTCTCAAAATCTCGATTCCTCCCAATCGGCTGAGCTCAACTCCGCTCGCATGGAATATCACAAGCTTATCCAAGCTGAGACCACATATTGGAGACAGCGATCTCGCATCACTTGGCTCCAGGAGGGGGACGCCAACTCCAAGTTCTTCCACTCAATAGCTAACGGGAGACGTCGGAAAAATTTCATCTTCTCTCTGCTTCATAATGGAAGTCTCATCACTGATCAATCAACTATTAGATCCTGCTTCGATGCTCACTTTCATGACATCTGTGGCTCCAACACAGAGCCAGATTTCGGAATAGAGTGGTCTACCCTTTACCCTTCAGCAATTACTGACCTTTCCGCACTTGATGCTGATTTCAGTAGGGAGGAAATCAAGAAAGCAGTCTTCGGCATGAATGGCGATAAGGCACCAGGCCCCGATGGTTTTTCTATGTATTTTTATCAACAACACTGGGAAACTATCCAAGATGATCTCTGCAATATGCTCCTTGCCCTCCAGTATGGTGAAGCTTCTATGGATAGGTTAAACTATTCTACAATTGTGCTCATTCCTAAGTGTGATGGGGCCTCTACTGTTTCCGACTATCGACCCATCAGCTTGCTTAACTGCTCAATGTAGATCTTCACTAAGATCCTGGCCAATAGGCTGAGTCCTCTCCTACACTCTCTTGTCTCCTCATCGCAAAGCGCATTCCTCAGGGGCAAATCCACGGTAGACTGCTTTCTGGTTGCGCACGAAGCCATCAACTTGTGCTGCTCGAAGAAGTCTGATTCTATTATGTTAAAGATTGACTTTCGCAAAGCCTTTGACATGCTCAATTGGGACTTCTTGGATCAGCTGCTGATTGCCAGAGGGTTTGGGCCTCGATGGTGCTCTTGGATTAAAGCAATGCTGCATTCCACCAAGTCTAATATCTTGGTCAATGGTATAGAGGGGAAGACCATTAGCTCCAAGAGAGGCCTCAAGCAAGGGGACCCTCTCTCTCCGATGCTTTTTATCCTGGCTGTAGATGTCCTTGCACAAATGCTACGAGTTGGTAGAGAAAATGGCACCTTCTCCCAGCTTGACCTAAGAGGGTCGCTGGCCAACCTCTCCATTTTGCAGTTTGCCGATGACACTTTGCTGTTCTGTAAAGGGGATGAGCAGGAAGTATTGCATCTGAAAGTGCTCTTGCATCTGTTTGCAAATGTTTCGGGGCTACACATTAACCTTTCCAAATCAGCCATTACTTATTTTGGCCGCTCTCAAGCCAAGTTCAACGCCTTTTCTCATATTCTAGGCTGTAGCCAAGATACCTTGCCAACCAAGTATCTTGGAATGCCACTTGCAAAAGGCAGGCTTAAAAAAAGGGACTGGCAACCCTTGCTTCTCAAGATTGAGCGAAGGCTATCCACATGGAAAGGCAGACTACTATCTCGTGGGGGATGACTCATCCTGATCAACTCAGTTCTCAGTGCACTTCCGACCTATTTTGCCTCTTTCTTCATGTTGCCGCGATGGGTGATTGCCCGTATTGACCAAATGAGAAGTAGATTCTTCTGGGTTGGAGGAGACAAGCAGGCTACGTGGATCTCTTGCACTAGTTGGAAGCGCATCTGCCAACCCAAGAAACAGGGAGGACTTGGGGTGCTTGACCTTCAGCACTTCAATCATGCCCTCTTGATGAAATGGTGGTGGAAGCTATACACCGACAACTCCCTTTGCACCCAAACTCTAAAATCACTATACTTCCACGACGACAGCGGCAATTTTGTCTGTAAGGCCCAATCCTCTGACTTTTGGAAAAATATATGCAAACTCAAAGAACAATTCGACCAAGGGATTTCATGGGAACTTGGCAATAGGATTTTGCTTAAGTTCTGGACATCGAAGTGGATTGACAAGTGCAGCATTGCTACCCTTTATCCTCACCTTTTTGAAGCCGCTTGGAACAAAGAAGCTTCCCTAAGATCGCAAGGGTTCTTGTATCAAGGCCAGTGGACATGGCGTCCTAGTCTGCACACATCATCCAATAGTAACATCCTGTCGGAAAAGAGACTGCTACTACAAACCATCTCCTCTCTTCAACCCTCACCACTTCAACCTGATCGAGCTATATGGAACCATGATATCTCTGGGTGCTTCTCGGTCAAATCGGCTTATTGCTTCTTTATCAACTCTGGCCTTATTTTCTCCTTCTTTCGAGCATGTTGGAAGAATTGTGCGCCCCTCAAATGCAAAATTTTCACCTGGATGTTGTGTGGTGAGAAGCTCAACTCCAGGGAAAGACTTCATTCCAAAGGGTGGAATGGGGATATAGCATGCAGTGATTGTGCATATCATACAGAAACCACCTATCACATCTTCTTTGGGAGTGCCCGAAGGCTACTCAAACATGGCTTCACTTTACTCGAGCATTTGATATCAACAGCCTGCCGGAATCTATTTCGGAATGCTTCTCCACTTGGTGTTTTGATCACACAAAACACAAATTCACTCACTCATGGCATCTCATAACTATTGCTATCTGTTAAACTATTTGGACTGCTAGAAATGATAATAAAGATACATTATAAATTTATAATAGAACCCACGACCTCCCCACAGAGTTGATTCCTTTCTAAGGCCAATCCATGGACACTAAAGTAAATAGACTGACAAAATAATATTACCCATCCTATAGTGATTACTAACGTGATTGTGAACATATAGGGCAGTAATAGTATTATGAATGAAAATTTATGACCTACTACTGCATCTTATGCACCATCCCTCGGGCATTTGAGGTGACGAGGGACTAGACTAGATAAAGTGCCTCAGTAAGTTCAAAAATTCACAATCCATTGTGGGAAGTTTCTAAAACAGGACCTCTCTCTAAGCCACATGCCACATTAGCTAACCCAAACTTGCAGGAGTTCCACTGTATAGTCAAAGGAACTGATCTTATTGAATGATCTTCATATTCATTGTAGGGTTGTTTATCTAGCTGAACAAGCCGAGCTTTTCGGTTCTTTCCTGTTTGTTCATTTACTTAATCAAGCCTAAAAAAAATTTCAAGCTCGTTTGTTTAAATCGAGCAAGCTTCCCCAAGCCCAACCTGATCCTAGAGTTTCTTCGAACCTATGTACTAACCTATACCAGTAGTAAAAGCATCCACAATGGTTATTGCTATTTTTTGACAAAATGGCAAAATTAGTGTTCTGTGCAGTAGTCATTGGCCAAAATTTGAGAAGGAAAAAAAAATAATAATAAAATCATATGTTCCTTCCGAGAGGTATTTTTGTAATTTTTAGAAGAATTAAAATGGTATTATGACTAAATAGTCATTAGTGATTTAATTTGTTATTAAATGAACACTAAAACTTTCTTAAATTAAAAAATCAAGTTAAATTAACACCTAATCCAATGATTACAAAGTGATTTGGCTGAAAGATTACGGAAGAGGATATGTTGTCCCACATGTCCCATCTGAAACCAAAAAATTGCTAGACAGGACATGTTGTCCGTCTAGGATTTATTTATTTATTTATTTATTTTTATTTTTTTTTTGGTTTCAGACAGGACATGTGGGACAACATGTCCCGTCCGATCACTCATTTTTTTTAATTTCTTTGGACGGTACAACATGTACCGTCTAATCGATTAAAAAAAATCTGAAAACCCTTGAACGATACAACTTGTATCGTCCGATTGAAATTAATATATATATATATATATATATATATATATATATATATATATATATATATATATATATATATATATATGGAAAATGCTCCATTGAAAACGGGTTTGTTTTCACGGGTTGGAAAACACGAATCTGAGCCATTGGATCACTCTAATCACGATCAGCGGCTCAGATCGAGCCCGCCCATCACCCTATATGACTTAAGTGGCGGGGGGTTATTTTGGGAATTTCATCCCAAATAACTCTTCGCCTGATTCGTTCTGAAAAAAATGATATAATCTAGGCCGTTGTTGGGAACAACGGCCTAGGTTATACAAAATTGAATGATAGGCCGTTGTTTGGAACAACGGCCTTGTTCTCAATTTTTATAACCTAGGCCGTTGTTCCCAACAACGGCCTAGGCTATAAAATTTCTATAAATTTTTATAGAAATTTTATAGCCTAGGCTGTTGTTGGGAACAACGGCCTAGGTTATAAAAATTGAGAACAAGGTCGTTGTTCCAAACAACGGTCTATGATTCAATTTTGTATAACCTAGGCAATTGTTCCTAGGTTATATCAATTTTTTTAGAATCAATGAGGCGAAGAATTATTTGGGACGAAATTCCTAAAATAATCCTCTGCTCAACAATTGAAATGGGTGATGGGGGGGCTCGATCTGAGCCGCTGATCGCGATCATGAGCGATCCAATGGCTCAAATTCATGTTTTCCAACCCGTGAAAACTAGACCCATTTTCAATGGAGCATTTTCCTATATATATATATATATATATATATATATATATAGACAGACAGACAGACAGAACAACATGTTCTGTCCCCTATATTTTAAGAATCGCCATTTTGTTTCTCAAATTTGAGAGGTTACTGTTCCTACTTTCTCAAAAAATGGCAATGTGAGAAGCCTTTGCAGCTGTGCTTTTGCCAAAATATGGCAAAAATGGCAATTTGAGAAACCATTGTGGATGCTCTAACATAAACAAATTAACAATTCAGTTTGCTAAGATATAATTATTTAATAATTACTTAGTATAAAGCTAACTTCACCATTGCTTGTCCCAAGCCAGGAATTCGACCACAAACCGGGTAAGGAGGAGGGTTGCATTAGGCAGTTGACAGCCAGCATAAAATTTTGTCAAATCTTATGAACATGAATCCTAATAATATACGTGCAAATGCTAGGGCATTCCCTGAAAGCAATGCGTTGTGCCTGCCTCGGAGTGCTTCGAAAAATGTGCAAGGGGCGTCGTACCGTCGCCCGGGTGCGATGAAAAATGGGAAAGGGTTCCTGCACCAATCTATACGTGTGCGGGTAAAGAAGCTAGTCCAGGAAAATAAGCTTAGGTTAGCGACTTGGAATATAGGAACATTGACAGGAAAAAGTATAGAACTAGTAGATACCATGATTAGAAGAAATATTAATATAGCTTGTTTACAAGAAACAAAGTGGATAGGGGAGAAAGCTAAAGATATAGATGGTTTTGAATTATATTATACTGGTAAAATTAGAAATAGAAATAGAGTAGGAATTTTAGTAGATAATAAATTCAAAAGAGATGTAGTAGGTGTTAAGAGAAAAGGGGATAGAATTATACAAATTAAGCTTGTATTAAGGGGAAACGTAATTATTATCATTAGTGCTTATGCACCCCAAGTTGGATTAGATGCACAAGCTAAACAATAAACTTTAGGAAGATATGGATGAGATAATTCAAGGAGTACCCTTAGGTGAGAAACTATTTATAGGAGGAGATTTCAATGGACATGTAGGAGAAGATAACATGGGATATGAGATGGTGCATGGAGGATATGGATTTGGAAATAAGAACGATGGTGGAGAGGCTCTATTAAATTTTGTGGCTTCGCATGATCTTATACTAGGAAATACTTATTTTAGAAAAATGGAGGAACATTTGATAACCTTTAAAAGTGGGGCAAATAGGAGTCAGGTTGATTTTTTCATCACTAGAAAGGTAGATCGTTTGACATGTAAAAATTGTGAAGTTATACCGGGAGTATGTTTAACCTCACAATATAGATTAATGGTATTGGATGTGAAGATTGGAAAACACATATGTGCAAGGAAGGAGACTAAGAACCCAAGAATTATGTGGTGGAACTTGAAGGGAGATAAACTAAAGTTTTTAAAAATGAAGTCCTTAAAGGACCATCATGGAATTGGGAAGGAGAGACAAATATGATGTGAACTAAAATTGCTACATAAATAAGAAAAATTTCAAAGAAGGTACTTGGAGAATCTAAAGGTAGAGGGTTGCTAAATAAAGAAACATGGTGGTGGCAAGAAGAACTCCAAAATATTGTGAGAAAAAAGATCAAACTTCAAAATATGGTAAAAGAGTAGAAATGAAGAGGATTTGGGGAGATATAAGACAGTTAGAAAAGAAGTTTAAAAAACGGTAAGAGATGCAGAAGAAAAAGCTTATGATGATTTACACAAAATTAGAAACAAAAGAAGGAGAAAATAATATTTATAAGCATGCTAAATAAAGGGATAGAAAAATAAAAGACCTGAATACAATTAGGTGCGTTAAGAGCGAGGATTCAAGAGTGCGAAATTACTTTGAAAAGTTATTAAATAAAAAGGTTGTGGGCAACCTAATTTTAGAGGACTCGAGGGAGAGTCGAGAGCATATATTTTTCCGTAGAATTATGTCCCCGGAGGTTCGAAATGCTCTAGGAATGATGAAAATAGAAAAAGCTTTAGGACCGGATGATATACCCATTGAAGTTTGGAAGTGTCTTGGGGATGTAGGAGTGAGTTGGCTAACAAAATTATTTAATGAAATTTTGAGGACTAAGAAAATTCCCGACGAATGGAGAAAGAGTATTTTAGTACCTATATATAAAAATAAAGGAGATTTACAAAGTTGCTCAAACTACCGAAAAATTAAATTAATGAGTCATACGATAAAAATTTGACAAAGAGTGACCGAACATTGACTGAGACTAGAAACTACAGTGTCTGAGAATCAGTTTGGGTTTATGTCGGGGAGGTCAACATTGGATGCAATTTATGTACTGAGAATACTTATGAAAAAATATTGGGAGAATAAGAAAGATCTACATATAATTTTTATAGATCTAGAAAAAGCATATGATAAAGTCCCTAGAGACAGTATGGTGGGTGTTAAATAATAAAAGAGTAATTATTCACTATATTGAGGTAATTAAGGATATGTATGAAGGAGAAACGACCACAATTAGAACAACCACATGGGAGACCAGCAATTTTCCTATTACAGTAGGTTTGCACCAAGGTTTGGCTTTAAGCCCCTACCTCTTTACTTTGGTTATGGATGAACTGACGCAAGGAATACAAGATGAGGTGCCTTGGTGTATGCTTTTTGCCGATGACATCGTCTTAGTTGACGAGACTAGAGCAGGAGTCGATACTAAATTAGAATTGTGGAGAAAAACTTTGAAAGCTAGAGGCTTTAAAATAAGCAGAATTAAAACAGAGTATATGGAGTGTAATTTTAGTGATATTCGGAACACAACTGAGGAAGTAGTGAAGCTTGATGGCCAAGAGATACCTAATAGAGACCGTTTTCGATATTTAGTCTCGATTATACAAAGAGATGGGGAGATTTGTGAAGATGTTACACATAGGATCCAAGTAGGGTGGCTTAAGTGGAAAAGTGCTAGTGGTGTTTTGTGTGACAAACGTATACCTTTGAAGTTAAAGGAAAAATTTTATAGGACGGCTGTTAGACCAGCAATGATGTATGGAGCAGTGTGTTGGGAAACAAAGAAACAACATGTCCAAAAAATAAGTGTAGCGAAGATGAGGATGCTAAGATGGATGTGTGGTAAAATAAGGAAGGATAGAATTAGAAACGAGCATATACGAGACATGCTAAAGGTAGCACCAATCCAAGATAATTTAAGAGAGAATCGCCTCATGTGTTTTGGACATGTCACACGTTGATCTAGTAGTGTCCCCGTTAGAAAGAGTGATTTGATAAGTATTTGTAACACCCCGCAAAATTAGAAATGATAATTTTGTCCTTCGCATGTTACGCACGTATATTTTGTACCGTTATTGGTAATATTTATAACGTATTTTCACTATGTATTTTGGATTCCAACTATTTATGCATTTTCCGTATCAATTTTTATCCTATTTGAGTCAACTCAACTGTGATATTCCGATTTTCGTTTTTATGTGTTTTTACGTGTTTTTGATGCACATATCAATATTGTGTTTCCACCGCTACATATAATATTTTCTTTGTGTTAAAATTATTTATTTTATGTATTTTAATCCATTTTATAAAACGGAAATTCATTTTTTCCTATTTTGATTAAAATAATTTTTGTACGTGTAATGCACGTATTTTCTACGTACGTAGCAATTATGTCGTGGAATATATAAAATTAATAAATATATTTTTCTTACGTAGTTTTCAATTATATTTTAATAATTTTCTGTTGACAACGTCGGATTTCGTATTTTTTGATATATTACGTGCGACACACGTGTTTCTTTCGGTGCACGTGTTTAAGCTATTTGTTTTCAAAATATATTTTGGAGTGTGTATATATTTTATTTGTGAATGAAATATTATAGACCTTAATTAAATTAACTTTTACGTAAAAATTACGTATATATACAATTTATGTTTTTTTTAAATAATTAAATTGTGAAGTGTGCACTAGTGCACGCACGTGCACGTGTTGAGCCCATGAAGAATGAGTCAAACCGGCTGCCTTTTAGGAATGGAGGGAAAATGAATTTTGAGTTTTTGAGTGGAGTTAATGGAGGTGTTAGTGGTGTTCATGTCGGAGTAGTTATAATAACCACTCAAATAAACACCTACTAATACCCATTCATTTACTCTTCATCTCTCCATCTCTTTTTCTCTGTTTCATTTCCGATAGCCAGCTAAACCAATCCAGCAAGCTACTTTTGTTTCTCCAATAAAATCCACCATACTTTGGGATGTATATATATATATATATATATACCAATGTAGATATATACATAGTATATGTATATGAAAACAAAAGATGAGGAGGTGTTGTTTGCATTTGCCGAAAATGAAATGGAGTAGATGCTTTTGCTGCTGATGCCGAGGTGAATTGGGGTGATTCTCTTGCGCACGGATTTCGAGGAGAATAAAAAAGCGGAGTTTCTAGGAGCTCTCATTCTAGGAGTGCAAATTGTAAGAAATCAATATTTCTTGGGTGGGTGTTTCTTAAATCCTTTCTAATATTAGGAGTGCAAATTGCATGCTAGATATTGTAGAAATTAATTTGTAAATTTTGATTGGCATGTTAGTTGTAGATTACTTAACTTTGATGATTTTGTGTCATGATGTGATGGTGTGATTTGTATAAATGGTTAGAATTCGTATTAAATTAAAAAGTGAAAAATACACAGATTGCGGAACATAAGTAAGTGCAGATTGTTAGTAGCAATAAAAGTAAGAAGGTATAGTAAGAAGAAGCGATGTCAAAATAAATTGTGAAAGGGAGTACTAAGTTTGTTGAAAGTGTGATGTACAGTAAGTAGACAGAAGAGGTTAAGTTGCATGATTAAATCAGTAGTAAGATAGATATATGTTTACTGAAATAAGAGCAGTAAAGAGCAAATGAGTAACGTTGTTTACCGAAGCTCACATAGAATTTAATTCACCTTCATATCAGATAATCACCTTGGCCATACTGGTCAGAGGGTGCGGACTGGGTTGGTTACTGTTCCTTGCGGGTCTGGCTGTGGGTACTGGGTTCGAAACCTGGTGTACTCCTTTTATTTTGTTTTTCGATTTTTTTGTGTTTTATGAGTTTTAAGTGAGATTAAAATTCAGAAAAATTCTATTAAATTTTCTAAAATTGTTTAGATTTTATGAAAAAAATTCTACATTATTTGGACATATTTTGTGGGATTAAAAGAGGATTTTACATAAAGAACTTGAGTTTATTCGATTAGAAGAATAAGAAGTTATTTTTATTGAATAGTGTGACTCTTGTTTAATTAAATAGAGATGAATATTTGGATTGAAATTAGATTTTTCTCTTAATGAGATTTTATGATTATTAATACTTGATTGAGATTATTTGAAATGCATACAACGTTATAAGTGATTGAATTGAATTGTTCTCATGTTATGTGATTATAAAAGAAATATTTTTGAGAAAGATATATGAATAAAGAAATTGAAAAGATTAATTTAAGATTGATTATGAAACATTGTGGATCTCTAGAAGAGATAGTTGTTGGAATCTAGAGACTAGGCGAGATCCTAGAGACCGGCAGTTTTATTAATGAATTTGAGAGCTAACTAGTGTGGGTTGAGCGTCTCTTGAGAAGTAGACAAGTAGGCTGACTGTCTCTTTTTTATTTTGATTTAAATCCGGTAGGGTAAGCTAGCTCTAGGTTGTGATGATTTTCTTTTAAGACAAACAAAATTGTAAGGATTAAATACATAGTGAAGATGTGATGAAAGTAAAAGAAAAACACGAGTATGAGGGCCTCGGAGCTACGACGTGAGAGTATTCACAGGCTGTCTACACAATGCGTCGTGTCATGATGTGGATATGTCTCTAGGAGTCTGTACCGTAGGTAATGCTTGTGGGGTGTTTGGTGACTGCGGGTGGTGTCATGTCCCATGACGGAGGCTGAATTGTCCATAGATTCTTCACGATGCGTCATGACATGATGTGGAATTTCCCTCCAGGCTGTCTAAATATTAGCTCATAACTCATAGAACATCTAGGATACGTATCATATTTACAGTAGTAGTTTAAGTCATGACGAGGGATTGAACCCTACAAGATGAAGAACAGTTAAGGGTTTGCCCTCAGACCTATGTAGTATGGGATGCATAGAATCTGAACAAGTGCGCATTAGTGTCATCTATTATAAATAACTGCATTAAGGACTAAGTGCACAGCACAACACGACATCAATAGGATATTCCCTTTGTAGCTTTGTTTGTGATCAAGTTTGTGGTTTGCTAAAGTATTTAAGAATCGTTATACTGTTCAGCATAGCGAGGATGGCCGTGTATAATATTTCGTCGGTTGTAAGTAACTGACGTGCCCACGGTTTTATATGCAGGACTTGGAGTTTACAAGAGGATATAAGAATTACTTAAATGTTAAAGTTGTAATAATTGTACATTCGTTAATGTTGTATTTTATTTATTCCGCTGCTTGTTGATATAAAAGACTCTGATGTAATCATTATTATATAAAAGTTTTAAATTCCTTGTAAAATTGTACGAAATGAAGTTTAAAGATCCTGTAAAACTTTGAATTCAGTCTTATTTGGAATTCGAGGTGTTACAGTATTGAGGGTAGAGTTAGGGTTAGAGGAAGACCTAAACTAACTTGGATGAAAACAGTGAAAAAAGATATGATAGCTTGTGACCTTATAGAAGATATTGCACTAAACCGAGCAGAATGGAAAACCATGATCATGTAGCCGACCCTAACTAGTTGAGAAAAAGGCTTTGTTGTTGTTGTACTTAGTATGAAGATCAGAAGAAGCAAAAAAAAAATCCACAATTTACCAATTTTTGGAAAATGTATAGCGTGCATTGCACCTTTTTATATCTTAATCATGCTTTTTAATGAAATTTAAATCATGTAGTCACCAGAAATTTCACTTACTATCTCAAGGCATAATAATTACAATCAATATTCTTATTTTCTCAAGGCAGACTGATTATCATCTTTCAACATTGGCCAAAAACCTATGTTGCACAGACACTTCTATTTGGTAGTCATGTCGTTTCGCACGTGACAGACCCATGAACACAACACGATGCTTCATATGTCAGGACAGATTTTCTAAACCTTCTCATGTCAGTGTATCGTGACGCATCGCGTCCGTATCGACGTGTTTGTGCTTCTTAGTTAAAAACTCTTCCACACCATGTAGTATATAGATAGATAGATAAAGGTTCATCCAATTAAGAAGGGAACCCTTACTGGCACACAGCTAATTACATTCTGTTGCTGCTGATTTCGGGTGTGGGATCAAATAGAAGAATTTGTAAGTTCTTTTAAGGAAAATAGTAGAGCGAACTTGTTGACTCTGCCTGGGTGTTGACTCGTTCCTTGCCGCTGCCACGAACCTGCACAAAGTTCGAAACACCGGGATGGATCCCAGCGACGAACCCTCCGATGCTCTTATCAATAACCAGGAAGATTAAGAAAGAGCATTAGATAGGCAAAGATTCATTAACTTGTAACGGTAGGGGGAGGGGTATTTATAGTCACCGTTAGGGATCCGTTTCGAGATAAGAACAAATCTCTACTTCCTGGTGTGGATGGATAGAAGTGGTTAAAACCACCCCCTAGAGATAAAGAAGAATCTGGATTTCTCCTTAAGCTTCTGAACTAGCTTGTAAATGGTTGGGACTCGTATCCAATAGGGCGGATCCGTTAATGGGTTGTTGGGCCTTGAAGAAGAGACCCAGTTTCCATTTCGGACCTGTTTATAGGTGAAGTTGCCGTTTTCCCCTGTGAGCTTTAAGATTCGTGCCTAATTTGAATGGTTCCAATTTAGTACTATTTTTAGCCATATCACAAGCCCCCCACTCCTAAAGACTGTGTGTTACAGCCTTTGGGGAGTATTTTTACTGTTTCAATAACGTACGGGACTTTATGGGAGTTCTTAAAAGGAGTTCGGTTCTTGTTCGAGGAGTAAGAGTGTTTTTCTAAGCTGGCAACACGCCCAAAACCATTCTTAGGCTCTTCTGGATTTTTGGTGATTTTTCCCGATTTTTTAACTATTTTTCGAATCATTTATTTAATTTTGCCAGGTGGTGATCCATTTTCAAAGAGTACTAATTAACTGTTCTAATTAATAATTATTTATCCAGGGGCTCAAAAATATTTCTTCAAATTTATAATTATTTTTTAGAAATTTTAATTAATTTTCCTGAATTTTTAACCATTTTTTGCAATTTTAAAATAATTAATTCGATTTATAATTAAAATAAATGGATTAATCAGATGAATAATTAATTCAATTTGGGGCGTCCATCGTGCCGTGGACACGTATTTATGAGTGATATGAGGGCGGATCATCGCATTGCTGACGCAGCATCATCTAGACTATTGGATCTGGAGCGCACATCGGGAGGTAGAGCGTTATCCCCCATAAGCAGCTCGGTAGCTCGGATTTCACATCCAAGCTGCGTGGCTCCATCTGGATGGTTGATCACGATCATGCACGAACCACGAAGGATTAGTTTTTCCCTCATTCGTCGCTCGGTAGCTCGGATTTCAGATCCAAACTACGTGGCTCCATCTGGACAGTTGATCACGATCAGGCACGAATCACGAAGAATTAGTTTTTCCCTCATTCGTAGCTCGGTAGCTCAGATTTTAGATCCGAACTACGTGGCTCCATCTGCACGATTGATCACGATCAGACACGAATCACGAAGGATTAGTTTTTCCCTCATTCGTAGCTCGGTAGCTCGAATTTCATATCCGAACTACGTGGCTCCATATGGATGGTTGATCACGATCAGCACGAATCACGAAGGATTAGTTTTTCCCTCATTCGTAGCTCGGTATCTCGGATTTCAGATCCGAGCTACGTGGCTCCATCTGGACGGTTGATCATGATCAAGCACGAATTTTGAGGCAGTTGTTTTCGTCAATTCATAGCTCGGTACCTCAGTAGCTTGGATTGTAGATCCGGAGTATGTGGCAAGATTTGAGCCGTTTGATGAAGATCTGACGCGAATTGTGAGGTGGTTGTTTTCGCGAATTCGCAGCTCGGTACCTCGGTAGCATGGATTGTAGATCTGGAGTACGTGGCAAGATCTAAGCCGCTTGATGAAGATCTAGCGCGAATTATGAGGCAGTTGTTCTCGTCAATTCGCAGCTCGGTACCATGGTAGCTCGGATTGTAGATCCGGAGTACGTGGCAAGATCTGAGCTGCTTATGAAGATCATGCGCGAATTGTGACGCAGTTGTTTTCGCCAATTCGCAGCTCGGTACCTCAGTAGCTCGGAATGTAGATCCGGAGTACGTGGCAAGATCTGAGTCGTTTGCTGAAGATCTGGCACGAATTATGAGGCGGTGGTTTTTGCCAATTCGCAGCTCTGTACCTCGGTAGCTCGGATTGTAGATCTGGAGTATGTGGCAAGATTTGAGCTGCTTGATGAAGATCTGGTGCGAATTGTGAGGTGGTGGTTTTCGCCAATTCGCAGCTCGGTACCTCGGTTGCTCGGATTGAAGATCCGGAGTACGTGGCAAGATCTGAGCCGCTTGATGAAGATCTGGCACGAATTGTGAGGCGATCGTTTTTGCCAATTCGCAGCTCGGTATCTTGGTAGCTCGGATTGTAGATCCAGAGTACGTGGCAAGATCTGAGCTGCTTGATGAAGATCTGGCGCAAATTTTGAGGCGGTTGTTTTCGTCAATTCGCATATTCTATCATTTAGGTTTCTGATGGGCCTCTGCAGGGGTCCAAAACGTTTGAAAGCCCATGCGAATCTCCTTTTTTACTATAAGACTCTACCTCCTCTCACCACTTATGCATTCTTCACTTTTCACTCTCTCAGTTTGTTTTTGCTCTTGGGTGGCTCTACTAGCGGTCGTAGCCAAGCGATCAATTTTCCGGCGAACTATTCCGACCGTAGCTATCATGTCAAGGTAATTATGTCATTTATTTTATATCTTACAAGATGTCTAGAGTGTCGTCAGGAAGTGAGACCTCCACCTCGGACCAAGAGAGGGGCCGACCATTGGTGGTCTCCTCGATGATGGACAAGGGGAAGGAAGTATCAGGGTCAGCGATCGTGGAGTGCGTGAGGAGAGCTGGCGAGTTAGGCAGTCTACCGTTGTAATACCCTAAAATTTCATTTTAATAAAAATATTTCTTTTTCACGTGTTGTGCACGTGCAAACTTCATGCGTATATTATCTATTTATTTTATATAAAATCTCATTTTGTATGAACAATTATTTTCCTTCATTTTTCAAAAAATGCCTATTTTCAAAAGCCTAAAATACTAATTAATTATTTTAGCCCACTTCTATTAATTACTAATTTGTTGTTTTGGCCCACAAGTCTAAGCCCACTATTTATGAAGCCTACTAATTTAATTAATTAATTGAATGGCCACACTTGTCATGTAAAGACAAAATGTGAATAATTTGATTAATTAAAATTGTACAAACTTCTACATAGGGGACTAGGTGGCACGTGCATGCACGTAGTGTGCAATGCACACCTTTTGGGCCGGTTTGTGCATGGGAGTGATGGGAGTGTGGGTGAGTGTGCATGGGTGGTTACTTAGTGTATGGGTAGTTGCTATAACTCCTACTCCTATCCTAGTCATTCATCCTATAACTATCCAATAAATCCTAGCCCTCCAATCTATCCTAGGATTAGTATAAATACCCCCCCCCCCCCCCCCCCTATCTGCTTGTATTCTACACTAATAATCTATTGAAAGAAGAAAGCATTATATAGGAGATATATATTAGTGTGTGAGTGTGAGTGTATGTGTGTGTGTTCCCCCTTGGAGGCCGGCCATCATCACCACTTGGAGCTCTCGGTTTTTGCAAGGGAGCAAGGAGAAGGAGATCGAGCATCGCAATCTAGGAGAAGGCACTCTCTCGCATTCTAGGAGGCTTTAGGAGATTTTCTTATTGGTTTTCTTCAAAAAGTTGGGTGTTTCTCATGACTTCTAAAGTAGAAATCATGTTAGGAATAAATTGAATTTGTTATTAAAAAGTAATTAGTTGAGATGAAATATATGTTGCCTATTTAGAGTAGAAATTGATAAACTAGTAAATGTGTGTTATTGTGATGGTTAGATTTATTTAATATAAGTGAAAGTGTATGTTCTCCATGTTTATAACTTTAGAATGCATGCCAATTATGCCTTAATTGCAATTATGTGAAATTCGCTAGTAAGAAGTTAGAATCATGTTTATTGATGAAAGTGCTAAAGTAGAATGATGTGTTAAAGATGAATTGATAGAATAATTTGCTAAGAAATGCTTGCTAATAAATGTAAAGAAATTCCCCATTGCTATATATACCATGTGAAAATTAGAATAAATAGAAAGAATGTATTTTTGGCAAACAAATAATCGAATGCTTCATGTGTAGACTAATTGATAAAAATAGAGGTTTTATTCACTTATAAAGATTGTTGTTTTTTTTTTGTGCTCTAAAAATATCATAGTTGTCAAAACATTATAATAGTGAATTTTGTGTGAGAAATCATCTTTGTTTATGAACAAATATATGTTAGTTTTCAAATGTCGAAATAGTATTATAAAATACAAATTAAGGCTAAATATATGTTTTATAAGAGGGAAAAATACCTTTAAAAATATTGGTTATTGTTAAATTAAATGTATTTTTTTATTCTGGACATTTTTGTTTTCAAAAGAGGAGAAAAGGAGACAAATTTGTTTTTGAGAAATTTTGAAGTATAACTTTGAACAGCGAATTAAGATCAAAACCTATTTTAAATACCTTATAATTGATATGTTCACTTAGACCAGCTGGTCGGAATGGGTTTGGGTCGCTACAGTAGCAGAGTCTTGGGTTCGATACCGCCGCTCTGGTTTTAATTATTTTTGGTTGAAAACCAAATTCGCCGAGAACAGAACATAGGGCTTTTAACCACTAGTTAAATCGATGGGTGGCTTTGGCGCGTTGGTATGTGCGCTGTCTGTTTCGCCGCTGGTTGTGGGTTCGAATCTCGGTGGGATTTGAGTTTAGAAAAAAAATATTTTTTTAAAGAATTTTTGGATTAAATTGAATTTTTAAAATAGAATAAAAATTGGGAAAATATGTTTTAATCACAGGAAAAATTATTAGAACTTTATGGAAAATATTTATACAACTTTTGAAGAAGTGTGAATAAGAAATTTGGGTTTTTGCAAGGAATGACTCATTTTGAAATTAAATTACTCTTTTAAACGAAAGAAAAATAAAAATGAAAATTTTTGAGTTATAAAAGATGAATTTTTGAAGTTTGTGACTAGCGTGATTAAATGGAAGTATAGAAGAATGTGTTGTAGTAAAATTGTGAATTTGTGAGTAATAGATTTGTGGAATATATGAAATTGTTGGTGACTATTAAGTGAAATTTATTCTTGCACATGGATTGCACGCAAAATTGAATTATTGATTGTGATGAATTATGAAAGATGTGGATACATGAATACTATACTATTGAAATATGAATTGTGATTAATCATGAAAAGATCTTATGAGTATGACATTGTAATTATGAGTTGAAATTGAAAATTAGGGTGTAGCCAAGCCTTATACCGGCAATGAAAGAAATGAGAAAATGATATTTTGAAATGGGGAGACCAATGTTTGGGTCATGTGAATTAAATGAATCAGACCGGTATAGTGGAAGTGCTACACTCTAGGAGTTGATTTTATTCATGATTCAATTAAACTAAGGATTAGATGCATAGTGGAGATGTGATGAAAGTAAGAGAAAAACATTGAGTATGAGGGCCATTGGATTGGCGGCGTGAGAGTATTCACAGAATGTCCCATGATGAGTCATGATAGGGCGTGAATACTGCTCCAGAGTACTGTCCCGGTGGTGACACTCGTGGGGTGATTAACGACTGCGGGTGGTATCATGTCTCTGGTAGGAGCTGAATTACCACAGGATGCCTGCATGATGAGTCATGTGTCAGTGCGTTGGGATTCCCTCCAGGGCGCCTAGACATGAGTTCGTAGGTCAGAAAATATCTAGGATACTTACCGTAGTTACAGTAGTAGATAAGTCATGGCGAGGGATTGAACCCTACAAGATGAAGAACGATTAAGGGCTTGCCCTCGGACCTATGTAGTATGGGATGCATAGAATCCGAACAAGTGTGCATTAGTGTCATATAATATAAATAATTGCATTAAGGACTAAGTGCACATTCACAACACGACAACAATAGGATAGTCCCTTTAGCTTTGTTTGTGACAAGTTTGTGTTTGTTAAGAAATGAGAATCATTATACTGTTTCCGACATAGAGAGGATGGCCGTGTATAATATTTTATCAGTTGAATGAACTGACGCGCCCACAGTTTTATATACAGGGTAAAGATGCTTGACAATTGAAGCATACATGCTGCGCAGGATTGAGTTAAATATTGTTTCATGTAATTTATTGTAATATTGCTTCCGCTGTGATAATATACAAGTGTAAATGTAACTCTGATAAAAGAAAAGTTTTTATTTCCTTGTAAAATTGTACGAAAGAAGTGTAAAAATCCTGTGGAATCTCGAATTCAATTGTATTTTGGAATTCGGGGTGTTACAGAGTGGTATCAGAGCACGCTTCTAAGTAGTACAAATTTATAAGGAACGACACCCTAGAAGTGGACATTAGAGTGTGTGTTGAGTCTAGAGATTTAAATGTAAGCCACTTACATTTGTGTTGCTCTATGACTTATGCTTCTTCCTCCCTTTTTTCTAAGATGGCTGATCACTTTGACCCAACTGGAGATGACAATTGGCATATCATTGAGGAAGATTACTACCCCGGACAAGCAGATTTCGAGGAAGAGTACTACCCAGGGCAAGCAGACTCCGACGAAGAGGAATGACCTGAGTCCCGAGAGATCACTCCACCTTCGGACTCATCTGATGACTCTTCTGACAAAGAAGAAGAACCAGTTCCTAGTAGTCTTGTGATATCTCTTCAGAGACGGGTAGAAACACTGCGGGAGAGAGTCGGACTATTGGAGGCTCAGCTGACAAAGCACAAGGATGATTTTGCAGTTCTCAGTCATCGTGTATGGGAACTCGAGAAGAGGAAAAACATGACCGATGTACTGAAGGAAGAAGTTGAAGAACTACCGGGAGAGCTTCGTGAAGTCAAGAGGAACCGTAGGAGTTAGATAGTTGTATCATCTACTGCTGTCATTTTGATGTCAGAAATGTTTTAAATTCGAATGTATAAAATTTTTGAAATTTAATGAAATGGAAATGTTGACTTAAAAGTTCATGTTTCATACTTCGAATTTAATGGATCTTTTGCATCAGAATATGGCTGGAAGACGAGCTCGTAATGGTGAAGGTCTGGAATTGAAAACGAAACTAGCGAGGGTCTATCAGACACTCAATGTCGTGGCCATGAATCAGAATCAAGGAAGGGTGTCTGCGAATCCAATACCCGAAGCAATCAAACTCGTGGAATCATTTAAACGGATGAAACCACCGGTGTTTGAGGGGAAGTCAGACCCTGACACGGCTGACAATTGGATCTTTCAGGTAGAGACTATCTTCGAAGTCCAGGAGACCCCGGAAGGCAGCAAGGTGAAGTTGGCGACTCTGCAATTCGAGAAGGATGCAGCTGTGTGGTGGCAGTAGATGAAGCGGACGATGGGAGGCTTGGCTCTTGGCTGGGAGGAATTCTTGGAGGAATTCCGCAGTCATTACTTTTCCTCAGATGTCCAGGAGAAGAAGGCCATGGAGTTTCTGTCACTGCAGCAGGGCGGCATGTCGGTTAGGGAGTATGAGACCAGATTCACTCAACTCTCAAGGTATTCTCCCGAATTGGTGATGGATGAGGCGAAGAAGGCTCGTAAGTTCGAGCATGGATTGAGGCCGAGCTTGCGGTCCAGGATGATACCCCTCGGTATCAGGAGGTTTGACAAGCTGGTCAAACGAGCTGCAGCCACAGAGGCGGACATGGAGCAGTTCCACGCTGTTCAGAATAGGAGGAACAACCAGAATGCGGTAAAGAGGCCTGCAGTTGCTGGCAATGTCAGGGGACAGCCACCGGCTCAAAGGTTCAAGCCTACGGGTGCGAACGCTGTTCAAGTGGCAGGAAGACCCGGGAATACTTGGGCGAGACCTCCAGTGACTTGTTTCAACTGTGGAGAGACAGGCCACTACAAGTCTCACTGCCCCAAACTGCAGGATGTTGTCCGCAATGGACAAACTCAGCAGACCGGGAAGAAGCCGTACCAGCAGGGGCTAGTATTTGCCTTGACTGAATCTGACGCTGATGAGGTGGATCACGTCATCACTGGTACGAGGGAGGATGTTTAGGAGTGTTTTCTGTTGTCTCTTTTTCCTGTAAATTAGTGAACTGTTATATGACGAGTATGTGTTATGTAACAGGAGAACTTATTTTGAATGGAAAGAAAGCTGTTGTTTTGTTCGATACTGGGTCCTCTCACACTTTCGTATCACCTAAATTTGCTAAAGTTCTGGGAGTCGAACCGAAGATATTTCCAGACAAGGTTTTAGCAGTAGCTAGTCCGTCAGGGGAGACTCTAACCACTGATCGGTACTATGCTGACTGCGAGATTGTGATTGGAGATCGAATTTTCGGGATCGATCTGATCGAGCTGAATATTTTGGGAGTCGATGTTATCATTGGCATTGATTGGATGTCGGTGTACAGTGCGAACATCGAGGCAAGACCAAGACAGTAACAGCGAAGGCTCCAGGTGGACCTGAAGTCACTTTCCAAGGGAAGAGAAAATGTTTAGATTTGGTTGCTGCCATCAGCCAGAAGAGAGGGATTCCTATAGAGGTGCAGCAGATTTCTGTGGTTCGGGATTATCTGATCGTGTTCTTGGAAGATTTGCCTGGGTTACCCCCGCATCGTGATGTGGAGTTCAGCATCACTATTTAGCCAGGGAGTGCACCTATTTCCAAGGCACCGTATAGGATGGCGCCGGTGGAACAGGATGAGATTAAATGGCAAATTAAGAAACTATTGGAGAAGGGCTTTATTCAACCGAGTGCGTCACCTTGGGGAGCACCGGTGCTTTTGGTAAAGAAAAAGGATGGTTCGATGAGGATGTGCATCGATTACCGAGAGCTGAATAAGGTCACTGTTCAAAATAAATATCCTATTCTGCGAATTGATGACTTGTTCGATCGTCTACAAGGAGCTGCAGTTTTTTCCAAAATAGATCTTCGATCAGGATATCATCAAATTCGAATGAAAGCTGAAGATGTGCATAAGACTGCGTTCAGATTTCGACACGGGCATTACGAATTCTTAGTTATGCCATTTGGAGTGACGAAGTAATATACTCTGCTCATCCCCAGTCCGGGATTCCGAGCGTGTTCAGAGACTTTGCCTGACACATGCGTCTTCCTGTATGATGCGCTCAATGCAGGCCTTCGACTGCCCTTGCCACCCTTTGTGATCGAGGTGCTGCAATGGTACGGATTGAGCCCGGTCCAGTTCATGCTGAATATGTGGCGGCACGTCATCGGCTTCATCCTCCAATGCTAGGCGGTAGGGGTCGAGCCTCGGCTCGTCTTGCTCCGTAGTCTTTATCAGATCAACCGTATGAGCAAGATGGAGTACCGATATTACCTATCACCGTGGAAGGGTATCAAGCTGATTGAGAATCCGGACTCCATCAAGCATTGGGAAGAGAAGTACTTTCTAATCCAAGGTCCCCAACCGTGGGGTTTCCCGACGAGGTGGAAGGAAGACGTTCCGAGGTGGGCGAAGGCCGAGCCTGTGCTGACTAAGGAGGAGGAAGAGGTCATGTTGAAGATCCTCAGTCTTCCAACCATGAGTTGGAAAGATATAACCGAGGGGGTTCTCTTCGGTGGGGGTCTCAGTCCGATCGACCCTAGTATGCTTCGTTTATTGTCCTTCCTTTATTCTGATTATTGTTCTCTTCTCGTGCTAACTGCTTCGGTTTTCATTTTCTTAGAGGCCCCTGGTATGGATTTCCAAGCCATGCTAATCAAGCAAGGTGCGGGTGCCGGAAAGGGCTCAAACAACAAAAAGAGGAAGAGGACGACGACGAGACCCTCATCCGGTCGGGCTACTAAGGCACCATCGGCGGTGACCCCAGTAGTGGACTTGGCATCCACTTCTCCTTCCGCTCCGCATATGTCCCTTCCCCAAACCACACCTTCCGACCTCTCTGCCGAGGCCTTCTCTGTCGGAGCTGCTCTAGCGCTTGAAGCACCGCCTCTTACCGTTGAGGTGGAAGCCATCCTTACCGAATAGCACAAGAAACTCTTCGTCCCTGATTGGCGGGTGATGAAACAGGACGGCTTCCTCAGTGACGCCGGCATGAGCATGCAGGTTCTGCCTCACCTACCGACCCCAAAGGACCGAGCTGCACTGAAGGCGGGGACCGTGGGCGACATTGCACTCGAGATTGCCAGGGCCATGATGTCGGTAAGTGTCCTTTTTATGCCCTCAGAATTTCAAAATTTGTTGCGCTCGAGACTCAAGTCTCTTCACTTTCGACTTTCAGATCACGTGTCACTTCAGCCACCTGCTAGAGCAGTTTGCCGAGCAGGAGAAGCAACTCAAGATGACGTGCGAAAAGGATTGGGCCGAGAGAGCTAAGGTCATGAAGTTGTACGAGGTGGAGCATTGTCTCTCAGAGTCTTGAGCTGCTCAGATCAGCCTTCTCGAGGTGGCCCTAGTCAAGGAAAACGAGTGCGTCGCTATGGAAGCGGCATGGGAGAACGAGGAGAAGGCGAAGGCCAAGCAGGAGAAGGAGAAGGCCCTGAAGGCCTCCGAGGAGATGCTGAAGGAGAGGGAGGCAGCGGTGACTGCGGCTGCGATGGCGATCCAAGCCGAGGCAGAAGCCCACATGCGCACAAACGTGGAGCAGTCCTACGCTCGAGTCCTTAAGCACGTCGCGGCTCGCATCCCCGACTTCGATAGCTCGAGGTATAGCTTATATGCCCCTGTCAAAGCCGAGGAGTTGGTGGCAGCAGCAGAGGCCGAAGGAGGAGGAGAAGAAGAAGAAGGCGAGGAAGAGGACGAGGGGGACGCAGTGGTGGCGAACCCGCATACAGCGATTGTGGAGGTGCCGAGGGAGATCGCGGAGCAGCCCCCCAAGGTGGCTCCTTGACTCTGAGTCTACTTGCTCGTCTTTGTTTTTTGTTTTGTACTGCCTTATAGCACACTGGCCACCGCTTTTTGTACTTGTGAAATTTTCAATGAAATATCTTTTTTGAGCAAGTGTTGGTGAGATTCTTGAAACGATTGAGAGTTCGTCTCAACTTTTGAGTTGCCTCATTAGACTTGGGAATTCATATTCTTCTTGACTTTTTCAGATTGCCGAAGTATCATGCCTTCGATCTGGTCAAGGGGTCGCGAAGTTGGGCCTCGCTCAATTTCGAGAGAGGCTTTATAAAGCCAAGTCAGAGTTGAATCATCTGAAGCTGACGTTGGCCCGTCGAGACTCTGAGTTGAAACGCCTATAGGAGAAGGCTCGCGAAATGCCACCGGAAGGTAAGGAGGTCTGCCCCTCGATGGCCACTAGTCGGGGTTTGAGACTCAAGTTCCTTCGTCGCTCTTTATTCAAGGCAAGATCCGAGAGGGACGAATTGAAGAATGTAGTGCTCGAGAAGAGCATAAAGGCGGCACATCTCCAACGGAACATCTTCGATGCTTCACGTGGGGGTAGCTCGAGTTGACTGCCTCGCTTTAATATCAAAGTGACTGATAACTCTCTCAAAGAGCGAGTTTCTGAACTGGAAGCGGAGAATATATGCCTTCAATGGCTGTCTGGGGGTAGCAATGTCAGGAGCACCTCCTGTCCTCGGGGTGAGTATGCCTAAGGAAGTTCATTTCATGAGTTAGCTCTTCGATCTCCATCCATCTTGCGACACCCTGGGGACACGCCAAGCGGAGTGGCCGGCCGTCGAGCGGAGCTTCTGTCGGGGAGACTATTAGGCTCCTGGGTGCTGGTGACGCTACTCGGCTTGTTGGCATGGAGATCTCTATGGAAATGAGACAGCAACACAGTGCTCGCCGACCTCGAGTGTCGCTAAATATGAGCATCCCGTTCCCTAGGAGGAGCTAGGGCAGAATTTTGTAACCTTGTAGTCTATGTTTCATGAGTCTTGCATCTTGATGTAATAATGCGAGTTGTACCTTAAGTAGTGAGTTTTTGGTCTAGAATTAGACTTGTAACTCAAATTTTGATGAAATAATATACTCACTTCTCGAGCTTCTTGTGAGTTTGCATTTTGGTAGTGTTTGCAAGTGTCAAGAGTTGTGGGAGCAATTCCGAATGGTGAGCTACTTCGTACTCACTCGTTCGCAAGTAGCAAAAGTCACATAGAACCAAGTATTGGATTCCGAACTTGTCGTTTGGATAGTATCAACAGTTGTGGGAGCAATTCCGAATAGTAAGCTACTTCGTACTCGCTCGTTCGCAAGTAGAGAAAGTCGCATCAAACCAAGTGTTGGACTCCGAACTTGTTGTTTAGAGAGTATCAACAGTTGTGGGAGCAATTCCAAATGGTGAGCTACTTCGTACTCGCTCGTTCGCAAGTAGCAAAAGTCGCATCGAACCAAGTGTTGGACTCCGAACTTGTTGTTTTAATGAGTTTTTTTTTGAAAGCCCAAAAAGTAGCACAACTAGAATCTTTGGAATAAAGAATTTCCAGAGGGAAGAACACTTTTATTAAAAACAACTAGGCGGCTGCTTCTAAGTTGCGAGCCACTTTTACATTTGATAAATAAAGAAGAGAAACTTTTAACATGTTTTAAGGAGAACACTATTGGAGAAGTTGCTTGGAGCGGTGTTTAAACACCCTCTTGGTACTTCAACAAGTGTTCTGCATTCCATGTCCTCGGCACCCTCTTGCCCCCCGGGTCTTCAAGTTGATAAGCGCCCAGGCGAACAACTTTGGAGATCCTATACGTTCCCAATTAGATTCTAATTTTCCTTTCTTGCTGGGGAAAGAAATAGATAGCTTCCTGAGCACCAAATCTCCTTCTTTGAGATTAGTAGGGCGGACTCTCCAGTTGTAGGATTGCTCAATCCTACGCCGATAGGTTTCTTGCCGAATGGAGGATCTCTCTCGGAGCTCATCAATGAGGTCCAAGTTGCCGTGAAGCTCGTTCGCGTTTTGCTCTTCGTTGTAAGCAATCAACCGGGGGGGGGGGGGTAGACCCACCTCCAAGGGGATAACGGCTTCGGAGCCGTAAGTGAGGTTGAAGGGAAATTCTCCCGTAGGGGTCCTCTTCGAAGTGCGATAGCTCCAGAGCACATTGGGGAGCTACTCTACCCATAAACCCTTAGCTGACCTACTCAGCCTCTTTTTTAGGTCGAAGAGAATTTGTCGATTGACGTTCTCTGCCTGACCGTTGGACTGGGGGTGGGAGACCGAGGAGAGTCGTTGCTGAATGCCAAGGTCCGCACAGAAAGCACGAAATGCTACCCCTGAGAATTGAGTTCTGTTGTCCGTTATCAAGATTCGGGGCACGCCGAATCTGCAGACAACGTTCTTCCAAAAGAAGCGCTGCACCCTATTCTCCGTGATCGTTGCCAAGGGCTCGACCTCGATCCACTTAGAGAAACAGTAGATGGCCACAATGAGGAACTTGAACTGGCCTGGTGCTTGAGGAAACGGCCCGAGCAATTCCATTCCCCACATTGCAAAAGGGGTCTTACTTGCAAGAGAAGAGAGCTGGGCTTGCGGTAGGGGCGGATTGTTGAGAATTTTTTGCAAGGGAAGCATTGGCGAATGTATTATTCAGCATCGCGAAGGAGAGTAGGCCAGAAATATCCATAGTTCAGGACTTTGCAGGCAAGGGACCTTGCTCCCAAGTGAGCGCCACATATCCCTTTGTGCACTTCCTTCAAGGCATACTGAGCATCGTCCGGGGAGAGACACCTCAAGTAGGCTCTGTCGTCTACTTGGATGTAGGAGCATTTGTACAGGACTCCCTCGATAAGAGTGTACCGCTCTGCCCTGTTTCGAACCTTTCGGGCCTCTTTACGGTTTAAGGGAAGGATCCCATCTCTGAGGAACTCGAGCAGAGGTCTCATCCAATTCTCCGCGAGTTGTAAGGGCAGTGTCTCCATCGGCTCGGGGCCTTCATCCTCGATGCTGATCTTCATTAGAACTTCTATTAGGAAAGTTTGCTCGCCCCCTTGGGGTGAGGAGGAACCTAGCTTTGAAAGAGCGTCCGCCTGTGCATTCTCTTCTTGGGGGATCCACTGGAGTTGTACCTCCTCAAAATAGGCCATCAGGTCTTTGACTTTGGCCAAGTACTTGGCCATGCGTTCATCTCGCGCTTCGTATTCTCCGAATACCTGGTTCACCACCAGTTGCGAGTCACTAAACATCTTGACATGCTTCGTCCCTGCCTTGCGAGCCATGCACAGACCTGCTATTAAGGCTTCATACATGGCCTCGTTCTTGGATTCTATTAAGTTGAGGCGGAGTGAGTACTGGAGAATGAAATCCTCTGGTCTCGCTAGGATGACTCCTGCTCCACTCCCATCGGCGCACAAAGACCCATCCACATACACCATCCAGAAGGGGGCTCCTCTCTCGCCTTGCTAGCCTCGGGAATTGTACTCTCCACTATAAACTCGGCTAGGGCTTGAGCCTTGATAGCAGTTCAAGGCTGATAGCTTATATCATGTTAGCTTAGCTCGATAGACCACTTCATAAGGCACCCGGAGGTCTCGGGCTTGTGGAGGACCTGTTTGAGCGACTGGTCGGTAAGAACGACCACCGATTGAGACTGAAAGTACGGGCGGAGCTTTCAGGCCGCCATGACCAAAGTGTAGGCCATCTTCTCAAGCCTCAGGTAGCGGAGTTCAGCATCCCTAAGGACTTTACTCACGTAGTAGATGGGCCTCTGTGTCTTGTCTTATTCTCTTACCAAGACAGCGCTGAGGGTCTGCTCCAAAGCAGCAAGGTATACGTAGAGGACCTCCTCGGGCCTTGGTTTGCTCAAGAGTGGGGGGTTGACCAGGTATGCTTTGAGTTGGTCAAAGGACTCTTATTGTTGTTGCCCCCATTGAAAGCCTTTAGCCCCCCTAAGGGCCTTGAAGAACGGGAAGCACTTCTCCCCGGATTTGAAGAGGAAACGCCCTATCGCCGCAAGGCACCCTGTGTGTCTCTGCACCTCTTTAACATTAGAGGGGGGAGCCATGTTGAGAATAGCTTGGATCTTCTCGGGATTCGCCTCTATTCCCCTTCGGCTGACCATGAATCCCAAGAACTTGCCTGATAAGACTCCGAACGCACACTTGTTCGAGTTCAGTTTCACATTATGTCTCCTCAATATGTCGAAAGCTTCTTGGAGATCAGAGACATGATTTGATCCGCTGAAGCTCTTCACCAACATGTCGTCCACATAGACTTCCATATTCCGCCCAATCTGCTCCTTGAAGATCTTGTTTACAAGGCGTTGGTAGGTGGCACTAGCGTTCTTAAGCCATGACCTAGTAGCAATACAGGCTCTCCTCGGTGACGAAGGAGGTCTTCGGGATGTCAGACGGGAACATTCTTAGCTGGTTGTACCCAGAGAACGCATCCATGAAGCTTAAGGGTTCATGGCCTGAGGTTGCATCCATCAGGGCATCGATGCTCGGGAGAGGGAATGGATCTTTGGGACAGGCTTTGTTCAAATCTATGAAGTCGATGCAGATCCTCCAGCTCCCGTTGGCTTTCTTGACCATCACGACATTAGAGAGCCGCTCCTGATAGTTGACCTCCTGAATGAGCCGAGCCCTAAGGAGTTTCTCAACCTCCTCCTTGATAGCTTGTTGGTGCTCAGGGGTGAATTTACGTTACTTCTGCTGGACTGGTCTAGCCCCCGAGGCGATACTAAGGCGGTGCATGAGGAGCTCCTCGGAGATCTTCGTCATGTCAGTTGTAGTCCAGGCGAAGAGGTCCCGATTTTCTTTTAGGCACTGGATAATGTCGGAGCAAGAATGAGGGGGAAGGGCTTTACTAACCAGGAACTTGTGGGTTGGATCTCCTTCAAAAAAGGCCACATCTTCCAGTTCATCGACCGGCTCCGAGATAGGTGGGCTACTTCCTTGGGGAGTTCAAGAGCTTCAAGGGAGAGGACAGGTCCTCCCACCGAGGTCATTTAGCACTTGCAGGCTGCCTCCTGGCTTCCTCGGACCTCTCCCACGCCCGCTGTGATGGGGAATTTCATCTTCATGTGATAAGCCGAAGGTATGGCCTGCAGAGTAGCTAGGCCTGGTCGGCGTAGGATGATGTTGTAGGCGGCTTTTACATCTACCACCATGAATTCCATCGGCTCGGTTTGGGTAGTGGGAGTTTTGCAAGCAGTTACGTCGAGAGTTATAACACCCTCGATCGTCACTGGCACTCCGTAAACCCGTGAAGGGTGTAGCCGGCAGGCTTGAGCTGATCCCTGGAGAGATTGAGCCCCTGGAAGGCCTCCAGAAAGAGAATTTTGACTGAACTCCCATTGTCTACGAGGATCCGGCGTACGTCAAAGTTGGCCATATGGATGTTTATGACCAACGCGTCGCAATGGGGGGTTCGGATGCCCTCTAAGTCTCTATCTGAGAAGGTGATTGGGTCCCCTAGGCCCTGGGGGAGGGAATTTTTTACCAAACTATCCCACTTTTTGTAAGTATGTATGAAACTATCCCTGTTTGAAAATTTGGTACCAAAACATCCCTGTCGCTAACTGACTTAGCACGCCTAGTAATTTTCTTCGCGCTAACTCAGTTAGCGTACTGCAGGGGATACAACTTTTTCTCTCTTGTTTGGGTGTGACAAAAAACTCACCCAATATAGACACGCTAACTCCGTTAGCATGCGCGTTTAAACCATTCGCGCTAACGGGGTTAGCGTTCGTAGATGGGACAGTATTGGGCACTACCTCAAAGAGGTGTGTGGGTAAAAAATCACTAAGTATAGACACGTTAACTCAGTTAATGTACCTATTATTACCAAGGCCATTAACTGAGTTAACAACTGTGAAGATTTCAAGTTTCCAGAAAGTTGAAACTTTCTGGAAATTGGAGATACTCACACACGTTAACTCAGTTAACGTGCCTATTCTTACCAAGGCCGTTAACTGAGTTAACGAGTGTGAAGATTTTAAGTTTTCAGAAAGTTGAAACTTTCTGAAAATTGGAGATACTCACACACGTTAACTCAGTTAACGTGCCTTGTTTTACAAAGGTCGTTAACTGAGTTAACGTGTATGCCTATATTCACAAACAAACAGACAGGGATGTTTTGTATATAAAAAATTACTAAGTATAGACACGTTAACCGAGTTAACGTGCCTATTATTACCAAGGTCGTTAACTCAGTTAGCGACAGGGATGTTTTGATATTAAATTTTCAAACAGGGATAGTTTTGTACATACTTACAAAAAGTGGGATAGTTTGGTAAAAAAATCTGGGGGAGGACGGTTCTGGACAGAATTAACCTCTCGAACGAAGGCTTTTCGGGAGAAGTTGGAATCTCCCCCCATTGGGCCTCCATGGATAAGGTGCAGGATGGCCTCTGGCTCGGAGTCCGGGATCTCCGCGTGCCGCTCGGGTCCTTATTAGCCCCCCTAGGGGGTGGAGGAGGATCGGCCATGTCTTTCCTCACGAACCTGGAGAGTTGCCCTCTCTGAATGAGGGCCTCGATCTCGTCCTTCAGGGTCCGACAATCATCCGTGTCATGGCCGTAGTCCCTGTGGAAGCGGCACCACTTGTCCCGGTTCCTCTTCTTCCCCGGGGTATTCATCTTTGGAGGGGGCAGAAGAAGACCCTCCTTTTCAACCTCCATCAGGATGGCTGAAACACTCGCATTGAGTGGAGTGAACTTTTCGAAGTGGGGAGGAGGGCGACGCTAGCCCCCGTTGTCCTTCTGGAGCTTCTTAGCTCCTTCTTCTTCAGCGCCCTTCCGTTTATTTCCGAAGGACGATTCTTCAAAAGCAGGGTGGGAGAGGGCTTCTTCCGCTCGAATGTATTTCTCACTCCTAAGTAGGAGCTCTGAGAAATCCCGAGGGGGCTTCTTGGTGAGGGATGCCCTGAGGCTTTCGTTGGCAATATTGGATTGGAAGACAACGGAGGCCACAGACTGATCTAGGGAGGCGATGGATATAGCCTTCGTGGTGAAATGCTTGACGTAGTCTCTTAGCTGCTCACTCTTCCTTTGGTGAAGCAAGAGGAGGGAGGTGCTACTCTTTTCGGCTCGGTGGCTGCTCAAGAAGTGAGTCAGGAAGAGGGCTTCGAGTTGGTCGAAGGAGAATGTAATACCCCGTATTTCTAAAATAAATAAATATATAAATATATAAATATATAAATATATATATATATATATATATATATATATATATAAATATATAAATATATATATATATATATATATATATATATATATATATATATATATATATATATATATATATATATATATATATATATATATATATATAGTCATGCTATTATGAGATGGTGAGATGGAGTGTTTTTTTGTGAGATGGGCGATTTGAATCATCCAAATCTCGATCACACCGTTCACATCATTCTACATGCCATCTAGATGGTGTGTACAAAATTTTAAACGATTTGGAGACCTCTAGCCTTTGCATCAAAGCGTTCAATACATCACGAAGATGATGCAAAATACATATATATGCATTTATTTGAACGCTTTGATGCATAGGCTAGAGGTCTCCAAATTGCTTGAAATTTTGTACAAACCATCTAGATGATATGTAGAATGATGTGAATGAACGGTGTGATCAAGATTTCGATGATTCAATTCGCTCATCTCACAAAATACATCTTCATCTCACTCATCTCACCATCTCATATTAGCATTTCTATATATATATATATATATATATATATATATATATATATATATATATATATATATATATAAAAGAAAGTTGACTGTATATGATATTTGGATTTGTTAAATGATTTGGTTTGATATGATTGGATATGAAATCCGATTATGAAGGATTGAAGGATTGTATGCTGTTGGTTGAGATGAGTTATGTTTGAAATGGATGATGACGTCATCCAGGGGATATGGATAATTTCGGAATGGATTGTGTGAGATTTGAATTGGTTTGGGAAAATAGATTACATGGCATATCCTATAGGATGCTCACGGTAATTGTAAGGAAGGTTTGGAAATAATAGTCCCATATTAGAAATATACAAAAAAAAAAATTGAGTATAAATATAATTGCCTATGATCAAGAGTCACCTAATTGGTTAACCACCTTTTGAGAGGCAGCCTGTGGTGGGCAGTTGTACAACATAGTATCTAATTTTTCTTCTAAAAATAATAAAATTATCTGAGTATTGCGGCGGGGCGTTACAAATGGTATCAGAGCCGACTTTAGACACCGGGTGTGGAAGAGGGCCTTAGTATGATCCACGGTGTTGAGAATCATTGATCTCCGGGGTCAGGTATATTCTGCGTTATTGAGAGTTACTGATCTCCGGGATCGGGTATGATCTGCGGTGTTGAGAGTGATTGATAGCCGGGTATCCGATCTGTGGTATTGAGAGTGATTGATCTCCGGGATCGAGGACGACGCCACATTGGCTAGAAAGGCGGATCCTACACTAGATGTGTGCCATGTACTCAGCGAGGATGCTGATTTCTAAGGTGGGGTGTATGTAATACCCCGTAATTTGTGAATAGTATAATAAATAAATAAATATATACATATTTGGCTGTATATGATATTGAATTTGTGAAATGAGTTGGTTTGAAATGATTTGGTTTGTTTGAATCTGGTTATGAAGGGTTGTATGCTATTGGATGAGATGAGTAATTGTTGGTATAGGATGATGATGTCATCCTGGGGAAATTTGGATAAGTTTCGGATTGTATATGTGGAGATGTGGTTTGGATTTGGTATTCGAAATGCTCACGGTAATTGTGAAGGAAATTGGGAATAATAGTCCCATATTGGAAATATACAAAAATAGTTTGAGTATAAATATAATTGCCTATGATCAAGAGTCACCTAATTGGTTAACCACCTTTTGAGAGACAGCCTGTGGTGGGCAGTTGTACTACATAGTATCTAATTTGTCTTCTAAAAATAATAAAATTGTTTGAGTATTGGGGCGGGGCGTTACAGAGAAGATGGAGACCGAGGCTAGACGGGAGTACCACTCCCTTGCAGGCCCCTTCAGAGTGGTCGGGAAAGTCTTGCAGAAGAGGGCGTCTGACGCCTGATGTATCATCATAAGAGTTTTAAAACTCTCAATGTGGTCAGTGGGGTCGGACTCCCTGTTGTAAGATTCAAAGTGAGGAGGCTTGAAGTTGTCTGGGATCGGTGCCTCCATGATGGTCCAAGAGAATGGGGGTCTGCTAGGGCGGAAGTTCCTCGCCCGTTGTTTCTCCTCCCTGTCTAGCCAGCCAAGGCGCCTCTCCATCTCGTGGAGAAGGCGGTAGACCGAGTCTTCCGTTCGGTCGTATCTTGCCGAGGCCCGAGATTCGTCCTCGCACGGAAGAGAACTAGGAGTTCGATGACGATAGCTCGGAGCAGGTTAAGGACTGGGCGTAAAATGCCTATAGTCGTGGGCCGGTTGAAGGCTAGGCGTACGGCGCCTACGGTCCCAGGCAGGTTGAGGACTGGGTGCCCGCTGACCATGGTCGGGGAAAACATTGAGGGCCCTCAAGACTGCCTCTTGGAACTGCTGGAACTCTGCCCTCGTGATGAGGGCCTCTTGCTCTCAGTGGTCCCGAGGAGCGGGTCGGCTGTTCGGAAAGCGGCTTCTCTTTTGATGGTGCCGGGGCGACTCCCTCCGCCTCCTGAGAGAGCTGGACCTTCTGTGATCCTACCTACGGGGGGACCGAAATCTTGGGGACCGAATCGTTGGACCCCTGTGATGCTCTCGGCGGGGTATCCCATCATAGGTCCGCCTCTCATCTAGGCGGGTCTGAAGATCTTCCCCGAACTGCCTATTGATGATGATGTTCCGGAGATCCTTTGGCGTAGGGGGACTGTGCGAGGTCATGGAGTCTGACGAGGGATTGTGTACTGATACATGGCCGCGGTGAGGATGTTGTACTTGTCGACTCCAGCAGGAAGGTCCTGCGGGAGCCTCTTATGGCCCTGGAGGGGCCTGCATGGGCTATTGTTATTGAGGAAGAGGTCGTCCAGGCTGTGGTTGCTGGACGGGTAGAATAGGAGGATGTCCAGGCTGCTGGACTTGTTGTGCGGGTTGAGGGGGAACCTCAAGTACTGGAGGAGGAGAAGGTGCGGGAGTTTCTCTGCGGTTGGAGACCGTGGTCTTCCCCTTCTTGGGAGGCATGGCTCGAAACTAGTTGAGATGATGGGAGAGGAATGGATCGCTGATTCTGCTTTTTCGCACACGGCCCCAATATGTTGCTGCTGATTTCGGGTGTGGAAGCAAACAGACGAATTTGTAAGTTCTTTTAAGGAAAACAGTAGAGCGAACCTGTTGATTCTGCCTGGGTGTTGACTCGTTCCTTGTCGCTACCACGAATCTGCATAAAGTTCGAAACACCGGGATGGATCCCGGCGACGAACCCTCCGATACTCTTGTCAATAACCAGAAGATTAGGAAAGAGTTTTAGGTAGGCAAAGATTTATTACCTTGTAACAATAGGGGAGAGAGGGGTATTTATAGTCGCCGTTAGAGATCCGTTTCGAGATGAGAACAAATCTCTACTTCCCGGTGTGGATGGATAGAAGTTGTTAAAACCACCCCCTAGGGATAAGGACGAATCTGGATTTCTCCCTATCCTTCTAAACTGGCTTGTAACCGGTTGGGACCCGTATCTAATAGGGCAAATCCGTTTATGGGTTGTTGGGCCCTGAAGAAGAGATTCAGTTCTCATTTCGAACCCGTTTGTAGGTGAAGTTACCGTTTTGCCCCTGTGAGCTTTAAGATTCGTGGCCGATTTGAACGGTTCCGATTTAGTCCTATTTTTAGCCATATTACATTCCAATAAAGATATATTTTTATATAGAGTAGCATAATTGCATTTCATAAAAATAGATAAGTCTATTATATCAGAGAATCCTCGGACTCTAGTCTTTCCCAACTTAATCCTAAATCATCGAGCCAAGCCCATATGAACTCTAACCAAGCCGAGTCGTGCTAAAACAAGGTGTTCATAATCGTTCATTTATTTAAATGAATATATATATATAAATTGTTCAAGCTTGTGAATGTATTAATCAAACAAGAAGGAGCTTTAATCAAACCACTCATAGCTTATTTTGCAGCCCTAAGAGCATTCACTGTCGTTTTCAAAAAAATTTGCATATTTAGTTTTTAGAATTTAGCTTTTAGCGAGGACCTTACTATCGTTATTTTAAAATTTGACCAACAAATGAATTGGACGGATGTTGTTCCTTTATCTAACGTTATTATGTTTTTTTATTTAAAGAATGGACGGAACTTCATTCTCCGTTTGAGAACTTATAATTGTTTTTATCTGAATTGTATTGGACGGAGCTTGTTGATCCGTCTGTTCTTATAAATAAATAAATAAATTTATTTAAAAAAATCGTCATCAAAAACAGTTAAAAAAAAAGAACTAAAAAAACAAAGAAAACAAGCTAGACGGATGATCTTCATCTGTCTGTTTCCTTTGTTTTTTTATTTTTTTTTTTAAGTGGTTGGCAGAATTACCTTGACGCCCCTCCCTTTATAAAAATATGATGAAATGAATTTGGGGCATGTAAACCTTGGTTCTAGGTTGCTGTCAACTAGATCAAATAGGATATATGCATATATGGCAGTGACGATGGTCAACACTGGAGCATAGGATTTCATAAAGATATTTAAGAGTAACCAACATACTTCAAATAAAGAATTTTTTCCTGTACTGGCCCAATTTTTTAAAATAATTATCAAACTGACCAACATTCAAAATTATTTACCGAACTGGCTCACTTTTGGATACGTCGGCATAACACAATATTGAAAATAATGGCATCTGTTATTTTAATACAATTGTTGTCAATAATGGCACCTGTAAAAAAAATCATGTCGCTATTAGGAGTAATGACATAGGTACATTCACATTAAATTAGGTGCTCTCTGACTTGAGAGAAATTGTAAGTGTTGAATCATCTTATAATCGATGCCGCTATCCCCAATAACGGCAATATTAAGCATGATGCCGTTATTGACGATAGCGGCACCCGTATAATAATACAATCATATATATAGTAGCCCCATCTTCTCTTTCCTCTTTCATTTTATGAACTCCTCCCCCCAAACATCAAACCCAAAACCCTAAAACCCTAAAGCACACAAATTCGACTTGTGTTTACTCTCAAACATCATCTCTCCCACTTTCCTCTCCTCCCACTCCAAAATCCAACTCCCTCGATCTAAAAAAATATCCAACATTGTCTCCGGTCATCTCATACATCATTAATGGTGTATTCTCCGCACTCCAACTTACAGTTTCATTTGAAGGTATTCCTATAACCATATGTTGTGTTGTTTGCATAGGTTATGCTTGTGAGTAGATAATGACTTGAATATTCGTCCATTTATGTATAAGTATGGATTACGATATTCTTGTTTGGTTATATTTTGGGGGTGAAATAATTCGAGATCCTAAGATAGGATATTAGTATAGAGATGTTGAACCGGAAATTATTTGGGCTCCCCGTAACATTATATACTTACAACTAGTAGATAAGATATTTGAAGTTACTGATTTGGATAGAGGTGAATGGAGTTTTAAAATCAAAGCTCGTTATGTTGCCGGAAAAGGAGAAAGATAATGATAATAAATTAAGGTCCATGATTGCGAGGACACTTGATCCAAATTGTAGTTTGACTGCAATGGAGTAATATATTGAGCAAATTAAGCTTTATAATGCCCGTCCACTAGTTATTCCTAGTCCATGTCCCGGGATGAATTCCAAACCAGCTGCTGAATCACATGCAAGAATGCCTCATCCACAAAAAGACTTTAGCACAATTTCAACACAACCAATTACCACAGAATATAAGTCGGTACATCCTTGCACCTTGATACACAATATTGTTGATAACGACAACGTTATGCACGACTTCGATATGATTAGTGTTAATAACGAATTATTAGAAGAGGAAGAATATGAGGATCATGAGGAAGATGATGGAGGTGAGGAAGGGGAGGACAGAGGAGAAGATCGGGTAAATTATGTTAACGTTAATGTTACTGTTAATGATGTGGTCCCCTTGAGGCAATCCATGAGTGCACTTGTACATGAGTTTCAATCGGTTTATCGGGTTAAGGATGCGACCATACATGAAAGTTCACAGTCTTCGGTCGGCTCATCGAACACAAATGAACTATATATTGGGCAAAGATTTCCAACTAAAGATAGTATCCAACATCAAGTGAAGATATACTCCGTAAAGAACCATCAAGAATTTATGACGGTGAAATCCCACCCAAGTTTATATATCGTGAAATATAAAATGGCACTAATCAAACATACATCCGATGAGATCGCACAAAATTCGGGGCTCTTAAACGAGGGGGGGTGTATCCATGGCGATTACATGTGTTAGATGATATATTAGTTTAGTCTCATATTGGTTATGTATCAGTTTAGTCTTCTACTCTCTCCTATATATATGGGCCATATTGTATTCAGTTAATTAAATAAATCAATAAAGAATTATTCTCATCCAATAATCTTAACATGGTATCCGTGCCTATCGTCCTATAAGGCCTATGCTAATTTGATCCTCGTCGTCGAGGTAAAGTGGTTCTCGTCTTCATCAGAATCACTCCACCTTCCGACATCTCTCTTCCTCTCCCAATCAAGTCTTCAAAACCCTAGCTGTCATCAAACAACTAATCTCCAAAACCCTAGCTACCAACAAAAAAGGGGAAAAGAAACCCTAGCCGACATCAACTCCGACATCCCCTCCAAACAACTCAGGCAACTTTCACTGCTGCGTCGTTGCACTCATCACCTCAAAACACCTGTCGATCATCTTCCTCTTTTCGAATCACGCCCTCCCCTTCTTTCCGAATCACCAAACAACGAAATCCATCCCTTACCTCGTTGGTTTGTGCCTATCCAATTTCAAGGCTTTGCATTTAAGAGGATCTAGCAGATATGTTGCCAGGGAATGAGAAGCTGCCAAAATTTTCTGGAAGATCTGCCACACCCTTTTTATATCCTTCACAAGGTTTTAGACCCTTCACACCTGGTTTAGGAGTACCAGGTCCTCCTCCAACTACGCCATTTGTTACATCACTGTCTGCGGCTTTATTAGAGTCATCTGCAAATATACCATCTCAATTTCCATCTGGTAGGTTTAATGGACCATTGACTCTTCATTGCAATCACATACATAAACTCGAGATGCGATTGTGTATCAACAAACACAAACCCCAAGATTTCCCATGGGATTGCAACCTACTGCCCAACATTTACCTCTCTTTTAGCCGCCCTCTTCTTCCCTTTTTCTTCAAACCCTAAATCCAAATCCAAATCCTAATACCCGAAACCCGAATCCAAATACCCACTTTGCCTATTACCCGAATCCAAATATCTCTACCCTACCGTATACTTTAAATCCAAATCTGTTTCCCAAACCCGACCCGCTCCAAACCCTAACCACTTTCCAAACCCAAAACCGGAAACCCGAAACACTATCTCATAAATAAATAAAATAGAAAAACAACAACAAAAACAAAAAACAAACAAACAAACATACCTTTCTTGTAGATTCTTGTGCTTCTACATACAGATCGTCAACTCACTCCGGTTGATCGATCATGAGTTTGAGAAGGGGTGTTATCAGTATCCAGTTCTCAGTTCTAGGATGATATCCCACCACATCGACAATTCTCGAGTCCGGGGTGGGATCCCATCATTGACAATTCTCAAGTCTGGGGTGAGATCCTATCATCGACCATTCTCAAGTAAATGATGAGATCCCATCAGTCTATTTCGCAGTTCAGGGGTGAGATCCCATTATCGACTATGTCTCAAGTCAGGGATAAGATCCCATCATAGATCAGGATATGTAGATCCCACCACTGTTCAGGGTGAGATCTCAATAGTGCGTCACCACTACTTCCTTCTGCAACACTCTACTTCTCAGTTCCATCACATACGTCATCAAGCGCCGTCACTGCACCACAATTTTTCATTTCTTCTACATCAACATCGTTAGTATTCCAAACTCTTACTGCTTGAACCAATTTGAGTTTGAGAAGGGGTGTTAGATGATATATTAGTTTAGTCTCATATTGGTTATGTATCAGTTTAGTCTTCTATTCTCTCATATATATATGAGTCATATTGTATTCAGTTTATTAAATCAATCAATAAAGAATTATTCTCATCCAATAATCTTAACAACATGCAATCGTTTCAAGAAGGCAAACATATTTTGTGGTGAAAAAACTTCAAAGGCCACATACATGTATGAACCACATCGAATCAAGATCATAATAAAGTTGATTCTAAACTTGTGTCAACAATAATATTGAATGTTTTGAAAGTAAAACTTGGAGTAACACCTCGAGCCATAATTGAGATAGTCAATGTTCAGTTCAATTATAAGATTTCATTCAGGAAGGCATGGAGGGCAAAACATAAAGCAATTAAGCAGTTGTTAGGTTCCTTTGAGGAAGCGTATACTAGACTATCATCTCTTTTCTCAGCAATTCAAGCCTCAAATCTAGGAACGGATGTTCATTGGAATAAGGTTGTGTCATGTCCCGGCGATGAAACATTCAAGGGAGTATTTTGGGCATTCGAGCCCTCGATCGAGGGGTTTAAGGCATTCAGACATGTTATTAGTGTTAACGGAACAGTATGAAAAATACAAAGGTTGTTGTTGATAGCTGTTTCACCCGATGCAAATGGTAGGTTGTTTCCATTTGCATTTACAATAGTGGATGGAAAGACCATAGATAGCTGGACATGGTTCATGAGTAGTATTCGATGTTTTGTCACATATTGTGTAGGGCTATGTGTTATTTCTGATCGTCATGCATGTATTTTGTTGGCTATGGATAATGAATATGGAACATGGAAAGAGTCACTTGACATTTTGCTACAAATGCCCACCGCAAATTTGGTACCAAGTTTTTTTATGGATAAGCTCAAAGTGATCGCATGTCAAAATCAGTTGAAGAAGTTTGAGGCAAAAATATCAGAGCTTGAAGCCGCTAATGTCGGGGGGCTAATTGGTTGAAAGAGAAACCTAGTGAGAAGTGGGCACTTTATGTAGATGAAGGTCGTCGATATGGTATAATGACTACAAATCTATCGAAAGTGTTTAATTGAGTTATTAGGTGTCCGTAGTTTCCCGTCACGGCAATTGTGGAGATGATATTCCTCGTCTTATTTTGTACTTTAATGACAGTCGACATAGACGCGATAAGCGAAGAAAAGTTGTGGGCACCATGGATTCAAGAAATTATCAACCTACGTCGTGAGAAAACAAATTTGCACAAAACTGTAACGTTCATAACCGTCCTGGCGTGTTTGGTGTAAAAACATGTATTAGAATGGTTAAAAGACCACAAAGGTGTAGACATTGGCATACTGTTGACTAGGGTGCCCGAACTTGTACACGTCAGAAATTCCAGATCTACCACATTTCCTGTTATGATGTCTTGACGGCTTGTGCATCATGTGCTATTGATTACCAACCATATAATGATCAATTTTATTCTACGAGTTCATTAGCACTTATATGGGCACTTACCTTTCACCCTATCTAAGACAAATCTTATTGGTTGTTGCAAAGTGGACTGAAACTAATAGCTGATCGATGCGAGTCTCCAAAGAGCGAAAGATCAACCTATGGGGGTACCCGTATTCGCAACGATATGGATGCCGAAGGTTCGGACATGGATAAAAATTATTCAAAATGAGGAAGAAGTGGACACACCAGCGCATCTTTAAGAGTAATGACAATGTAGGTCCATCTGAAAGTCGTGAATCTTAAAAATGTATCCATTCGTTGTTCTTATGTTCTTAAAAATGTAATATATGGTTTTGTAGATCCCTGTTGGTTGTTTGATGGTTGAATCTTTATGTCACGCCCCGCTTCCCAAAAAGAATACAGAATACGGATTCGAGACAAAAGCCCAGCGAATGATTTTCATCATCCATAAGCAGTTCCGGAATCTTTACAATATTTCACAAGATAATCAGAGTCGGAAGCAAAAGATACAACTAGGCATGCATAATTGAAACAAGATACCAACAGAAATTACTTGAAACCAAATATAATAATCTCAAATAATCAAATTCTGAACAAGTCAAATATTCTGGGTCACATCGCCCAAATACAAGATAAATATCCAAGTAGTCAAGTACATCTTATTCAAGTTCAAGCAACAAAAATGATAAAATTATAAAGTAGAAAATCCAGCACTAATACATCATCTCGCCAATACCGTCTGGCAGTCGACCATCCTGATCTGCAATTAGTAAATTTGTAGGAGAAGGAAAAAGAAAAACAAGTACCAGTCAATTGTAAGTTACGGACCACTTATAATATAGGATACAAGTACATGGAATAGGTAAATCTAAATAACAAACCTAGGATGGTATAATCATGGTAACAGACATATAAATCATAGCATGGCAAGACAAGTAGGTATAATAGCATGTGTCGAGTGTCAAGTAAACAAGTGTCATGCATCAAGTAACCAGTATCGAGAATCATGTAATCATGTAGCATGTATCAAGTATCAAATCTCATGTATCATGTAGTCAAGTGTCAAGTGGGCATGTATCCTGTTCAAGTGTCATGTTTAAGTCTTGTAGTGATTACTATCTAGGTAGCACTTCATGCATCCCGATTTTTACTACATGGTTGCTACAACAAACAGTTTTGCTTTAGATTTTGTAGGGGACCATACAGGGGCAGTGTACTCAGGGACAAGTTCCAAGTATCATGTAATCATGTATCATGTAAACAAGCTCCAAAATCCAAACAATCTCCAGTGTCATGTGTATATGTGTCATATATATCGTGTCAAGCTCCACATGTAAACAAGCTCCAATAACCACTAGGTTTTTCCGAGTACACATTTCTGTACTATCCACTACTAGATCTTTCCCTTAACCCCGGCTTGGTTATTTATTATTATTAGTGTCCAACAAGCATGTAGATGTGCAAAATATATCAAGTATATCATGTCAGGATTATGTAACAAGTTCAAGTTGCAAGGTAAACATGTACGTGTGCAAGGTATCTCATAAAAGACTAAAATAAACAAATCTCATGTTCAGGACAGCAAGACCATACTGTAGTAAAACAGTGATTCCCAGTGTTACAAACATCCAAATCTGGATCTGTTGAAGGATCTGAAAAATAGACTTCCACACGAATCCAGAGAATATAATTAAGTCATATATTAATTCACAAAAACATCGCTCAAAACTGATTTGAATACAGAAAATAGGTTCAGCCAGAAATCAGGAAAACGAATTCAAGAGCAGGAAAAAAACTTGAAAACTCGGTAATTAAATCCACAAAAAATCTGAGGTATTCCCCTATATGTCTAGTATCTAAATATAAAGTTTCAAAATTTTCCAGTGAAATTAGACCAGTCATCAAAAATAAGAAAACATCAATAAACAGTAGTTTGGCAAATCTGGACTTCCAAACACTGCTGTACGAAAACTATAATATCTCGCAACCAGTGAAACAAAATCCAATTCCACCAAAGGGACATAAAAATAGATAAAATATACTAACTTTCATATTTCACAAACATTTTTCATACAGTAAAAGGAATCATAGTGAAAATAAGGTTCTTTACATAACAGCGAGCAAAATATAGCAAGTATAGTTTTCATAAAAGAGCATGAAACAACATATAAAACGCATCAATAAAATCCTCTAAAATTTTGGATAATCCCTAACTAGATAAAGAAACACTGACCAAAGTTTTGGATCAAAAAAATATGTGTAGCACAGTTAATAAAATCATTTAGTCATCAAGAACATCGAAAAACAAAATCTGGAAAAGATCGACACCTCTGCAGTAAAATAGTCATAACTCACTCATACGAAAACAAAATCAAGCAAGGTCAGAGGGTTTTGAAAATAGACGAAATTCTCTAAAACTCATGTTATACCGAAATTAAGATACTGACTTCAAAACAGTCCAAAACAGCAAACAAAACAGATCAGCGACAAAACACAGATTTTTCCCTTTAACAACAACTCAACATATATCATACAAAACTTGTTCAAAACACAACCAAAGATGAAATCGAGTCTACCAAGTGTCTAAACATCATAAATTAGGGTATCTAGCATGTCCACGCCAAATATATCACCTGGGTCTCAACCAAATCACGAATTCTCACAAAAAGTCTCACATACATGATCAAAATCAAGAACGGGTGAATGCTAAGTTAATTCATGTCCATATTGTGTCGTGAGTCATCTATGGTCCAATTTTCATAATAAAGACAAAACCCATCAAGCATATCAAAAACAAGAGTCGTCTCAAGACCCAACTACACTATAGGTGATATTTTTGACATGTATCAAACAAATGAATTGGAGTACAAGTTACTTGCCTTAACCGAAGATGAAGAACAACGAAAACCAAGAGTAACGAGAATCAACGAACCAACGAACGATCCACACGTGCACTCCAGCACATGCAAATACCAAAAAGCAAGAGAGGGAGAGATGGCTTCGGGGCTTCTTGCGGTTGTTGCTGCTGGCTCCGGTGCTGGACAGCGATGGCAAGAGGGGACGAGAGAGATGGATGGAGAGTTCGTGAAGTGGATTCTCGGGTGTAGGTGTTCGGGCTTGGGGATGGTCGGCAGTGGGCTTGGGGTGTTAGGCGTCGGTGTGGATGCACAGGCCAGGAGGGGGAGGTGTCGGCCTGGGTGGTGCGGCTGGCCTGGGTGCTGGCATCGGGTTGGGAGTGCAGCCGCCAAGGGAGAGAGAGAGAGAGAGAGAGACCGATAGAGAGAGAGGGAGACTAGGTAAGGGTTTGGGATTAGAGAAGTATATATATATATATATGAGGAGATTATGGTTTGAATATAAGTTGGGTTCCGGGTTTAATTGGGTATCAGGAGTATTAATGGGTCATACCAATGGGTTGTGGATTTGGGTCAAATCAAATAGGAATACAAATAGGAGTTTGGCTTAATTAGGCTTTGGTGAACAAATTGGAAAAAATAGGATGAGCAACCAAACACCACCACAAGCACCCAAGAAAAACAAAATAAAAAGGACAAGAACGAATTGAAAGAAAGAATAAAATAATGAAGAACGAAGCAAAGAGACAACCAATCAAACACAAGAGCTCAAAATAAAATAAAACGAATATCTATTGAAAACAACTCCAATATACAGTTCAGAAAGAATACAAGAGAGAAAAATACACCAAAACGAAAAATACACTCAAAAATACACAAAATGAAAAATAGGGGTTACACTTTAAAATGTACTATTTATGTTTAGAAGCTACTTTTTATTGTTGTTTATGTGTTGTTAGTATTATTATAATTTGTTACAAGAATGTGCGATATATTTGGTTTATATTGATCGATCTGAAATTTGTGTTGATGTGTTGTCGATATTAATGCTGGAAATTTGTGCTCATGTGTTGTTATTATGATATGAAATTTGTGCATGAAATTGGTGTTGGAGATTTGTTTGCATGTGTTGCTCTCTAGTGTTTAAAAAAAATGAATAACTGATGCAGCAGCAGCAGTTACCTGTAACGTTATACCGATTAGTGGCATCAGTTATAAAGTAGTTTTTCAACCATTGTCGCTATCCCCCGTAACGGTGTCAGTTATTTACATGTTGTACGTGAAATAGCAATTTTTCAGACCGAGAGTTCCAGAGAGTAACATTTGTTCAACAAAATTTCGATAGCCTGATGCCGTCAGTGCCAATAATGGCATCATTATAGTTGTTATCGTTATTGCCACTAGCAGCATCAGTTTAGATCATAATTGTCTAACGGGAATTATAAAAAATGTTTTTATCATTTGAACTAATGCCACTAATGGAAATAATTGCAACAGTTAATGATGTCGTTGTTTGCACTAACGGCATCAGTCTATCGAATTTTTTTTGAACAAATGTTGCTCTTTGGAATTATTTGTCTGAACAATCGCTATTTCACGTAACGGCATGGAAATAGCTAATGTCGTTACAGGGGATAGCAGCATTGGTTGAAAACATTTTTTTTCCCCAAATCTCTCACCCCTCAATCTTCTCTCAATCTCCTTTCTTCTCCTCCAAGATTGTAATCCTTATATATAGATGTATACTGTAAAGAATAAAGAACAAGATGAATAACAATTATTTTTTTCCAAATCTGTTTTGAACATGGCATCATAGCCCAATAAGATCTAGGCTAGTTGAAGAAGAAGAAGAGACGGAGGCAATCGGATCTGATGCCTCCATCCAAACCCTACCAAAACCCGATCACGACCAAAACCTGATCCCCAAACCTTCTCCTCCTCGTCCACAGATCACGTCGCTGACCCCCGCTACTCTCCCCTTTCGCCATAGCTGGACTCATCTTCGTGTACCTCTCCCTTTTCGTCGACGCCAGACCTAACCCACTGTTCGTCTTCTCCGGCAACCTCCCAACCTCCGGCGTCCTCTTGTAGCGCCGCCCTCCTCGTCAACACCTCCGGTGAACCACCCCGTTGACCTCCCTCAACCATCGAGCCGCCTTCCTCGACTGACCCCCTCTGCCCAGTAGCATCCCCACTGATGCCCGTCGATCTCGCCCCCTTAGCTGCTCCCGTTCCAGATTGACAACGCGACGCCTCCAGCACGCTGCCATCGATGCCTGTGTCGATCACCGTTCGACGACAGCACCACCGAGCCCCTCACTCGGCTCCTCTTCCTATCGACGACGGTAACCAGCCTGTGTTGATTTGTTGTGTTGATTTGCTGCCATTGGTGTTTGCCCTCTTCCCTATCGAATTTGTTTGCCCTCTTCACCATCAATGCCTGTGTTGATTTTCTGCCATTGTTGTGTTGATTTGCTATGTTGATTTGCCAACCGGCTCCTCTTCCCTATCGAAATCACCGTTCAATGCCTGTGTTGATTTGCTGTTGTACTTCATTGGTGTTTGTTGCTCACTGCTTGGCAGACAACTTGTTCTCCTTGTTATGTTATTATGGGACAATATCTGTATGAGTCAAGAAAGTGTATTCATTGTGGCATGATTGGCCACACGAAAGCTCGTTGTTATAAGATTGTCGGCTATCCAGAAAACTAGGATCATAGCAGGGATATTAGGAAGAAGACTTGCAATCAATCCTGTGTCGCAGTTGGAGTTGTTGATCGTGCTACTGCAGGTAATGATGGTAAGGTTTTTCTGCCTCTGTTATGAATAATGCATGGATAATTGATTCGGGTGCAACCGATTATATGAATTTTGATTCTAGACAAATCCAAAATTTTCAACCATCCACCAAATCAACTGTGTTTACTGCCAATGGTGATCCTGCCACTGTTACTGGCGAGGATTACATACCTAACCTTGGATACTGCCCTAGTTGTGTCATCCTTGAATATTAACCTATTATTTGTTGCTCAAATAACTACCTCCTTACATTGTATTGTAGTTTTTTGGCCTTCACATTATGTGTTTAAGGATATTCGGACTCACAAGACGATTGGTTATGGGGTTAGACACGGGAAGCTCTGTTACCTAGATTTAGAATCTGAAAGTTCAAGCAAGTTGACTCAAGCTCTAAGTGTGGAAGGATCCGAAGATAAGAAGAAAAAATCAGATATTTGGCTGTGGCATAGACGTCTAGGGCATGCTTCTTTTGGTTATTTGAAGAAATTATTTCCAAGTTTATTTTTAAAGTTGGATATTTCTGCCTTTCGGTGTGATGTGTGTGAACTTGCAAAAGATCACCGTGTCTCTTTTCCCCCAAATCCAAGTAGAAGCTCTCTTCCATTTATGATTATTCATTCCAATGTTTGGGGTCCATCCAAAACCACTACATTTGGAGGAGCCAAATGGTTTGTGACATTTATTGATGATTGTACTCGTATGACCTGAATTTGTTTGATGAAGTCGAAAAGTGAAGTTAGTCGCTTGTTTCAGAAATTTCACATGCATGTTATGATTCAGTATAAATCACAGATTCAAGTTCTTATGAGTGATAATGGCGGAGAGTACCTGAGTTCGAATCTGCAACAATATTTGGAGGAACACGGCATTGTTCACCAGACTACATGCTCATATACATCTCAACAGAATGGGGTTGCAGAAAGAAACAATAGACACTTACTCGAGGTGGTTTGTGCTTCTCTTAGCCATGGAAACATGCCACTCATTTATTGGGGGGAAGCCCTTGCTTCTGCTACATACTTAATCAACTGAGTTTTCTCTAGTATCCTAAACTTCCTCACACCATTTCAAGCATTAAATGAAGCTGTGAATGCACCAAAAGTCGTCAACTTGCCACCTCTTGTATTTGGGTGTGTTGCATTTGTTCATCTTCATCAACATGAACGCAATAAGTTAACTCCTCGAACTGTCTGCTGTGTTTTCGTGGGATATGCATAGAATAAGAAAGGGTATCGGTACTATCACCCACCAACTCAAAGGATGTTTGTGACTATGGATGTTGTGTTCCATGAAGATGAAATATATTTTTCTTCTTCTACAATTGAACTTCAGGGAGAGTACCGAAGTGAAGTTCAGACTCTTGGGTATGATGAAGGGGTTAATGAAGTTCAGACTAATGAGTATGATGAAGTAATTACCAGCCAGAACGAACAACTGGATACAAATAATGCAGAACACTTGAATGAAGACCTAGCAAGGGAGGAAGACCCTCATGAAGAAGTGCAACCAAGTGAAGAAGACCCTCTTGTAAAAAACCCTCTTGAAGAATTGTAACTAGTACCGAATTTCAGTGAGAGTGAACCGTCAGAACCCCAAAACCAATCGTCATCGTTTTTCGAAGCTCTTAAAAGAGAACTCCCGCACCGTACTAATAGAGGTATTCCAAAACCCACTTATGAACCTGATCCCACTAGTAAAGTTAAATATCTCATGAGTAATTATGTATCCACTCACCACTTGTCGGAATCAAATAAGTCATTTGTAAATCAATTATCTACTGTATCTATTCCTAACAGTGTGAAGGAAGCCCTTACTGATCTAAGGTGGAAAGCAGCTATGGATGAGGAGAAGAAGTCCTTGAAAAATAATGAGACATGGGAGATAGTCGAGCTGCCAGCAGGATAGAAGCCAGTAGGATGCAGATGGATTTATACGGTAAAATATATGTCGGATGGTTCAATAGAGCGATACAAAGCAAGGCTGGTTGCCAAAGGATACACTTAAACGTATGGAATTGATTATAAAGATACATTTGCACCTGTGGCAAAATTCAATACTGTTCGAGTCCTAGTGTCACTTGCTACAAATCTTGACTGGCCGTTGGAACAATTTGATGTGAAGAATGCATTTTTGCATGGGGAATTGACAGAGGAGGTTTATATGGATCTTCCACCATGGTCGAACAGACCAGTCCAACACATTAATAAAGTGTGTCGATTGAGGAAGGTGCTATATGGTCTCAAACAGTCGCCAAAAGCTTGGTTTGGGAGGTTTACAAAATCAATAAGGACATTCGGATATTGTCAGAGTAATTCAGATCATACCTTATTCCTGAAAAGGAAAGAAGGGAAGATTACTGCTCTCATTATATATATGGATGACATGATAGTAACTGGGAATGATCCTGAGAAGAGAATGGTATTGAAGAGCTACTTGTCACAAGAGTTTGAATTTAAGGATCTTGGCTCTTTGAGATATTTTCTTGGTATTGAAGTTTCTCGCTCGAGAAATGATATATTTTTGTCTCAAAGAAAGTATGCTCTCGATTTATTGAAGGAAACTGGAATGTCTGCTTGTTAGCCGATTGGTACACCATTAGAAGGACTGAAACTTTGCAACGAACCTGATCATGTGCCTTGTGATAAGGAAAGATATCAGAGATTGGTTGGACGACTGATGTATCTTGTGCATACACGGCCAGATTTATCATATGCTTTAAGTGTGGTAAGTCAGTTTATGCATGCACCTCAGGAACATCGCATGGATACAGTGATGAGAATTCTGAGATATATTAAATCTGCTCCAGGAAAAGGGGTCCTATTTGCGAAACATGGTCACTTGAAGGTTGAGACATATACTGATGCCGATTGGGCAGAATCTATAAATGATAGGCGCTCCACTTCAGGATACTTCACCTTTGTTGGAGGAAATATAGTTACATGGAGAAGCAAGAAGCAGAATGTTGTTGCACGGTCTAGTGCAGAGGCTGAGTATCGCGGAGTAGCTTTATGTATAGCAGAAACTTTATGGGTGAAACTCTTGTTGCAGGACTTAGGCTATGGTCCGAATTAACCTATGAAGGTGTATTGCGAGAGTCAAGCAGCATGTGATATTGCCGTCAATCCGGTTCAACATGATAGAACGAAACATGTAGAGGTTGATAAATTCTTCATCAAGGAGAAATTGGATGAGAAAGTCATTGAGATATCTAATGTGAAGTCAGAAGTTCAACTCGCAAATATCCTGACCAAGGCAGTTTCAAGTCGGCTCTTCTTGAAGTTTGTTGACAAGTTGGGCATGTTCAATATCTATGCACCAACTTGAGGGGGAGTGTTGAAATGTAGTAAGTACTAATATGTATATTCTGTTTCCTAATCTATAGGAAACAGATTCCCCAAATCTCTCACCCCTCAATCTTCTCTCATTCTCCTTTCTTCTTCTCCAAGATTGTAATCGTTATATATAGATGTATACTGTAAAGAATAAAGAACAAGATGAATAACAATTTTTTTTTCCCAAATCTGTTTTGAACACGTTCTACTTGTGTCAACTGTGACACGGGTATCTCGGGGAGTAGCTCCTCTTCAAGCTCGGCTTCCTCGTCTACAATCTCGTGTGTTTGCTCATGTTGTTGCACTTGAAGTTGGGCACCTTCTCTCGGCCTAGTTATGCTCTTATGCCGCTGCCTATGTGATGGTTGGGGTTGAGCTTGTCGTAGTGGTGGCGGCTGAGCTTGTCTGGTCGTGACAGTTTAGCTTGTCTTTGTGGTGGTGGTTGAGATTGATGTGGTGGTGGAGGATTAGCTTGTGTGGTGGTGGAGAAAGAAGAGTGTCGAGGATTGGTCTGTCGCCTATCTCTTGAAGCGACAATCGACACGAGTAAAGGATTTCTTGCGCAAATTCCTTAACGGCCTTAGAAGCATTACTCTTCAACGCACGCATGCATTTACGCGCAATATCCCATGAATTATCAATCTACAACAAATTTAAATATATTATCGTTAAACAAAATCATATGATACACATATAATTAAAAATCACCAGTACGAAACTTTCTAACTTTTAAATTTGAAAAAAACTATTAACTAACCAAGATGGTTGACTAGCATCCTACACAAATGTATAAATTCTTTTTATTATAAAAACAATATTATACATTAAGATTCATAACTACAAATAATATACTCTTCTTCCTTATGAAGATGGATGGCCTCTACCACTGCCCGACTACTGTGACAATCCTCTCAGTCGGACCATTTCTTTGTCAACATTAATAAAGCATTTCTCAAGTAAAATATTCGAGTATTGGAATACACTACTCGTATCAATATACTACTCATATCAATATCGACAACATCTCAATACATTACGTACATCCATTCATACATACACATAAATCTTCTAAATTTTGAAAAATAGACATAAATCTTCTAAATTTTGAAAAATAGACCAATTCTCATAATCAAAATATTATATTCAGTACTCGTATCAATACAGTACTCATATCAATATCGACAACATCTCAATATACTACGTACATCCATTCATACATACACATAAATTTTCTGAAATTTGAAAATTATAGCAATTCTTGTATATAAAAATTCTCGTATGGGAGTACACTATTCGTTTCAATACACTACTCATATAAATCTCCACAACATTTCAATACACTACGTATATACATGCATACATACATATAAATCTCAATACACATATCAGTACACTACTCATATCAATCTTCACAACTTCTTAAACAAATTAAGGGTTTCGGATTATCATGCACAATACGGAGTAGGGTTGGCATCCGGGTCAGGTCGACCCGCGACCAGCCTGCTTTGACCCGAACCAGATTGACTCGGTCCGGGTACGGGTCCAACTAGCAAAATTTAGCGGAGCGACCGGATCGGATTTTGACCAAAAGAAACTTGCTCGACCCGGCCCGAATAACTCGGGCCCGCTTCAAACCCGGACGAACCCGACCCGTGACCCACCGGGTTTTTTGACTTTTTTGTTGTTCGTTTGTTTGTTTTATCTTTTTTCTGCAAAATATTACAGAAATATATGTATATATATGTACATATATAGTACTGCAAAATATTGCATAACATATATTTTGCAGAATACATATATTCTGCAAAATATATGTACATATACAAAATATGTACATATACTGCAAGATATATGTATATATATGTATATAAGCATATAAATATAAATATACTCTAAATATTTCAAAGTTTTATAAAAATGTGTGTAGACATCAAAATTAATTGATTACTACCCACTATTCAATTTAGAGATGGCAAACGGGCCGGGTCGACCCGCGAACCGCCCGCCTAACCCGGCCCGTGAGTAACCGGTTCGGGTTCGAGTCGAACCCGTTAATGTAAACGGGTCAACCCAGGTCCTCAAATTTGCGAATTCAACCCGTTGAACCTGGCTCGAAAACCCGGATGAATAGTTCCGACCCGCCCATGAACCCGCGGGTTGCGAACCGTTCGACCCGCGGGTCAAACGGGCCTCTTGTAACACCCCTTTATTTTCAAAGAGTATAATTAAATAAATATATATAAATATATGTGGAAAAAAGGTAAAAAAGTGGGTGTTGTATGAATTAGATGCTTGGATGGCATTCTTGTAAATTGTTGAATAGTGTATGAATGGAGTGAAGGGGCCCACGTTGAATGAAATGCATATGTGTTGTTTGAATTGGCTATTGGCTTTCGGTCAAAGCTTGGTGACATGGCTTCCGCTGGGGCCCACCTTCACGTGGGAGAGAAATTGGAAGAATGGTAAGTGTGAATAATCCCATATCAGTAAGAAACATAAATAAAATAATATATAAATAATATAGTCTATGATCAAGAGTCACCAATCCGGTTAACCACCTTTTGAGAGGCAGTCTGTGGTCGACTGTTGTACTACATAGTATCTAATTTGTCTTCTAAATTGTATAAATTCACATCGGCTAGAAAGGAAATCCTACACTAGATTATGCATAATTTTCAAAGAGTATAATTATATAAATATATATATAAATATATGTGGAAAAAAGGTAAAAAAAAAGTGGCTGTTGTATGAATTAGATGCTTGGATGGCATTCTTGTAAATTGTTGAATAGTGTATGAATGGAGTGAAGGGGCCCACGTTGAATGAATAGTATATGTGCTGTTTGAATTGGCCATTGACTTTCGGTCAAAGGCTTGGTGACATGGCTTCCGCTGGGGCCCACCTTCACGTGGGAGAGAAATTGGGAGAATGGTAAGTGTGAATAATCCTATATCGGTAAGAAACATAAATAAAATAATATATAAATAATATAGCCTATGATCAAGAGTCACCAATCCGGGTAACCACCTTTTGAGAGGCACCTGTGGTGGGCAGTTGTACTACATAGTATCTAATTTGTCTTCTAAATTGTATAAATTGTCCGAGCTAGGGGCAGGGGCGTTACACCTCCAAGTCTTCAACTCTCCTCCAAGTGATCAAGTCTTCAACTCTCCTCCAAACTCTTTTCAAGTCTTCAATTCCGGACTTCTACTTCTACTTTTATTCTTATTTTTATGGGTTTTTTATAACCGAGTATTATCCAAATTTCATATCCCTCTTCTTCTATTTTTATTTTTTTTGTAGTTATAAATTTTTGTATCATATTTGTTTGTTGGTTTTTTTATCACCTCTCTCACAACCCTCTTATTTTCTAGACTTTTTTTGTAACTTATCGCACCTACATTGTGTTTAATTTTTTTTTACATACACTACTACATATCAACATGTTTAGATCATGCGGTAGCGGACGTAGCCAAAGTGGATAAGATTCGACCGTCACTTTCCGTAGGCCTCCAATTGTCCCACAAAATGACCCCGCCGAAGACTACCCTAATCCTCCTCCCCAACAATGGGGTACACACGATGAAGTTGTAGAAGATATAGAATTAGAAGAAGAACCACAACAACAAGCCAGCGAAACAACACAACCGGCTACTAGTAGGAAAACTAGAGGGGAAAGTAGTGATTGGCACAAATTTTATGATTATATTCCGGACAAAAATGTACCGGGTGTAGGTTTAAAAGTTTGTAAAACATGTTTGAAGTCATACAAATGGAAGAGGGGTGAGGACACGGGTACAATTAAGCGACACATCCTAAATGTGCATAAAGAACTTCTTATTGACTTACCCGGCCAACAAAAAATCCACCCTAGGACCAGTCTAGTTGATAGCCATCCTTATGATCCCAAATTTGTTCTTCGGGAAATGGCCCGATTAGTAATCAAGGAAGAGTTATCATTTTCCTATCCCGAGAGTAGGGACTTGGAAATTTTTAATCAAACCGCCTTAAACCCTCATTTTAGAAGAATCCCTAAGAATACTTGCAAATCGGATTGTTTTAAAATGTACAATGAAATGAGGGAAGCTTTGATTGTAATTTTATGGAGTTTAACTTGTAGAGTTAGTTTAACTTCCGATTATTGGACGGGTTGCAACAATATTTTAATTATGGGAATAACCTGTCATTGGACCGACAGTGATTGGATTCTTCAAAAAAGAATCATATCACTTACCGCGTTGCCCTATCCCCATAGTGGCAATGAAATTGCAAACCGTATTATAGAAATTTGTGATGTTTTTCATATTCGCGATAAAATTATGTGTATAAGTTTTGATAATGCATCTAACAACAATGCATCAATTAGTATTTTAAAAACCGCATTATACCCTCTATCTGATAATATTTTTCATGTTAGATGTGCATGTCATATTTTAAATTTATGTGTTCAAGATGCATTAAAAATAGCCGAACCATATATAGTTAAAATTAGAAATTGTGTACATTTTATTGCATTAAGTGGCACCATATTTCAAGAATGGAAAGCTTAGTGTAGGCTTAAAAATGTACCTTTTAGAAAATTTCCAAAGGATGTTAAACACCGATGGAACTCTACTTTTGATTTGCTGCATGTTGTTACTGAATATAAAGAATGTGTAAATGATTTTTGTATTGCAAAAAATATGCACAATTTTGAAATGACTCCCGTCAATTGGTATTATGCCGAATCTTTGTTGAAATTTTTAGAACCTTTTAAAACCGCAACTTTCAAATTTTCAAAATCTTATGAATCTACTTTTATTTCAATAGTTACTATGATGCAATTTTTTAAAGAAATGATCGATGATGCTTTTGTTGGTGATATTGTAAAACCTGCATACACAAAATTTTTGAAGTATTTTAACCCTCCTCCTATGTTGTATTGTATTGCTACTATGATGGATCCTCGTATCAAATTAGAAGGTACGAAGAGTTTAATTGAAATATTTTTTAATTTACTTGGGGATGATGATCATGAAATTGATTGCGCTTCTTTTTTAGTTAAATTTAAATCGACATTAAATAACTTGTATGATTATTATGATAGATGTTGTGCTTCTAGTAGTACAACTTCTTTAGTTAGTTCTTCTTCTGCTACTTCTAAAGATAAGGGTAAGAGTAAATTTGATGATAGAACATTTAATTTACTTGCACAAATTCAATGAAAAAAATCTAGGACTAATCAACCAAATGAATTACATTGGTATAACCAACAAGATTCTGAGTCTTTTAGTTCTTCACTAGATATTTTATAATGGGAAAAAGACCATGAACACACTTATAGTATTCTTAAATATATGGTTAAAGATCTACAAACTCCTCCTGTCTCTAAAGTTGCTTCTGAAAGTGCATTTTCTACAAGTGGCAGGGTTCTAACTGATTACAGGAATCGCTTGAAGCCCCAATCATTAGAGATACTCGTCTGCACAGAAGACTGACTGAAGACTGAAGATAGGACCCAATGAAAAGTATTATCGACGTCCACAAGTGGGAGCAACTCGCCGGAAGAAGAAGAAGAAGAACAACAACAACAACAATAGCAACCAAAATGAAGAATTCAAGACCAATAACAACAAGTCAACAACAACAAATTGAAGGCTATCAAATTGAAGACAATTGTACATAGATAAAAAATTGTATTAAATCTTTGCTTGTTATTTAAAATTAGAAAAATTGAAGTAAATTGAAATTATATATAAGAAATTTGTTATTGTATAAAACAAATTTGTAGAAAATCTTTATTTCTTATTACAAATTGTGAAACTTGTATAAGTTGAAATCATATGAATAATATATCTTTTTTTTGGGCAATTTCACTCTTTCAATCTTATTATTATTATTACAATTTTGTATGTTTATTATTAAAATTACATTTTTTTTTTAAAAGTTAACTCTAGTCGGGCCAACCTGCGACTTCCCCGACCCGACCCGGGTTGGACCCGAAAGGGTTCACGGGTTCGGCGGGTCGCGAGTTTACGCCTCCAACCCGACCCGTTTAACCCCATGACCCGACCCGAACCCGCCCAAGTTGGGTGCAAACCTGGGCGGGTTCGACCCGACCCGGCCCACCTGACCCATTTGCCACCCCGAACTCAATTAGACAACCCTCACCTAGCTATTTATAGTCAACTCCACCTCCTCGCTTCTTTCATCTCACCAATGTGGGACTAAAAAATTTTAAAGTTTAAAATGCATATACATTTAGTCTCACATCGGTGAGATGAGAGAAGTGAGGAGGTGGAGATGAGTATAAATAGCTAGGGTATGGTAGGCTAACTGAGTAGTTTGTAGCGAGCAATTAATTTTGTTGTTTACACTCATTTGATATAAAATTTGAAATATTAACCAACTTTTAAAAAAAAAACAAAAAAAAAAACAAAAAAACAAAACAAAACGGGCCAACCCGCGACCCGGCCTGGCCCGAACCGGGTATTGACCGAACCCGACTCGAGCCTGCCCGAATAACGGGTCGACCCGAGTGGGTTCGACCTGGCCCGGCCCGAATGACCCGATTGCCACCCCTGATACGGAGTTTAATGGTGTAGATGTTGTCGACGATGAGTGGAAAATTCGCTGGATAAGCTTCGATAATTACTCAACAATTTCGTATGTATTTTGAGCAGGAGAAGATTCAACGTCGGAACCCAAATGGAGGGAAAAGGACGGAATCTGATGGGGATGAGGATTAGGGTTTTAGGAATTGACGGGGATATGAAAGATGGTTGAATGAAGGAGAAGAAGTGGGATCTAGGATTTTTGGATTTTGGATTCGGAAATGAAGGGAGATAGAGATATTTGAGCGTTGAAAAAGTGAAAAGAAAATGAGAAATTTACCTATACCATTGTTTCCAATAGCGGCATCTAAAATTTTTTTACATTTACCGCTATTGGCAACAACGGCATAAAAATAACATATGCCGTTATTGTCAATGGCGTATTATACTAACGTCAACGTGTCCAAAAGTGAGCCAGTTTGGTAAATACTTTCGAAAGTGGATCAGTTTGGTAATTATTTTCGAAAAGTTAGTAGTGCGAAAAAAAATCGCAAATAAGCAACTTAATTGCAACCATGGGTCAAATCACCAACTGAAAGTATACTCAACCAGATCAGACACCAAAATGATACCCAAAATTGTAATAGTGGCTCAGGTTGTTCAGTAAAGTTTCTGATGATTTTAGTGAAGCAGAACAGAGTAACTGATAACAAGCACAACAAAAATGGAAGAATTATTTCCCAAATATCTTAAAGATCCTACGATAAATAGAAACAGATCCCACATCATTGTCCTAAAAGCTCAGTGTCAAAAAGAAAACTTATAGATTGTGCTTCCTCATTCTACTGCTCTTTACATTTGTCTGAGAAACTCTGATGCCTATCCTTCTTCTGTATGCCTGTACTCCTACAAAGATCGTCTCCCCTCTGCGCACCATTAACTGCAGATGCCTTGTTCCCCATCTTCTTAGTGTGATGGTGTTCTCCTTTGACCGTTGCCATCTTTCCACCAGGACTCGTTGAGCTCCCATTGCAATCAGCGGTATACTTCGGCGAGGAATTGTTACTACCACTATTCCCATTTGGCTTTTCCATTCCATTCTCGGCCTCTGGTGACGTTACCACTGTCTCTTGAGGGAAGCTGGTTTCGACATTAGAGTGCTGCAGCTGATGGTGATTATGAGGTGGAGAATGTGTGGAACCCGATGCAGGGAGGAAAACGCCAGTGCCAGGGGCAGGAGGGCGAGGAGATGCATGCCTCGGTGCTGCTGCCACCAGTGGTACAGGGGCAGGATAAGCCACGGGGGAGGGAACCACAGGTGGCGAAGTGACAAACAACGGCTGGATTCCGTTAGTAGGAGGCAGTTGGTGGTGAGGCGGGCGGGCGCTTGGGGCTGGTAAAACGCCGGTGGTTACAGGGGGGGCAGCGGCATAGTGCTTAGGGCCGGGTGAGTGTCGGCCAGTGCTGTGGGGCCTCATTGACTGTGGTGAACCCCATTGGGATGGCGGGGATGAGCGGAAACCACCTTCGGATGGCAGTGACTTCTTTGGAATTGGTTGGGACTTCCCAAAAGTAAGCATGATACGCTGTTTGCGTTGGCTGGGGATGGCATACTTAGCGAGGTCCGCACTTGTGCCTTCCATAACAATAAGCGACCTGTGGAATAGTGGAGAAATTAGGTATCATCAGGTTAAGCATAATAAGGAGGTTATTTTCTATGATTCCTAACCGTCAACATCTGGAACGAGAATTTGTACTCTGTTAAGCATAATTTAGTGTTCACCTTTTACTAATAACAAGTGTTATTGCGTGTGGGTGGGTGTGGGTAGACTTTTCTTTTTCCTTGGTTTTACGAAACAAGTTTGGATGGAGAAAGGCTACGATTGACTATAATACGAGCCAAAAAAGAACACAACGAAATATTGATATGTATATTGAATCACAATAGATGCTCCCTATGAAATAAGAATACATAGAAACAGGAAACAAAAGCATACCCAGCAGTCAGAGAAAGCTTGAGGGGGCCTCTGTAATCCCCAGCCCCACGGTGGTCTGATGTTATTGCTCGACCAAAGACCATATCACAATCAGTCAAGAACAAAGTGACAACAGGTCTACCATACCAGTGTGGTCGCACGAAAGGCTGTGAGTGATCTCCCTATGAATTCATTGAACACACAAGTCAGACCTACAGGCAGCATATAATAAGCCTCGAAAGTAATATTATAGATAACAGATATTACCTCATTAAAGAAGTCAACAATGCAAAAGTCAGGCTTCACAGGCAAAATCTGAAGCTGGACTATCCGATCAAGGACATCTTCCAATAGGCTAGGAATGGGTTCCACTTTCCTCTCTATTAAAGTATGGTTTCAAAGACCATGAAAACATTTATATGAAAAATGCTTTTTTTAAAATAAAAAAATTAATCAGAAACCTTCAAAAAACATGCCTCTAGAGATCCCAGCTGTGTTTTCACCTTCAGTAAGTCCTTCAATAATAGGGACTCCTAACTGAATTATTTCCCTCCCATGGCCCTTCATTGGTCTCTTTGACGGCATAAATGTTTGCCCTGCATCGCGTTACACAGTGTTTATAATTAATTAAAGGGAGTTTAAAAGTCAGCTGAGATATCCGTAGACGTTTCTGTTTAAAATAAAATCATATGACCCCAAAGTATACTATTCAAATATTCTCTGCCAAAATATAACAGTATTGCAGTGATGCAAAAACAAAAACATAAAAAAACGACAGAGGAGAGAGATTTATTAGACTATATTTTAGAATATTTTAAGTGCTTATTTTTTATCTTTGAAGTAAGGTTTGTTAAGGTAAAAAATACTAGTAGTTTTTTGCTTTTATCTATTTTCTATGTTAAATGTAGTATGAAATATTCTATTTATCAAGCATCAAGTGCAGTATAACAGGCCATCCAGCTCATGCGTACTTTAGCAGTAGTTAGTTGTTTTGGAAAATGAAAACATAGTGTTCTGAGTGCTTCGCTCAGGTGGCCATCATCCCCTTCTATCCCCTCTTTCTAGTTTCTCCTTCCCTAACCTCCAATTTCTCTTTTGAGTTCCCTTTCTTATCAACTTCCTATAAAAAAATTGATACGGATAACGCTGATACCAATTTAATGGGGCTAGGAAAGAGGAACTATAAAGAAGAAAGAGGACACTCTGCCAAAAAAACCACATCGTTACTATTAAAACCACAATTAGTTTGAAGCAGACCTCCGTCATATGTGTGAAGCAAACCTTTAAATCACAATAGTTCATACAAGAATTTATTTGATTAATAGATTCTAAGCATTCAACGAGTAGTTCCACCTCATTAATGTCTAATATACCAATTTGAATTCATACAATGGAATATAAGATAAAAAAAATAAAGTTTTTCAAAACTTAATTACATCAATAAATGGGTCCACCTTATTTAATGTCTAGCTTACCAATTTGAACTCGTAATCTCAAAGTCAAAAGAGAAAACGAATACATTTATATTTTTCCACAACTGAAGTGCATGAATATATAATCCTTTTCCTAGAAAATTACACAATCATACATGTCCAGAGCTAGTTCATTTAATTTCTCAATCATTCTCAACTGCGTAAGTCAAAGGATCAGGCTTTTCGAAATCAGCCCCCCCCCCCCCCCCCCCCCCCCCCCCCCCGCGCCAGAAAAAGAACTTCAAAAAAACTTAGTAAGAATAACTTATACATGGAAACCAAATTAAATCTTCACTATCCACTAAGGATTTATGGATATAATTGGGTATCTTTATGGTCTGTTGGATCCCATCCCTAACATATAATGATGTTATATTAAAAAAGTTAAACAATGTTTAATGAATATCCTATAGTAATTTAATAAATGGGTTTTTGCTCACAGGGTGCACAAAAAACTTGAAATTGCGGATTACTCAAATCATTATTTGCATATACACCACTAACAAAGTGGTATATATTTAAAAATAATCCCATTTTCAAAATAAGAATATTTTGTTTTTTTTAAACACCTTATAACCCTATTCTTCTCTTATCACATCCAAAAATTAGCTTTCCCTTCTTCTATTATGAAATCCTAGTCCTCAATGCTTTTTTCCTCATCTGCATAATCCTCCACTCAATGATTTCATAATAGAAGAAGGGAAAACTAGTTGTTAAAAGTGATAAGGAGAAAGGGATATGGGTATAACAGTCAAAAAAATGTAAGGGTGTTAACAAAACGAAATATTATTCTTGGTTGCATGAAAAATAACCAAAGGGAACTATTTTTAAATAGACCACACTTTGTTAAGAATAATCAAAACTTCCCTATCATTTTCCGAAATACAAATATAAACCACTCAACATTGTTTTGGCCTAAAGATGGGTAAATGTCAAGAAAGAGGGTAAATACTTGGGCAAATGCAACCATACCTATATATCTTCAAATCAATGCCACATGAATTAGATTATAGACTGTTAATGCAGGAAATGTCATACATACAATTCTATAAAAGGAATACATAAGACTGCAACTTTTGATAAGTTTTTGGGAGCAATGGACTTTATTGTATTGGTTATTTCATTTCAATTTCCTACATAAAATTCAATAAAAGGAGTACATAAGCCTGCAACTTTTGATAAGTTTTTGGGAGCAATAGACTTTACTGTATTGGTTATTTCATTCCCCAATCAAAACAATGGAAATGAAATATGAATTTGACAATTTCTAATTCCTTAAAAATATAGATGTGGTTATGTTTGTGCTTGCAGATTGGTCAGTTAGAGGAATTCATGTTAAAAATTATGCATGCAATTAGGGTGGAGGGGAGTGAACTGTGAAGATGTATGTGCAGGCATGTGAGAGAAACATGGAACATTATGCTGAATTAAGGATATATAGCAATAAGCCTAAACCATGCAATAAATGGAATACATGACTGTTGATCAAAAGAACATGATATAGAAGGAGAAAATAGGAATCAGACCAGCTTATGTACATAGAGAATGATTACACAAATAGCAATCCACAGCTACCACATATATCAACAATCAACATTGAAAGAGAACTAGCATGCATATTATCAGACATATCTGTCAGCCCCTTCAAATGATGGATTTGAGCAAAGGACAGACAGAAAGTCCAGTAGCTCATGAAATTGTATGCATGTGGTCTAAGGACAGGTTTGAATGATAATGATGATTGACAAAACGGTCAAATGGTGGTTAGCAAAGTAGCAGATGGAAAGTATTAAGTTTGCAAACATGACAATTGATGACCTTCATAAACACACATGAGATTCAGGATAAGGATATCACCAAGGATATAGAGGTGGCATGATAGAGAACTAATGAAAGAAGCTTGAGAAGCATCACAAAATCATAAAAGCAACCCACTCGGACATTAAAATCACCACCAAAATGAAGCAATAATTGTACTTTGTAATTGAAAGAAATGATTCCCTGGTGCTGAAGGGTAGATATTTTGGAAATGGGTTTTGTGAAAGGTGTCACTAAGCTAAAACTTCGAAGTTGTAGAAGGGTTGAGAAAAATTGCACTTGTATTCTAACACAACACACCCCTCAGGTCGAGAGCCCATTTTTTATGGGCCAAAGAAAAGAGATAAATGCCCAACAAATTGTGGGCCTAGACTTAAACTATATGCAGCGGTAATTTTTTTTAATCTGCATTTAAATTGCGTAGCCATTGGAGTTCGAACCTGAATACTAGGTGAAAGTGAAAGTCCCTACCACTGAGCTAAAACTTCGGAGTTGTAGAAGGGTTAGGGAAATTGCACTTGTATTCTAACAGTTTCAATTATGGTCACTTTAAACATTCAATATTTACAACTTGGACCTACAGTGCATGACAATAATACTCCATCCTTTTGTACCTCCTCTGAGATAGAAGTAGACAAAAAAGTGTGTACTTGTGCCTTATGGTTGCTCAAGCTTCTCTACTATTTTCTTTCGGTACTAGCTGAAATTATTATTCATAATTACACCCCCATCTCTGCTTAAGTGCGTGCTTTAGCACAGATCCTCTTAAAAAATTATACCCCAGCACTGCGGAATGTATCAGTTTCAGCCAAAACTTGGAACCATGATTACAATTTGCAAATAAACAATTTATCATTCCGAACTCTAGCAATTAGCAAATGGTAAAAATCTCTTGTTAATCCAGGACTGTGTCCAAATGTTTAGTCTATGGAAAGTAGGAAAGTTGACAGCAACTGACTGAGTTTTACGATCAACTTTCAATAGCAAGATGACAACTTTGTCAGTGAGGGCCAGCCATACACCCTATTAAAGATCTGTATTTCAGAATTCCGAGATCCAATCCACACACCGAATTGATTAAAAATTGATAAAAAATTGATAGATGATAGAAATAATTGAATTTAGATAAAAGACAACTATCTTACATGTTGGTTCTAGTCTACATAGGTTCTCAAACTGATGTCTGCATGACTTCAGGACATGTAGCATAATTCAAAGAGAACCAATTCTTCCTAGTTCCCAATCAAGGTTTGCTATGAGAAATTTGTCGGACTGCTCAAATTCCTACAGCCTGGCCTCGAAGGGCCAAAAAAATGAGGTGTTGCGCCTGTTGGCAGCTTTTCTTTCAACATATAAGATGGGTGCATTTAGAGAACCAGGAGGATTGCAACTACAGTTGCTCTAGACTACAGCAGTTAGTGATCTTATTAGCGGTCTCTTTTTTGCATGAACTATTTGATATCCAAATTTTTTATTCCACTACTGAGAATCAAATAACATAAACTTGCCTTGAAAATCTCCTCTACGACCAGAAGCTCTCAACTCATTTGCCAGTGGTAAAAGTCTATTAATGTATGAGCTATCAAACAACTCCTCATACATCTTTAGTCCATCAACAAGATTTACCTAGAAAAGAAGGTAGATGAGCATCATAAAATTATAATTAATCTAAGCATGCCGAAACTGTACAATTGCAAAAGAAAGAAAAGCTTTACTAAAATCAGAAAATAAATTAATTTCAACAATATTCAAAATCATACCGTTTTTCCATCAGTCATATCATTAACCACAAAAACTTTCGGCACTACATTTGTTTTCTTTGGTTCAATACTATTTACGATGGTATCACTGCCTGGGGAAAGTACATTGTTGCAACTCCCTGGAACCAAACAAAATTCACATTAGCATCTATATAATAAAACACAAAGAAAGCTATCAAGTGGCTCTCCTTCAATCCCCCAAAAATCAAAGGCCCAGATCTAACCTTACAAAACATATTTTCCCCCCAAAAGTTTCCCCCAAAACTCAAATTCAAATCTCTCACCCAAAACAACTCCTATATTTTTTTCCTCTCTCTCTCTCCCTCCCTCTTCTATTCAAAAAATTAAAAATAAAATAAAACTTTTAAAAACTTGAAAAAATTTAAAAACTAAAAAAATTAAAAATTTAAAAACTTTTAAAATAATTCAAAAAAATCAAAGAAATCATATAATATGTTTTTTGCTCTTTGTTTGCTACTTCAATTAATTTGCTCGACCTCCAAAACTATTTTATATGATCAAACAAGCTGTATTGTTCCGAAGACGTGCCGTAGGCACGTGTCAACGGGCAAACCTAGTCCACTAATATGCTATCAAATTGACAAATCATACCAAAGAATGAAGTGGCATTGTATATACTCAAAATAAATCAAATTAAAAGAGGAAAAAAAGTATATTAAAGTTGAAAATCAACAAGAGATACCCATAAGCCTGAAAAACTAATCTAATACAACGATGATGTCTTGCCAAGCTTAATAATTAATGGGGAATTTTGTTGCATGTTAAAACCCAAACTATTTGTCCCTCTTTTCCAATTTAATGTTTGTAACCCTTTCTTTTCCAAAAAATTTCATCTACATTGCCTAGTATTCATTACTAAATATATAAAAGTATTTAAGGTGAGTTTCACTTTTGTGTCTCAATAGAAAATTTTATAACATATAAAAGTCGAAAAACTTACAGGTAGATTAATCAAATTTCATGAGGTTGCAGAGTTGCTTTCAAGAATATAAAAACTAATATAAGAGAAAAATAATGGAAAAAAAGAAAAACATACTGGCTCTTTATGCCAATTGCATGGAAGTTAATTTAAGTAAGAAAATCTAAAGCAGCACCCTCTGTGGTATGGGAATATATACCAAGCGGAGGCAAATAGTCGTTCTGATAGGATGGGGGAGAGAGAAAGAAAGGTCTTTAATTTTGGTATATTAAACAAAATTTTCCATTAAAAACTACATCCTCTTACCTTTAGAATGTGATTCATGACAATCATCCACTTCTTCATGCTCCACTTGACCATATTCAACTGTTGGTGAGTTATCACCATCCTTAGGACTGGAACCAACCTTTGAATTAGGACCACCTTCAAGACCTGCACATAGGGCAATGGACCAGGGTATAAGGCATCATCTTGCAAATCCGTAACAGTATGAAAATGAAATTTTAAACATAGTTAGCCAGCTGTATATTTCCAATTTATAGCAGCAGCATATCACATAACTGTCTTCAAGGAAGGTCAACCAAACAGCAACCAATTCAACCCATGACAGTTAGACTAAATACTTTTTTTTTTTTACTTGTAACTATATCCAACTATAAAGAATTTTATTGTGACAAATAATAGTAAGAAGATAATGCATCTACAATGAATTGTCCAACGTATCTTGGAGCAGGTTTACCAGACTGTAGAAAGTTGGCCTGTCAAACTCAGACCAGCATATACTAAACAAAGCAACATGAATCTCCATCAATTTTGTCCCCCTACCTTCTTTTATTTGTCACAATAATGTAAACTCAGTATCATCAACAGATGATTAAAAGCAAATTATTAAAAAAGAAGAAGATTGCACAACAAAATTAGTTATTAGTAATCAATAATATAAGGAACAATAACAGTTGGACCCAAAAAATATTAAACAAAAATAAACATCATTGTCCCTTGGTATTTCACCTTCTTGTGTACTTGACACATACACTGATCAGGTGTATGTGTATCAAAACTCATCCTAAAATAAGCAGAAATAATAGGATAGAGCACTATGAATCTGTGATGGCATCCTATAAATAATGGATAGCACAAATGCATGTCAAAATGAGTCTGTCAAACTTCCTAGACAGTTGACTAGTATAATAAATGAGCCAACTTTCAAGCATCCATGAATTTGGTTTGTTTGCACAACACTCTGCTCCATACTATGCTCCATACTATACTGCTCAGATATTTCTTTGTTGCACAACACTCTGCTCCATACATCATTGCTGGTCTAACAGTCGTCTAATAAAATTTTTCCTTCAACTTGAAAGGTATTCGTTTGTCACACAAAACACCATTGTCACTTCTCCACTTAACCTACTTAACCTACCCTGCTTGGATCCTATATATAACATCTTCACAAATCTCCCCATCTCTTTGTATAATCGAGCCTAAATATCGAAAACGGTCTCACTTAACCCACCCTTCTTAGAATACCACTAAAATTACACTCCATATACTCGGTTTTAGTTCTGCTTATCCTAAAGCTTCTAGCTTCCAAAGTTTCTCTCCACAATTCTAATTTAGCATTGACTCCTGCTCTAGTCTCGTCCACTAAGACAATGTCATCGGCAAAAAACATACACCAAAGCACCTCATCTTGTATTCCTCGCGTCAATTCATCCATAACCAAAGTAAAGAGGTAGAGGCTTAAAGCCGAACCTTGGTGTAAGCCTACTGTAATAGGAAAATCGTTGGTCTCTCCTGTGGTTGTTCTAATTGTTGTCGTTGCCCCTTCATACATATCCTTAATTATCTCAATATACCGAATAGTTACTCTTTTATTATTTACCACACTGTCTCTAGGGACTTTATCATAGGCTTTTTCTATATCTATAAAAACCATATGTAGATCTTTCTTATTCTCCCTATATTTTTTCATAAGTCTCCTCAGTACATAAATTGTTTTCATTGTTGACCTCTCAAGCATAAACCCAAACTGATTTTCAGACACTGAAGTTTCTAGTATCGATCTATGTTCAATCACTCTCTCCCAAATTTTCATCGTATGACTAAATAATTTAATTCCTCGGTAGTTTGAGTAACTTTGTATATCTCCTTTATTTTTATATATAGGTACTAAAATACTCTTTCTCCATTCATCGAGCATCTTCTTAGTCCTCAAAATTTCATTAAATAATTTTGTTAGTCAACCCACTCCTACATCCCCAAAACACTTCCAAACTTCAATGGGTATATCATCCAGTCCTAAAGTTTTTCCTATTTTCATCCTTCCTAGAGCATTTCGAACCTCCGAGATCCTAATTCTACGAAAAAACATATATTCTCAACTCTCCCTCGAGTCCTCTATATTTAAGTTGCCCACATCCTTTTCATTTAATAACTTCTCAAAGTAATCTCGCCATCTTTTCTTAATTTTCTTATTTTTTACTAAGACTCTTAAATCCTCGCTCTTAATACACCTAATTATATCCAGATCTTTTATTTTTCTATCCCTTTGTTTAGCAAGCCTATAAATGTTATTTGCTCCTTTTGTTTCTAATTTTGTGTATAAATCATCATAAGCTTTTTTTTTGCATCTCTTACCGCTTTCTTAACTTCTTTTCTAACGGACTTATATCTCTCCAAACTCTCTTCATTTCTATTCTTTTGTCATATTTTGAAGGTTGATCTTTTTTCTCTCACAATATTTTGGAGTTTTTCTTGCCACCACTACGTTTCTTTATTTAGCAATGCTCTACCTTTAGATTCTCCAAGTACCTTCTTTGAAATTTCTCGTATGTACGTAGTCATTTTAGTCCACATCATATTTATCTCCCCTTCTCAATTTCATGATGCTCCTTTAAGAACTTTATCTCTAAAAACTTCTAGTTTATCTCCCTTCAAGTTCCATCACCTCATTCTTGGGTTCCTAATCTCCTTCCTTGCACATGTGTTTCTCAATGTTAACAACCAATACCATTAATCTAATGTTGTGAAGTTAAACACTCTCCTGGTATAACTTTACAATCTTTACATGTCAAGCGAACCTCTCCACCTAGAATATCAATGAGGAAAAATCAATTCCACCCAAACAAAGTAAAACGGATATCCTCTCCACCTAGAAAACTAAATGCATGCAACACTTACTCTATCTGTACCCACTAGTACTACCGGCAACACAACTTCCATACTACTTTGGTTTTAAATGTAACGGACACATGATGCCCACAGAGGCAATTAATTAACCTGTGTTGGCTCCACAAGACTCTACCAGTCTAATCCAGTAGTACGAAACTAGTACAACTTCTCTACCAACTATTCCCCGTTCGTACCAATCGCGATTAGAAAATAAAACTACCATTTCCTATTTCTTCAACTCGACAAAACCCAAATTTGGCCAATTCAGTACTACTTCGGTACTACATGAAACAAAGGCAAGTAATCAATGTAGGTTCCACATACTCCATCCAGTAGTACACAACTAGTACAACTTCTCTATTAATCATTCCCATCCGTACCAATCACGATTAGATACTAAAAAAACTACCATTTCCTATCTCTTCAACTCAAGAAAAATCCAAATTTGGACAATTCCATACTCCACTGGTACTACATGAAACAAAGGCAAGTTATCAATGTAGACTCAACATGACTCCACTCGTCTCACCCAGTAGTACCAAACTAGTACAACTTCTTTATGAAGCATTTCTCATCCATATCTATCGCGGTTACATAATAAAAAACTAGCATATCCTATATGTCGCATCAAAGTAGTACAACTTCCCCACCAAGCATTTTCCACCCGTACCAACTGCGATTAAACAATTTATAATAAATAAATAAATAAACCAAATCCCACAAACATTCTACCAAAACACAGAAAACCCTTACCATCCTTCTCCACCACCAAATTCGCATTCCCATTCACCCCCTCGTCCTTCCCCCTCATCCCACCACCATACCCTTCAAACCTATGATGATGATGCTGCTGCTGCTGAAACTGCTGCTGCTGATTCTGATGGTGCACGTTCCTCCACCCACCAAACCCCTTCCTCTCCCCAAACCCCCTCTGACCACCACTCCTCACCTCCTGTTTCCGCCACGCCGCCTGCTGCAGCGCCACCAACACATCCGTGATGGTAAAGTACTGCTGCATATGGATCACCGGCGTCCAATTCAGTCTCCTCTGCTGTATACTCCCAAAAACCCCCTCGTATTCCCCGGGCTCGGCCGTGCTCCTCAGATGGTGGACCAGCGAATCGATGATGGCGTTTGCTGCCGCGAACTCGCTCCTCAACCACGAGATGAAGCCGTCCCGCTCGTCGACGAACCACTGGCGGTGGATGCCTTCACCGCCGGTCACCGAAATAGCAGGGGTCCCCGCCGGCGCCGCCATTAAAGGGGAATGTGGGTAGATCTAGGGAAATCGGTAGTGGATACGGAGGAATTTGGGGATTGGACGTAGAAGATGATCGGGATCGAGATCTAGGGTTTTGGGGCGAAATAGATGGCTTGGGGAGCACGCAATCGCATCTTGTTACTTCTCACCTTCTCTCTCCAGATTTCTCTCTTTCTCTCTCTATCTTCTTTTTGGGTGATGAGCGAGAGTGAGGATGCTTTGAGAGAGAAAGTGGGTTGTTGTTCGTTTGTTTGTTTTGGTAGGGGTAGTAGGGGAATAATACAATTCGTCATAGGGGTATTTCTGGAAAGCTGTTTCATGTCACGTGCGGTATGCGTGGGTGTTTTGCGACCGTTGGATGGGCGAGATGTGGTTGGTTTGTTGGTAGATTTGGGCCCAAGTTTACTTTGTTATGTGATTTTTGGGAATTTTTGGTAACTATGTGTAAATAATAAGTTAATACATGAATGTAAGACGTTCAATTTATGCACTGTAGTTTAGATGTGTTTAAGACATTCAATTTATGAATTGTAGTTTAGATGTGTTTCTTGTGAGATGAAATAAGTGGAATTTTTTGCGGTAATAGACCACTTTTTGAAAATATTTACACTTATGGGTCAGTTTCGAAGCTATTGGCATTTGTGGGCTACTATGTGACACGTCAGCAGTGGACGCTATTCTCATTAGCGATCTTTTAACTTTGAAAGTCGCTAGTGGGAATAGCGGCCTCTGTTTTAAAATATTTTTAAAAATTTGTTTGTTATTGCTATTCCTATTAACGATCAAAGCATATATAAGGTCACTAATGGGATTAATGATCTTTAACGAACTGTATTCTAACACTTAGCAAAATATAGAGAGCTTTTGCACTCTGAAAAAATAACAATCAATTTATTTTTGAAATTGAGGTCGCTATTCGAAATAGCGACCTTAGTTGTACGAATGTCGCTATTCGAAATATAGGCCTTATTTGTACTAAGGACGATATTCGGAATTAAGGTCTTAGTTGCGTGACTATTTTACAAATTTTATAAAGAACAAGGAGATTAAATTTCCTACTGAGATCGCTATTGCGAATAACGACCGAAGTATACTAATGTCGTTATTCCCAATAGCGACCTCAGTTTTTTTTAAAAAATTTCCAAAAGAGCAAAAGCTCTCCATAAATCGCTAAGAGTCTTAATACATTTATTTGAGGTTGTTAATGGGATTGTCGACCTCATATATACTGAGGTCGTTAATGGGAATATCGACAGCAAGCAAAAAAAATTAAATATTTTAAAACATAGACCGCTATTCTCATTAGCGACTTTCAAATTGAAGAGTTCGCTAATGAGAATAGCGACCGCTGCTGACGTGACACAAAGCAGCCAACGAGCGCTAATGGTTTCGAAACATGCCCATAATCGCAAAATTTTCAAAAAGTTGCCTATTACCACAAAAAATTCAAATAAGTGCAAGTGAGTTGGAACTACTTTTTCGTCCCAAAATGTATGCCGTTGTAGCTTTTTACGTGCATATTAAGAAAAGTCCCCCTACATAGTGAAATCTACTAAATGATTCTATTCATAGAACATATGCTAATAATGGGGTTTTTTCATTAAGGCTACTCACAATTATGTTAATTCCATTTAGGTCATCCACAATTTTCTATTTTCAAAAGTATCAATAACGCTTCTAAAAATTGAATTAAACACAAAAAATATGAATGACGTCCATGTGATCTTATTGCATGTTTAAATCAATTCAGATTATTAGGTAGGTCAGCTTGAATTAAATTTATAAAAAAAACTCAAACATGTACTTTTGGAGAGAATATTCTATATTGTTTATGGTGTTGATGTAAATAGAGATTTGTGAGTTATTTATTTTGAATTGTCAAGACTGTAGGTGGCCTCTACCAAAGTAACCTAAATTGATAAACATTTGACAAGATTCTACAAACAATTTGAGACAAAATGAAAACATACTGAAATAAGATACATTTTAGGATGGAGAGAGTATGCCGACATAAATTATTAGTTCTGTTTGTTTCTATTAAAATTAATTGGTAGCACTGAACTCATGTAATGCAAGAACATGCCACATATCCACATATTTATGTGCACTTTGTTTTGCTATTATTTATTTTAAGTCTAAAAATATCTTTGAAATCCTCCTAGATTTATAATTTAGGCTACAGATTCTTTTGTAATAAAAACTACTAACAGGTGGTAAACATTGCTTAGCACCCAACAGGTTTAATGGACTAGTATAATGTACGTGCGATGCACGTCTACAAAAGGTAAAGTCATCAAATTAAATAAATATATATCAAATAAGAAAAAAAATTAGTTTATATTTGAATGTTTTGATTTGGTTTACACGTGCAGTGCACATTTATATTTGTTTGATATAGTTTGAACGTGTATTATATGTTTTTTTATATAGTTACAAAGTTAGTATTTGTTTGTTATAAACCCCAACTCCCCGTAATTAATGAATATCTTATGTCTAACTTGATAACAATTTAAGAATATTTTTTTATATGTAGGAAAACAACAAAAATATATTGCATGGAAACTACTCACGAATTTTAACTGCTCCCATCGCATCATCAATAATAAGAATGAGAAGAGTTAGATCTATTATAATGACAATTCAAATAGAATAAAACTATGAGTAGTCTCTCTACCAGCACACATATTTTATTTCTGAAACACATGACGAATCTTATAGGAGAGTTCAATGATGTTGTTAACTTATTCATCATTATTGTTAGATATTTTGGGCTTACTTGGGCCCCTCATTTTAATGTTCGGCACCCCGATTTAGTTACGTACCATATCTCTCGCATAATGACATTGCAAAATATACAATAATCGTATCTATTTCGGTATGAAACGACATACCGCAATAGATACGATTCTACATATCTATTTCGGTATGAAACGACATACCGCAATGGATACGATTCTACATATACAATAATCGTATCTATTGGAGTACACAATCTATATAATAAAACACAAAGAAAGCTATCAAGTGGCTCACATTCAATCTATCCCAAAATCAATGGACCAGATCTACTCTCACAAAACATATTTTCCCGTCCAAATTTCAAACTTCACAAATTCAAACACACACACACTCACTCTCTCCCAAAATAACCCCCCTTCTCTCTCTTTTCTCACTGTCACTCTCTCCCGCTCACTGTTTCTCTCTCACTGTCTCCCTCTCTCTCTCCCCGCTCTCTCTCTCTTTTCTCACTTCACAAATTTCAAAAAGTGGTCCATTTTGATGTGAGCGGGAAGAGCGTCGAAATTGAGGCCGCGGTTGAGAAGGCGTGGGATGCGTTTGGGAGGATCGATGTTTTGGTTAATAACGCTGGGATTAGAGGTAATTAATTTTGATTGGTTGGTCGTTACATAATTTGAGAAGTGTAAATTTTGGTCAACGCATATAACCCTCTGTATGCCAAAGCAAATAACACCCCAGGCGTGTGCCAAACATATTTGAAACATTGTTATAAAATTTATTCGTTATTTTTATGATCGTTTTGATCTTGGTGCTTATTGGTCCTGTTTGTGTTTGTGTAGGTATTTTTTAAGTAGAGACAAAAGAATGCAATTTGTAAATTTCATATTTTATTTTTTATTTTTTTCTAAAAAAGTAAATTTGGTCGGATTTGAGTTTAGATATCTATAGTTATTTTAATTATAAGGTGAGATAAATTGAGCTAGGCACGTAGCTTAACTCCAAAATATGATTCAAATGGACAAAAGTTTAGCTTATTTTAATTATAAGGCGAGATAAATTGCGCATTTTTCTATATAGATAATTACTCATTTGGATTAGATGCTTTGGATATTTTCCTAAATTCTTATCCTAGAAAGGAACCACCCCCTTGATGTAGTTTTATCATATTTCTGTTTTATGCACTCATCATGTTTGATGAAATGCACAAATGACGTGAAACATTTTAATTGTAGGAGCCTGCTGCACTGGGGGCATCTGAAACTAAAGTGGATGGGTTAAATCAGATGCCCAAAAGCTTTCGCATTTGGGACAGGAAATATGGTTAGTCTCTCTCTCATTCATATTCTTTGTTAAATCATTCAATGCATACTCATATAGTTTTTCTCAGGTTTTTACCTGCCTTTGAGTACAAAAACTTGGGATAAACTTCAAAAGGCTGCTGCTACTCGATGTCATCCCCCACCGCCAACCCCGATGCCGATCAACTCCAACCACTGAATGTTTTCAGGTAGTGAGCCATGAATTTAGTGTTTTCTGTTGATTTTTCTGTTTAATTTTGTTTAATTTTGTTAGTGGTGTGGTAAGGGAATGTAATTTTGTTTAATTACTGTCTCTACATCTCAGGTAGTGAACCAAAAAATTTCAAAATTGATTTTTTTGTGTGGTAAAGGAACGGCTTGCTGAAATTTTGGATAGGTTTTTTTAGATACGTTATGTAATCCTACAAATTAGGGTTTTTTTATATAAAAAAGTTCAGTTTTGAGAATTTGATGGTTCAATTGGGTTAGTGGGTTTTAGTGCAGATCGAGATGAAGGAAATGTGGTTGGAGGGCTTTGAAAATTTTTCTAGATTTCATCTACAATTTAAAGGTGATTGTATTAGACTAACTCAAATAACTACAAATAAATTTATATACAGTTCCGAATACGTGCCGTAGGCACGTGCCACGGGCATACCTAGTACTTATCTATTTACTTAATTCTTATATTTTGTTGTTGAAAGCAATTTCGGTTTAGTCATTCGGTTATTATTTTTGTCCTTTATAATTTTGTTTTTCTTTTCATTAATTTGTAGTCCGGTTCACCCAATTATAACTCGCTCACTGGAATATTAAAAAAAAATCCTCCGCGCGCTTCATATATTTAATTCTCTAAATACTCAAATTAGTTGCAAGTCCTTAGAGCATCCACAATGGCAATTTCTATTTTTTAGCAAAATGAAAAGAATAGAAATAGAACAGATTGCATCGTCTGCAATGGTAATTTCTCAAAATTTTCTTTTTTTGTGTGTGGGACGATACAAGATGTATCGTCGCTTAAAAAAAAAGGGTAAGACGAAACACCTTGTATCGTCGCTTTAAAAAAATTTCGAAAACTGCCTGCGACGAGACATCATGTAGCGTCGGTTCTTTTTTTTTTTTTTAAGCGGGCCGAGACACCTTGTCTCGTCCGCAAATAATTATTAAAAAAAAAAAAAAAAAAGTTAGGACGGGACATTCCCGTCCATATTGGATGGCTTCATTTTAGGGATTAAATTGGGTGGGACATGATGTATCGGATACATCTTGTATTTTAGGGATTAAAGAGGGGTAAAGTGGGAAACAAAAAACAAAAAAAAAATTAAAAAAATGGACCTTTGGGATCAAACGGGACATGATGTCCCGTTTGGAGGTTAATGCCAAATTTTTTTTACAAATCGGGAAGGACGATACATCTTGTATCGTCCGACCCATTTAAAAAAAATAAAATAAAATAAAATTTACGAGACGAGACAACTAGTCCCGTCCGATTATAATAAAAAATTATTTTATCTTTGGAAAGACACATCATGTTTCGTCCTCTATTTTTCTATATTCGCTTCTCCACTTCTCATATACGAGAATTCACTGTGCATCGTTTGCTATTTTTTGAGAAAATACTCAATTCTCATATTTTTCTCAAATTATGAGAATATGGGAATTATAGCAAACGACTGTGGATGTTCTTAGATACATAAAACATTCAAACTTGCAAGTGTCAGTGTGATCTGCTGATAAGACTCTTCGCCGGTAAGCAAGATGTCGAGAGTTCAAATTCTGCTTGCACAAAAAATACAAAATTTATACAATATATTATGCTAAGATTATTTTTGGTCAAAGGATTTTTCAATTATTTTTTTTTTTTTTGACAACAAGTGCTGGAGACAAACACATACTCATTCTCCAATAAACTTTTGAACCAGAATCCTATATTTTAATCAGACATAAAAAGCCGTGCACTATTATATAGATATTATTTGATGAATTTGTCCAAAATAGTTTATTTGTTTTCTCTTTGTCGGAAAATTATGTGCAATATTGCACATGATTATACTAGTTAATATATACTATTGCACATTATTATACTAGTTAATATATACTAGCAATTTTCACGTGCGATGCATGTCTTAAGAGTTTTTTTTATATTTTAAAGACAACGACATAGTCTAACATTGAACCTGAGAACTCCTTTACCCATTTCAAATTCTTACCATACTTTTTACAAATTATTCTTAATGGCACAAATTTTTATTCTATACGAGTGGTATTTTTGCAAAAAATTATGTCGTAAATAAATTTGAACTTTAAGTGTATTACGATAACTGGATCTAATACTATAATGCGAGAGTTGAGGTTAGGTAATTTGTAGACAATCAATCATCTAATTTTAACCACTCATTTTTAACTACGGTATTATTTAAAATATAGATATAAAAAAAATCAAACTTTTATACAAAAAGTTGGTTGGAAAAAAAGAAAAATAAAACGGATTGAGAACCCGCCCAAATTCCCATGAGAAACATGTAAATCAAATCTCACACTCAACTCATTCATACTCCCATACTCCCAAAACCCCGATTAGAATACGAATCTAAACCTTTCCAAAAATGGAAATCGAAACCCAGAAATTCCTACAGATCATCCCCTAATTCCCAATCCCAAACCCTAGAAATCCATGGCCTCCTCTCTCCTCTCAATCCCCCTCAATCCCTCCATCCCTCGCGCCGCCGCCGATCTCAGTAAGATCCTCTTATTCTAGCGAGATATATATATATACTAGGTATGCCCGTGGCACGTGCCTACGGCACGTATTCGGAACTGTATATAAATTTATTTGTAGTTATTTGAGTTAGTCTAATACAATCACCTTTAAATTGTAGATGAAATCTAGAAAAATTTTCAAAGCCCTCCAACCACATTTCCTTCATCTCGATCTGCACTAAAACCCACTAACCCAATTGAACCATCAAATTCTCAAAACTGAACTTTTTTATATAAAAAAACCCTAATTTGTAGGATTACATAACGTATCTAAAAAAACCTATCCAAAATTTCAGCAAGCCGTTCCTTTACCACACAAAAAAATCAATTTTGAAATTTTTTGGTTCACTACCTGAGATGTAGAGACAGTAATTAAACAAAATTACATTCCCTTACCACACTACTAACAAAATTAAACAAAATTAAACAGAAAAATCAACAGAAAACACTAAATTCATGGCTCACTACCTGAAAACATTCAGTGGTTGGAGTTGATCGGCATCGGGGTTGGCGGTGGGGGATGACATCGAGTAGCAGCAGCCTTTTGAAGTTTATCCCAAGTTTTTGTACTCAAAGGCAGGTAAAAACCTGAGAAAAACTATATGAGTATGCATTGAATGATTTAACAAAGAATATGAATGAGAGAGAGACTAACCATATTTCCTGTCCCAAATGCGAAAGCTTTTGGGCATCTGATTTAACCCATCCACTTTAGTTTCAGATGCCCCCAGTGCAGCAGGCTCCTACAATTAAAATGTTTCACGTCATTTGTGCATTTCATCAAACATGATGAGTGCATAAAACAGAAATATGATAAAACTACATCAAGGGGGTGGTTCCTTTCTAGGATAAGAATTTAGGAAAATATCCAAAGCATCTACTCCAAATGAGTAATTATCTATATAGAAAAATGCGCAATTTATCTCGCCTTATAATTAAAATAAGCTAAACTTTTGTCCATTTGAATCATATTTTGGAGTTAAGCTACGTGCCTAGCTCAATTTATCTCACCTTATAATTAAAATAACTATAGATATCTAAACTCAAATCCGACCAAATTTACTTTTTTAGAAAAAAATAAAAAATAAAATATGAAATTTACAAATTGCATTCTTTTGTCTCTACTTAAAAAATACCTACACAAACACAAACAGGACCAATAAGCACCAAGATCAAAACGATCATAAAAATAACGAATAAATTTTATAACAATGTTTCAAATATGTTTGGCACACGCCTGGGGTGTTATTTGCTTTGGCATACAGAGGGTTATATGCGTTGACCAAAATTTACACTTCTCAAATTATGTAACGACCAACCAATCAAAATTAATTACCTCTAATCCCAGCGTTATTAACCAAAACATCGATCCTCCCAAACGCATCCCACGCCTTCTCAACCGCGGCCTCAATTTCGACGCTCTTCCCGCTCACATCAAAATGGACCACTTTTTGAAATTTGTGAAGTGAGAAAAGAGAGAGAGAGCGGGGAGAGAGAGAGGGAGACAGTGAGAGAGAAACAGTGAGCGGGAGAGAGTGACAGTGAGAAAAGAGAAGGGCGTTATTTTGGGAGAGAGTGAGTGTGTGTGTGTTTGAATTTGTGAAGTTTGAAATTTGGACGGGAAAATATGTTTTGTGAGAGTAGATCTGGTCCATTGATTTTGGGATAGATTGAATGTGAGCCACTTGATAGCTTTCTTTGTGTTTTATTATATAGATTTGTTGCGATTTTGGTTAAATTTTGGGTGTTTTTTTTGCTAGGGTTTAGGAGTCGGAATGTGAATTTTGGGAGAGTGTTGGCGGTGAATGGAGTGGAGGGAGCTAGGGTTTTGGTGGAGGAGAGAAGGGAGGAGGCAATGAAGGAGAAGGGGGTGATTGCGGTGATTGATAATTACGATAGCTTCACCTACAATCTTTGTCAGGTTAATTACCTTTTTTTTCTCGTAAAAAAAAATTTCAATATTTTTGCATGATATTTTTTTAGCTTGTTACTGATGTGGCACTGATTGTATGTCTGAGTATGTAAGGCAGTAACTTTACTTGTTTGTGATGACAAGAGTTGGTGTTTGTCGGACACTTGTATGCGGCAGCCGTGACTCGTGTCGGACACAGGAATCCAACACAACACTAACTATTTCTGTGTTGATTAGAAACAGGAAGGAGATTTTGTGTCTGAGTGTCGTGTGGCATTGTATCTGTGTTGGTATGCCTGTGTCTGTGCTTCTTATGTTTAAGAATATGCTTATGTAAACTTGTATATATTGCAATTTGTTATTAAAAGGAATTTGTTAGGAAAAAAATTGTGAAAGGGAATAATGTGTTAAACTTATGGGAATTAATTACTGTCTAGGACCTGACCAGGAATCCTACGATACGTGAATTAATTTTTGAGTAATAGTTATGCCTTAAGAAAAGGCATATTATAGAATATCACTTAAAAAATATACACCCGCACAAGTTTTTGGTTATAAATTCTCAATTTTATTTAATAGTGGTTGGTAGTTGGTGGTTAGAGATGATCTCACTCAAACATCAACACAAAATGCAATCTCTGCTCTCTGGAAAACCGTATATCTATCACTAAAGTTGTCCAAAGAAGCTAGGATATGACCAGGAATCCTATGATATCCATCAAAACAAATTGTTGACATTGTCCAATTAAGTGGAGATTCTTGGAGTGGCTTACCCATCAAAACAAATTGTTGACATTTTCAATCAAATGGAGGTTCTTGGAGTGGCTTAAATATACTTATCCTGTATTGGGAGGACAACTCTTCACTTGATTTTTTGTTGTTGGATGATGTACGTTTAGTTTTGTGCATATGATGCTTTGATATAGCGATTGCTACTGATGTGACACTAACAATATGCTTGGGTATGTAAGGGAGTAGCTTTACGCGTTTGTAATGTCGAAAGTTAGTGTGTCGGATACTTCTATTTGGTAGCCGTGTCGCGTTGGGCACAAAAGTCTGACACGATGCTAGCTATTTTTGCGTTGATTAGAAACAAGAGGAGATTGTGTGTATGAGTCAATGAGTGTCGTCTGGCATTGTATCTGTGTCGGTATGTCTGTGTCTGGCTTCTTATAATTTAGGATGTGCTTATGTAAACTTGGATATATTGAAATTTTTAGTTATTAAAAGATATTTCCCTGGAGTTTTCAATGTTTTTTTCCCTTAAAAAAATAAAAAATGAAAAAAAAAACTGTGAAAGAAAATAACGTGCTAAACTTATGGGACTTAATTATTGTCTAGGAACGAGTAAAATGTTACACTTTCCGTTGATAGCGATGATAAATTGAAGTTTCTTTCTTTATTTCTTACTATCCTTTTTTGTGAATAAGCATTAGTTTGTTGATTTAGCATACATACTGCAATTTTCAATGGGGAGGATTAGGCATAGCTGGCTCAAGCTATTAGAATTTGTTAAGTGTGGATGTGAAGCCATAAATCGCTAAAAATATTGTAATTGTTAATGTGTGTGGTTGTGAGTGCTGTGTGGATATTTTAGTTTTATAGCGTGATGCAGTTTTGCTGATAACGCGAGTTTGGATAACTTAGTTATGTTTTTCTCTTTGGAAATTGACTTCTTTGTTCTTCCTAGGAGATTCATCAGAAAATTAAATGTTACGAAAATGATGAGTTGAGATAGCTCTTTCTATGCAAATAGTGCACTGACCATACACATTCAATAGCCTCCTTTATTTTGGTTAGTCTAAAACTACCAATACTAACTATTTTCATTGTTGAGAATGACTCTAATTTAAACTGAGAATATTTTTTTCGTGATGATTTTGAAATGAAAAACTATTATTTTTTCTTTCCGATAAAAAAAAGGCAGGATTCACTAATAATTTTATCTATATCTACATTAATACATATATATTAATATTAAGATTTCATTCATTCAATTTCCAACTTATTATTACAAGATAAAAAATAAGGGTACCACTTTTTTTGGACTATTTAGTATGATCATGCATGAAATATTTCGACTTATTTACTCCTATTTATTTGATTTTTCCTTTCTTCATGTGCATGCCTTGTTTATGCCATGCCAAAATTCATGTGCTCTTAACATTTGTGCCACGTTTAAACATGCTTTTATTTCAACTGTTTCCTATGTGGCACATAACTTTCACATGATGTATATCGAATTCAGCTTCAGATATTCAAAAGTTTTTTTTTGTGACTAATTATAAGCAAGATCGAAAGTACATTTTTGATATGGGTAAAAATGGAACCAAATCGGGACCGTTCAAATCGGGCACGAATCTTAAAGCTCTGTGGGGTAAAACAATAAATTTCGCTAGAAACGGGTCCATAAACAAGAATTGGGGCCCTTTCAAGTCCAATAGCCCAAAAGGGGATCTGTCTAATTGGGTTGACATAACAACCCAACTCAAATGAGTCCATGATTATTTAAATATGATTTAAACTCATAATTATCCATAAGAGACGGTTCAAAAACCATATCTCTTATCATGAGAAAAGTTTTAACTCAATCTCCACAACCACTCTTATCTCCTCATGAAGAAGAGATAACCAATTCAATCCAAAATATCGAAAAATAGAGATAAATCATTATCTTGAAACTGACCTCCAAAGCAACTATAAATACCCCATGACTTCCACATAAACCAGGTAATTAGTATTTGGCTACAAAAAACTCTCATATATTTTTTAAAATCTGATTTGAGCGTCGGAGGGTCTGTCGCTGGGGTCAACCCCGGTGTTTCAGACTTTTGCAGGTCAGTCGGAGCGATTGTCACCATCCAAATAAGATCCAATGGTGCAAACAATTTAGATTCAGGAGTCATCATCAGTTGAAAACAGTAAAAAGGTCAGCTTTTTATTGTTTCTAAATGAATTCACAATATCTATTTACTCCCACAGAAAAAAGCAGCAACAAATTTAAAATTAGTTGTGATCAATTTGATGTGTTTTTGATTTATAGGGAAGTTATGCCTTAAGAAAGGCATATTTTAGAATAACACTTAAAAAACTATATATTCACAAGTTTTAGACTGGAAACTCTCAATTTATTTCACTAGTGCTTGCTAATTATAGAGGATCTCTCTCAAATATTAACACAAAATGTAAATTTGGCGCTCTTTAAAACCGTATATCTATCACTAAAGTTGTCCAAAGAACCTAGGATATGACTAAGAATCCTAAGATACCCATCAAAACAAGTTGTTGACATTTTCCGATTAAATGGAGGTTCTTGCAGTGGCTTACCCATCAAAACAAATTGTTGACATTTTCAATCAAATGGAGGTCCTGAAGTCGCTTAATTATAGTTATTGTGTATTGGTAGAAAAACTCTTCGCTGGAATTCTAAAACTTGCACAATTGTCAAAATATCCTAAGCGTAGTAACATTCTGGTGTTGAAGGATTAGGAGACTATTGATTTCAGTCAATAGAATCTCTGTCAGCACTCTACGACATCCCACTTTCCAGAAGTGAACCTTTTCCAAGGCCTTCTACACTCCTTGCTATAATGCTGAGACGTAAATGGAGAACTGCCAGAATCGATACATGAAGTAGGGCCCCAAAGATTTGGAGACTCTGGTCCTTCGTGCATACAGCAGGTTAAAATTTTAGTCTATGGATGAAATGTTTTTAATGCCTATTTTGTCTTTTCAGCACATTCAATATCAGTTAATCATCATTGGTCTTTCAATTGCATTTGTAGAAGAAATTTTTAGCATCCCGCAACAATCAAAATATTCTTATCATGGAATGTTGTGAACACATTATGAACTTCATACTTCTCTTTGCCTAGATTAGTATTTCAATGAATTTTCAGTAATTAGTAAGATATCCTGTCATAGCAATTCTTCAACTAAAAAATAAATTAAAATTTATCATTTTGGAATGTTCATTGCACCTTGATAAAAATAAGATTGGTGCCTGCACAATAAACTTGACTACAGCATAGTGGTTTTAATTATGATAAATTTCTGCTAAGGTCTTCTTATCATGCTATCAAAGATCAGTCGAGCCGAGATTCATTACCCAATGAAAGTTGCCTACCGATACTCCCGACATGTCCTGTACTACTGTTAACAGCTGATACCCGCACAGTTATCGAGTTTTCAAACCATGGTTTATGTATGTATGTTTTTATGGAAAACTTCTATAAATAATGTCACAAGTTTTTACTGGTCATAACAAGTGACTTCCTTTGAGAATAGGAAACTAATTCCCTTTAACTGGTAGGTGTTCTGAATTACATACCACCTCCATCCCATATTAACTGTCCACTTTGTCATTTTTGATGAAATGAAAAAATATGAGTGCATTCAAGAGAGAGAGAGAGAGAGTTGAAAGTAGGATAGTTATTTACTAGGGGTAAACTAGTAATCTTATACTATACCTTAATATGCATGAAAGTGGTTAAGTGGGCAATTAAAATGGGACGGAGGGAGTACTATTTTTGAACTATCTAATAATAGATGTTAAGTTTGTTAAATTCATGGTGTTTCAAATGATGGTTCGGAAACTCAACATAATTGTTAGGTTTCGGCTTGCCATTTATGATTTATCAGCAATAATAGACTTATCATAAGTATCAGTATGCAAAATCCCGATCCAATATGATTAGTTCTTTTCAGTATCAGCTATATTTAGAACCATAGCATAAATTAAATCTATACTTGCATGGTTATTCTAGAACTTAGTCATTTAAGAATAGAAATTCAAAGCTAAATCCCTTATTAAATATTTATTCGTAACTGGTTGTAGCCATGGTGTCATTTTTCCCCCCCTAACATAATGTTGTTAGAAAGCTTTGATATTGTGCCCTCTTTATGTCTTACTACCTCATGTCCATCTCTTTTTCGCTAGTTGCCTCTTGTTCAATGAGTCTATTACTACCATGGTGGCTAGGAATGTCAAAAATGAAAATAAAATCACATATGGGATTCATTGTTGTAAAAGCCTTTTATACCCCCACTTTTCGTACTTAGTTTAGCTTAGTGTGACCAGGTTTGTGATACGTAGTGGTAAGTGGTATGGTGACGCAGTACACTATTTGATCGATACGTGGTATGGAGAGGGGGTGTTGTTAGTTGGATCACTGATCCAAGTTGTGGTATGTTTGGGATTGCTAGTTCGAACACGACATATATATACAACAACATCATCAACAACAACAACAACAACAAATCTTTTTTCCCAACAACACGACATATATATACTTTAAAAAAAATGCAGAATAGCACAACAGAAGAATAGGAAATATATTTTAAATACATGCGCACACTATAGAAACAAATAATAGGATGGGCTGAGTTCAACCAAAGCAAATATTAATTGGTCCCTTCTCATTTGACCCGATCTAACCTGACCCAACCGCCACTTAAGTTAAAACGAATGTCGTGCTTGGTTCAATTAGTACCCATTATCCCGACTTAACCCGCAACTTATTTTCTTTCATTTGTAACCTCACAAATCCTAGCCGTCACTCTCAAACCCATCTAAACGAATGGAAAAAAAATAAAAATTAAAGTGTTGTGGAGTGATGGAACTAGTAGAAAGGAGAATTAGAAATTGATCCAAGAGAGAGAACACTCTTTGAGGTAGATATTATAATATATATGTTTGAATGTACTTTTTTTCTCTGAAATTTTCCTAGGTTTTTTTTGTCTCTTCTTTTGTTGTTATACAAAACAGATCTTCAAATATGACGATCTGAATCACGAAAGTTCCCTAATATGGGTTGCAAGATCCGCATCGTAAAATGTCGCCGGGGGGGGTGAAGAATCTGGTAACTTTGGTTTAGCTTTAAGAATTTAAAGCATTTTTTAGCCACTCTTCCAGATCTACAGTAAAATTTTCTTTCTTCTTACATTCTGAAGTTGCAATTTTTAAATTTTTGGCAGAAATAGTAAATTTTTCTTAATTATTTATGCATTTCACAGTATTCTTCTTCTTTTTTTTTTCCTGTAATAAAAAAAATCGGTATTGAAAAATATTTTTTGTGCTTTCTTCTGCTAAAATCCTAAAGAGAGCCTTGCCTTGCCTTCCCATTTTGCTCTACTTTCCACAACATTTGTTGGGAAATGGACATGACATAATATTGTTATGAACACATGACAAATCATCAAACACCCACAATGTGGGTACAACTATACTAGAGAAGAAGGAAATACCACTATGTTATATTTGCTTTAATTTCTTTTCATAAATAATGAAATGGGGTTCTTCATAATTAGACTTGTTATTTTACTGGTGTATGTTGCTAATTCAGACTTTAGACTCATAAATAATGGGCTTTCTAAGAATCATGGAAACAACAAATGCAGACTTGCATACATAAATTTCTAGCACTGTTATCCTGTTTACATAAATGATAATAATTGACTTCGTTATTATGACTTTGCATTAGGAGTAGACTTGCTTTCTCATGTTTATGTATAAAAACTCGATATGTTTTTCTTATATTATATTATCCAAAGGAATGTATTAAACATGGTTAAAGTATTGATTGAGGCCAGGACACACCAGTCGTAAGAGATCAATATTTTCCATATCAGTACTTCTGGCTGCTACCTGATACTGATACCAAAATTTTAAGTCACAGTATTATTTTTAAGATGGGTGGTTCAATAGTTCAATTGATGAGCATGTGAGGACTTGTTGAAAAAACTTAGATAAGTATGTTCTACGATTTACTCATTTTGACAATTTTTCCACTAGCGTAGTGCTTAATCATAAATGATAATACATACATAACTGAAGTGAATAAGAATCGTGTTTTAATATTGTAGATGATGTATGTGAGAAATCATTTAGAAGTGTCCAAGAAGTATTCAAATTTAAAGTCAATATATAATTTGGGACACACGTGAGAAGAGTTGAACACATGTTCTAGGATTGTCCATCAAGAGTCGGTGCGCGTCACCTATTTCACATGGGTACAACTTCATCTTAGAATTGTCCATGCTACATACTCAACTGTAGGGAAAATGTTTGGCCGTTCAGCCTCTTAGGCTTTGACTGAGCGGTTTAATATATCACATCTTAATTCCTGATATGCCATAAGTTTATTATATTTATTGAATTATTAGAGTTAGAGCATTTTGTCATATAAGTGGTAATGGTGAGATCCAATCCAACCCATTTGTCAACAATCACCATTGAATGGCGGTCACATATGGCAAATTTATGTTGGTTCATCATTATCAAGTAGGTTATTCACGAATTATTGTCAATGCAAAAAAATTCCTTTCTTCAAGGAGGTGCATGCTTCAACTTTCCCATCATATGCCAAATCAATTTCCACAACTTTGCCAGTGTTCAAGGTTGCAACAATGTGGATATTGTCACTTTTCTTTTGCTTAAATCTAACTTCTTTCCTTAAATCAATTGGAAATATGTTGAATGCTCAATTCATCAGCCCACCAATTGGAAATATCACAATCATTCTGCTCCCACTTCCCTCCTAGGAAAATTTGGCACAAGTTGTCTACAATTCACACAGTTATCCATATCATTTGCTCTATCTAGGAAATCATATTATTAATAGAGTTGACGAGCATTGAAACTCTTTTATTCAAGCTGCCAGAAAATTGGATGACACTTTGAAATCAATTTTAATGAAAATCTCTCTCTCTCTCTCTCTCTCTTTCTCTCTCGCAGTTGAAGAAGAAAAACATCCTTTTTGGCCATCATTCTCAATCTTTGAGTCGGGGAAAAAAGGAACTGTAAAACATAAAACAAGGAAAAACTCTACTTTTGTACTCCAATGAAAAGAAGCCTGTAATTTAGTCTTGTTTCAAATTACTAGGGTTTTCCATAAGGGTGAGGTTGTCTAGAGAGGAACTTGGTTCAAGTAAATGGTAATACTATTTAAAAAATTTATGTCTTGATTGTGTAGTTAATAAAAATTAGGAAAGGGGGAAATAGATAATCAGTGTTTTAAATAACAGCAGCTATAACATTTAAGCTAGGTTACCGTTACTGAAATCGACTTTCGAAAACGAATAGCGTTTTTGGCTGGTTACGGCCGTTATAGGTCACTATGTCGCCCGTTGTGGCCGTTATATCACCCGTTATCTGATATAACTAATATAACTGATATAACTAATGAATTGATATCCATCCAGTGTTTGAAAATAACAGTGATTAGTTCTGTTTGTGCTTAGATTCAAATCCGTAAATTTGATAGTAAAATGAAAATAAGAAAGCAAAACGTTATCACCTATTTTCCTCTTCATATTCTCTGCTCAAACCTAATTTTTACACGAGCTCGATGATACCTCTTGTATTCGTTAGCACATCACATTGCCTTATTCTCTCTTAACCTTTTATTCTTGCTGATATGGCTAAAAATAGAACTAAATCAGGACCGTTCAAATTGGGCACAAATCTCAAAGCTCTCGGGGGGTAAAAAACGGTAATTTTCACCACAAACGGGTCGGAGAAAGGGAACTGGGTTTTTTCCAAGCCCAGTAACCCAAAAACGGGTGTCTTACTCGTCAGGGCAACGACCCATAGTGAATAAACCCAGATCAGTTTAAGAGTTATTTAAATTCACGATTATCCATAAGAGGTGGTTAAAAAACCACATCTCTTATCTTGAAGGAGATTTAAACTCTCCTCAACCACTCATATCTCTTCATAAAGAAGAGATAACTGACTCAATCTAGAAATACCGGGAAGTAGAGATAAATGATTATCTCGAAACTGGTCCCAGAGACGACTATAAATACCCTCTGCCCCACCATAAAAAAAGGTAATCTGTATTTTCTCCACAAAAGCTCTTTCATAATCTTCTTGATTACTAACTTGAGCGTTGGAGGGTTCGTCGCTGGGAATAATTCCGGTATTTCAAATTTGTTGTAGGTGAGCGGCGGCATCGAGAAATGGTCAACACTGGCAAGAAGTCAGCAGGTTTGCTTTTATTGTTTCTAGAAGAATTTACATATCATCTGTTTGCTCCCGCAGCAACAATTGTATATGAATATCACATGAAATATTTGATGAAGCAAGGTAATAGATTTCTTTATTCTCATGGATGGAATTGGGTTCGACAAACTCTTAACACTCCTGGTGAAAGTTATAACATGTTTAGGATGGAATCTCATGCCATCTTGAAACTTGAAAAGTTATTGGTGAGTAAGGGATGGTTACATCCATCAAAAGAAATGACATCGTTAGAGGCACTTACTATGTTTCTTTGGGGTTGTGCACGTAGTGAGACAAATCAAAATATACAAAATAAATTTGGAAAATCAGGAGAGACGGTAAGTAGGAAGTTTGGTGAAGTTCTTGATAGTTGATGTTTATTGGCAAAGGAAATTATAAGGCCTCCAGATTTTGACTTTGTTGAAGTGCCAAACAAAATTAAAGATGATAAAAAATATTAGCCTTATTTTGAGGGATGCATTGGTGCTATAGATGGAACACATATACCTGCCATTGTTCCTACAAAAGATCAGATACGTTATATTGGTAGAAAGGGATATCCAACACAAAATGTCATGCCAGTGTGCAACTTTGACGTGTTATTCACATTTGTTGTTGTTGGTTGGCCTGGTACCGCACATGACACGCGCATTCTTTCATCAGTACTTGAAGAAATGAAACATGTGTTCCCTCACCCTCCTGAAGGTACTTAAAAAATTATATATATATTTGTCATTAAAATATTATTTTTATTTTTATTTTTAATATAAGCTAATAATTAAATATATTTTTTTGTATAGGAAAATATTATCTAGTTGATGTTGGATATCCAAATATGAGGATATCTAGCACCATACAAGGGTGAAAGATTTCACATTCCTGATTTCAGAGATGACATTCAAGCAGAAGGTTTACAAGAAGTATTCAACCATGTACATTCTTCATTACGAAATGTCATTGAAAGGACAATTGGAGTTTCGAAGAAAAGATGGCATATATTATGTGATATGAGACCGTTTCCCGTGATAAAACAACAAAAAATTATAGTTGCAACAACAGCACTTCATAACTTCATTAGATTATATGGTATCGAAGATGAGGAATTCAACAGGTGCGATCATCTTCCCGGATATATGGATGACTACGAAGGGGAAAGATACAATGACGTGGAAATAACTTCATATAATACTAGAAGAGCAGTAGATGGTGGTTATATGGATGCAGTTCGCACTCAAATAGCAGTTGCATTGATGGAAAATAGAAATCGTTAATATCCCATTTTATGATATTGTAAACACTTTGTCATATTCATTGTCATTGAATAACCCACTTTGTCATATTCTGCTGTTTATGAATGGAATGATGCACCAGGCATTAAGATGGTGGGTTACACTATGAATGGAATGATGCACCAGCACTAAGTGGGTTACACCGGGCACTAAGATGGTGAGTGTTTCCAAAGCATATTACACATTTACTGTGGATAGTCAGCTGTTTATGAAATGCATCATTCCATTCATAAACAGCAGAATATGACAAAGTGGGTTATTCAATGACAATGAATATGACAAAGTGTTTACAATATCATAAAATGGGATATTAACGATTTCTATTTTCCATCAATGCAACTGCTATTTGAGTGCGAACTGCATCCATATAACCACCATCTACTGCTCTTCTAGTATTATATGAAATTATTTCCACGTCATTGTATCTTTCCCCTTCGTAGTCATCCATATATCCGGGAAGATGATCGCACATGTTGAATTCCTCATCTTCGATACCATATAATATAATGAAGTTGTGAAGTGCTGTTGTTGCAACTATAATTTTTTGTTGTTTTATCAAGGGAAATGGTCTCATATCACATAATATATGCCATCTTTTCTTCCAAACTCCAATTGTCCTTTCAATGACATTTCGTAATGAAGAATGTGCATGGTTGAATACTTCTTGTAAACCTTCTGCATGAATGCCATCTCTGAAATCAGGAATGTGATATCTTTCACCCTTGTATGGTGCTAGATATCCTTTCATATTTGGATATCCAGCATCAACTAGATAGTATTTTCCTATACAAAAAAATATATTTAATTATTAGCTTATATTAAAAATAAAAATAATATTTTAATGGCAAATATATATATAATTTTTCAAGTACCTTCAGGAGGGTGAGGGAACACATGTTTCATTTCTTCAAGTACTGATGAAAGAATGCGCGTGTCATGTGCGGTACCAGGCCAACCAACAACAACAAATGTGAATAACACGTCAAAGTTGCACACTGACATGACATTTTGTGTTGGATATCCCTTTCTACCAATATAACGTATCTGATCTTTTGTAGGAACAATGGCAGGTATATGTGTTCCATCTATAGCACCAATGCATCTCTCAAAATAAGGCCAATATTTTTTATCATCTTTAATTTTGTTTGGCACTTCAACAAAGTCAAAATCTGGAGGCCTTATAATTTCCTTTGCCAATAAACATAAACTATCAAGAACTTCACCAAACTTCCTACTTACCGTCTCTCCTGATTTTCCAAATTTATTTTGTATATTTCGATTTGTCTCACTACGTGCACATCCCCAAAGAAACATAGTAAGTGCCTCTAACGATGTCATTTCTTTTGATGGATCTAACCATCCCTTACCAATAACTTTTCAAGTTTCAAGATAGCATGAGATTCCATCCTAAACATGTTATAACTTTCACCAGGAGTGTTAAGAGTTTGTCGAACCCAATTCCATCCATGAGAATAAAGAAATCTATTACCTTGCTTCATCAAATATTTCATGTGATATTCATATACAATTGTTGCTGCAGCATTAACTATGATATAAAACTGTGAGTGTGCGCGTCTCCTTTTTTAACTTTTCGTGATTGTTCATTGGTAAGATTAGAAGACATCTGTAGAAAAAAAATTGGCGTTAAAAAAATCAATAGAGACCACGACAAACGCTATAACTCAAAGAGGAAAAACAGGAATTTCTATTTGGATAGCTATAACAACAAGACAAATTTATCAACATAAAATTGTAATACATCAACATAAAATTGTAAAACAACAAGATTATCAATTCTAATATATAAAAACAAGGCTAATATAATTTGGTCTCAAACATAATTCAAATACATAAACATAAATGTCATTACATAAACTATAATGTTTAACATAAGAAAAACAAACATAAAACAACTAAATGTCATTACTACAAAGTTCACAATACCCATAATTTCTAATTGCCATACTCATCTAGAAGCCATTCCACCAAAGCATCCATATCATCTTTCAAAGACATGAACATGGCTTTATTTTCACTAAGTTTAATCAATTTCAAAGCATATAAAATTTGTCCACCATTCAAAAGCCCCATTTCCTTCAGACTCTTCAACACTTCAACACAATTGGGAATAGAGTACTGCCCATGGAAATGAGATGTGGCTGCAAGCTCTTCTTTTTGAATTTCATTGTTACTCACTGCAGCTTCAACTAACTTTTCAAAATTTTTCCGCATAGTCGTTGCGGTCCCTACTTTTGACTTACCCTTTGCCACTTTGTCAGCTACATCTTGTGTTACCTTTCTTCTCTTGCTTCCTTGGGGGCTTTCCTCCTCAAGATTGATTTCCATATCATTAACTTCATCTTCAATTGGCACCTCTAAATCAATATTTTCAGTTGGCACACCTATTGCTGGTGTCCATGCAACTTCACTTGTTGCTACCGACTCCCCAAATATGAATCGCAACTCCTCAACAAATTCCAATCCTTGATATCGGAATTTCTTATAGTTTGGATTATCCTACATAACCATAAAAAATAAATAACATTTAGACAATCCAATTTTTGCCAATATCTTTCAATGATTTAAAAATAAAATAGCATCAAATACTCACCCTTATCTTAGCTTCCCACCATGTGGCATCTGCTTCAATCGTTCCTGTGTGATGGTTCCATCCCAAGCCTGTCTCTTTACCAACCAATTGTTTCCATGTACTCCAATTATCTCTCATTGTATCCATTCTATTCTTCAATTGTTTTTGTTTAAATCTCTGTTTTTCTTTTCTTTCCCTCCGTCTCAACTCTTTATTGGCATTTACACCACATACAAAGACATTTTGCCACCAATTCTAGCAAAACAAGTTTGCTTTCAAAACGGCGGAGAAAATGTACTTATTCTTATAAATGGCTTGCTTCTTTCCTAAAGAAGCAATGGAACTTCATGTCCTGAAACCCAGTAGTCTGCATCTTACCTTTCAGTGAAATATAATCACTAAAGCAACATCATGGATGGATATGGTATATTGCAATCTCAGTGAGCTTCTAGATTTCCTACTGTGGTGGTGTGGTTTTGTATGGTCAAATTTAGTCAATAACTCATAGTATTGTATGATCCCAAACCCTACAAAATACATAAGCTATCAGTTTATATGAAATGGAAGATTACTTGGCTGCGATGCGATCGTGACTTCGTTAGTGCATATGTAATTTCCTACATTTGTACTATCTACTCTCACATTAGTGCCAAATTGCCGATCCATCTCAAAATTCAAATATCAGCTACATTTTTTTGTCAAGACATTGTTTCTTGACTGCCTGTGTTTTGAGTCTACTGGTTATTTTCGTATGTTCCATTATTTTTTGAAGAATGAACAATCTCAAATATTTGTTCTATGATTTCTTTGAAGCAAGAATTATCTCGAAAAAATTGGTCCTCTGAACTTGAGTAAAACTATATATCTAAATTAACCAATCAGTAAAAGTAAAACTATATATCTATCAGTAAAACATGCTTGCATAGCATTAATTTCCAGTAAAAGAACTTCAGTAAAACATGCTTGCTTCCATAAATTAACCATCAGTAAAACTATATATCTAAATTAACCAATCAGTCAAACACAATTAGTAAAATTATATATCTAAGTTTCATAGCATTAATTTCCATCACATGATTCATGAGATCTCAAATTAACCCAGAATGTTTGATGTCATCCTTATTGAGATCGATCATATGCACAACTAATCAACTAAAACACAATCACAATCAGACATCCAATCTACTTACAGGATGAATTTAATTAAAACACAATCACAACTAAAACACAAACACTATATTTAATTAAAAGAACAGAAACTAAAACACAATTAGGCATCCAATCTCTTTATGGTGAAGAAAACCCAAACACTAAAACACAAACACTATCAACGTGGGCATAATAACACACCTACGGCGGATCTACGGCGGCGAGAAACCTTACCTAGTTAGGAGCAGCGGATCTACGGCGGCGTTCAATGGCGTGGCGGCGTACGATCCCCGGTCGACGGCGGCGAGGAAGGGCGACCACCGGTCACGACTGTTCGGCGAGGAAGGGGAGGAAAGGGAAGGGGTTGGGGGAAATTTTTTGATCTTAGGTTTGATACGTGGAAGGGATAAAAAAAGAGAACGGGTAAAAAAAAAAGAGAAAAGGAGAAGCCAGAAGATCTGGAGGGCTTCTTTTGAAGCTCCTTTTCTTTATTAAAAAAAGCTACTTCTTTTTTTTTGGGCTTTTCAAAATATTTGTTTGGCCCGGCTTCTCCTTCTAAAGGAGAAGATAAGCTAATTTTAAGCTGGGCCAAACGCTACCTTAATTTCAAAGCTCTACTTTCTGGCTTCTCTTCTGAAGTAGCTTTAAAGCCCAAAAAAAGCTAGGCCAAACGCATCCTAAAAAGTCCGAGAAGAGAAGAACTCGTTGTTTAAAGCCGAATATTGAAGTTGTGATTTTCTCTTAAAAAAATCAGAGCATCGGGAATTGTGCCACAATTCTCTTTCTTTTCCTTTTCTTCTGGCCTCGGGATCCGTGCCACCCTCTTTTTCTCTTTCTTCTTCCAAATCAGAGCCGCAATTCCTTCTTCTCTTTCTTCTTTTCCTTGGGAACCGTGCTCCTCTTCTCTTTTTTTCTTTGATTCTCAGCCGCCACTCTCTTCTCGGATGTTGTGCAGCCCCACTTTCTTTATATTGGGTTAGGGGGTGTTTTGAAATAGGGTTAGTTAATTAATTAATTAGGATTAGTTAATTAATTAATTATTTAAAATCCATAGATTAAGATTAATCTATTAAATTATAAACTAATCAATTAACTAACCTAATCTAAATCCACTCAATTTTCAAATCCGGGCAGTTTCTTTTCTTCTTTAATTTTTTTATTACAAAATTTTATTCCACCCCCTAGTTGACCATAATATTTTTTATTGGTTCTTCAAATGGCCAATTTGTAAAAAACATGCGTTTAGTGTTGAATTTTCCAGAAATCTTCACATATAATCAATTTGAAAATTTGAAATCTTTCTCCTTGTTTTCTTCTTTGATATCACCAAAACGCCCTCCTTTTGCACTTATCCATCTCATTCCTTCAAATTCAAAAAAATAAATAAAAATAAGTTGAAAGAAGATAAATTTAGTGAAATAAACGAGAACTTGCAATTTTAATACATAATAGAGTAATACAAATCATGTAAAAATTACACATCACACGTAATGGTGGTTTAAATCACATTTAGGACATATATATATATATATATACTCCGATATCTGATATTATTATTTTCCATCCGGACAATACCGATATCCGATATTTACAACCTTGTAAATAATAGTAAGCAATTGAAACGAAAGACCATAAAGCCTATTTTTGGTGTGGTGCTATCGTTGCTGAATAACTACAACACAGACAAGGGAGCGTAAGAGAGACAATATGATGAAGTAAGCACAATAAATATATGCAGTATATTGTTTGCAGGTTGAAATGTTTTGTATTGTTGCAAATAATAAAATATTATAATTTATAATCATATTTTCATGGTACACTTTATAAAAAGAACATATACTTTTTCGAAAGTGTTATGTTATGACCCAAATTGTTTTGGGCCCATTGGGCTTTGTATCTTCACATATGTAAGTTTTGAATCAAAGGAAATAATCAATCAACAATTTTGCTAATCTTCTCTTCCAAAACAGCCGCTGCCTTCTTCTTCCTTTTCTCTTCCTCTTCTCAAACCCTAACAAATCCTATCAAACCCTATCAAATTGGTATCAGAGCCAACACCAAAACCCTCATCCAGTCCAGTCCAGATCCAGATCAGATCAGATCTGATCTTCGTCCAGTCCAGATCAGATCTTCGTCGGGTTTCAGTCCAGTCCAGTCCAGATCAGATCTTCCTCCAGTCCAGATCAGATCTTCATCCAGTCTCAGTCCAGATCTTCGTCGGGTTTCTTGGTCTTCGTCGTCGGGAGCACCAGAGGAGAAGGATATCAAGGAAGGTTTGATTTTTGTGATTTGAGTAATTAATTTTTTGGGGGAAAAATTTGGTGTTTTGTCGAATTGGGTTCAAGAAATTTGAATGGATATGTCGGGGAAATATGATATTGAGAAGTATGATGGGAAGACGAGTTTTGCATTATGGCAAGTGCGTATGGCAGCGATTTTGTCGAGCCAAGGTGTTAAGGATGCCATTTTTGGTCGAGAAAAATTGATTGATGCGGTGACGGATAAGAAATGGAGAGAGATGGATGATAAAGCGCTCTCTATTATCCAATTTTGTTTGAGCAATTCGACATTGCAAGAGGTCCTATCGGAGAAGACCGCTAAGGCTTTGTGGGAGAAATTGGAGAACATCTGCATGAAGAAGTCCCTCACCAATCGACTGCGGTTGAATTGCGTCTCTACACTCTTCGCATGGTTGAAGGTACATCAATTTCCAATCATATTACGGAGTTTGCATCTATTTTGAATGACTTAAGTAAGATTGATGTTATGGTGGAGGATGAGGACCAAGCCCTTTTGTTATTATGCTCATTACCCGCATCATACAAGGCTTTTAGAGACATGTTGATTTATAGTAGAGATAAAATTTCTCTAGAGGATGTTAAGAGCAATTTGCAAGCCAAGTTGCACATTGATAGTGAAATGACCAATAATGAGAAAGGGAGCCATGGTGTTGATTTAGTTGTTGATCGAGGTAGGTCATGGGACCGAAACTCAAAAGATACAAGGACCCGTTCGAAGTCTAGGCACAAGAATTTGACGTGCAACTATTGTAAGAAGAAGGGACACATTAAGGCTGATTGTTTCAAGTTCAAAAATAAACAAAAGGCGGATAGTAAAGGTTCTTCTTTGGAGGAGGCCAATGTGACCGAATGTGACACGGTTGATACTCTGTGTGATAGATACTAATGTTGATGATATACATTGTTGGGTGATGGATACGGGTGCTTCGCAACACATGACTCCGAATAGAGATTGGTTTGAGACTTATGAGCCTACGGATGGTAAGGTTCTCATGGGGAACAATAATATGTGTAAGGTTGCCGGAATTGGTTCGGTGATACGGGTGCTTCGCAACACATGACTCCGAATAGAGATTGGTTTGAGACTTATGAGCCTACGGATGGTAAGGTTCTCATGGGGAACAACAATATGTGTAAGGTTGCCGGAATTGGTTCGATGACAATTAAGTTCCATGATGGAAAGGTCCGAAGGTTGACGGGTGTGAGGCATATACCCGATTTGTCTAAGAATTTGATTTCTTTGGGGTCTCTTGAAGAAAAGGGATGTAAGTTCCAAAGTGAAGGTGGAGTCCTTAGAGTCTCCAAAGGGGCTCTCACAATCATGAAGGCGAAGAGAATTGGAACTCTTTATTTCCTACAAGGTTCCACGGTCACGGGCTCGGTCGCCATTGCACGTTCGGGTACTATGTCGGATGAGGATGTTACTAGGCTCTGGCATATGAGATTGGGGCATATAAGCGAGCGAGGAATGACCATTTTGAGCAAGAGAGGCTTGTTGTGTGGCCAATGCACGGGCAACTTGGAGTTTTGTGAGCATTGTGTATTTGGCAAGCATAAGAGGTTGAGCTTCTCCACGGCCATTCATTCGACCAAGGGAACACTTGACTACATCCATTCGGATCTTTGGGGACCTTCTCGTGAGCCTTCCAAAGGTAATTGTTCTCGTTACATGCTTACTTTCATTGATGATTTCTCAAGGAAGGTTTGGGTTTATTTCTTGAAAGAGAAAAGTGATGTGTTTCGCACCTTCAAAGAATGGAAGTCACTTTTGGAGAACCAAACGGGAAGGAAAGTTAAGAGGTTGAGAACCAATAATGGTTTGGAGTTTTGCAACCGTGAGTTTGATAATTTTTGCAAGGCCGAAGGGATCGTTCGGCACAAGACGGTGGTCAACACTCCACAACAAAATGGTGTTGCAGAAAGGATGAATAGGACACTACTTGAAAGGTCTAGAAGTATGCTTTCAAATGCGGGTTTGGGTAAGGAGTTTTGGGCGGAAGCCATTAACACATCTTGCTATTTGGTAAATCGATCTCCTACCACTTCAATTGAGTTGAAGACACCCAAAGAAGTGTGGTCGGGTAAGACGGCCGATTATTCGAATTTGAGGGTGTTTGGTTGTCCCGCTTATGCACATGTGAATGAAGGAAAGTTGGAGCCTAGATCGGAGAAGTGTATTTTTGTTGGGTATCCCACAAATGTGAAGGGATATAAGTTGTGGTGTCCCGAATCATCCAAGTTCCTTATTTCAAGAGATGTCATTTTCAATGAGTCAGCCATGTTGAAGGCAAATGATGTTGCACCCGAGCCGACTATTAAGGAGAATGAGACGGTTGAGAAGAAGGTGGAGTTTGAGGTGTCGGTCCAAGAAGGTGATGATTTGATCTCACATGATGATGTCAATTTGGAGGAAGCCCAAGAAGAGGCACAACCATATGCATTGGCAAGGGACCGAGCTAGAAGAGAAACAAGACCACCTACAAGGTATGGATACTCCGACTTTGCTTATTGTTTGACAATTGCAGAGGATGTGGAGTATTGTGAGTCATCTTCCTACAAGGAAGCCATTTCTTCTAAAGATGCGGTCAATTGGATTGCCGCTATGAATGAAGAGTTACAATCTTTGCAACAAAATGAGACTTGGTCTCTTGTGAAGCCTCCGAGTGGTAAGAGAATTGTGGGTTGCAAGTGGGTGTTTAAGAGGAAGATTGATGGCTCAAATCCAGCGGATTTTCGATACAAGGCAAGGCTAGTGGCTAAAGGGTATAGTCAAGTCCAAGGTGTGGACTTCAATGATGTGTTCTCTCCTGTAGTTAAGCACACCTCAATTCGAGTTTTGCTCTCTTTGGTGGCAATGAAGGATTTGGAATTGGAGCAAATGGATGTGAAAACTACCTTCTTGCATGGTGATTTGGAGGAGCAAATTTACATGAGCCAACCGGAGGGTTTTGAGGTTGCGGGAAAGGAGGACCGTGTGTGTCTTTTGAAGAAGTCCCTTTATGACCTTAAGCAATCACCGCGGCAATGGTATAAGAAGTTCGACTCATTCATGGTGAGTATTAATTTTCATCGTTCCAATTATGATAGTTGTGTTTATTTTAAGAAGTTGGATGGTGGGGATTTCATTTACTTGTTGCTTTATGTGGATGACATGTTGATTGCATCCTCAAACTTGAAAGAAGTTAGGAGGTTGAAAGAGCAACTAAGTTCGGTATTTGAGATGAAAGATTTGGAGGCCGCCAAAAGGATTCTCGGAATGGAGATCACAAGGGATAGGTCCAAGAGAATGTTATTTCTTTCGCAAAAGAGTTTTGCCGAGAAAGTGCTACGCCGTTTTGGCATGGAGAAAGCGAAAGTTGTTTCAACACCTCTTGCGGCGCATTTCAAGCTTTCGGCCGCTTTAAGCCCAAAATCTGATGATGAGAAGAAATATATGGAAAAGGTTCCATATTCGAGTGCGGTTGGGAGTCTTATGTACTTGATGGTGTGTACTCGACCCGACATTACTCAAGCCGTTAGTGTGGTAAGTAGATATCTCTCTTGTCCAGGGAAAGGGCATTGGGAAGCGGTGAAGTGGATCTTCCGCTATTTGAGAGGTACTATTGATGCTTGTTTGGAGTTTGGTAATGACAAGAAACTGACGGGTTTTGTGGATGCGGATTTTGCGGGTGATTTGGACAAGAGGCGTTCCTTGACGGGTTATGTTTTTACCCTTGGAGATTGTGCAATTAGTTGGAAGTCTACACTTCAAGCCACCGTTGCACTCTCAAGTACTGAGGCTGAATATATGACAATTACTGAGGCTATTAAGGAGGCTATTTGGCTCAAGGCATTTGTTGGTAAGATGTCTTCACTCGAGGGTCCTATTACGGTGTTTTGTGACAACCAAAGCGCGATTCATTTGACCAAGGACCGCATGTACCATGAGAAGACGAAGCACATTGACATTCGATACCATTTTGTTCGAGATGTGATCTCGGAAGGCAAGGTTGCCGTGAAGAAGATTGGTACCATTTTGTTCAAGTTTGATGTCTGTTTGTTTCTAGCTAGTTTGAGCTAGTTTTGTTTCTAGCATGTTGCTAGTATATCTTTATGTTTACCTTTGTTTAGGTTTTGTTTGCTTTATGCAATTGCTTTATGTTTTAGTTTGTTTTAGATGCAATTTGGTTCAAGGTGGAGATTGTTATGTTATGACCCAAATTGTTTTGGGCCCATTGGGCTTTGTATCTTCACATATGTAAGTTTTGAATCAAAGGAAATAATCAATCAACAATTTTGCTAATCTTCTCTTCCAAAACAGCCGCTGCCTTCTTCCTTTTCTCTTCCTCTTCTCAAACCCTAACAAATCCTATCAAACCCTATCAGAAAGATATATTTGGAAATGACAAAATGAAAAAAAAATTTCAAAAAGATTATTATAATCTATATTATTATAATGGGCAATGCTCGATTGAAAACGCAAATGTCGTTTTCACGCGTGAACACAACCTAGGCCGCTATTCCCTACATCGGCCTAGGTTATAAACATAACGGCTTATGTTATAACCTAGCCCGCTGTTGGGAACAACGGCCAACATAATCTAGGCCGTTGTTCCCAACAGCGGTCTGGGTGGTTTTCAATGGAGCATTGCCCTATTATAATTTCACAGAAGTATAATGTTTGCTTTAAGAGTGAAATATTCTAACTTTTCATAGGATTTTTAATTGATTTTAAATCACTTTATGGAACAATCCCAAGAAGTTCTGATACATTGAGTCAATACGGCTGATTCTTTTGAGAATGCCGAAACCGATACAACCATTGTAGGACCGATATAGAATCCGATGACTGAGTTCTACAACCATGGATGCTAGTCATATGATGGATTCATAAATTTAGGTAGCAAGTACTTTTCCTACTCTAGCTGTGTGGAATATTTATAAACACATTGAAGAAGTTGAATTTACTGTTTCTGATAACCAAACCCAACTCCAAATATTTGCCATGATGGCCAGATCCAAATTCATGAAAGATCTGATTTTAGTGTTCATAGCTACAAGCACTGAACTGGACATGGTATGCAATATCTATATCTGCTAAACAAATTTATTGATGTTTTCAGATTGGATTTGTCCTCCTATACAATGATTCTTTTCCTCATGTCTTTATAATTAATTAAAACCTTTTTCACTCTGGAGGGTGAGTGGGTGGTTCGTACTCTTTATATCTCACGGTCAGTGTAGTTTAAGGTGCGGAGCGCAATGTGGGTACGAAGTGCATAGTGTGCACGAAGCATGAATCACAATGTGAGGTGTGTGCCACACACCTTTTCTTGTGGGTTTTTAATAATGCCTGAATGATTGTATACAATGACCAGGAATTAGACATATCATAGAATTTATTTTATACTAAAAGAAAACAGTGTAGTTGAAGGCTCGCCTCAGGCTCAAGGCTCAGGCTTAACAACAGTTTGAGCCTCAAGCCTCAGTTACAGCCCCCCCTTTGTTCGAAGCTTCACTCAGGCTTGTGCCTGGGCGTGCCTTAGCCAAGGCTCGAGGCTTGCGCCTCAAGCAAAAGGCGTGCCTTAACATAACAGACCCGACCTGACCCAGTCTTCACAACCCGATCCATCTTCAACCCTTCTCATATCTCGTAACTTCCCAAATTCTCTTTCATTCCCAATTTCAAACTCTTACCCCAATCTCCACCTCCCCAACTCCTCAATGTTGCACTCATCCTCCTCAATCTCCTCCCCCTCTCAACAACATCGGCGACGACAACGAAGCAGCTCGACATGACAACATACAGCAGATCAGCGGCTACAACAGAAGTAGATCGACTGCGCCGGCGACCTTTTTACTTAGTCGCCAGACTCTCCAGTCCTACTCTGGTTTCTTTCCTTTCTGATTTTACATTTTTATGGTTTCTTTCTTGGGTTTTCGTCTATCTTTGCTTATGATGTTTTTGCAAGTTACTTCGAAACAAAATTGTGAAGCTAGTTCATTCCATAATTTACTATAATCATGAAATCATGCCTTATTCAAAAAATTGCATCATATTTCATTGTAGAGCATGACCAAATTTTATGGTCGGCTATTGTTGTAATATTTTAAAATACCTTAATATTTACTAAGACTGTAATACTGTAATATTGTATGCTCATTACAGCAATATTTAATTTGATACTAGTGTAATTTTACTGTATGCTCATTACTGTAATATTATAATATTGTATGTTGTATGGTAAGTATCTTCATTACTGTAATACTGTAATATTGTATGCTCATTACTATATGAAACTATGAATTCAAGGTTAACATAATATTATTGTAGTTTTGCAGAGGGATACATTGTATCACTTCGTCTTTGGGGCAAGAAACACATTGTAGTTATACATTACAGAGGAATACATTGTAGTTTTACAAAAATGATAACTTATACAGTCATCTTGGCCATTGTATGATATATTTGGTTGCTATGATGTTATATTGTTTATATAATCTTATTTGTAAATGTAAAAAACCCCCAAAAGTAATAATGAGCCTCGGTTAATTGAGGCTTACGCCTCAAATTGCGCCATGCGCCTCAGGCTTTTTATGGGTAGTGAAATTGCGCGCCTTACGCCTTCGACTACACTGAAAGAAAATGCATACATGTTCGGTTCAGTGAAGGCTTGACCCTTGCATTCTGATCTCTACCTTAATATGTTGCTGTTAATTTGATTTGCATATTCTTTCTATTACCAACATGTTCAATTATGGGAAATAATATTGTGGTCCAATTTTTTTTTTCTCATGATAATGGATACAACTGTTAATTAGCTCACTTCCTAACTCCATCTATTCTATTCTGAAGTATATGGGAGAGGTTGGTGCTAATTTTGAGGTATACCGCAATGATGAACTTTCTGTGGAGGAATTGAAAAGGTAAATATTTATAACTAAACATACAGTGTGCAGTACCATTAATTTGTCAGTATGCTAAATCAGCTTTAGTTGAGCTTACTAATGGCTTCACTTACAATTCACTGTGCCTTTTTTCTTTTAGGAAAAATCCCAGGGGAGTAGTTATATCCCCAGGACCTGGTTAGTGTTTGCTTCTGTATGTGGGTTTTTTATATTTTATTTTTAAAGTTATGGTAGCAGTAAAGTAAATACACCATTCATTTCTTATCTAGGTGCTCCTCAAGATTCAGGGATTTCATTGCAAACTGTTTTGGAACTTGGGCCAATTATACCGTTATTTGGTGTTTGTATGGGCTTGCAATGCATTGGAGAGGCTTTTGGAGGTTTATATGGGCTTGTCATTATTTATTTTGTAACTTAATCTACGACAATATTGCTAAGATAAGACTTATTGGATTGCAGGAAAAATTGTGCGTGCCCCTTCAGGTGTTGTGCATGGGAAACAGGGCATTGTATATTACGATGAAAATCAGGAAAACTGCTTATTTGAAGGCTTACCAAAGTAAGGCTACTTCATTTTTAAGACTTAATTAATTTATATTACATGACATCTACTATACAATGTTGAGCTTCACTACTCTGAACTTTTGTAGGATCATGTAAAAGATGAGTTTAATTGCTTCTGTTCTACCATGTAACTCCATACCATACATTTGTGTGATACATATCTATGCTTGGCTGTTAAGTTTCTTTAGATTTTGAATTATCTGCTTGTACAGTTTCTTTAGATAAAGACTCCTCAGTCAATCTTGGTATCAATCTGACTCAGATGAGGAAGAAAGTGATTCTAAGACCACCTTAGCAGCTTTCACGTTTATGCAAGTTTCATATTGAATGTGGACCGAAGCCATCAATATTGTTCCTTCATGCATATTGCATCAAATCAAACAGATCAGGCGTTTTGGAGTGGAAGTTTATACCAACCTGTTAGTATTAGAAGTATGAGACATGGTCGATGTTGGACTAATAAGTTTACTGGCTGACAAGTATTTAATACTGATGCGCATAATGTAACATTGATATCAATAGTGGTGTTCTATTAAATAAGTATCCCAATGATGTATGCTTGTGCAACATCAATGAAAATGGTTTGGTTTACGTGTCGGGGAAACACTTAAGCTATGTAGAAGGTACAACAGCTAGTCTTTTTTTTCTCTCTGTTACGGTCAGTTACGTCAGGCCCATCTCGTTATTTAAGTTAGCAACTAGTATAAAGCATTTTTTTAAAAATATCAATCCACTGTCCTTTTGACCTATCCCTAGTCCTTGCTTCTCTTAATTACTATAATTCCATCATTCCCTGTACATTTTTTTCTTCATTGTGCATGTCTTTTCTTAGAGAATTGTTGCAAATGAAGTCACCTTTTGATTGGTTTTTAGCAGTAAGTGGTGATGCACGAACTTTGAAAAACATATTCTTGATATATCAAGGGATGAGGCTACCTCTCTGAGATGGCTGCTTTCCCTTACCTCTAGCAACACGACTCACACTAAGTGCTTCAACACCAATTTGGCTGTAGCACTTGCAATTTTTGATGTACATGATTGTGCTATTTAGGCTAAATCGCAACAATACAAATGCAGCAAGAGCACTACCTTTAGTAAATATTAATTAGTCTTGCTGCAAAACTAGTTGCAACCAACCATACCGTTCTTAAGAACTAGTGTACCATATTTTGTAAATGAGAATATAAATGAACTAAGCAGTATCTGTAATAATATGCAATTTGATTTATTCTATAAAAAAAGAAATTGAAACTGGTGATCTAAAAACATGTAATGAAACTTTAATAATTAAATGATTGGATCCGAATTTTGATGTAGTTCCTCTATTTCCTGTTGGAGCTTAGTTCCAGATATAGGGTCCTTTAAAGTTAGATTTAGCATATATGTGAACCAACCTGAATACCCAGCCTGCTTATGTCTGGCTTGCCATCTCTGCATTTTGATCACTTGTTCTCTTTTTTGTTTCCAGTTGGCACTCCTAGTATATGATGCCTGAATCAGTGTCAGATTGTCAATGTTAGGAGAGATGGCATCTATACAGAAGTTGATGGATGTTATTTGGAAATTTGAAGTGCTCATTATAAATTATTTATCTCGCCAAGGACCTTGGGTGTTTTCACTTCAAATCATATTTTTGATGATTTACAATAATGATTTTCTTTTTTGAAATTACAGCATACTACATTATCAAGCTAACAGGGATAACTGGACCGTTGGATCAGTTTGTCTTGTTCTCATTATATTTGCATATCTATACCAGTCTCTAGTTTCTTTTATCTGCTCTATTATTTACTGAAATCCCTTGCTAGTCTCCCTGTATGTCGATAAACTTCGCTCATGTTTTTGGAAATGAGATTCTTCCATATATTATTGTTTTTCTTGTTGAACCTTTAGTGTTAATTTTATTTAAGCTTTTGACATTATGCATACCCTAATCAGAAAGATAGGTTACCATACATGTACAAGGAATCAGTGTTATTTTGTGCATATATCCATATATATATCTATGCTCTTTATATATTATGCACGCACATGATTTTCCATAGTAAATAACATGTTGTATTTGCACATATACTAAAGATTAATTAAACATTATATGAATTTACTCAAGAATAATGCATAATTTATGATTTCGTACAAGAAAAAGTTAATCATTTATGAATTTTCTGATATTTTTGCACATCCAATAGTTTGACATCTTTTATTTCAACTTCAAATAACCTGTAGAAAAGTTATGAAAGTAATGTCAATAAATAGAAAATGCTGACAAATTATGGATCATTTATCTAAGAAGTGTCTCATATATCCGATATTAAAGATAATATATAAATTTTAGGATGTGTTGGAATTGTGATGAGGACATCAGTTCTGTTTTGTTTTATTTTGAGATTTAGCCATATGTAGTAGTTTTACAATTTGCACTCTTTTATTTTATGCATTATAATATTTTGGAGATTTGTATTGAGATTTGTTTTTAGCCAATATATGGGCCTTGAGAATAATGAGTAAGTATGCTATTCTTGATTAAAGAATTATTGTGATTGAGTTTTTGCTCTTCATTAATCACTTTCGTGTGAGACATTGAGATAAAATTAGGGTTTGTGAGAAATCCTAAGTTATACCCTAATATCCAAATCCACTACAAATTTAAAACCCTAACCCCAAATCCTCATCAACTCTCTCCTTCTTCCCTCTCTCCTATCCCGAAACCCAACACCCCATCGCCTTCTCTCTCTCTCCCTCCCTCCCCCCGACGCCTGCACCACCAGCGTCGCCGACTAGCCTGCGTCACACCCGAAGCGACCTCCGATCTCGTCACTACCACCGCTGCCAAACCCATCGCTGTCTCCATCATCGCCACCCATCTCCTGCACCGACCTCCTCCTCCGATCATCACCTTCACCCTCCTCTACTGCCTCCCCTTATGTCGTTTGCCGCCAACCTTCCCCACTGTAGCCACCGACCAGCCATCGCCACCACAACCAGCACCTCGACCGACCCCGACACCCACTGCCCCTCGTAGCCAGTCGCCGCACCCTTCGTCACTTTGCCACAACCACCTTCGCTACCGACTACAACCTATCTGCAACACCGGTAAATTCTTTCCACTTCTCAAATATTTGTGTTACTACTTTATCATCTGTATAATATTATTTGATTTATTTTTCGTCCACAAATATTGAGAGTGAGTGCTTCTACTTGCCTATTAGAGTAAAATTATTATTCCATATTTTACTTGCTAAGAACACTTAGATATATAATTATTGATTGTTAGAGTTGAATTAATTGGGCATGTTAAACTTATCTCATATCTTGAAAATCCATCAAACCAATTAATAGTTTAATTTCTAACTTAATCTACCTTACGTGTTGGTAAACTTAATCTTTTAATATATTTGGAAATTTTCTATTTAGGGTTAAGTTTATATCAAATTGTCATACATGTGTCTGAGGATTCAGCACATACTCGACCATGGGAACAGAGAGATGGTTTAAGTTTTATGCTAATAGAGAAAATGCAAATTTTAATCAGTATTAGTATTTAGTGGAAATGAATTCAGTCTCAGACTCTCAAATGGTTTGTCTATGACCAAATTTGACATAAGTTACTGAAACGGCTAAAATTATCAGAAAACTCATTTAGTAATTACTTGGTGAAGGTTTTAGTGGTTAGTTTGGCTGAAATTTTGATTTTTGAGTTCCAATTGCTAGTTTGCATAGGAATAATGTATATTCTTGTCCATAGTAGGCTTAGATAGGTTGGTTTTGGCCATATGGACAATGGGAACTTGAAGGGTGCCCAACCTTTTCATTGTTTGTTACAATATAAGTGCAATTTCCCTCAACCCTTCTACAATTTCGAAGTTTTAGCCTAGTGGCAAGGACTTTCACATGGTTCGAATCTTGCTGGGTTCGTTTATTTATTTCAGAATTAAAAAAAATAATATAATTTGTTGCGCCCATCCAGGTCTCGGCCCACAATTTGTTGAGCATTTATCTCGTTTTTTTTTCATAAAAAAATGACACTCGAACTGAGGGGGCGTGTTAGAATACAAGTGTAATTTTCCTTTACCCTTCTACAACTTCGAATTTAAAGAAAATTTGATGTCATTAATTCAAGAAAGGGCTCTCGTTTTTCTGAATAATAGAGCGTGCATCAGTTGGAACCTAATTACATTTGGACTTGCCAAACATAACTCCATCATATCTATCTAGTGTACCTTTTAATACCTGAATATGTACTGGCTTTGTTGTGTAATATTTGGTATGAAACTGTAATTGACTAGTTATAGGTCTACATTCTTGGATTGATGGTACACTTATAAAGTGATATTTACATGTGTGACTGAGATCTATGTTTATTGTCTCAACAGCCCTTTTGTTGCTGGAAGGTATCATATCCTTGTCATTGAAAATGAAACTTTCCCTGGTGATGCCCTGGAGATCACAGCTTGGACAGAAGACCGATTGGTAATGGCTGTTCAACACAAGAAGTATAAGCATATCCAGGTAGTTCAATTTTCCAATTTTTTGATATTTTTGGTCTAGTGATTCAGCATGTAACCAGGATTGTATAACTATATTCTCTAAGTGAAAGTTAAGCAGCCACGTAATAAATCGCAGCCCATAGGTTGCTAGTTTGTTTAGAAGGATGTAAGCTAAATTACCATCAAAAGCCATGGTCCTAGTTTTTTTAACTAAAGATCGAGTTACGTACTTTGCATAAGTTGATCAAAGTTCTGTTGAATCATATTGTATATACAAATTTCTATTAAAATTCCCCCGTAGCAGTTTTTTGATTATTTGTAAAAAAACAATTTTTAATGGTTGTAGTTTGCAATCATCTGGGGTTATGCACATCTAATGTCATCTATTGCAATTTTCCTTTTAAAAAATGCAATTAATGTAAAATTTATGGAGAAATTGGTGCAAGTATCACATGAAAAACATAAAGTATAATATCGGTTTCAGGTTTAAGGGACGCCACTACCACTGGCCCGCTAGTAACATATAGCACAATGAATAAAACTGTATGATAGTGAATTTAAGTGGATCCTACATTCCTACACCATTATCTTTTCAATCTGAGCTACTTCATTTTGTATACACTGATTTCATAAAAAAGTCCCAATGACTTGCTGCCAAGGCACTGCCACCAATTAAAAATAATAAAGAATGCAATAATCAGGAAAATTACAGAGGAAATGGGTAAATTATTAAAAGCCATTTAATATGTAAGCATATAAAACATAAACTAATACTTACAGTACAGAAGAGTCATCGATAATTAAACGAACAATCAATAAGCCATGCTAAACCAAGACTGTGAATTAAGAGTTGATATATTGCAAAAATTAAGTCGTTGCATTAGTCAGCAGTAGATATGCACGAAGAATAGGGAAGAAGAAATAGATGAACAGAAACAAGAAAACAAGAAACAGAAGGAGAATATAAGAAAAGAAGACAAAATAGTGAGAGAAGGAAATAAAAATGCACATGGATGGAATGCGAAACTCACCTTCACCAGGAGGAGATCAGTAACGTTAAAAGGCTGTCTAGGATTTAGTATGTGCAACTAGGCTGCGTAATAGATTTGTAGAGTCAGAGAGCATGGAGGAACCATATGGGACTTGCCTGACCTGAATTTCAGTAGTTATGTTAAGAATATTAGCCAAGGATAATCTTGCCCAACCTAAGCTCTATGATATGCTCCATTTCTATTTGATTCTTAACAATATTATATGTTTCCTCAATAATGTGTGATACGGGGCTCACTTTTTTCCCAATGAAACTGTAAGAGTTGAGTCTCAGACAAGGATTGAAGCATAATTTTAAATGACGACAAAATTATGGAGGAAGAACTTTCTCAAACACCCCCGTCAATCACTTAATTTCTCTACATCAAACTTGGGTTTATGTTATAATTGACTTGAGTCCCTAAGCTTTGACAAAGAGGATGCTTGGTAAATTGAGTACCTACTTATAAAACTTCTGTATAAGCTGTCACGATTGTCATGGAATCATTCTCATGAGCCATATACTAAAACTTTAGGGGAGTGTCACTGAGCTAAGATTTCAAATAACATTAGTGTGTTTGAACACACGAGCTTCATAGCCAGTTTGGTTTTAACTCTAGTACACTGAGAGGACAACTGTGTAAGCTATTTGCCTACCTAATTATTGGAAACATGAGCTTTGAAAACATGATGCCTGAAAATGTTATGATGATTTACCTACTGACATTCCGGTATCAAGGCAAATCTCGCCTGACTGCTTCTGCTAGGAATGTGTCTCAAATTTGAAGTTGCTTGTATCATTTCAGATACAACTACAACGACAAAGCCCTTATCCCAAATCATTTCACAAATAATTTAAGATAGAAATTTGCACTACTGTCGCATAATTTTCCATGGTTGGTTTTAGTCAACTCTTAACACCCGTTTGATAAACACGAATATGGAGATAACGAAAATACCAAATGTCCTTCCACCGGTTTCATCCTTCCACCGGTTTCATTACTCTCCGTGTGTGTGTGTGTGTGTTTTCTAATATTTAGTGAGGAACTGAACTAACCAAATATGTTTGGCAATTAATTCATACATTAAACAAGACATAACTACTTTCTCTTCTTACTCCTGTAACTTTTGTCTGCCTTTTCTATATAATTAGCATTTGTGTGCATCTTATATGATTCACTTTCTTCCCTTGCAAGCAGTTTCCATTCTACTTTTGACGAATTATGTACCTTGCATTGCAGTTACCAATTTCTTTCTCCTGACTTTTCTTTGTGTAGTAAAACTGACATTATCTCACTATGTTTTACATGTTTTAATTGTTACAACTATTTTGTATGCTGCAGGGAGTTCAGTTCCATCCTGAGAGCATCATAACGAAAGAAGGCAAAGAAATGATAATAAATTTCATGAAGCTTATCGAGAAATTCGAGGCAGAATCCCAGAAGTAAATTACTTTCAGACTGACCTTAAAAACTGTTTGCCAATGTGAATGTGTTATTCAAATTGTGGGGTTACATGTTGGTTTATTCTTAATACTGAAAACTGAATGAATAAAAATGATAATATGTTGGAACATAATTGAGATGCTTGATAATATGTTATTGCTCTAGTCCAAACAAAAACAGTTTAAACTGCTTAAGCCGTTAGTTGCCTAACCATTGATTATGAACCAACTACAAAACAGTTGGTGAAGAAAAAGATTGTATTGCCTCATTTGTTTTGCATGAAATGGATATTTTTGGTTGAAGGATATGTAACTTTAGCCATTCTCTCTCTTTCTTTCCGAATACTCATTTGGAGTATTGTCTCTGTTTATCTCGAAATTAGATTCGCATCTGTGCATGTAGATTTGCTTTCTTCATAAAAGCCTCATTTATTCTGTAATATGTAGAGCAAAAAGATTACAGAAGAGCAATAAAAAGGTAGGAGCAAAAAAATTTGGTGTTGCTGCCCAGGATCGAACTGGAGACCTTTAGTGTGTAAGACTAACGTGATAACCACTACACCACAGCAACATTTCATGCCACTGTTCTGGCTGTAAATTACTAATCGTGTTACAGAGCAAAGCAAAAAGCCACTGGAACATCAATCTTAACCTTCTTAGGAGAGAAAGCTAACAGCTAGAGAATAGGGATAAACTGAAGCAAAGGCACGGCTTCAAGAAGAAAGGGAGTATAGGTGACATCGGATAAATCGGGAAAGAGGAAGTCTTGAATACCCAGAATTGTTAGTTTTGTCGGTGTGGGTGGGAACATAGCATATTTATATTGGTTGGCAGTAGAAAGATGTTCAAGAAAGAATAGGAAAATCCAGGGGTTGCCCGACCCCTTAATGAAATACGTGAAAATAGAGAGCGGGATATTGAGAAGTCGGTCATTAATGAAGCAATTCGCCTTCTGTCCTCTCGATCAATAGATAAAGCGTTCAGTTGGACTGCAAAACTTCCTCAAAAAGAGTTTTAACTTATATCTATCCCTTTCAAAAGTTCTAATCTAATATTTACCCTTGAGAGACATTGAACCATCTCTTCATTGACTGACAACGGAGTAAAGCAACGCTGGTTGAGGTCCTACGGGCCTTAGGTTCGAGTGATTACCCCAACACATATGAGGAAATGTGGGTTGGCCCTAAATTTGCCTCTAGACGTTACGATATGAAAGAAGCTTGGTACAACGCCATCACGGCCACAACCTGAGTTTTATGACTTGACAGAAATAACTGTCACTTTCATGCAACTTGTAATAACATTTCTGGTATTTTAACTCATATTATGCATCTTATTTTATTTTGGGCTACAACTGCTGCAACAGGGACGAGATGGATGACTGCCAGAGCCTTCCAGGTAGATAAGTACGATAATGAGGAGGTCGAGTTCAGACCGACTCTAGACTAAGCAAAGCGACGATTCCCTGATTTTCACTTTACAGAGATTTGTTGGAAGGATCGCTAGGTTTGTTATTGGCTATCTTTGAACTTGTATTTTGTTCTAGCTGTTGGACTTTCGGATTGTCCCATCCTTCAGGGTGATGTTGTAGGATTATGTTTTATTTTATGCATTATAGTTTATTGTACTTTCTCCCGGTATTTTGGGGGCTGTTTTATTAAAATTTTATTAATGAGACAGGGTGGCGGATTTTTTATTTTTTTTATAGCTCGGCTGCCCTAGAAGCTCTGAACCCAGCTCTGGAAAAATCCTTATCCGACCGAGACACTATAAGATAAACGGTAGGGTCAGGTCTTCAAAGTGGTCGCTTAAAAATAGAACCAGAACAGTGTTTTGCAAGATTTCGACCATATCTAGCCGTAAAATCCGGCCCTATATATTAACCCATATAAAAGTGGTGTTTAGTTTAGTTTAGTTTACATGAACTTTAATTAGGTTATTAGGTAACAAATTAATTAACATTGTTTCTTGAAATAGTTTGATTTCCGGGTATAGTGCGAATTACGTCTAGTTAGCTTTGTACTCGCAGCGAAAGACTAGCAATTGCTTTTGGTCTGTTAAACACAAAACGGGGAACACACTTGCAGATAATGAAGAATCTCCGTGTATGTGTAGACTGTCATACAGCGACTAAGTACACATCGAAGATTGTTCAAAGGGATATCTTGGTTAGCAATGCCAACCGGTTTCATTTGTTCAAAGATGGATCTTGTAGCTGTGTGATATATCTATTTTCAGATCGACCTTTTCAAACTTAACAAAACAGAGATTGAAGATGGCGCAGATCAAGCTCAGCGAAATCCTTTCCATCTAAAGAACAACGTCTCTAAACAAAAACAGCAGAGGGAAGGCGACTACTTATAGAGGACCCGGACGATAGGGAGTGGAATAGGGGGAAGGCGACTACTTATACGGTTTCTTCAATGTACAGATTGCTTAATGATGGGGGAATAAGAATCTGTGAAGCAAAGTTCATATGGAAGTCCATGGTCCCGAGCAAGGTGAAAGCATTCGCCTGGTTAGTTCTTCAAGACGCGGTCCTGACCAAGTCTAATCTTAGGAAACGTAAGATCTTAATAGACACCACTTGCCAACAGTGCAACCGGGAGGAGGAGGATTATACCCATCTTTTCTTACTATGCCCGAGAGCCACTTTGGTTTGGGAAATCTTCAGATTGGGTTTTAATACGGTAGAGATTCCGAAGAGTATACAAGACATTTGGGGTACATGGAGAAACACTAATATTAGAAGAGTCATAAGACACTATGGGATATCACAGCGGGGGCAATAGTTTGGGCTATTTGGAGGGATAGGAATGATTTATGCTTTCACAATATTAAATGTCCTTTTCATATTTTACTGCGTAGAATTGTAGTACTTATACATGAATGGGCAGGTAATACAGGGGCCAGGAAGAGGAGTAGGCTGGATGTGACTGAATGAGGGGATTGGTTTGGACAACAGTGGAACAAAACTTTTGAGACCATGCAGGAAGGAGATAGCTGTTTTGGGGGATCTTCGGCTTGCTTATCATCTTCTCTTTGCTTTTTCAATGATGTTATGGTGTAATAGACTTGTACTTTTGTGCCGTAGTGCACTTATTGTTGTTTTAGAATTTGTAGGACTTTTGTTGTAATCCCGTTAATCTTTCATTAATGAGATCGGTGACTTCGGTCACTTTAACTTCAAAAAAGAAAAAAAACAGCAGAGGAAATTCCAATGCCATTGCCTGGTTTGTTCATGGTACAAAAAGAGAGAGAGAATCAGAAGAAGAAAATTGGCCAACCAACTAGAGGCTAGAGCCTCCAAAATGGCAATCTTCTTAAATGTATCGAGTGACCTCTCATCTGCAAAGTGAATAAGCCTTCCATTTATGTTAACAAAGATGTAAAAGTTTACTCTTGGCTCAATTGAGAAGATGGTTTATAGCAGATTGATTTTCAAAGAACAATAAAAGGATTTTGTCAGACCATCAATAAAACATGGTAGTTTGCGAATTCATTTTCTTTGAATCTTTCTGTTTCTTTGAGCATTAATATTGCATTTGTGATCAAATTAGCACTGTATGGCATTGATATAATTCTCTTTATTTTTTTTATCATTTACATGTTTATTTTGTCGTAGCGAGTATCCAACACTTTTAGAGTCTCCTTCGACAGCAAAAAATTAAAGCGAATGTGAATCACATTTAGATTTGAGGGTATGCGGAGATGGTATAGAAGAACCAACTAAAACCAACAATACAACTTCAATATAAAATTATAAAGACAAATATAATGTGGAAAACAAGTACTTTTTTTTGTTTTCCGTAGAATTATTCTCATTGATATACATAGTCAAAGAGATGTATATCGTATGGATGCCTTATACTCTACCGACTCTTTATGTAGCTTGTTAAGACTTGAATTCACTTTGGGTTAACTTGAAGATGAAATAGGAGTCCATGAGAAACAAGAATTAGAACTCTAGTAGTACTTTTGCAATGCCTCTTCAAATAAGTAGGAAATATTATTATTACTTTTATGCAAATCATGCCATTTCTTGGAAGCTCTTTCTGGGAAAGAAAAAAAAATATTTTACCTAATCTCTGAAAATGTACATAGTGTTTGATGTCGTTGATTTTTCGGCAGAAATTATGCACTCAACAATGGCAGAAAATAGTGCTATTTGTGTCAATCATTATCCCTATCAAAGAAAAGAAAAACAAACATTATATTCATCTATTAAGGCCATCGAAAATGGACAATTGGATTTTCTTTATGTAATAAAACAAAATTCTTGATTGGATAAGTATAAGGAAAATATGATATCGATAACATCCATTATGATAACAAACATATGTTACAAATTTGAAGATTGCAGACAATATTCTAGTAAGGAACTTTGTAAACATAAATATGTCAACCCATTCATTGTTGCACCCTTGGCTCCAAACATGAGCTCCAAATGTTAGATAAGTATACCAATTCTTGTATTTTCATTTAAAACTAATAACTAATAAAATCCTTAATCATTATTAATTCAATTAATTTCTCATCACTTTGTAAAAAAAATTGTATACTCACATTGTGATTTTTTTTAAACCCAAAGTAAAATTATTCTGAAATCGTATCTTGACAGTGAGCTAACAATGAGAACAGCGACATGCAAAGAGGGACCGTCAAGATTGAGAGAATGGTGTCTAATTTATCTCCTTTAACACAATATATAATGTAACATTAGGAAATCTGTAATTTACCCTTTATGATTTAGATTGATATACAAATATATATCGGTTGCAACCGAGCAACAGATTCATCATTCTTTTCTTTTCCTGAAAGGTGCAACTGATTCATCACTCCATCACATATAACAAAAGAATTGGTGCTTGTTTCAGGAAAACAGAGAAAAATCATCGCAGAAGAGCTTCCTGAAGTTATTGCTAACTTATATATGCACGGTTCATGAGATCAAATCAAAGTGTAGTTTTTGCAGCATTCATTACTCTACGGTCATAAAACCTGCAGCTTCAAAATTCCAAATCTCCGATAACCATAGAATATCTATACATATCTGTATATCTGCATTTTGTTTACAGAATCTATACAAGTGGATATGCACATTCATACATGAAATAAGTGATGACTGATGACCGAAGAGTCGAGTCTGCAAAGATTTAAAACACAACTGCACCATACTTGCCATATTAGAATGCCACAACCCTAAATAAAAGTTTTCACTCGTCAATTATTGTTCTGGCCCTTGTTAGTCGAAGGGAACGAGAATGAATTTTGTTGCTTTGTTTTTTTGAAAGAAGGGCTGGATTCTAAGGACTCCAGCCACATCCATTAAACCAAAAAAGGAGTACAGAAATTAAGAAACCATGTATCTTACACAGAGTGATACCATGGTAAAAAACAACATATAAACCATGTATCTTACACAGGTTGATACCGTGGCAAAGAGAAACCCAACAAGAAGCAAAGTTTTAATACAAAAGAGTGCTTAAACAAAGAAACAGAGAATCCTTCAATACAAAATAAGCTGTTGAAGACAACTACAGTAAAGGAAGGATAACAAAAAGGAGCAGATCAGAGCCACTGCAAACCACATTAACAGAGAGTCAGCACAAAAAGATAAGGCTACTCCAAGAGCAAGCATCTAAACTTCACAAACCACCCAAATGCAAACTGAGAACCTGGAACAAGACGAACAAACAAGTCAACTGAAATAAAGCCAAAAAAAATCTAAAAGCTAAATGTCCTCAGAGGTAGCTTGAATGTTTTGAATAAGCAAAACCCCAGTGATATACTCCTGCTGATGAGCAGACATGTTTGAAATGGAGGCAATTGTATCAGAGACATGATCCACATCATCATGGCCAGCAGGGACACCTAAATGCTCCACCTGATCATCACTAATATCATGAACAAAATTATTCAAAGTAGGCTGAGAGTCAGGCACTGAAGCATCAGAAGCATCAAAGGGGGAATTAGCAGATCGGGATCTAGGAGAATCCTCAGGAGAATCATCTTCAATAATAATGGGATTGATCACATAAGTAACCCCAGAATCTACTTGAACATCAGTGTTCCCAGTATCCACATGAGCACCAAACATCACATAAGTAACCCCATGATCCATATGAACACCAGGCATCACAAAAGTAGACATAGAAGCAGGTTGCACAGGAGGGATAAATGACTTACAAACATTAGTAAAGTTTCCCAAATCCACCTTGGCCTTCTTAGAAGGAGGGAGAATCTCTGACCAAAAGGAAACCAGGAAACAAATTGAATCAATGATGTTAACAATGCCAGCAGACTTCTTTAAAAAAATCCTACTGTTACGTTCATTCCAAATTACCCAAATTAAAGACATCATAATCAAATCTCATACAAGATTAATCTTTTTAGGGATTCTTTTTAATCTCCATAAACCCCACCAGGATTTAATAGAAGATGGGAGACCTTTAATGAGAAAAGACAACTTAAGTAACATCCAAATTTGTTTCACAAAAGAGCATTTACCAAAAAGGTGAAAAGCAGATTCATTAGAACAAGAACAAAATACACACTATTGACCCAAAGCAAGGTTTCTTTTATTGAGGTTGTCAACAGTAAGAAGCTATAGATTTTAAAGTAAGGATTTTGTTAATCTTTTATTGATTTAACAATAAATTAATAAATTAATAATGTAAGGATTTTAAAGCTATAGATATTCTACAGTATGGGAATCTATAGTGATGCAACAATAAATTAATAATGTAAGGATTTTAAAGCTATAGATATTCTACAGTATGTGAATCTATAGTGATGCAACAAAATTTAATTATCTGTCTCGAAATTGTGATTAACGAAGATAATATTAAAGCTTCAGATTTCACTAATAATTTATTTATTTATTTAGCCCTTACAACATTTAATAATGAAGTGAATTAACAAAATGTACTAAATTAACAGATTAACAATAAGCAGTTATGATTATATGTGCTAATTAATCAGTTAATCAATATGTATATACTTAATTGACAGATCGTACAACTAAGTATATACTATGGATCTGTTCTATGGGATCGAACAATTGTATTCTTAATTTCTAAGTAGACAGACAACAAGGCAATTCTGTTTATAGGTGGTAATTAATCAGATTGATGATATGCATGTGCTAATTACCAATAAATACTAATTTAATCTGATTAACAGTCAGGCCGTTCTTAATTAACAAGATATGATAAACTAATAAGATTAACAATACGGCTGTTCTTAATTAACAAGATATGTTAAACTAGTCAGATTAACAATGTGGATGTTGTTAATTAACAATTTATGCTTAACCAATCAGATTAACAAGATGGATGTTCTTAGTTAACAATATATGGTAAACTAATCAGATTAAGAATACGTCTCAACTCTTAGATTGACAAGATGGATGTTCTTAGTTAACAATATATGGTAAACTAATTTATATAACAATCTAAGAGTTGATCCGCGGTCTTATGTGCAGACGCTTTGCAGATGCTCCTAGTGGTAAAACCCCCGATATCACCGGCGTCTCGCTGTCGCACACAACGTTGAGAGATGACCCGAACTTAGCCTTGCCCAGAACACGAAGGTGAAAACGAAAGAGAGGCGCAAGCAGCGATGGGGACTGCATTGCGGATCGACAAAGTAGCGAAGCAAAGTGTTGCTGTGTTGAGGATCGACCAAGCAGCGAAGGAAAGTATTGTTTTGTGTATCAGATGCGGTATATTTCGGTAGTAGCAAAACAGTAGGGTTTTTGGAATATAAATACACACAAAACGTGTGAACGTTGGGAGAGAAGAAGGCCAAAAAATCGGATCTGAGAAACTGTTCCAACGTTCAGGAAGAATTGGTCAAAGGAAAAGAAATAAACAGCAAAAATAAGTTTAGGATCTCAACCCGAACCCGAAGAGTAATTTCGGGTCGGCATTCGTGTCCGCAGATGCGGGCGCGCACACCCATGCCCACTACGCGCGCCGAACCGAACCGGGCCGGGCGGCGGCGGCGGCGCGCGTGTGGCCCACGGGTTGTCTCCACACCACACTAGACTACAAGGGGATAAAGAGTGGTTTGTAATATATACACTCACATGGTGAGGTTTCCCACCGATGTGGGACTAAAGGGAATAGAGGGAATCTTGGGTTTTGAGTAAAACAGCCAACAGAATCAACCTTAGAGATAGATGGGAATACTTGATCAGGGTAGCAAATAGCTAAAGGAGGGGGGAGAAAGGGATATCAGTGTCAAAGTCATGAGGGGGAGAGGAAGTTGATTCATCAACAAAAGGGATCTGAAGAGGAGAGTCATCAGCTGAAACAGAAGAGGGAATACTGATATAATCCAAACCAACAAAATAGGGGAAGATAGGATAAGATAAAACATTATGAAAAAGCCCCTCAGCAGAGAGAGATAGTTGAGCCCCTTTAGCCAGAAAAACAAATAAATCCTTCCAAACACTCCCAACTGGGAGATTTTTCCTAAGAGAAAGTAAGGCACGGAGATGATTCTCAAAGGCTAACATATTAAAATGAGAATTAGAACAAACTGCTAAATCCAAAAAGGGAAGAGTATTAATAGTAGGGTCAGAGTGAACTACCATCTGTTTAGAAGAATCATCAACAACAGAAGAGTCACAGGTCAAAGCAGAGGTGGCACAAATCAAAGCAGAAGTATCACAAATCTTAGCAGAATCATCAGAATGACTGAGCAAAAGAATTTCCCCTTCCTCCAAAGGATCAATAGGAGAAGTAGGTTTTCTTGCAACCCATTGCAACTGAGAGCCTTTTCCTCCACGAAAACTACGAGACTTATCAGACTTAACAACTGGAGGATTGGATAAATTCAAAGAAGTGGAATTATGAGGAGAAGGATTACCCCAGGTTTTTCAGTTACTATTATTGTTAACCGACTTGATAGGAAGAGAATCAGAGGAAGTAGTAGCAGGTTGGGTAGGAAAATCAGGATAAGTAACCACTATTTTAAAGACTCTAGTACCCACCCATAAAGAGTAATCATAAATCAAAGGAGAAGAGGGGCAACGAAGAAAATCTGCAATAATTTCAAGATGACCATTGCTCAGACGATTCTTAGAAGAGAAGCCAACAAAGTTTCCAATGCATCTAGAGACATGACTAAAGGATGAAAAGGAATCACAGTAAGGTGGAATACCCGAAAGGATAGCTTTGGTTTTAACAAGGCCAAAAGACCTACGAGAGGTCCCAAATTGAGGCCAATGTTTCACAGAGAAAGTAGAATTACCAAAACGAAGATCCTAACCTTTAAGATTCTCTAAGCATTTCACATTAGGACATTTACAAATAAAATGACCATTAGGTAACATCCATAAACCCCAATCCCAACCAGGAAGTTGAAAACGAGAATCAAGAAAGTTAGCAAGATTAGGGGCAGTTAGAGAACCAGATTTAACAGAGATAACACCATTATTCAAAAGCAAGCACATATCCTTCATCTCTTGAGAAAATTCACAATAGACTTCAACATTAGAAGAGGTTTTAAGATCTGGAATAGAAGATGGAGCAAGGGAAGACTCATTCAAACTAGAAGAACCAACCAATAAAGAAGGGATTGAACGGGGAGGACCCAAAAGACTATTACCCGGGTTAGCATGTCGATTATCCCAAGCCCTAACAACTTGAGCAGCAGTATCTATCACTTTTTGATCCAAAATATTAACCGCAGCCGAGCCAGCAGCGGGACTTCCCAAAAGAGGAGCAATAGGAGATGAAGATCCAGACTTACCACCACCTTGACCAGATCTACCACCCCCATGACCAGATCTGCCACCCCTTACCCAGATCTACCTCCAAAATGACCTCTACCACCCATGGAGCGAGAAGGGCATATATTCTGGTGATGTCCTTTTCCCCCGCAAGAATGACAGACAATCATGTTACGACAATCTTTTTTAAAGTGGCCTTTATCAAAGCAATTGAAACAACGGAGATTAGGGTCTGAGAGAGAGGAAGAAGGAGACAGAAGAGGAAAGCGCACAAAAGAAGAAGACAATTTAGGAAGAGAAAGTGGAGGAATAGGGTAGGAAGAAGTAGTGATATTCGGATTGATAGGGTTGTTTTTGAATAAATCCACCCACTTTCTGACATTCTTGGAAGTTGAAACGACTTCCTGTCTTTTCTGAGCCTTGGAAAACGAAACATTATCAACCACACCCACTTCGTCATCACCAACGGAATCAAGAATAGAGAAACGATTACGAAAGAGTGGGTTCTGTTCCCAATTACAAGAAACCGAAGCAAAGGAACCTGTATTAAGAATGCAAGAAGCATAAGCAGAAAATTCAAGAGGAGAAGAAAGAGAAGAATGGGTTAACTGAAGTGAGGAAGGAGAAGAAGAAGAAGAAGAGGAAGAGGAAGAAGACGCCATTCGTCTATCAAGCATTAGTTGTTCTTTAAATTCGGGTATAGTAAAAATTATGTGAAAGAAATTTTGTTTGTTTTGTAAAAGAGAGGGTGTTGCAGGGTTGGTGAGTAGCTACCTTACCTTGTGAAATGGTAGAATGAAATTATGTGAAATTTTGTTGCTTTGTTTCGCTGCAACTTCTCAAACCTTCAGTATATTTCAATAAGACTCAACGAAAATTCGGACCACAATTAGGTGAGTTTTTTTTTGGATGCATTATGTGCATGCCACTTCCTGTATAAAACACCTTACATGACCCGCAACTTAAACGTCGACCTCAGCTGGGTAGTAATTGCCAGAATTGTCCTTGCATGATTAGTTCAATTACAATGTAAAGAAAAGGATCGTATGGCCACTGGCTTAGAAGATTCCTCTTACCAGCAGTTCGGAAAAAGCCACTGCAAGCAGATATAAGTTTGCAAAAGAAATATAAAAATTTAAAGCAGTAGCTCTTTCAAACATTACAACTAGGTCAGTTATATAATTATAGTTATGAAATAGTTACATTACAACCAAACATCTCCTTAAATTCTTCTCGCTCGCTCTCGAGCATATACACACCACACACACACACACACACAAAGCTCTAAAATGCTAGCGAAACCCTCCATGATCACCTACTGATGTGCACATGTTGTATCAAGTGAGCTTTTTACAATATTCGTCGAGACTCAAATTTTCTTGATTTGGCATTTAGAAATAAGAAAAAATAGCTTCTAGCTGCTGTCATTGAGACTCAAAATATGAGAATTTTGTTTAAAAAATTGAACGAATGCAAAATCATCTTTCAATTGCTATAATTTGAGAATTCTTATATCTCTTCTCAAATATAGAAGACTATTGTTCTTCAAAACTCAAAAGTTCCAAATATAGAGGACGACTGTAACACTATTTATTTCTTCATTTTTTTTAAAATTTTGAAAATATAGGGAACGATTACAGATGCTCTTAGAGCATGCAATTTGAGAACCAGCCCCTTTTAAGTTCATCTAAGTACCGGAACCGTACAATATTTTTTCTATTGGGCGGGTCTGAACTGATTTGGCTGGTTATACACTTACAAACAGAAAGTGATGGTACCAAAAGCATTAATAGAAAAAATATTGTTTAACTTTCAAAATTTTCCTACTAAGTAAAAGCTAAAAGCATTTTTTAAAGAGCTAAACCCATCACTTTAAGTGCTTAAGAAAAAATAAACAATAGTGGTTTAAAGAAAGTATTTTTGGCTATATACAGTTTAAATTTAGTTTGCCGGATACACATTTTAAGCTTAAAAGAGCTTTTATATCTAAACGATTCTCCAAAAACAGTGCTAAAGAGCCTAGTACTCTGAGTTTGTTTTGTTAATTCTTTATTAATAAAACATGGTAACTATATTCCACATTATATCTATATATTATGCTAATAGGAGAGAGAATGCACACCCTCTATCTTTTCTCCATTTTGAAATAGAGAAAGAAGATAAAAAGTAGGAATTCACACATACATTAACACGTGCACACACCAAACTACCACCTCCGCTCAATTTTTGACCGTCCGATCGTCCAGATACATAAACATGTGCGTAATCAAGGCTCCCGATTGTGCCACATTGCCACCAATCACCCCTGTCCAATTCACTCAGCGGGCGAGCCCATCACGTGATCGACGTCCCAAATCGTGCCATGTCATCACATCATCATGCCACCTCATTGCACTCAGGGGGTGAGCACAGACGCGATGGACGATTCAGATCGTTCCAAAAATTGCGCCAACCAGATAAATCAATAAAAAATCCTAGAAAATAATTTAAAATTAGAAAATTAAATTAAATTTCTAGAAATCATTATTAAATACGGAAATTTAATTGGAAATTCTGAAAAAAATTAAAATTTGGAATCTATACAATATATTATGCTAAATAACTTTTGTTTACGATTTTTCGTATTTTTCCTTTTTAAATAAAAAAAATGAGAGCAAACGTAGGAGATAATTCATCACTCTTACTACATCCAAATTGGAATTGAAATCTCTTACTACATTTTGGAATCTTTCATTATTATATAGATGTTATTAGATGAATTTTTCAAAATTTTAATATTATTTTCTTACTTAAAAAAAAATTATGTGCAATATTGCACAGGTTATACTACATATTATATTATATTATATAAGTTTGTGCAATATTGCACAAGAGTAGAATAGGAGAGAGAATAACTCCCCCCGCCCCCCCCCCCCCCACCAAAAGATAAATGAAAGGAAAAATAAGGATTTATATTTGACTAACACGCAGGGGCGGATCCAGGATTGAAAAGTGAGGGGGGCTGAAAAAAAAAATTGTATAAGGTAACATGCAATATATATATAAAGTTGTTATAGATACTAGAGAAGTAAAGTTATTATAGATACTAGATAGAATATAGTTGAGCTTGGACCCAAAAAAATTAATAGAATGTTCAAATATATATGGGGTGGGCTTTAAAATATATTTGGGGGGGCTAAACCATATATTCCACACTAAAAAAAAAATTACAAACAAATCTCAATTGTTGGGGGGGCTGTAGCATACCCCAGCCCCCCTAGATCCGCCCCTGCTAACACGTGCACTATATACAATTTTATTAAAAATTCAAAACAAAATAAAAAACCCAATTTCTCAAACACGGTCTCTTATCCTCTCATTTCCCCAATCTCACAAAATCTCACAGTTTTTTCCAAACTCACCCATATTCCTACTCCCGCAACCCCCCGCTACATAATTATTTTAGGCTGTGCAACACTAATTTTCTTTTTAAAAAACACCAATAGGATCTTGATCTACTTTATAAAAAAAAAATTTAAAAAATATTCGGTCTAATATAAAAGACATTTTTTCCCGAAATAGGTCTCTTTTTGAAACTAATTTTCAAAATAGATCTGTTTCGAAACTAATTTCGAAGATAGATCTGTTCTCGTAGGCCGGACTACCGAATTGCGGCCTCTTCGACTTCAAGACCGCAGTTGCAAACTGCGGCCTACGTACATCTCATATAAATCTAGACTCCCAAGACTTGGTTTAAAGTTTCTCAAGTCCAAGGGAGTTCAAGGGTGATTTAACTGAGGCCGCACTTGATGTCCTCGATAATACGTCGACCACCGTTCACAACTGCGGCCTCAGTTATATATCGATGGGGTCCAGTTCTTAAACCCCTATTCTCCCCTTCACTTAAAATTATATCAATTATAACTGAGGTCGCAATTGTAAACTGGGGCCTATGTATTATCGATGTGTCCTCAGTTAAATCCCCTTTAACTCCATTAGACTTGTGAAATTTTAATTCAAGTCTTGGGACTCTAGAGTTGTATAGTATGTATGTAGGCCGCAGTTTACAACTGTGGCCTTGAAGTCGAAGAGGCCGCTGTTTGGTATGCAGTCTACAGACAGATCTATCTTTGAAATTAGTTTCGAAAGAGATCTATTTTGGAAATTAGTTTTTAAAAAAACCTATTTGGGGAAAAAATCCAATATAAAAACCATAACATAACGGTAGTTTCGTAATTACCCTACAGAGTACGGACTCCTGGCCCCTTAATTCAACAACTACCACTATAAAATTAAAATCGTGTGTTACTTCTCATCTCCTCCATCTTCATTCTGCATTTTCTAATTCTCACACACCAAACCCTAACCCTAATTTCTTTCTCAAAATCCTCCCCCCCTTTTTTTCCCCTCAATTCCAAGCTCAAATCTCCTAAATTATACACAAAGTTTCGATCTTTATTGATGGAATCGGCAGCCGCGCTTCGATCCGCCCAGATTTCGTTCAGATTTTCCAGATCCTCCGATCTCTCTTCTCGGCATCTTACCCCCAAATCCACCTTGCTGTGTGGATTCTTAAAGGTACGATTTTTTTTATTTTTATTTTTTGCATTTTTTATTGAGTTTGTTGTGTTTGTTGGAGTTTTGTGTGGATGTGATGTAAATGGAGGAAATTTGGGTGGAAATTGTTGTAATTAGAGGCTTGAATGGAAATTTTATGGGTTTTGTGGTAAATTTCTGGAAATTTAGTTTAGGAATTTGTAAGATAAGTGTGTAGAAAGTGAGGGTTTTGGTGAAATTGGCCATTTTTAATCTCCGGAAAATCGATGGATGGGGGTTTATGCTTTCTCCTTATATTTTGCTAAAGCCCCCTTTTCATATGGCTAAAATGCACCCAAAAAAAAGAGCTACGAGATTGTTTCAGAAAAATTCAAATAAACACCCTTTCTTTAGAAAATAATAATAATTAAGGAATACCCTTTTTTGATCACGGATGCACTCATGCTTCAATCATCAATTGCATAGGAAATTTTTTGGGTAGTTTGTTGCTAGGAAAAGAAAAGATCAGGGTAATTTTTGGCGTTTCCAGTCGTTTCGTTATTTAGTTTGGGAGCTTGCAATTGTGGTTTAGCTTGATGTTTTGTATATGGTTCACTAACATGCCCAAGACCTAAACTTTGAAGTACTTAGCTTAGGTTTATTTAATCTAGTTTTCTATGTATTTTGTAAAACTACTATGCTGGAACATTACTTGGTTGTTGTCTTTAGTTATATGTTAATTTGATCAATATCATGGTTGTCTTTTAAGTTAAGGATCATATTTGACTGTTTTGAGGAGTTTTCACACTTTTCTTATAGTCATATGTAATTTGTTCAGGGTAACTACACTATCTCTCTATCGAAGCAAGGACAGAGGAGAGCAGGTGTAGTAACTTCTAGGAGGAATTTTGGAATTAGAGCATCTGCTTCTTCGTCTTCTAACTCGCCGATTGCTCCACTTCAATTGGAATCACCAATTGGACAGTTCTTGTCTCAGATTCTTCACAACCATCCCCATCTTCTTCCAGCTGCTGTTGAGCAACAGCTCGAACAGCTTCAGATTGATCGGGAGTCTCAGAAGAAACAAGATGACCCACCCTCTTCTGGCACTGATCTTGTCTTATACAAGTAAGGCTTCTGAATTTTTCTTTATGTTAGTTTTTAGGGTAAATTGAGTTGTGTGGAGACTTCGGTTTAAAGGGTTATGTTAACTTCTTTTTTCCTTTACACCTTTAACACAATATTTCTTGTGATTTCAACCGGAAGCACTTTTGCTTGTGACAATTTTCACCTGTTTCACTTGTGTGATACAATACCTGGTATTCTGACTATTTTAAGTCAGATGTGATCTGCTTGATGGTAACAGTGTTGTTTGTAGGACATAAGTTGTAGATATGTAAATAGTCAGAATTGCAATTTTATGTATTGAAGATTGTTTGTGAAGGTATAAGGTGAAGATTTAATTCTCTATTTGCTATCAATTTACCGGATGGATAGTAGTATACGTGGAGATAGGTTTTGGATTACGGATTAGTATAAAATTAGGTTAATATTTATTGGAGAATTATTCTTTTCATGTTCAATCGTTTGAGTTTTCACTTTATTCAAGTGTATGTTGTTATTTATAGATGTTATAACCGGCATCAGCCTTAGAACTCATATCTGTGTGTACAAAAAGTGGGTTTTTTAAAACTTGCTATTAGATGTTTCCAAACTAGACCCCTCTTATTAACAGTGTAATTAAATTCTCAGGAGAATAGCAGAGGTGAAAGCGAATGAGAGGAAAAGAGCTCTAGAGGAGATACTGTATGCTCTTGTTGTCCAGAGGTTTGTTGAAGCCGGTGTTTCTTTGGTGCCTTCTTTATCTCCATCAACTGATCCATCAGGAAGAGTCGATCTATGGCCATCGGAAGGGGGAGGGGGAGCTTGAAAGATTGCATTCATCAGAGGCTTACGAGATTATCAAGAACCATCTCTCCCTTATTCTCGGTCAACGCATAGATGATGGAAGCTCCATTACTCCAATCAGTAAGCTCAGGGTCGGCCAGGTATATGCTGCCTCTATAATGTACGGCTACTTCCTCAAGAGAGTAGACCAGAGATTCCAGCTTGAGAAGTCAATGAAGACTCTTCCATGGGGTTCAGAGGAAGAAGACACTGCTATCAAGCAGTCAATGCCTGATGAATCTCGTCCCTCTGCTGGGAACTCTCACCCTGAATCTTCTTCTTGGTCGTCGTCTTCTTCACCTGGATTCAGCACCAGTGGGTTTGGTGACAGGGTTAAGCCATGCAGATTGCGTACTTATGTCATGTCCTTCGATACAGAAACACTTCAGAGATATGCAGCAATAAGGTCCAAAGAAGCCTTCAGCATCATCCAAAAGCATACCGAGGCATTGTTCGGAAGGCCGGAGATCATTATCACTGCTGAGGGTACCGTTGATTCCTCAAAGGATGAGCTTGTTAAAATCAGCTTTGGTGGGCTGAAGAGACTTATATTGGAGGCTGTGACATTCGGGTCTTTCTTATGGGATGTCGAGAGCTATGTTGATTCGAGATATCATTTCGTTGCTAATTAAGTTACAGAAGGTAACTGAAATACCTGTATGTTAAGCGGGTCACCAATGATTGCGATCTTGCTATGTGATAATCGTGTCACCATTGATTGCGATCTTGCTATGTGATAATCAGAATCTTATGGGAATCATATTGTTTTGTGACCCGTCAAGGATTTTATGTCTGACTCTTTTCTGTCAATTGCGATCTCGAAGGTTATCTTGTGAAGGATTTGATTTGCATTGTATAATATGCTATGTCCGATTTTAGAGTAGCCTCATGTCTGAATCTAGCATAATTTGATGGAAACAATGTTATCTACAGAGAACTAATGTAACAAAACAATGTTCTTTGCATGTCATTTTATTGTGTTGGGATTGTTTGATTGTTGTGGTTTAGCTCTTCACTGGAAAGTGCCGATGCTGGAGTCTGCATTGCTAGTCAGGATCGTTTGTTGCTCAATTCAACTGAGGTATAAACTACATCCATATCTATTTATCTCTAATATTATAATAGGAAAAGACCTTAGTGTCATTCGTAAATCTACCAATGCGTGTATTGCACGTGCATAATTAATATAAAGGAGGTCTCATGTTCGAGGTCTCACTACATCAAATTTTTACCTTAATTTTTTTAATATATTAAATGTGCATCACACGTGTAAACTACTATCTATCTATCTATATAATAAAACACAAAGAAAGCTATCAAGTGGCTCTCATTTAATATAAACAAAATTAGTGGTCCAGATTGATTATCATAAAACATATTTTTTCGTCCAAAATTTTAAAACCCTCCCCCCCCTCTCTCAAATCCCATCACATCGATATGTCTATTCTCTGATTTTTTTTTATTTATTTATTTATTTTTTTGACTGGCAAAAGTTAGGATTATCCTGCATCACAGAATATATATATATATATATATATATATATATATATATAAGGAAAGTTCTAAAACTATTACAAAAAAGGCTGTAGGCGGTTCAATCGAGCATAGGGTGAGTCTGAGATCGAGATGGCATGCCGTTGGGTCGTAGAGAGGGCATTGGACTGTTGTCGTGCACCTCTACTTGTCCTAAAGACATGATCTCATCCCCCTTCTTCACCCGAAGCATAGGCCGTAACAAAAAAGGAACCACCTTCAGTCGGAAGAAAAACATACAACACTAGAAGCAAGAGTTTGAACAAAATATCGGACTACACAAAGTCCCAAAAAAATACAACCAAAAACAGAGAAGCCATGTCGGAGATTAACTTGGGGTATTGTCTGCACTACCGCCCCTAGCAGGTCTCATGAGATCACTGTCCTTGCTTTCTTCTTGGACTCCCTGCTTGAATCTAGCCAATATGAGAACCAAAATTTTGTATTAGAGATTAATTTATCCACAGTTGTATGCTTGCTGTAAAAAACTCTATCATTTCTAGCATTCCATAAACTCCAATAAACAACTAGTGTAACAAAATGCCATGAGTGAGTGAATTTGTGCTTGTTGTGATCAAAACACCAATATGAGAAGCATTCAGTAATAGTCCCAGACAGGTTTGTGATTCGGAAAGATTGTGTGAAGTGCAGCCAGGTTTGAGCAGTCACAGGGCACTCGAAAAAAATATGGTAAGTGGTTTCAGTCTGACATGCACAAGAGGTGCATGTTAGATCACCATCCCAACCTCTAGAATGCAACCTTTCCTTGGAGTTTAGCTTTTCTCCACTCAGCATCCAAATAAAATTTTTGCATTTTAGTGGTGCGCAATTCTGCCAACAAGCTCGATAGAAAGGAGAGATGAGGCCAGAAATGCTACAGAAACTATATGTTGATTTGACGGTGTAGCTCCCAATACAAGAGTGATTCCAACGAGCGATATCAGGGTGCGGAGAAGGCTGAATGTTCGAAATAGATTGTAAAAGATTTCTCTTTTCAATAAGGATGATGCTAGAAGAAGAGTTGTGAAGGCTAGGTCTCCAAATCCAGCTGCCTTGGTCTAATGTGCCCTGAGAGCGCATAGAAGCTTCTTTGTTCCATGCAGCTTCAAAAAGGGAAGGAAAGAGGGTAGCAATACTGTTGCCCTTTATCCATTTAGAAGTCCAGAACTTAACCATAGACCCATCGCCAAGTTGCCAAGAGATGCCTTGGTCGAATTGTTCTATAAGTTTGAAAAAATTCTTCCAAAAATCCGATGCCTGGGTCTTGCAGATGAATTCACTAGTAGTGTTGTTGAAGTAGAGGGACTTGAGAGTTTGAGAGCAAAGGGAATCTTCAGTATACAGTTTCCACCATCATTTCATGAGAAGTGCATTATTGAATTGTTGTAGGTCCAAGACTCCAAGGCCCCCCTGGTTTTTTGGTTGGCATATACGCTTCCAATTCGTACAAGAAACCCCCGTAGCCTTGGTGTCTCCTCCAACCCAAAAAAATCTACTCCTCATTTGATCGATCTTGGCAATCACCCACTGAGGCAGCTTAAAGAATGAGGCAAAATAAGTTGGTAGAGCGCTAAGAACAGAGTTGATCAAAATGAGTCTCCCCCCCCCCCTAGATAAGAGACGATATTTCCATGTGGACAATCTCCTCTCAATTTTAAGGAGCAAAGGTTGCCAGTCCCGCTTCTTAAGCCTCCCTTTAGAGAGTGACATCCCTAGATATTTGGTCGGCATGATGTCTTGTTTGCATCCTAAGATATGAGCAAATGCATTGAGCTTGGCCTGAGAGTATCCAAAATAAAGGATAGAAGATTTAGAGAGGTTCATATGGAGGCCAGAGACATTCGCAAAGAGATGCAGGAGCACTCTAAGGTGGAGCACTTCTTGCTCATCCCCTTTGTAGAAAATAAGTGTGTCGTCGGCAAACTGGAGAATGGAGAGGTGAGCTAAGGATCCTCGAAGGTTAAGCTGAGAGAAAGTGCCATTATCTCTGCTAGTGCGCAACATTTATGCAAGAACATCAACAGCAAGTATGAAAAGCATCGGAGATAAAGGGTCGCCTTGCTTGAGACCTCTCTTAGAGACAATGGTCTTACCGCCAACGCCATTGACCAAAATATTAGATTTGGTAGAATGCAGTATGGCTTTGATCCAAGAGCACCAACGAGGGCCAAAACCTCTTGCAATAAGGAGTTGCTCCAAAAAATCCTAGCTAAGAGTATCGTAAGCCTTGCGAAAATCAATTTTCAGCATAAGAGAATCAAATTTCTTAGAGCAACACAGATTGATTGCTTCGTGAGCTACAAGAAAGCAATCAACCGTAGATTTACCCTTGAGGAAGGCACTTTGTGAAGAGGATACCAGAGTATGCAGAATAGGGCTCAATCTGTTAGCAAGAATTTTGGTGAAAATCTTCATGGAGCAGTTGAGCATGCTAATAGGACGGTAGTCAGAAACAGAGGAGGCGCCTTCACATTTGGGAATGAGGACAATGGTAGAGTCGTTCAATCTATCGATGACTGCTTCCCCATTTTGGATGGCCAGAAGCATACTACACAAGTCATCTTGGATAGTCTCCCAATGCTGTTGATAGAAATGCATAGAGAAGCCATCTGGACCCGGAGCTTTGTCTCCATTCATGCTGAAGATTGCTCGCTTTATTTCTTTCTTACTGAATGGTGCTTCAAGCACGGAAAGATCAGAAGATGAGGGGGGTTATAGAGAGACCCATTCTACTCTAAAATCTGGAGCTGAGCTAGTGCCAAAAATATCTTGGAAATGTGCCTCAAAGCAAGATCTAATCGCCGACTGATCTGTGATGAGGTCACCATTGTGAAGGAGTGAGAAAATGAAATTCTTGCGTCGCCTCCCATTAGCCATAGAGTGGAAGAACTTTGTGTTAGCATCGCCCTCTTGGATCCAAGTGATTCGTGATCTTTGTCTCCAGTAAGTAACTTCCGCTTGGATCAATTGTTGATATTCAGCACGGGCAGTGGAGAGTTCAGCAGATTGGGAGGGGTTTAAAGCTTGAGAATCAACTAGAATGTCGAGGTTGTGGATAGCTTCGAGTAGGGACTTCTTGCGTTTGGGAATGTGACCAAATTCCTCATTTCTCCAACGTCTGATCCTTCTCTTTAAGAGTATTAGCTTCTTGGCAAAAATATTAACCTTGGATCCTGCGCAGCTGAAGCTGGACCACCAAATGAAGATGTTGTGATTGAAATCCTTGTGAGAGGCCAATGCTTTCTCAAATTTGAAGTAATGGATTTTGTTTTGAATTGCTTGGGAGTCGAGAATAATAGGGCAATGATCTGAAGCAATGCGGGGTAGGGAGTGCTGAACACAGGAGGGGAAATGTTGATCAAATTGACTTGAGATAAGGAATCTGTCTAGCCATGCAAAATAAGGATTTTCTCTAAGATTGGACCAGGTGTACTTCCGACCTGCAAGCGGAAGATCAATAAGCTGTAATTGTTGGATCCAATTGCGAAAGTTTTTCATGCTCTGTTAGAGACGGAGCCTCTAATTCTTTCTTGATTGGAAATAGTCGCATTGAAATCCCCACAGACGACCTAGGCATCACAAAGTAGTCTTCTCCGGTGCATGATTTCATGAAAACAGAGGTCTCTATCATCAAGCTCAAATGGGGCATAGACAAAGGTTAAGGACCATTCCAAGCCAGATGACCTGATGCGGAAGGAGAGGAAAATAGAGAAGATGTCGATTTCACAATAGAGGCAGTCAAGGACATTATCATTCCAACCAATAAGACTACCGCCACGACTATCAGTGGCGTCTAAGGATCTCCAATTGGTGATAAAATTTCCTCCAATAGAAGAAAATTTGCGTGGAGAGGGCATGGATAACTTGGACTCTTGTAGGCAGGCCACAGTGATTTGGGCGTTGCGAAGGCCATTTTGATAAGGGCACATTTATAGGGGTTGCCTAACCCCCGAACATTCCAACTTCCGATCTTCATTGAAAAGATAAAACACAACAAAAACAAAAGCAAGCTAGGGTGCCAATAGTCTCAGGCAACTGGTTGAGGTGTTGCTGTTGATCTGGGGGATCAACTGCAACCTCTGCAACCTGCTTGAGTTTGACGACTGAGTGTGGCCCAGTAGCCTCAACTCCTACAGATTCCGCTACTTCAATGATATCCTCGTTAGAAAGCAAAGCGAATGGATTACGACATGCATTGATAACAGAAATCTTGGAAGAGATATTTATTTATTTATTTATTTATTTATTTTGTTGTTGTTGTTGTCTTTAACAATTGTTTTCTCCATTAAAATATTAGTTCTCTAGAGGCTGAAGAAATTCATTTCAAAACATATCCATATCAGAGCATCCACAGTCGTTCAATGGAAAAAATGGCAAAATGCATATTTTAGCATTGCATTTCGAAGAAATGCTGCAGTCGTTGAATGGTAAAAAATGCATAAATTCGTTAAAAAAGGAACAGACGAAACATGATGTTTCGTCTATTAATAAAAAATAATTTATACTTAGAAATTAATAATAAAAAATACGGGACCCAAAGAAGAAAAAAATTCAAAATAACTGATGTTTCGTCCGGATTTTAAGGAAGTTTTTTTTACAAAATATAATTGCAAAAACAAATTTAAAAAAGAGTTTGTAAAAATATTTGCAAAAACAATTTAAAAATTTACAAAAACAGTTTAACAATTGCAAAAACAATTTAAAACTTTACAAAATTAATTTTAAAAATTATTTTTTTTATAAAAATGGATTGGGCCACATGTGATGTTTATTCCCACCATTAAATTCATTTAACCATTTAATTTATTTGGTTTTTAAATTTTTTTTAATTCGGACGAAACATCGTCCGATCAATTAAAAATATAATTAAATAATTCAGACGAAACATCATGTTTCGTCCGATCAATTAAAAATATAATTAAATAATCCAGACAAAACATGATGTTTCGTCAGCTATAATATGCATTTTGCTATTTCGAATGCTATTTATCCCTTTCTACTGTAGACGAATTGTCAAAAAAAGGCAAAATAGCAAACGACTGTGTACGCTACAGTATATAAAAAATGACAAAAATGCAAACGACCATGGATGCTCTCAGATTGTACTAAAAGAGCTTCAAACTGTCTAATAGTACAAAACTGCTCAATTAAATGGTCAAACATTTTTTTAAGACTGGCCAGAATGCACATGCTAACCTCAAATTTCATTTTTATTGACTTTCTTTCTTTTAATCTTGAACTATCAATGTCCACATTCAGAAACACTGTAATCTAAGCAGTTTCTTTTAGAACATTGTAATTCTACTAATTCCTAAAATACATGACAAACTAATTTTTTCTTATGTGAATACTGGGTGCATCTATGGATGGCAGTCGGTCGATCGGACAAGGCTAGATTCAAAATTTTAAAATTTTAGATCGGACAAGTCAGTCGGTCGATCGACAGTGGCGGAGCTAGGATTTTCATCCACCGGAAGCAAAATCACTAGATCTAAAAAAAATCATCCATAACTGTTTGAATATTGTTAAAAATTAAATTAGTATCAAACAAACAACGTGTCTTTCGATTAAGGTAGTAAGCTTATAATTACATCATGCCTTAGAAATTTAGGTTTCATTCCTATTTCCTAATGACGAGCAAAACCAAATTCATCAAAAAGCAGTCACGCCTAAATAGAAGGATAAGATACTGATCAATTAGAAACAATTATAATAGAAAATCAATATCCTAGTTATTTAAACTGTGTTCTAAAAAAGAGCCTAAATGGTCACTCAATTTTCTACTAATATTTCATAGAAAATCAATTTCCTAGTTATTTAAACTGTGTTCTAAAAAAGAGCCTAAATGGTCACTCAATTTTCTACTAATATTTCATAAGAAATCATCTCATACTAATACTTGAAATCTCAAGCTTAGTTATAAGTTTTAACAGCCTCAAATCTCAATAGAAATTGCGACTTGCGACTTCAATCTCAAATTTTTTCATATTCTCAAATATCAAACTTCAAACCTAGATCCGCAACATCCGCAACATCCGCTCAAATTCTCAACAATCTCAAATCTTTTTTTCAAAAAATATATATTTTTTGAATAATCTCAAATCTCAAATAATTATCTCATATTCTTAAATATGAATTATACCTGACTCTGAGTGAGAAAATAAAAAATTAAAATGTAGAAGAGAGCAGTGTAAGAAAAGCAGGAGCGAATCGGGTCGGGTAGTGTGTGAGTGTGGGCCTCAGGGGGAGCGAGCTGTATGGGCTTACATTTAAAAAAATTAGAATTTTTTTTTTTTTACAAGGGAGCTGCCCAAGCCTAGGGGGAGCGGCCGCTCACCCTGAGCTTGGTGTGGCTCCGCCACTGCCGATCGACCCTCGAACCCGTGCGGGTTGAACCCGATTTGGGTCGGTCCGGGTCACGGGTTGACCCGGATTTTATTTATTTAATTTTCTAACTATAAAAAAAGAAATGTATAACAAGTATAAGAGTAACACAAAATTGTATATATTATTCATTTCAACTTCTATATTTTTTTTTTTACTTTTTTACATACAAATACAAATAATAAAAATCCTAAAAAAACATACAAATTTCTTGAATTACATGTTTAAGGGGATAATCAGAATCTAGAGTTCGAGATAGCCTATAGTTATGTTGAAGAAAGGACATTGGATATAATACCCTAAACTTTCATTAAATAAAAATGTTGATTTTCACATGTTGTGAACGTGCAAATTTCGTATGTATATTTATTTATTTATTTATTCTTATATATAAAAATTTCATTTTTGTACGTATGAACAATTATTTCTTTCTTTTCCTTTATTTTTCTAAAAGCCTATTTTATAAAACCTAAACATTGTTTTCTTATTTTGAGCCAACTTTAATAATTTATTTTATTATTTTGGCCCACAAGTCTAAGCCTACTATTTGTGAAGCCCACAAGTTTAATTAATCATTTAAATTTTCACACTTGTCATGTAGACACAAATGGTGAACAATTGATTAATTAAAATTGTACAAATTTCAAATAGGGGGGTACTAAAGGGCACGTGCATGCACGTAGTGTGCATTGCACACCTATGGGAGGCCGGATTGTGCATGGAGAAGATGGGGAGTGGGTAGGTGTGTGCATGGGTGGTTATATGCTTATGGGTGGTTGCTACAACTTCCCCTCCTATCCTAGCCATCCATCTTTAACTATCTAGTAAAATCCTAGCCCTCCATTCTCACCCTAAAACTAGTATAAATACCCCTCCCTTCATGCATACAACACTAGGAAAATTGATTGAAAGAAAGAAGTATATAAAAGAGTAAAAGATTGAGAGCATTAGTTGTGTGTGTTCCATCTTGGAGGCCGGTTACATCATCATCACCCTCAAGCTAGGCTCGGGTTGCACCAAGGAGCAAGGAGGAGGAGAAATTTGCAATCCATTCCAGGAGGAGAAGGCTACGTTCTTGCATTCTAGGAGTTTTTATTCATTTTTTCAAATATAGGTGGGTGTTTCTCATGCTTCTGATTAGAATTCATGCTAGGAATGAAATTGAGTAATCATTAAAGAGCCACTAGTTGCATTTGAATTCATGATTGCCTAATTAGAGAGGAATTGATAATCTAGTAGATGTGTGTTAAAATAGTTGCTAGATTAATTAATTATGAATGAAAGTGGGTGTTTCTCAATATTTCTAAATATAGATGCCATGCTAGGGATGTTTGTTAAAATAGTTGATAAGAAATTGGTAAAGTGTAGTCTCATGTTCGGTTGATTAGAGATAAAATAGTAGTTTAAAGGTTTACTGTTAAGATGATTGCTAATGAACAAAGATGTGAAATTGAAATGCTAGGATTAATCTTACCATCATGCTTTATGTCTATGAATCATGCCATGTGTGATGAATTTGTTCTTGTGAGTCACAAATTGACTAAATGCATCTTGTAGAATTAATTGTTTGAATGCATTGTGTTATTGGTAAACAATGAATTTAAAATACTAGTTTATGGTAATTGTGTATACATTAGAATCTGGAGAGTTTTGGTTCAAAAAGGAAAGAAAAATAACTAAAAATATTCTGGGAATTTGAAAAACTAGCAGCATCAGTCGACCGTTTAGGCTAAACAGTCTACTGCTCTGAGTATTTATTTTTGAGTCTTTTAAATCTTTTGCTGAACAGTTGACCGATCATAATTTAACAGTCGATTGCCTTGATCTTCTATTTTCGAGTTTTTAAATCTTTACAGAACAGCCGACTGGCCAAGTTAACAGTCGACTGTCCCGACCATTTTCTTGAGTCTTTTAATCTTTTGCTGAACAGTCGACCGACTATGCTCCAAGAGTCGACTGTCCAGACTATTTTGACGTCTCAGATTCTAAATTTGCCTCGTGATAAAAATAAATATGTTGTTTGAAAGAACAGTGAAAGAGAGATTTGATAATGGAAAGAATGAAGACTCAATGTGATAATTTAGAAAAGTGAACCTTATTTGTCTTTTGCATGAAATTGTATATGAAGTGAAATGAAATATCCTGATGAATTATGAAAGGTTTTTATGAATATGAATGCTAGCTAGGAACATGAAAAGGAAAAACTATTGTTAATCATGAAAAGAGAACTTATGAGTTTGAAAGGCTCAATCTTTGTGTGATTGTGAATTGAAATTGAGAACTGGAGTGTAGCTAAACCTCATACCGGCATTGAAAAGAAATGAATTGAAATAAAATTTGAAATGAAAAGACCAAGATTTGGGTCATGTTGAATAAAGGATTAAGACCGGTATAGTGGAAAGGCTAACTCTAGAGAATTGATTTTTATTCATGATTCTAATAAATTAAGGATTTAAACACATAGTGGTGATGTTATGAAAGTTAGAGAAAAACACGAGTATGAGGGCCATCAGATTGGCGGTGTGAGAGTGATTCACAGACTGCCTGCTTGATGCATCATGACATGGCGTGGGCACTACTCCGGAATTATCGTTCCGGTGGCGATGCTTGTGGGTGTTTGGTGATTGCGGGTGGTGCCATTGTTCCATGGCGGAGGCTGAATTGTCCATAGTCTGCCTGCTTGATGTGTCATGTCAGTGCGTGGGATTCCCCTCCAGACTACCTGGACATGGGCTCGTAGATCATAGAACATCTAGGATACTTACCGTAGTTACCGTAGTAGTTTAAGTCATGGCGAGGGAATGAACCCTATAAAATGAAGCACGATTAAGGGCTTGCCCTCGGACCTATGTAGTATGAGATGCATAGAATCCGAACAAGTGCGCATTAGTGTCATATAACATAACAACTGTATTAAGGACTAAGTGCACCTTCACAACACGACATCAATAGGATAGTCCCTTTAGTTTTGTTTGTGAACAAGTTTGTGATTGCCAAGTATTAAGAATCGTTATACTGTTTCCGGCATAGAGAGGATGGCCGTATTGTGCTGTGCACTTAGTCCTTAATGCAGTTATTTGTATTATATGACACTAATGCGCACATGTTCGGATTCTATACATCCCATACTACATAGGTCCGAGGGCAAGCTCTTAATCGTTCTTCATCTTGTAGGGTTCAATCCCTCGCTATGACTTAAACTACTACGGTAACAACGGTAAGTATTCTAGATGTTCTATGAGTTACGAGCCCATGTCCAGACAGCCTGGAGGGGAATCCCACTCACTGACATGACGCATCATGTATGCATACTATGGACAATTCAGTCCCCGTCATGGAATGATGACACCACCCGTAGACACCAAACACCCCACAATCGTCGCCACCAGGACGATAATTCCGGTGTAGTGCTTACGCCATGACATAATGCATCAAGCAGGCAGTCTGTGAATCACTCTCACACCGTCAATCCGATGGCCCTCATACTCGTGTTTTTCTCTTACTTTCATCACATCTTCACTATGTATCTAATCCTTACAATTTTGTTTGTTTGTCTTGTTGAAATATACCGAAGGTCTGAGAAGTTGCAATGAAACAAAGAAACAAAATTGATTCACGTTCCCTTCAACTAACAAGGGCCAGAACAATAACTAAAGAGTGAAAAATTTTATTTAGGGTTAATATGTGGTATTCTTGTATGACAAGTATGGTGCAGTTGGGTGTGTTTTGGAACTTTGCAAGCTCGACTCTTCGGTCATAAATGAATGTTGTGTTTTACATGAGTAATGCAAAGAAATAAAATGAAAGATCATGATGAATTATGAGAAAAATTTGTGAGTATGAATACTCAATTCTTATGAACATGAAATGAGATTAAAGACTAGAGGGTAGCTAAGTCCTTATACCGGCATGGATTAATTCTTTTGAGATAAAATGTTGAAATGAAAGACCAAGTTTGGGTCGTGATTATTGGTTGATGGTTAAGACCAGTATAGAGGAAGTGCTAACTCCAAGGTGTTGATTTTGTTCATGATTCAAATAACTAAGGACAATACACTAGTGAAGATGTGATGAAAGTAAGAGAAAAACACAAGTATGAGGGTCTCGGTTCTATGGTGTGAGAGTGAACATAGGCTGTCTACATGATGCGTCATGTCATGACGTGAATACATCTCCGGAATTATCGGGACCATGACGACGCTTGTGGGGTGTTTGGTGACTACGTAGTGTCATAGTCCCATGACGGAGGCTGAATTGTCCATAGGCTGTCTACATGATGCGTCATGTCATGATGTGGGATTCTCCTCCAAGTTGTCTAGACATGGGCTCGTATCTCATAGAACATATAGGATACTTACCGTAGTTACCGTAGTAGTTTAAGTCATAGCGAGGGATCCAACCCTACAAGATAAAGAACGATTAAGGGCTTGCCCTCGGACCTATGTTGTATGGGATGCATAGAATCTGAACAAGTGCGCATTAGTGTCATGTAATATAAATAACTGCATTATGGACTAAGTGGTTTTATGTGTATAAAAATTGAGAAAAAATATTAGAATTATTCTAAAAATACCTAGACTTCATGGAAAATTAATCTACAATATTTTGACTTATTATAATGAGAATTAGAAGCAATATGAGAAAAAGAACTCGATACAAATTTCTTAGAATATAATATTGATTAATTAAAGAAAACAAATATTTTCTTTTGAAAGTTATTTTGAGTAGAATTTTTAAATTGAGATTTGTGACATGGATAATTTAAGTAAGATTAATGTGATTTCTTCGTTTAATAAATGAAAGAATGACCTTGTGAATGCAAAGAAATTATGTGAATCTTGATTATGAATGTTGGTAAGTTAATAAATGAATGTTGTCTTTTACATGAGTAATGCAAAGAAATGAAATGAAAGATCATGATGAATTATGAGAAAAATTTGTGAGTATGAATACTCAGTTCTTATGAACATGAAATGTGATTAAAGACTAGAGTGTAGCTAAGTCCGTATACCGGCATGGATTAATTCTTTTGAGATAAAATGTTGAAATGAAAGACCAAGTTTGGGTCGTTATTATTTGTCACGCCCCGCTTCCCAAAAGAATACGGAATACGGATACGTAACAAAAGCTCAGCGAATGATTTTCATCATCCATAAGCTGTTCAAGAATCTTTACAACACATCACAGAAATAATCAGAGTCGGAAGCAAAAGATACAGCCAACATGCATAATTGAAACAAGATACCAACAGAAATTTCTTGAAACCAAATATAATAATCTCAAATAACCAGGTTTTGAACAAATCAAATATCCTGGGTCACATCGCCCAAATACAAATAAATATCCAAGTAATCAAGTACATTTTATTCAAGTTCAAGCAACAGATAATAATAACAATAAAGCAGAAACTCCAGCACTAATACATCATCTCGCCAATACCATCTAGCAGTCGTCCATCCTGATCTGCAATTAGTAAATTTGCAGGAGAATGAAAGAGAAAAACAAGTACCCGTCAATTGCAAGTTACGGACCACTTATAATGTAGGATACAAGTACAGGGGTTAGAAAATTCTAAGTAACAGGCCTAGCATGGTATAAGTGTGATGTCAACATAAACAACTAGCATGAATCAGACAAACAGAATCAAGTAACATGGTATACTAACAGGTACAGGCAACATGTATCAAGTGTCAAGTAAACAGGTAAACAGGTAAACATGCAACAGGTATCAGGTAATAGGTAAACAGGTAATCATGTAACAGGATGATCAGGTAACAGGTAAGCAGGTATCAAATTATGTCATGTCAAGTCTTGTTATTTTACTATCTAGGTAGAACTTCATTCATCCCAGTTTTTACTACATGGTTGCTACAACAAACAGTTTCGCTTTAGATTTCACAGTGGAGTCCATAGGGCAGTGTACTTATGTACATAAAACAAGAATAACAGGAACAGGTAGAACCTAGTGGTTCTCTTCCGAGTACACCTTCCTAAAGGAAGTATGCAGTCAGGTACAGGAAAACAGACATAACCTAGTGGTTATCTTCCGAGTACATCTTCCTATAGGGAAGCATGCAATCAGGTACAGGTAACAGGGTCGTGAATCATGTAGTCATGAACACGTAACAGGCATGCAGGACACAGGCCCCTTCTAAGTACACGTTTCTATATTTTTCACTACTAGATCTTTCCCTTAAATCCCGGCTTGGTCATTTATTATTATGATCAGGCATGCAAGTATGTGTCGCAAAACAAAGTAAGGATAATAGGATATAAACATGTATCAGGTTCAGGGTGCAAGATAAACAAGTACAGGTACAAGAAAACACATAACAGGGTAAAACAACTAACTTTCTAATTTGGGATAGCAAGACAGTGTTGTACTAAAACAGTGATTCCCGCTACAACAAACATCCAAATCTGGATCCGTCGATGGATCTGGTAAATAAACTTCCACACGAATCCAGTGAGTATAAATAAGTCATATAGTAATTCACAACATCATAGCTCAAAACAGATTTGAAAATAGAAAACATGTTCAGTCAAAAATCAGGAAAACGAATTCACAGTCAGGAAAACAACATCAAAACCTCTCAAATAAATCCACGAAAAATCTGGGGTATTCCCCTATATGTCTAGAATCAAAATATATAGTTTCACAATATTCCAGTAAAATTTGTTTAGTCATCAAAAATAAGAAAATATCAAGAAACGACACTTTGGAAAATCTGGAAATCCCAACACTGCTGTACGAAAACTGAAGTATCTCGCAACCAGTGAAACAAAATCCAAATCCGCCAAAGGGGGGTGAAAATAGATAAAAGATATTAACTTTCATATTTCACAAACATTTTTCATACAGTAAAAGGAATCATAGTGAAAATAGGATTCTTTACAGAACAACGAGCAAAATACAGCAAGTATAGATTTCATAAGCGAGCATGAAACAACACATAAAACTCATCAATAAAATTCACCAAAATTCTGGGTAATCCCTAACTAGATAAAAAAACACTGACCAAAGTTTTGGATCAAAATAATATAGGCAGCATAGTTCTTTAAAATGATTTGTCATCAAAATTATCGAAAAACAGAATCTGGAAAAGATCGACACCTCTGTACTAAAACAGTCATAACTCAATCATCCGAAATCAAAATCAAGCAAGGTCAGGAGGGTCTGAAAATAGACAAAATTATCTAAAACTCATAGTTTATACAAAAATTAAGATACTGACTTTAACCCAGTCCAAAACAGCAAATAAAACAAAACAGCGACAAAAATACATATTTTCCCCCTTAAAACAAAATCAACATAGATTCAAGAAAATTGATCCAAACATATCCAAACTTGAAATAAGGTCTACCAAGTGTCTAAACATCGTGAATTAGGGTTATTAACATGTCCACGCCAAATATATCTCATGGGTCTCAACCAAAACACGAATTCTCACATACCTGATCAAAATCAAGAACGGGCGAATCCTAGGTTAATTCATGTCCATATGGTGTCGTGAGTCATCTATGGTCATGTTTTCACAATAGAGACAAAACCCATCAAGCAAAACACAACCAAGAGTCGTCTCTAGACCCAACTATACTATAGGTGAACTTTTTGACTTGTATCAAACAAATGAATTGGAGTACAAGTTACTTGCCTTAATTTGGGGATAAAGAACGATGCAAACGAGAATTGAAGCAAAACCCACGAATGAAATCCGCTAATCCACGAATCCAAGCAACACGAGAAAAAATCTTCACACGAACGAACTCCCAAAAGCGCACGACGATCAACGTGGCTTGCGGCCACAAGAATACACCACAAAGAACTAAGGATTATATGGTGTGAGAGAGTTGTAGTGGTGGTGTGGGGAAGGATCGGGTGGCCAAGGGGAATGGGGTTCGGGTTGTGGTGTGCCGGAGTGGAGGGAAGGCCGAAGGTGGGTGGTGTCGTCCTGAAGTAGGGGGTGTCGGCCTAGGTGTGGGAGGCCGGAGGTGAGGTGGTGTCGGGTTGGGGTGTGCAGCCGCAAGGAAAGAGAGGGAGAGAGAGGGAGGCCGGGTATTGGTGAGGGAGAGAGAATTAGGGTTAGGGTTTGTGAGGGGTTAGGGTTTATATATAAGGTTGTAGTATGTGGGTTAATGGGTTAATGGGTATTAGGAGTAGCATTAGGTTTACAAATGGGTTTTGGATATTGGGTCAAATAGAAATAGGAATGCAAATAAGGTTGGGAAATATAGGACAACCAAATCACCCCCACTATCAACGCCCACAAACAAAATAAATAGAAAAAGATATAATGCAAAGACGAGACCAAATGAATAGAAAGATCAAAATAATGAAGAACGGAGCAAAAGAGACAATCAATCAAACACAAGGAGCTCAAAAAGAAATAAAATGAATATATATTGAAACAAATTCCAATATACGGTTCAGAAAAAAAGTACAAGAGAGACAAATACATTAAAACAAGAAATATAGTCAAAATACACAAAAATGAAAAACAGGGATTACATTATTGGTTGATGGTTAAGACCGGTAAGAGGAAGTGCGACCTCTAGGGTGTTGATTTTTTTCATGATTCAAATAACTAAGGACAATACACTAGTGAAGATGTGATGAAAGTAAGAGAAAAATACAAGTATGAGGGCCTCGAATCTATAGTGTGAGAGTGTTCACAGGCTGTCTACATGATGCGTCATGTCACGACGTGAACACATCTCCGAAATTGTTGGGACCGTGGCGACGCTTGTGGGGTGTTTGGTGACTACGTAGTGCTATAGTCCCATGACGGAGGCTGAATTGTCCATAGGCTGTCTACATGATGCGTCATGTCATGACGTGAGATTCCCCTCTAGGCTGTCTGGACATGGGCTTGTATCTCATAGAACATCTAGGATACTTACCGTAGTAGTTTAAGTCATAGCGGGGGATCCAACCCTACAAAATAAAGAACGATTAAGGGCTTGCCCTCGGACCTATGTAGTATGGGATGCATAGAATCCAAACAAGTGCACATTAGTGTCACGTAATATAAATAACTGCATTAAGGACTAAGTGCACATTCACACACGACATCAATAGGATATTCCTCATTAGCTTTGTTTGTGACAAGTGTGTGCTTTCTAAGTAAAAGAAATTGTTATATTATATCCTAGCATCAGTTGTACGCAACTGACGTATCGACAGTTTCCATGCAAGATAAAGTGAATGACAGGACTAAAGAATGATTGCTGCTTAAAGAAATGTTCAAGTTTTTATTCAATTCATGTATCATGTTGTAAATTATAATTCCATTGCGTTGATGTAATCATTGGTGTAATAAAAATTTTTAATTCCTTGTAAAATTGTACGAAGTGAAGTGTAAAGATCACGTGGAACTTCGAATTCAGTCTTATTTGGAATTCGAGGTGTTAGAGGGGGTCAGGGGTAGGAGTGCAAGTGATGAATGAGGGGGTAGTAGTATCTTCAGCAGCAACAGTCGACTAGTCGAGACTAGCAATTTAACTGGTCAAAATTTCATTCTCGACCGTAAATTTGGCGCCTGCAGCTTCTTTGTTTCAGTTCGATGTGGCGAGAACTGCCATCCGACCTGTCGAAATACCTTATGTCTGTATTCCTCCTTTAGTTCTGTTGTTTGCTTCGATGTGGCGAGAACTTCCATCCGACCCATCAAAATACCTTCTGTCTCCTACACTTCATCTTATTCACCATGATAAAACTCTTCAAAAAATGTATTCCCTCCTGAGTAGTAGTGTCAGTGGATGAAAAATAGCTCATGTCTTCATTGAAGGTCACATCCATAGTGACATAATATTTCTGGGTTGGTGGATGAAAATATTTGTACCCTTTCTGATAGGCACCATAGCCAACAAAAACACACTTAATCGCCCGGGCATCCAACTTAGACATCCGGTTCTTAGGTACATGGACAAAATAACACAACCAAAGACACATGCATGAAGATTATGAAAAGATGGTATGAAAATGAGACGCAAAGACCTCAAAAGGAATTTTACCCTGGAAAACACTAGATGGGAGGCGATTAATTAGATGGGCGGAAGCTTGTAAAACATCCCCCTAGAGATACTTAGGCATATGAGCACTAAAAAGAATAGAACGAGTCATATCAAGATGATGACATTTTTTTTTCTTTCAAGCACCCCATTTTGTTATGATATTTGTGGACAAGTGGTTTGGTGAACAATCCCATGTGTTTGGAAGAAACTCTCTAAAAACATGATTCTCAAAACTTTATTGGAATGAAGAACTTTAATGGTGCTACTGTATTGTGTTTGGATACGTGTACGAAAATCCTAGAAGGTAGGAAAGACTTCATCTTTGATTTTAAGAAGGGCTACCCATGGCAACCTTGTACAATCATCAATAAATAGCACAAAATATTTCATATCCGGCAAAATAGGCTCTTTAGAAGGTCCACAAACATCAGAATGCATTAATTCAAAAGGAATAAAATTTTTGTTTGAAATACTAGGAGAATAAGTAGCACGATGGCTCTTGGCCAAAATACATGTCTTACAATGGAACAGACTCATCCACACCAATAAACAAAGTAGGCATGGACTTTTTCATAAGACTAAGTGATGGATGCTCTAAACAACGTTGCCACTACCATACCTCTCTCAGCTTGTCAGAACTCGAAGTCAAGGCGACGTGGGAGTGTGCTCCTGGTTTTTCCCCCGCATACATCTGATCTAGATGGAACAACCTGCTCCTCAGATACCCCCGACCGATTATCTCCCTGGTTAGAAGAGCGTGAAAAGTCACATACATATGATAAAAGGTTACAGAGCACTGATATTCAATATCCAACTTTGGAACATATATTAAATGGTGAGATAGATCAGGAACATATAAAATATTATGGAGTTCTAAGGTAGGGGTAATACGAATTGACCATGTTCCTAATATTGGAAAGCTTCACCATTGACATTAGTAACACTAGATACTGGTGGAGGAGACAAATTTGTAAAATAAGATTTGTCATAAGTCATATGGTCTGAAGCACCCGAATCAATAATCAAAGTATCAGAACCAACAAAGTTGGAAATATGTAAAGCCAAACCCATTTTACTTCAACCAACTATCGACGCAGTTGGAGCAGCTGTACTTGTGGTGGTATGATCCTGACCGGCTACTCCATGGAAATTCGGGTCCTGTACTATCTAAACATCTGCCTTGCCTTTAAGATGATATCTCTACTTACTGGGGTACGCATTCAGATTCCAACAAGTCTCCTTGACATGCCCAAGCTGATCACAGTAGCAACAACTACGAGGCTTATTGGAAAAACCTGGTGGATGGCCCTGTTAGCGGAATGGGGCCGAGATTTAATGATGAGGATGCGCATGAGCCTTAGCCTGAATGTCTAAGCTTGAAACTTCTGTTAGTGCCTTCTGTAGACTCTCTGGCTGAAATTCATCCTTGCAGATGTATATGAAAGCTGTAGTCAAACTAGGAGGATATGTCATCCTGAGCAATTCTCCTTTGACACTGCTATGCTTTGTGTCATGCCCTCTCAAGAACACATGAACCCACTCGAGTCCCTTCTCCTTCTGGTATCACGTAATATCCTTATGTTCTTGATCTTGCAAAGACGCTTTTGATCAATTTCAGTCCACGCATTCTTCTGCTTTGTATAAAACACAAACATTGGTTGTTCGCTCTGTGTCATACTAGCAACTTTACACATCAACTCATGAACTCATATAAAATCAGATTCATTGGTATACAAGTCACCCAGTGTCTTCCAAATAACCTCAGCAGTTTCACATTCCTCTACCATCTGCATCACATCATCAGTCATGGCTCTAAACAAGATTGCCATCACATACCCATCATCATCTTCCTACATAGCATATGCTTCCTCCTCTAATTCATCTGGAGCCTTGATTTCTCCAGTCACATGCCCCATCTTGTGCATGCCACGGAGATAAACATGCATGATCTTCGTCCATATCCAGAAATTAGTCCATTAAGCTTGGTACCTCCAAACGATCCAATACTAGAATCTGAGGTGTTGACAATGACCTTAACCTTCTGGACTTCATTCATTGTAATTGTTGGAGAAATTGCAGCGGAAACAACAAAACAGATGAAATTTGATAAACCACAAAAAAACCAACAACAACACCAGTCAGAAACTTGGAGGGTTATTTTGACTAAGAAGATGAAAGAATCTAGACCCGGAGTTTTGAATGAAAGTTCTAACACATCGATTCGCCTTCGAAATGAGTGGTTAAACGCCATGAACGGAGTTCTGTAGTTCCGGAAAAAAAAAAATTTTTTGCAGTTGCGTGCAAAATTTTGGACGATGAAAAGAGCCCTTGAAACCCCAACTTATGGGTGTACTCATCAGAACCTGATCTAGGGAAAAAATGTTCTTGATCAGAAACTGATCTAAGAAGTAATCAGAGTAAAAGAAAGAGCTAGACAAAGTTCTAACATATCTTTGCTCTGATACCAAGTCAAGTATAGAACTTGTATTTAAGAGAATAATGAATACAATGATTTTTTAATTTTATTATTTGGTTCTACACTCTTGGATACATCATATGAAACATCACATCTATTTATACACATCTATTGAAGCATAAGGTGGGGGGAATAATGGAGAAAACAGCGGGGAGCAATTGATGGAAAAAATATATTACAATTCTAACTACCATTGACTCACTCCAGCAACTTCTCGTTCGAATTTTCGTCAGTCTTGTTGGAAGGCCTGAGAAGTTGCAACGAAACAAAGCAACAAAATTGATTCACGTTCCCTTCGACTAACAAGGGCCAGAACAATAACTGGAGTGAAAACCTTTATTTAGGGTTAATCTGTGGTATTCTTGTATGACAAGTATGGTGCAGTTGGGTGTGTTTTGGAACTTTGCATGCTCGACTCTTCGGTCATCACTTATTTCATGTATATATGAATGTGCATATCCACTTGTATAGATTCTGTAAACAAAATGCAGATATACAGATATGTATAGATATTCTATGGTTATCTCGGAGATTTGGAATTCAGACAGGTTGTATGACCGTAGAGTAATGAGTGCTGCAAAAACTAAACTTCGATTTGATCTCATGAACCGTGCATATAAAAGTTAGCTATAACTTCAGGAAGCTCTTCTGCGTTGATTTTTCTTTTTTCCTGAAACAAACACTAATTCTTTTGTTATATATTCTGATGAATCAGTGGCACCTTTCAGGAAAAGAAAAAAATGATGAATCTGTTGCTCGATTGCAACCAATATATTTTTGTATATCAATCTAAATCATAAAGGGTAAATTACAGATTGTTCATATTCGTTGGCTGTTATCAGATATGGGTTTCACTCTTACAGGAGCTATTCCACTTTATTGTGATAACCGGAGTGCATTGCACATTGCAAGCAACCCGGTTTTTCATGAACGAACGAAGCATATTGAGATTGATTGTCATTATGTTCGTGAGCGTTTTGAGGTAGAGACCATCTCTCTCCACTCTGTTACCTCTTCCCAGCAGACTGCAGACATCTTCACCAAATCCCCACTGTTCAGAGATTCCGACACTTAGTAGGAAAACTCACATTATTTGACCCATCGTGAGTTTGAGAGGGGGTGTTAGAGATTATAGTCCCACATTGAGTAGTTGGTTAGTTTTGTATTTGATTCCTCCTATATATAGGAGATATTGTACTCAGTTATTTCTCAATTCAATATTCAGTATTGTTTTCATCACTCTGATTTATCTTAACAAGATTCATAACTGGTGAGCCATTACTCTGCTGGTGTCAGTTACCGAATCTGAAAAGCCTCATCAGTTGACCGGGGGGAATTTTTTTTTTGTCTTGGCAAAAATAAGCCAGAGCCAGAGCCAAATCAAGCCGAGGCTGGAGCCGGGCCGGGCGCGCGCGCGTGTGTGTCATTTTGGCTAAGCCCTCTCTCCACTACACATTAGTGGTAACCCCCGGGCCACTCCCTTTAGTCCAGTTTTCTAGTATATATATTAGAAAAAATCTTTTCCAATTTCCGATATGAGACTATCCATTTTTTTCAAGTTGCCAAGTTAGTACATTTCAAGTACCCAACTTTGGACCAATATTTCTCATTCATACGGAATTCGTTTTTGGCAAGTGAGTACACCACGGAATAGTACTCGTCGAGAGGACCGTAATCCACTCATTTTCCGGCGCTGCCGGTGGCCGGATCCTGCCGGAATCCGGCCCGGAAAACGGCAAAAAATTAATTTCAACACCTAATGTTATATTATATATTGTGTTAAAGGAGATAAATTAGACACCATTCTCTCAATCTTGACAGCCCCTCTTTGCATGTCGCCGTTCTCATTGTTAGCTTACTCTCAAGATACGATTTCAGAATTTCACTTTGGGTTTAAAAAAAATCACAATATGAACTATACAATGTTTTCTTTACTCTAACTGTAAATTTTCAAAGTGATGAAAAATTAATTGAATAAATAATGATTAAGGATTTCTTTAGTTATTAGTTTTAAATGAAAATACAAGAAATCTAAGTTTATGGAACTCATGTTCGGAACCAAGGGTGCAACAAAGATTGGGATGACATATTTATGTTTACAAAGTTCCTTACTAGAATATTGTTTGCAATCTTCAAATTTGTAACTTTATGTTTGTTATCATATTGGATGTTATCGGTATCATTTTTTCCTTATACTTATCCAATCAAGAATTTTGTTTTATTACATAAACAAAATCCAATTGTCCATTTTCGATAGCCTTAATAGATGAAGATAATGTTTGTTTTTATTTTCTTTGATAGGGATAATCATTGACACAAATAGCACTATTTTCTGCCATTGTTGAATGCATAATTTCACCCGAAAAATTAACGACATCAAACACTATGTACATTTTCAGAGATTGGTAAAAAAAAAAAAAAAAATTCTTTCCCAGAAAGAGCTTTCAAGAAATGGCTTGATTTGCAAAAAAGTAATAATATTTCCTACTTATTTGAAGAGGCATTGCAAAAGTACTACTAGAGTTCTATTTCTTGTTTCTCATCATGGACACTTATTTCATCTTCAAGTTAACCCAAAGTGAATTCAAGTCTTAAAAAGCTACATAAAGACTCGGTAGAGTGTAAGGGATGCATACTATATACATCTCTTTGACTATGTATATCAATGAAAATAATTCTACAATCCTCTGAGGGAGGTTACTTTTGGTTGAGTTGGTGGTGTTTTTTATCCTCTTTGTGAGGATATTTTGCTCTGTTTTGTGACCACCTCTCAATTAGAGTCTGTATGAACTCTATTTCCTTTTATTTTATCGTGGCTGAGGTCTTCGGACTTCATCCCTATTATCAAAAAAAAAAATGAAAATAATTCTACTGAAAGAGAACAAAAAAAAGGACTTGTTTTCCACAATAAATTTGTTGCAAAAACAAGGTCTAAATTCTTCTTAAAAGCCAAACAAATACAGAAATGAAGATATGACTGCATCCATTTAATTTATGTAACTAACATGGATATAAGTTTCTGTAAGGAGTTGAAATATAAGTCATAAAAGCATACATAAATTAGTCTAACAACAGGGATTAGAACTTTTAGCTATGCAATAATTTGGTTTTCAATTTGCTATATGTTAATTTCAATTCGATTCTGATTTCTGTTTTATGATGGGTACTAATGAGATGGACGTGTTTCAATTTTTCATTGAATATATCGAAAAGATGAATTTTGATGGAGTGTGACCTAATCCCTCTCACTCGGCCCCTTCTGATCACTTCAGACTTTCCAATTGAATTTTTTTTCCTTTTTTGTTTCCTCTTTATAATTTTATATTGAAGTTGTATTGTTGGTTTTAGTTTGTGCTTCTCTACCATCTCCACATACCCTCAAATCTTAATGTGATTCACATACTCTTTATTTTTTTTGTTGTCGAAGGAGACTCCAAAAGTGTTGGATACTCTATATGACAAAATAAACTTGAAAATGATAAAAGATAAAAGAGAATTATATCAATGTAATACAGTGGTAATTTGATCACAAATGCAATATTAATGCTCAAAGAAACAGAAAGATTTAAAGAAGATGAATTCGCAAACTCCCATGTTTTATTGATGTTTTGGCAAAAAAAAATTTATTGTTCTTTGAAAATCAATCTGCTATAAACCCTCTTTTGAATTAAACTTTTACATGTTACACTTCAAAAGTGGGGAACTTTTAAATTAGTTCAAAAATTAGTTCAAAAGTGGGGAACTTTTAAATTCAAAGGAAGTGAGGGATTAAGATCGAAAGGAGCAGTGTCAACGTGGCATTTTGGTAGCAAAATCTAAACGGGAGTGACTCTGACATTTTACCTCCACAAGTGGGACCACAACGTCAAGGTGCTTTTTAAATTTCGTCATCTAAGAGCATCCACTATGATCGGCTATTTATCTAAAAAATACAAAATATAGGAAATTTTACGTCACTACGGTCTGCTATAAACCTAGTTTATAGCAGAGTAGTGAACAGGAGTCGGCCATATATAACAGGGCAGAATAGCATTTGGAAATTATAGAAGACGGTAAACGATCTTCGGTCTATCAAAAATTTTGATTTCTTTGGAATTAAAAAATCGAATAGACGGCATAAGATCTTCCGTCTATACAATTTGACCGATCAAAATTGTATAAACGGAAGAAGATCTTCCGTCTTTATATTTATTTAATTATTTTTAAAAAAAATTGAAAGAGACGGAAGATTAACTTCCGTCCCTATCATTTTTTTTTCCTTTTTTTTTTTTGTCCTTTTCTTTTTTTGTCCTTTTCCTAAAAGACAAAAAAAAAATTAAAAATGCCAAACGGAAGATGAAGATCCAGCTGAGTAGTTTTAAAAACATTTTTTAAAAAATTAAAAAACCCAGACGGAAGATCTTCTTCCGGCTGGGTTATTTTTTACAGCAAATGAGAGCAGACGGAGGATCTTCTTCCGTCTATATATTTTACTATTTTTTTTTGCAAATTATAGCTTTCACCATAGTAGCGGAAGAGCATCTATACTAAAAGCAAATTTGCATATATCCAAAATATAGCTCGAACCATAGTGGATGCTCTAATGACTACGATTTTTTAGTGGGACCCACCATCTCGAGGGAGATACCGCTGAATCCCACGTGGCAGTTATGTAGCTTTGGTGACCAAGGAAGGGGCACAACTATAGAAAAGATCAGATGTACTGTATTCCATACTATATAAAATCATATGCATATGATTGAATTTCTAGAGGCCACATGACCGGTGAGAATTCTTAGAATTATCCACCTAAGAGCATCTCCCTTTATTTCTCATCTCAATAATGGAATATTCATGAGAATATTTCATTATAAAGATGAAAAAATAAAGGGGCAATCCAACTATGCCCCTCTATAATTTATACAATATAATTTTTTGGGAAAAAAGGAGTTTTTGATAAGTTTTGTTGTAAATAATTTTACATTAAATTGCTTATATTAATAATCTATTAAATAATAAATATATATAAATATATATAAAGGGTGATTGATTATTTACTATATATAAATAATATATATTAAATATATAAAGTTTGTAAATAAAAAAAATTTGTGAAAGTGAGAGACGGATGAACTTCATCCGTCCCTCACTACCGCATGACCCTTTTACCCCTAAGGTGATAATCTGGTTATATGAAGGAAGGGATAACTTGGTCATTTCCGCCAATGTGACATACAAAAAAAAAATTATGGACCCTTTTAACCACCCTTGCTTTTTCAGAAAGCTAGTGTGAGGCTTTTGGCGCAAGAACTCAGCGCATATGATTGATAGGTCAAAAGCCAATTATGTGTATACCGGAAATTGAGAGTATCTATGGGCTCATTCTCGACAACTTAAAACACACCAATTATGTGTATACTGAAATAATGTCAAGTTATGTATATTCTCGACTACTGCTAAACAGTTGCTAACTTTATAAAATCATGACCAAAGAAGATGAAGTGACAATGTGATATAGAAAGTTCATATATAGTAGTCTAAAGAAGATAGAGTGACAATGTGACATAGAAAGAACTTGTTACCAAAATGACTCACTTCCCGAAATTATTTACCAAACTAACCCACTTTGTAAAAGTATTTACCAAGCTAACCCGCTTTCGAAAGTATTTATCAAAATAACTAAGTGCGCTTTTTGAAAAAGCGAATTTGGTTAAAAATAATTTGCTTTTTTAAAAAGCGAGTCTAACCTTTCAAAAATTAAAAGTTTTACACCCGCTTTTTCAACTGAAAAAGCGAGTTATTTTTAACCAAACTCGTTTTTTCAAAAAACGAGTCGGTCGTTTAGGGAACAAAAAAAAAAAATAGGACAGTTCGGAAAAAACTTTCAAAAAAAGGGTCATTTTGGGAAAAAATTCCCCTCCCCGCACCCACCCAACCACCCGTTCCATTTTTGCATGGGCCTGGCTAAAGTCAATTGATATATAAAAATTAAAAAAAACGGAGAGAAATTGCAATACGAATAGAGTTATATTTAACCAGCTATTAGACTCAAGCGATGACTAAAACTTAACCATTAAGTATGAACTTTATTTAGTATCAGGCTATGGGCAAAAATGTAAGGTGTGCCAAAAAAGGAAACTTCCTCTCATTTGTCGAATTTAACACTTTAAAGAAGACTAGTAGTTTACACGTGCGATGCACGTTTTAATAAATATAGTTTTTTAAAATAAAAATTTAGGCGTAGTCTTGATTTGAACCTAGGACATCCTTTATAATAGTTATGCACGTACGTTGCTCGGGTTGGTAGAATGACAAAACATTTACAAATGACACTAAGGCCTTCTCCCATTATAATATTAGAGATGGAGATTGGCGGAGCTATGTGGGGGCCCGGGGTGGCCCGGGCCCTCCCAAAATTGTGAAAATCCCTTTAAAATTTTTGAAATTTTTTAAACCCCCCTTAAATCTATTAAATCTAATTATTTGCCCCCCCCCCCCCTCTGAAAATTATGAAAAAATACCTATATATTTATATATAGTTATAGAATTTTTTCTTGGACTCCCTAAAAATTTTGTTCTGGCTTCGCCCCTCATAGAAAACATTTGAGAGGAGGGTAGCATATAAAACATTTGAGAGAGAGAGAGATTAATTCAGAGAGAGATTGAGGTGGCAAGTAGCAACTTTATTCACATAACTGGTCCTAGGAAAATTTACGCAAGGTATACTCATTAATACTCAAACACTTACTACGTGCCTAAAGAATAAACAGGGACGAAGCTACACACCCAAAAAAAATGGGGAGCTAGAGAAATAAACTTAACAATTTATTCCACAAGCAAGTATGTAAAAGATTAAAGTAAATAAAAAAAAATAGATGCAAGTTAATCTGTATAATAAATTACAAAGAAAACTATCAAGTGCTTCACAATCAACCCCCCCCCCCCCCCCCCCCCCCCCAAAAAAAAAAAAAAATCAAAGGCCCGTATCAAATCTCACAAAACACATTTTTCCTCCAAAATTTCAAACCCCAAAACCAAATTTTTCCCCGTAAAAAATTCATTACTTGATTACTATCTCTCTATTCTCTGTTTACTTTTTCATATTTTTCTCTCTCTCTCTCTCTATCTCTCTCTCATTCTTTTTTTATTTACTTAGAAATATTGATTTTAAGATTTCGATTTTGTAAAATTTCAGAATTTTTAATAGCAAATATCTCTTCAACAATTAAATTTCATTATTTTTCACACTTAGGCTCTGTTTGGTTCAAAGGAGGGGAGGGGAGGGGAGGGATTTTAATGGAGGGGAGGGAAGAGGAGGGAAAGTGTCACGCCCCGCTTCCCGGAATACGGGAGCACAGGAACGTAACTGAGGCCCAGCGAATGATATAAGTACGCCAACTCATATCATTCATAAGCTGTACCAGTCTTAACTTAACAATATAAAAAAAATGAATCACAACCACGCAAAAATCATAATCACATAAACGAGAATGGAATTCAATAACCAAATATGGAATATAAGAACTTACCAAATAACTCGAGAGGCTCCTGCTCCAATCGTAGAAGAACTGCTCACAAATGCCTTCTGAAAATTCTCCTTGTGCACCTGTACTTGTTCATCTAAAAAGAAAGAATAATTTGTTCTTAGAGCAAGTACGGACAGCAAGTAGTGAAAACAGAGAGTAAAGAATAAGGTACATGAAGGAATATGAATCAAAATCAAATTGCAAGAACAATAATGGTACTAATAGCAATGGTCTTAATCAAGTATATATATGTGTCAACTAAGTCTATTATTAAGTTGTTTCTCCTATCTAGTGCATGTACTACTGCATCCCATACTACAGGTTCGATGCACGCACAACAGTGTTCGTTTTAGACTTCGTGGCGGGATCTATAGAGCATGTACTCGGTTTCAATAACAATCATTTACAATTTTCAATTTCTAATCAATCATTCACAATCAATACTTCTCCTTCCATGTCAATACGATATCAATTTACAATTTACAATCAATCATTCATTATCAATACTTCTCCTTCAATGTCAATACGATATCACAATAGGCCTTACCGAGTACATTTTCTGAGACTATCCACTACTAAGTCAACCCTTATTAACCCCGGCTTGTTTAGTATTTTATTAAATCTCATATCCATGTAAGTGTGTATAAGGATGTCAAGGGAACGATACGAATGCAGCAACATGATGCATTGCACAATAATAAACATGAAGTAGCAATCTAAAACAACAATTCTCTTTATATTATTTTAACTGATTTCTAATATAACTGGGTCGAAACCTTAGTACAAGACAAACAATGCAGCAGTAACTTATAAAAAGCCATCACATATATGTTCATTCAAGTCGATAATTAACATGCTATTGTATCTTGAAATGCATTACACTATTATACAGCAATTAGAATATTCATTACCGTGTACGAGTCAATTCACGATGTCATTGTTCAAGTCACGATATTTCAATCAATCAATGTATTCAATCACCATTCATTTTCTTTATATGCAATTTCTAGTCATTTCATTTATGTCAATTGTGTATGTAGGATTGGGTTTGAGTCAATGGATACTAATAAGATGTCAAGAGTACGTCGGGTTAGCTCGTGTAAACCCTCGATACTCCCAACGGAAGGAACACAAGGCAAAGTTGACGATAAATGAATTGGAACTACTTGCATAAGAGATCAATTAATCTTGAACTAGAATAAATAAAAGAGTTCAAGTGGACTTGACTTTTTCTTATAGACGGTTAGATTAGAATCACCAGAATAACGGGATCAGAATCCCGGGGAGCAATTCCAAGAACACGTGCGAAGACCGTGCACTAAAATACCAAACAGCAAATCCCAACTCCACACCAGAACAGCGCATACACAACCCAACTTCGCTTCAGCAATAACTCATTCACAACTCCAAAACAGCAAACACCCTCAACACAAACTCCAAACTGCAACTCTTCAGCAACAACCCCAATTCTCCACACACTGGATCAGGCTCTTCTTACAAACACCAACCACTAATACAACATCCAACAACATCACGCCACACAATCCTCAAACTCCAACACAACACCAACACAGATCAATACCCCCCAAACAGAAAATCAAGTAAAACCCAAACACGACGGCAACACCAATAACACACTGTGTTATCCCCTTCTTCTTCTTCACCTTATTCAACACAGAGGGAGAGGGAGAGAGAGAGCGGGCGAGAGAGAGTACAGGAAAGGGGGAAATAATATAATAAGATAATGGAGTAGTAGGGTTAGTTAGAGAAAGTGGGAATGTGGTTACGGGATGCGGGAAGAGTGGGGAATGTGAACAAATTTGTGTACGGGTGAGTAGTATATGGGTTTGTGGGTTTAGTTTAGAGTCCAATAGGATATGAGATTGGGTTCGGGCTAAAATCCAACAAGAGGTGGACTACTCTTTGGGCTTCAAATGAATATAACATAAATTCAATAATAATTGTGGGCTTCAAACCAAAAAGTGGAGAGACAAGATTTGCAGTTGGAATATAAATTTGGATTTCAGTAGGAGATTCAAAACGATTTTAAATGCATTGGAATGATTTATACGGAATTTTAAATACCGGAATACATGGAGAAAAGAAGAGAACTGAAAATCCGTATAATCGGAAATATGGGTTACAAATCCTACCCACCTTACAACAAGAATTTCGTTTTCGAAATTCATTTTGGCAGGCAGCAGGACAAAACAGAAACAAACTTAAGAAATGACAAGGCAAGAAAATTTGAAAAAGAGAAACTCCAGTGATGGAAGCATAAGAAAAGGACATAAATAGGATCGATGTCGGATAATAAATCGACAAAAGATAACAAGTGAAAAAGATGAACACGATCTGAACGATGCAAAGAAGGATCAGCAAGAGGATCCTGGGACCTGTGGGTTATGGGCCCACCACGCTTCCGCTGCGCTACTCCGATGGTGATGTCTCAAGCAACATACATGTCGATGTAGGCCACATGACACCAGTCAACGAACCGAGCAGGAAGACAAGAATGAGACACCAGGATCAAGGACAGTATGGGCTCAAGATAGATATAAATAAATAATGCAAAATGAATATAAAAGTTGACTTTAATTTAAATAATTAAAAGATATGTTATAGATCAAGACTAATGGGTAGGAGAATTGGGTATAAATCAAATAACAGGTTTAAATCCAATAAGGAAATAGGCTATAAGATTTTTAAAATATACATTAAATCAAATAGTGAAAAGTATATAAAATTGAGCATGTTCGGCTCAAAACAAAATAATAGTAATAGTAATAGTAACGACAAGCATAATAATACCAATAACAATAATAATAACGAAATAACAACACTACTAACAATAAAATAACAATGATAATCACAATAATATTAATAATAATAACAATAATAACAATAAAAATAAAAATAATAATGATAATAATAATAATAGCATAAATGGATATAATAATAATATGCACATATGTGTCAGAATGGAAAAGTGAGTTTAATAGATTTACTAAAATAATCCAAACAGTAGCGATATAAATATTCAATCACTAAAAAAAATAAAAATAAAATTAAAATACACCGTTGTTTGAAATAAATAAAATTTTCAGATAGTCAGATGAAATAAAAAAAAAATCTTAGAAACCAGAATAATATTTTGTTAAAATCCGATCAATTGAAAATGTAACTTGCTGAAAAGAATTTGAAAGCGAAAGGAAGCTATAAAAGTCTTAAATACAGAAAGTACACGGAAGGATACATATGTGCAGGAACAAAGGGTTTGGGCTCAAGTTAGATATTAATAAATAGTGCAATCAAGGGTATATAAAATTTAGGCTTCAACAAAATACCAATAATAACACCAATAATAATAAAATATTAACAATACCGGTAAAAATAATAATGTAAGACAGAATATGATTTGGTTCAACATTTTTTTTGGTACGAAAATAATTCATTATTAACAACAGTAATAATAAAATAATGCAAACAACAATATCAATAACAACGGCAATATCAATAATAATAATGATATCAATAATAATAACCAGAAACATAACAATATTAATAACATTATAAAACAAGGTAAGAATTTGGCCTATCAACAATTTAAATAAATCAAACAGGAATTATATAGTCGATCAATTATAAATGGAAAGTGAAGAGATAAGACCCAATTACAAAAGTTGATAACTATACAAACAACGAAGAAACGCAACTATAGATGTTATATAAAAAGTAGTTTTTGGAAAATTAACCAGTCAAGATGTATAGAAATACGAACAAACTTAGCTAAGTAAAGAAAATATTGATAATAATGGATGTAAAAGACATATAATAATTAGTGAATGTTAACATTATAATCAATACTCGAAAAACACATTAAATGGTAACGAGATAAATAGACCAAAATATTTATATGCAAGAAGGCTTAAAAGGAGTTAATTAAATATTACAAAAGTAGGCGTCAAATAATTAATTAGGACGCGGAAACAAAAGTAAGTGAGAAATCTAAAATGCTGAAGAATTTAGAAAACGGTGGCAATAAATAGTAATTTACAAAAGAACAAAAACGTAGACCATAGTTGATGTACTCAATCTTAACATAAATGTAAAAATAAATTTGTAAACACAAAATAGAATAAAATTAACTATACTAGTTTAAATTGTATAGAAACATAAATCGTAATTACACAAACAAAATGTCGTAAGGAAAACATTTCTATACCATCAGTTTCATTATATAAGGAAAAAGTTTTGAAATATCAATTAGCAAATAGGTAGAAAATCTTGCCTCCTTAACATCAAGTTGCATGTTTGCCTTCACGACATCAGGTTGCATGTTACCGTCTGGATATTCGGTTGCACATGTTGCCTCCCCGATATCCAGTTGCAATTTGTCTCCATTGACATCGAGTTGCATATTTGCCATCTCGACATTAGGTTGCACCGAAGTGGTAAAATGGAAAATGTAACCTCCCATATACACAGAGATATGAGACATTTAATTTAAATATGATGTTATGTTTTGAAATTCGTGATATAAAAATAGTAGGAAGATAAGAAATGAAGTTGAAAGTCACTCAATAGAATATCAAAATAGATGTATAAATTATAAATATCAAACACAATAGTACAAAATCGCAGTAGTGGAAATGATTTATAAGAGTGGGGAGAAAACAGAGTAAAATACATGCATAAACACAATGCAAATGTGAATGATAAAACAAATATGCAATGTAGCAAATTTACACAATAATTATATCATAAAAATATACAGTATTGTAGGAGTTAAACGAGCCTCTAATATGTCTTTGAAGATCCACAGATGTCGATCGACGAACCAAGTGGGAAGAAAGGAATGGACAACTCCAGAATCAAAGAAATATGGATACAAAAGAATAAAATTATACCAAGTGAAGAAATCAATGAATGTGAATGAATAGAACGCACGAACCCACCAATAAAACAACTACCAAACCAAGTGAAGAAATCAATGAAGAAATCATGGATTAATCACAAACCCAGGCTTGTGGGCCCTACCAAACCCACCAATATAATTAATCCATGAACTTTTCCTGTTATAATCACAAACCCAGGCTTGTGGGCCCTACCAAACCCATTAGGAATCACAAACCCAGTCTTGTGGGCCCTACCAAACCCACCAGGGTGAGTCCTAATTTCATCTTGAGAAAGTTTTCATTTGCAAAAACACCCAAATACTTACTGATAATAATATTGGTGGGTTTGTGATTATAACAGGAAAGGTTCATAGATTAATTATATTGGTCGGTTTGGTAGGGCCCACAAGCGCTTGCAGTACAACCGCCACTTCGTCAATAAGTCGTGTTCTCTTTGATATTCCTAAGCTTCTCTTTGTTCTGGCAATAAGCTTAGGGTCAGGGATACATAGGCCCTAAAATTGGCTCAGGAATATCCCTAAGCTAAAATTGCAATAAGGCGATTTCTCTTGCAATAAGGCGTGTTCAAACTACTGTTTTCGCCTATGTATCCCTAAGCTTCTTTGTTACAGTCTAATTCATTTTCTTTTGGTTCAAATACATTTGTATAGCGAATAGAATTAAGAAATAAGGTTTTAAATTCGTGAAATATGATAATTTTAACAATTAATAATTATTTTGAATATTATCAATCCATAAAACTTAATTATGGCTTAAACGGTGGTGGTATTAGAGATCGCAGTCTGGATGTCTCACTCTCACTACATTGAAGCAGTTTTATGTTTCAAATAAATGAAGTCGTGGTAAAAGTTGTTGGACATAGTTGAACTGGTCACCCATATTTCATGAGCTTACCATATACTGGGGCTTAAAAGGGATATTTCTTAGGCTCTATAAAGAAAAAAAAATTGCCCACGTTATATTGAAACCTCATCATTCTAACCCTTCTTAATAATCAATTCTTTTATTGTGTTCACAAATTCTAGGCTTCTATTATGTGTTGAGATTATTTGAGAAATGAATGAGTTGTAGAGGATGAGTGTTATATGAGGATGCAGCTTGCTTCTTCTTAAATTGTTCTTATGTTGAGATTATTCTTTTATTGTTGTTTTCTTTTCCGTAAGATTTAAAGAAGATGAATTCGCAAACTCCCATGTTTTATTGATGTTTTGGCACAAAAAAAAAATTATCGTTCTTTGAAAATCAATCTGCTATAAACCCTCTTCTCTATTGAGCCAACATTAAACTTTTACATGTTACACTTCTTTTTTGTTGACATAAATGGAAGGCCTATAGAAATCACTCGGTACATGTAAGAAGATTGCAATTTTGGAGGCTGTAGCGTCTAGTTGGTCGGCCAATTTTCTTCTTCTGATTCTCTCTTTTTTGTACCACGAACAAACCAGGCATTGGCATTGGAATTTCCTCTGCTGTTTTTGTTTATAGACGTTGTTCTTTAGATGGAAAGGATTTCATTGTTGGATACTCTCTATGACAAAAAGTTAGTCGGTATGCATGTATGATGCATAACGGAACATGATTATGTCGGAGAATAAGTGCTAGAAACAAATTAAAGTACAAAAATTACAAGTGTTATTTTAGTATGATGCTTAAAATCCAACACTGAGTTTGAGGTTAAAATATTACTTGCAACATACGACTAGTCTTTTTTTTTTTTTTTTTTTAAAAAAGCCATATATATTTTTTCAACTGATCGCATTTCTTTTTATAAGTGAGTATTATAAGATGATTGTCAATCATCTGAATTAATTAGTGCACTTCTTATATATTTTTATACAAAAAGCTTAAAACTTCAAAAATATAATATTAGGAATCACGTTAATTGTTAGCATGGGGTTCGGTGAATTTTATTTTGGATTTTTTTTTTTTGAGATTTGTTTCGGTTTCGGTTATTTTTCATTAATGAAACTATATGACATATTGTGATCTTTTGAGTGAAAAAACGAAGTATATTTAGAAGAAACTATATGACATATTAATGAAACTATATGACATATTTTTCATTAATTTTACCATTCTACATGGACATATTTTAAAGAAAGAAAGAAAGAAAGAAAGAGAGAAAGAAAGAAAATTAATTCTGCATGGACATATTTTAAAGGAAAAAATAAAAAATGAAAAAGAAAGAAAATAAAAATATAGTTTTGATGATATTAGAATATGCATACTAAACAATCAACCCTTACAACAACTTCGGAGTTTTAGTCTATTAGTGAAGTCTTTGATATGGACAGGTTTGAATTCCTCTAGCTACGCATGCAATATTAAATGCGGAATTTAAATTTAGAATTTAAAAACACAAACACGTGCACGCACGCACGCACACAGTCCAAATCCTCAACCCTTTCTACAACTTTGAAATTTTGGTCTACTAGTAGGGTAGTAGGGTATTGTATACATGATTAAATATCGACAATGACAAGTATTAAAACTAAATCAAGTTGCATATCCAGTAAAGTTGTTTTCTGGAAAGAAAGATAGTATGAACGGAAGAAAGAAAGAAAGAAAGGAAGAAAGAAAAAAAAATGCAGTATAAAAGAAGGTTTCGAGGCTAGATATATATACACATGATATATAATCTAGTACTGGGTTTAAACTTTAAAGAAATATCAAATGTAGGACTTGGCCGGAGTTACAACTTACAAGAATATTTAGAAGATGATGGGTTTCAAAATAAATCATATTCTAAATATGGGGCTTGAAATAGTTTTCCTTAGCTCCACCATAAAATGACAGAATGTCCCTCTCACCTTTACGATATCACTGTACAAAACAGAAGATCTATAATGTAAAGGAAAATGAAGCACTTAGTCAAAATAAACTTTAACATGAAATGGAATCTCCAACTGTCTCTATATATCTTATCTCTCATGCTCTCATGCACCTTCAAACTCTCTCTAAGGCCTTCAGCCTATGCTCCTCTGCTCTCTCACGGTCTCCCCAAACTCTCTCGCCTTCAGCTTCAGCCTACGTACGGGTAGTCGCGCTAGCTCATCTGCTCTCTCACTATCTCACCTTCCTTCCTTAAAGCCTACGTAGTCGCGCGCGGAATACGAAATGAACCCGAAAATGGTCATCCTTTTTCTTATCAGTTTACTGCGTGACACTGATGATATAGTGATCATAACCTCGTTGATTGCCGCAAGTGGGGCGGTGTTGCTGGGTGGTAGTCGATTTCAACTATCATCAGGTAAAAACTTTTCGACCTACCGTACCTAGTACTTTATTGTTTATGATATGCGCATTGTAATATTTGTTTCCTTGGGGCGGCGGCGGCTTGCCCTCAGCACCGCCGCCCCCCCTCCCCGTCGTCCCCCCTTAGTCCCTTACCCTCCTCCACCAAAGCGGCGACCCTCCATCCCTTCCAGCACGGTGACGAACCACGGCGTCCAGTCGCCCGCGCTCCATTGCGTGACGGCGTTGACGACCCCTTCCGCTCGCGACGACCCCTTTCGCTCGCACGGCGACGAACCGGCGTCCAGTCGCCAGCGCTCCATCGCGTGACGGCATCGACGACCCCTTTCGCTCGCGCAGCCCGCTCTGCATTTGGTGCCACTAAATATAAAAATAATTTGTTGTACTGTGGTTCACTATCAACTAGTGGTTTACACCATTGGATATACATCGAAAAAAAGCTGCACGCTTCCCCTCGAAATCAAGGATATCTTGTGGGGGCATAGGGTTTTGTTAATTTCTTATTAATGAAACAGGTGATCTATTTATGATATGTGATAAATAAAATGGATAACTATTTATGCTATGTGGTAGAACAATGTTTTTTTATCCGGAAAAAAAAATGGATAACTATTTATGATATGTGATAAATACATATTCAAGTACAATGAATATGGATTCATTTTTTCATGAACAAAGCTATACAAGATAACTGGTCAAGGAAACTGTTTAATAAATACAAAACTTGAGAGTGAAGTAACTTAAAAATAGAAAAAATTTAATAAATAAATTCTTTATATTTATTCTTGTAATGTATTTGATCAAACCAGCCCAAAAATGAAATTTTTATATTATTCTTGAAAAGCCCATCACCAAACCAGCCCACAAAGAATGGGAAAGGGAGACGCCTGAACTAGGCCCAAAATGAAATTTTCATTAAAAGGTAGGAGAGCTCATTTAGTTAGAGCCCAAGAGATACGAATTATAGAAAAATTAATTTAAAACTAGGATGAAATACAAAGTGCCCCTTTCCAAGTTCTTGGAAAGGTCCAGTACAGGACACACCATATCTCTAATCTCTAATCTCTAATATTATAATGGAAGAGTTGGGTTGTTATTTGTAAGCATTCAATCATCTAATCTCAATCATTTATTTTTAAGTGTGAGTTATATTAACTATTCATTTACTCAACTGTTGTTAGTTACTATAATATCTTTAAAGTTCAAATTTATTTACGACATAATTATTTACAAAAGTGCCCCTCATATAAAAGAAAAGTTTGTGCCACTAGGGATAATTTGTAAAAAGTATGTGATGTGCAAGGGGATGTTTCAGATTCGAGGCCAGATTACGTCTTATTATTTACTATATTAAAAAAAATAAAAAAATTAAAATAGAATGTGCATCGCACATGCAGATTACTAGTGTATTTTAAGTTAAGAGCCCACTTGATTGTAATATTCTCAAGAAATTAGTTACAGTCCAAACTTGAGCCCTAGAGCCCGAGCCCGAGCCCAAGCCCATGCCCAACTTTTCATTCACGCTCACCACAACGGCATAACCACAAGGAGCCAAAAACCTCCTATAACCTCCAACACGCTTTTCAATCTTCTCATTTGAGTCTCCTACATTAAACAGCCTCTTAATGAATAAAAACAATGTTTTGCGAAAATACAGCCAACTATTTATGATATGATAAATACATATATACACGTACATTTATATGTATTCATTATTCATAAACTAAGATATAAATAGTAATTGGTCCAGAAAAGTATATATATAAGTAAAAAACTTGAATAACCAGGAACTAAAATTATAGATAACCAAATAAATTCTTTATAGGGTAAATATTAGTTAACCCTACTGTAGTTCATAGTTATACATATATTTGGCAGTTTACCATATTGAAGTTTTTTTTTCTTTTGCAATTAATCATACTGAAGTTAGTTTTTTTTTTTTTTTTTTTTGACGTTTTGATATACTCCGTCTGTTTTGAACAGTTTTTTCCATGAAATGTCTAAATTACCCCTTTTTGGTTCGGAGTAATTAATTTGAACCAATAGGGGGCACAGGGGCACGGAAAAAGTTAGTTTTAACAGAAAAAAAAAACACTTTAGTAGGATTAATTGTCCAAAAAAGAAAAAGAAAAAAAAGTTTAATAGATAAACCGTCAAAGGTAAAAACTACAGTAGGTTGACTGAAATTTACCGGACTCCCGGCTCCATATATAAATTGTATAAGTTAGAGCCGACTTGATTGTCGTAATATTCAAAAGAATTTGGTTAGAGCCCAAAGTTGAGCCCGAGCCCAACTTTTGACTCACAATCTCAAGGAGCCAGTTCAAAACCAACACTCTTATTAATTTTCAATCTTCTCATTTGAGTCTCCATTTCTCCTACAATAAACATACATCGTCTTCCAAAGCCAAGTAGATCACTAGTTAAAGGCGTAATTTGATCGAGGTTCATGTCACGTTGATAACCAAGAGAGGAGGAATCTTTTGTGGAGATTCACAAGGTGGTAATCTCTAAATTTTGTGTTTAAATTCAATGATTAATAGTTACAGTTAGTTTATTTCAAATATGAGATAATTAATTAATTAGAGATGTGTGATATGTGAAAACCTAAACGCAATGCTTTTTGTAAAGGATCTTAGATACTATATATGTGTCTGTATTAATATGAATGAGGGCGAGGTGCTTGTGTAAATGACTACATGAATGAATGTAGTTATGGTACTTAGTTAGTTTCAGTGACACACAAATAAAGAAACATGATGCGCAGGTGCGCTACAAAAAATTTGACGCTGTGCAACTGAAGGGAAACCACAATAAACATAATTAGGGCTAAAAATTTTCCAACATAAATTCATGGGCTAATAACATATTACAAGACATTCGTGCCAGTAATCACAGAAAGAATCAAATTGAACTCAGATACCTGTCAATGTCAAGGACCGCGAGAGAGTAATGGCCTGAATTAGGGTATGGTGTCCCAACCTGTTACGACATTGCTTGAATAAGTCCAGAAAAACCATAAATGGGAATGAGAAATCCCAACTTTCTGCAAGGAGAGAGGAGAATGAATGGGATTTGGGAAATTTGAGAAGAAAAATCGATTCAAGCCAGAGATTTGGAGGGAAATTTAAATTTGCACTCTTCTATGGTGGGAAAATTTTGGGACTTTTGGGGCGTCGTCGATGATGCAAATTGATCCAGACAGAATTAACTCTCAATGACAAACCCTTTATGCGATTTCTGTTGTTAGAGATTGTAATATTTATTTACTCGTGTTTTTTTTTTCTTCTACTCGGCTAACCATTCCTTGTAAGTAATCATCTAAGAATGCTATAGTCAGAGTAGTTGAATTTTTCTTACAAAAAATGAAGTAGAACATGTGCATAAGGTGAAATATTTTATGCCAACGGTACAAATTGTATTACATAGCTGCATCTTAAGTTGTAAACTTGATGTATTTCTGACAGTGGCTACTGAGTGTACTTTTGACTTAATGTTTATCATTTTAAAGTTAAATTGCATTGAAGGACAATTTTGGCGATGTTAATTATGTCTTCAATTCAGTATAGTCTTGCCTGTTAAAATCTATCCAGTCTATGTCGTGTAATTATTGTTAGTTTGATGTAATATTACTGAAAGCGATCTTTTTTATTCATTTAGATATTGTCGTTTTAATTAATATCTCTTATTCGTAGTAGTAGCTGATGCTTTCTTATTCTATATTCATTAGATTCAAGTTTATTAGTTCAGTATGTTCATTTCAGTTAAGAATTTGTTATTTTTTCTTTTGTTTTTCATTGCATTAATATTGTGTATAATTATTACAGGAGCTGGATCGAAAGACGAGTTCTGCATCAGCAGCAGCAGCAGCAGCAGCAGCAGCAGCAGCCACTCCCCGACTGCACTGACAGCCTCCTCACTCTTTTTAGCGGGGTTGTCTGCGGCTCTCCTGTCGAGGCGCATCATTAACAGATATAGATGCTGTGGTGTCACACTGCTTGGTGGGATCACCTCGTTTGTTGGCGTTGGTTGTATCACAACAACAACTAATGTCTTCATTTGCATTATTGGGTATCTATTGGTGGGATTTGGGCTTGGAATGTACGGTCAGGTAAATCTAATTCATTTATAGATTCGTTAACGGTGATGTATAACACATAAAATCAAACTTAGATATAATTTTGTTTGTATTTCATGTTATTGGACAGTGTCAGGTGTGCCGGGACGCATTCAGGTCTCTGTTCCAGTCGTTCCTTGGTGTAGGGGTAGTTACAGCCAGCCTCGCTGGTTATGCAGCTTTGCACCTTTCGTTGGGCTGGCGTCTTTTCCTTTCCCTTGCCATCATTCTCGTTCTTTTGACCTTCCTTGTTAAGATGGGCCCTGGAACTGGTGCTCAGACAAATATGCAGATTGATGTTGGGGATGATGGGGAGATTGTTCTCGAGGTTGATGGGGAGATTGACCTAGAGGATGTTGGCCCTGGAACTCGTGCTCAGACAAATATGCAGATTGATGTTGGGGATGATGGGGAGATTGTTCTCGAGGTTGATGGGGAGATTGACCTAGAGGATGTTGCTCAAGAAGAGAATGAGGAGCAGGCTTTAGGAAAAAACAGGGGGGGGTGGAGGTCTGCACTGATAGCTGTTGTGGCATCTTGGGTTCGACAGGTTCTACCCGTGATTCTAAGCACCTTCCTCTCGATTCCGATATTTCAGGCCATGGGTTTTGCTAGGGACTCTGTGGTTATCTTGCTGGTTGCATTCGGTATTGCCAACTTAGGATCACTCTATCTTGCAAGCTCTATTGCAGATAGCTTCGACGGCTACAGTCTATTTGCAGAAGGAGGTCTGCACATAATTTTTGGTCAGGTATACATATATATACTCGCCCTTGATTTTTAAGTCTCATTTTGCTATAAGGTCCTTTAAACTTTGGAATCTACATAAATGTCAAAGGTACTAACTTAATTATTAATTAGCAAGTATAATTAAGGTTATAATTACATCTTCCCCCTCCTTATCAAAATTTCATCCTCTCAAATTTGCATACCTGACTGTTGGAGCAGATTTGGCAGATTTGGATATTTCTTTCTGAATTCTTCTTGTTCCCTAAGTAGCTTCTTTAATAAAATGATGCCTCCATAGAACTTTCACCATAGGAATCACCTTTGATCTTAATGTTTGTTCCCTTCGATCTAGAATCTGAACTGGTGCTTCCACATAGGACAAAGCTTCCTTGAGTTGAATAGGTTCGTACTCTAAAATATGAGAAGGATCAGGCTCTTACTTCTTCAACATTTATATGTGAAACACATTTATCAATATGTGACAAAGTTGAAGGCAATGGAACTTTGTAAGTACTTTATAGATGCTTACAGGTTGTTCACATATTTCTGTTTCGTTAAGTACTTTTTAATGAAGCGATGACTTCGGTCATCTTTTAATAAAAAAAAAATGCAACTTTGTAAGGTACTTCTCCAACCCTTCCTAAGATCTCAAAAGGACCGATGTATCTAGGACTCAATTTTCCTTTCTTACCAAACCTCATTATACCTTGGGAAGGAGAAACTTTCCGGAACACAGTATCACCAATTTGAATTTCAAGCTTCCTTCTTCTCTTATCAGCATAACTTTTTTTTGTCTCTTTGAGAAGTTTGAAGTTTATCCCATATAAGTTTTGATTTTTCCGTAGTTTCTTGCACTAAATCAGGGTCAATGAGTTTCTTTTATCCAATCTCATCCCATCATATCGGTGTTTGACACTTTCTTCCAAAGAATGCTTCAAATGGTACCATCTGAATACTTGAATGATAACTATATTTGTAGGCAAACTCTATCAAAGGCAGTGATCATCCTAGTTTAATTCCTTTAAAATCTATTGCACAAGCTCTAAGCATGTCTTCCAATGTTTAAATTGTCCTTTCCGAATGCCTATATGTCTGAGGGTGAAATGTGCTACTAAATCCCAAAGTTGTTCCCAAAGCCTGTTGTAAACTTTCCCAATATCTAGAAGTATAACGAGAATCTCTATCACTTATGATTTTATCAGGACTACCATGCAACCTGACGATCTCCCATTAACAGAGTTTTGCTGACTTCTTTGGACCGTATCATATTTTCATGGATATAATCTTACATTTATAACATAATAATCAACAAATTATAAATTATATACCATATGTTAGTATAGAATTTGAAACTTAAGTGTCTCCTACCTTGCCACCTAAGGCCTCATTTGCTTACCACATATCCTTATGATTGTGTCACATTCTCATTCACATCCTCATGGAAATAATATTTTAAGTCTCATTTTGCTATAAGCTCCTTTAAACTTTGGAATCTACACAAATGTCCATTTCATACTAACCTTTAATTAACAAAGGTACTAACTGAATAACTAATTAGCAAGTATGATTAAAGGATCAGTTTTCCACCAACACGCACATCTTATTAAAGGCAAATGATGAACCGAAAGTTTTTTTATTTGGTTTTACTTTGACTAAGTTACCCTTTCTCCTTGGTCAGGTTGCAGCTCTCATCCTGACTTCTGGTCTTCCTACTGGGTTTGCGTGGTCGTGGGATCCGCTGAGCAGGCAGATCAGTGGCACGATCTTCCCAATCAAGATTCGGAGCAGGAGTGTAGGCGTGGCTGTGAACATCGGCTTCACTGTAGTACAAACACAGGTCTTCCTCAACACGTTGTGTGATTGGGAGTATACAACTTTCATACTGTACGCTATCTGGGTAGTCATCACGTCTTTTGCTATTGCTGTGTTCTTGCCGGAGAGGTGTAGAGTTCCACGGGGTTCGTGCTGTTGTTGCTGCATTATTTCCGATCGTTTTAGAGAATAAATAAGATTGGTGCTATGTTCATATATTCAATTAATGATCCATTAATCACTACACTTGCTTTATGTTAACTGCAAGAACCATGCTGTTATCTTAGTTTGTGTGTAAGAATTTAGTTTCATAAGGTTTACGGATATGTCTATGTATATGTATGTTTAAGGGAACAAAATGAATTGGATCCTCAGAAGGTTTTTGGTATAATTTAAACAAAATCTGTGTTTTAATCGTTTTTCTATTGGTTGCAATATTTCCTAATTTGAATCTTTTATGAGTCAATACAGTTCATAGTTTTTCTTTCTATGAATTTATAAATAAAAGTTTTTTTTTTAAATTTATAAATTTGGTCTCCGCTGGCATAAATTCTTGTATCCGCCAGTGAATTGGTTGGTCTTTTTGGAGACCTAGAGGCTAGAGCACAGAACATGGTATGGTTATGGCTAGTTATAAGGATCAAGATGATTGCAAATTATAGTGAAGCCATCGTATAGATGCTCGTCATGAGCCCGATGGTGGTGTTGTTATTCCCAGATAATTCCAGCGACTTGTTATTAAAGATAATAATTTCGATAATTATTATTATCTTTAGAGGTAAAGGTTCGGCGAAGCGCGACGCCAGTAGATCGCTGGCGCGGGGAGCTGCAGAGGGTAGGAATGCAAACTCCTATAGAAGGTCCTACTTAGAGGCAACCAAAGGGGAGAGTCAGTACCAAGAGAAGAGGGAGCAACGCAGAGGGCGATCTCCGGCGGAGGTGGAGATCATCAAGAAGAAGGAAGATGAGGAGGGAGAGTATATTTTGTACAAGCCCAAACGAGTTCAAAAAGAAGAGAAGTGATTGGAGAAGAGCTCATCCCAATCTTCGGCGGAGGCTATGTCAGCAACGAAGCGACCAGAGTGTCACAAGTGCGCAGCTAGAGGGCACACTATTCATAAGTGTATGAACGATTGGTTTTGCTACGTTTGCAAGAAGCATGGCCATATATCGAAGGTCTGTCCAGCGGTGGTCGGAGCAAACAAGAGGAGTAAGAAGGAGTATGAAGACAAGGTCTCAGGGGAAGAGGACACTAGCTCCAAGAGGGTGATCGTGTCTGAGGAAAGTGCTGATGCAGATCGACAGATTATCAAAGCGGTGGTTACTCCAACTCCAATGATTGCGGAATTTGAGAGTAGATATAAAAATTGCATCTTGATCAAAATTCACACTGGGAACCCTTCCATCGAAGCCATCTCGGAACTCCTACTCATTAACATTGTCTTTGTTCAGGATTGGGTGTGGATTATCAAGAAAGTGAAGCAAGATGTACTCCTCGCCCACTGCAAGAGCGAAGAGAGAGTGAGGGAGGTTCTACTGTTGGGAGGGATCGAGGGGGATGATTTCTATATCACTTTTAGTCGGTGGAGTCGCAACTTTGGCGCGATGAAGTTGACTACGCTGCCATCGATGTGGATTCGATTGTTCAATCTTCCATTCCAATGCTAGGTTAGCTCGGGATTTCACAACATCGTCGCTGGGTTTGGGCATGTCCTAGCCATTGATCAAAATACGCAACTCCGCTCGAGGTCAGAATATGCGAGGATTCTCATTAGGATTGAAAATCTGTCTTTCATTCCATTGATTATTCAGGTCATGTTTGAGGAAGTCTATTATGAAGTCAAGGTCATAGTCGAAAGGAAAAAACGGGTGTCTTTTCGAGATTCGCCGGTGTGCTCTGAGTCGAGTTTAGACGTTAGGTCGAAAGTGGGAGATCCGGAGGTTGAAGACGCAATCGAGCCGTCTATCAAAGCTTCGACTGATCTCAACCGCCCAATCATGAAACCACCCAAGAAAAACGCTAGCGAATATCAACCGTTCAATCGAAAGGTAGTGCATCCTAGCCCTCCACTACAGCAAACAGTTTTCAGTTTTTAAAATCAAAACATAGGGTAATTTTGTTTGAATACAAATTTTTCGAAAACTCATTTTAAAAATTCACACTCAAAACCTATGTTTAAAATGAGTTTTTTTAAAACAGGAAAAACCTATTTTCTGAAATGAGTTTTTTCGTTTTCCAACCAACATACTGTATTTGTATATGTATATGTATATGTATACATTATGTATGCATATAGTATGTATACAGTATGTATGTATATATAATAGTATGTATATATTATTATTATTATTATTATTATTATTATTATTATTATTATTATTTGTTATTATTATTATTATTATTATTATTATATTATTATTATTATTATTATTATTATATATTATTATTATATATTATTATATATATAATTATTATTTACATAAATATATATATATTATTATATATATTATTATATATGTAATTGTTATATAATATATTATATATTATATATTATTATTACATAATATATTATTATTATTATTATTATTATTATTATTATTATTATTATTATTGTCACGCCCCGCTTTCCAAAAAGAGAATACGGAATACGGATACGTGACTAAATCCAGCGAATGATTTTCATCATCCATAAGCTGTCAGGATCTTTACAACATTTCACATGAATAATCAGAGTAGAAAGCAAGAGAAGTCAACCACACAAGCATAAATAAATCAATATACCAACATGAATTTACTTGAAACAAAATTTAATAATCTTAAATAAACCAGATCTGAACAAGTCAATAATTCTGGGTCACATTGCCCAATACAAAATAATCCAAGTAGCAGATACATTTATTCAAATAAGCAACATGAAATAATAATAATAGCAAGAACTCCATGAACTAGAATCTCAGATAACCTACTCCATCAGGCAACCGGTCTCCAAAATCTGCAATTTAATAAATTGCAGGAAGAGGAAAAAGAAAACAAAACTTCTGTCAATGCAAGTTACGGGTCGCTTGTAATGCAGACACAAGTACAGGAAAAAAGATAAACAACATAGTATGGAATATATATGGCAACAAAATAGAACAACTAGCATGAATCATGAACATAATCAAGTAATGTGGTGAGATAACAGATGTATGTGACATGCGACAGGTAACAGGCATCATGCAAGCAGGTAAACATGTAACAGGTGTCAAGTAGCATGTACAGGTAATCATGTAACGGGTATTATGTCATGTCAAGTCTTGTATTTATTACTATCTAGGTAGCACACTTCATGCGTCCCAGGTTTTTACCACATGGTTGCTACTTACATGCAAATTTCGTTTAGGCCTAGTGGTGGGTTTCTATAGGGCCGTGTACTCAGGTGTCAGGTAGCAGGAATAGGTTCACGAATCAAACAGGTACACGAATCAATCGATTCATGCATCAACAGATTCATGAATCAACATGTATCAGGTACACGAATCAACAGGCCTATGCATCAACGCATAAAGTTTACCAAAATCGCATTTACCAAAATTGCATTATCAGCAAAACTTCGTCACGCTATAAAACTAAAATACCCACACAAAACTCACAATCACACAAATTAACAAAATACAATATTCAAGCACGTCCAACAAATTTTAATGGCTTGCGCCAGCTGTGCCTAATCCTCCCCACTGAAAATTGTAGTAAGCATAATGATAAAGCAACAAACTACTGATTATCTCTACTATATTAATGGGAGAGCTGGAGTTTCTAACAAACAAATCCTAATTTTGTAAATATATAAACACGTATAATACACGTCCAAACTATATCTAACAAATATAAATGTGCACCGCACGTGTAGCCCAAATCAAAACCTTCAAATATAAACTATTTTTTTTCTTATTCGATATGTATATTCATTTAATTTAATGACTTTATTTTTTGTAAACGTGCATCGCACCTACATTATACTAGTTCATTTTTAAGTGAGAATTATATCAATCATTCATTTACTGAACTGTTGTTAGTTATTATAATATGCTCAAAGTTCAAATTTATTTATGACATAATTATTTACAAAAGTGCTACTCATATAAAATAAAAGTTTGTGCCACTAGAAATAATTTGTAAAGAGTATGTGATGAGTAATGGAGGTCTCAATTTCGAGGTCAGATTACGGCTTATTATTTACTATATTATTTTTAAAAAAATTATAACGTGTATCGCATGTGCTAATTACTAGTTCGCAAAATAAGAAAGAAAGAAAGAAAGAAACTTTCGTTTATCATCAGTATCAATGGAAAGTGTAACATTTCACTCGGTCCTAGACAAGATTTAATTCCCATATGTTTAACACATTATTCTATAGGGAAGTCTTCCGTTGTGCACCACCTATGGTGCACACAGTGTGTGCACTCGACCTTCCCGTCTTCGTATCGATGATCCGAACCGTTTACATTGATCTACACATCTAAATTAGTATAAGTATGTAAAATCAAATCATTTAAAATTTATTTGCCCATCCATTGAAGTGTTACAAAATTGTATGGCTGAAAATCATTGTTTTTATTGTCACATGATGGAAGGGCAAATGAATTTCAAATGATTTAATTTTACAGATTTAAACTAATTTAGATGTGTAGATCATTGTGAACTGTTTGGATTGTCTATACGAAGGTGGGAAGGCCGAGTGCACACGGAGGGATGGTGCACAATGGAAGATTTTCCTTATTCTATATATATAATACTTGTACTTGATAACAAAAACAAAAAATGGAAAGTATATTAGAGACTACACTATATACTTAAAATTTATCTTCATGTCTAGATCTAAAGAAAACCATAGTAACACTAGTATGGTGACCCCATAGCTAGCCATGAAGAAATGTATCGGCAATGCTTCATAATACTGAATATTAATACTGACAGATCCTGAACTTAAATACACACTCCATTCTCACAGACACTGAATCACTATTAGCTATTGTTCTTTTTTTTGCCTCTTATAAGAGGTTAGATTTATAGTAAAAGCCTCTTGTAAGAGCCTTTTTTTGAGGTGTTCTTTGATTTCTGTTCTTTTTTCACCTCTTACAAGAACCTATATTACCCCAAAGTATAAAAATATATAGTGAGATGAAGGACAAGAAAAGATAAATTCAAACTACTAATATATAAACTAGTTTAATGGCAAGTTAAATTCACAAATCAGTGTAAATCATCAATTATAATTTCGGGCTACTGTAGACTTTTAATTAGTATGAAAATTTGTATGTATAAATATAAATAATTTGTTTCAAAGTAGTTAGATTTAAAAAAATTAAGGTTAATATAAATTCTCCCTTAGCTGTAAGAAAAAAAAAACTAGTTTAATTGCAGGATTTGAACATGGTGTAATCATAACAGGACAAATCAACTAGCCACAACTCAACTACGTATTTGATTATACTTTTTCTAGGATAGCATATTACAGTCAACGACGTATATGATTACACTTTTTCTAGGATAGCATATTCCGGGCTACTATAGACTAATATATAAAGTAGTTTAATTAGTAACAATTATAATATAGACTTTGGGGTAATATAGACTTTTTAAATGATAGAAGTCTTAAAGAATTTGAAAGAGGCTACTAGAAGTCTTTTAGACTTATAAGAGATTTTGGAAAAAATTGCTTATAAGAGGTAAAAAAAAGAACGCTAAAAAAACTCTTGTAAGAGGTGGACCACCTCTTACAAGAGGTAAATCGCTTATAAGAGGAGAAAAAGAACACTACCTTAGTATTTCCCAATAAAGTAATTGACAGTAATTTTATCATTCTACATGGACATATTTTAAAGAAAGAAAGAAAATTCTGCATTGACATATTTTAAAAGAAAAAAGAATGAAAAAGAAAGAAAATAAAAATATAGTTTTGATTATATTAGAATATGCACACTAAACAAGCAACCCTTACCACAACTTCGAAGTTTTAGTCTATTAATAGGGTCTTTGATATGGTATGAGAGCAACAGGTTTGAATTCCTCTAGCTACGCAATATTAAATGCAGAGTTTAAATTTAAATTTTAAAAACAAAAACACGTGCACACACACACCCCGCAGATAGTCCAAACCCTCAACCCTTTCTACAACTTCGAAATTTTGGTCTACTAGTAGGGAGCGTTTGGTACGCGGATTGGAGAATTCGCATGAATTTGTGGATTCCCAGGAATGTGGGGGTGAGAATGAAGATTCCCGGAAATATTGCAATACTGTGTTTGGTATACGACATTACATGCTTGGGAATACTTTATTACTGTGTTTGGTATAGAACAATTCATTCCCATCAATCCATATCTATAGTAGATATTACCTAAAATACCCTTTTCACTTTATTTTAAAATAAATAAATATAAAAGTTATCTAATTTAGTAATTGATGTATATGCATGCATGTGCAAAAGCAATACTGATATATATCTTATAAAACTTTAGTAAATTAACAATAGATTACTAAAAAAATTACACTATGATTGGAATATATTTCAAGCAGTTAGATGAAGAACATAACAAAAAAAAAAGAAAAATAAAATGTACATTCGATTGATGCTATAAATACAAGCCAGCTATAAATAGTTTTAGTACAATGTAACTTTATTTGTATAAATACATGTTCAAAGTATGAATTAATTACTTATTGTAGCTGAAGTCATATATAAGATACATCACTTTCGATATCACATTTTTGATGGAATTTCTCAGCCTTCACCTATCTTGTATTCTTGTTTGGTACCACACATCTATCATTTTCTAGCATATTAATTAACTCGAGTTCTGCGATTCTATACTAACAAACCAAGAAGCACGACGTGATCTGATCAAATATAAGACTTGGATGTTTTTTTCTTCTTTTGTCCCCTTAGCTGAAGGGTGTTTTGGGTATGCAATAATCTCACTCATTTTTTATGTGGAGGAATCCACAAATCCCACACTTTTTAAGGGGAATGTTTATCCTTCCAAACTAATTATTTTGATAACCCTGAGAATTTAAAATTATTTACAAAACTATACCTATGTCTTACCAAGTAATCAAGAGGGTAATCCTAGATTCCCTTATACATTACCGCGTACCAAACGCCCCCGTAGGGTCTTGTACAGATGATTAAATATCGACAAGTATTAAAACTAAATCAAGTTGCATATCCAGTAAATACCCCTTCATCATGTCAAGACCTCACCTTAAATGATCTAATTTCCTATCCTTACTAAAGTTGTTTTCTGGAAAGAAAGATAGTATGAATGGAAGAAAGAAAGAAAGAAAGAAAGAAAAATGCCTTCTTTTACCATAAACTAGAATAGCTCACAAACTTAACTAAGACCATCTCCAACGGGAATCGCCATTTCCCCCAAATTAGCCATTCTAGCGATAAACTCCCAAAAATGCTCTCCAACAGCCACGCCAAATCGATAGCGATCCTAGCGATTTGATTTCTGCTCGCGATTTGCTCGCCAAATCTGGCGAATTGATTTCCGCTCGCCAAACACCTTCTTCTCTTGCTGTCGGGGATCAAGGGGATTTCCAACAGTAAGATTTCTTCCCGCCGATTTAAATCGACAGTGCTTTTTTTTTCTTCAATCTCTTCAATTTGTTCTTGGTAGATTGCTGCTCCTTCTTCTTGTTCATCGGGTTCTTGTTCATTGGGTTCTTCAAGGGCGGATCCAAGGGGGGGTGGGGTATACAGCCCCCCGCTCCCCCCCAACATTTGACAATTTCTGTGTAAATTTTATTTTTTTGGGGTATATTAGTGTGGGATGTATGTTTCAGCCTCCTAAAATATTTTTAAAGCCCACCCCAAATATTTTTTAAAGCCCACATCATATAATTTTGAGCCTTCTATTTATTTTTTTGGGCTCAAGCCCAACTCTATTCTATCTAGTATCTATCACAACTTTACTTCTCTAGTATCTATAACAACTTCATATATATTTTGCATGTTACCTTGTGCGATTTTTTTTCTTCCAGCCCTCCTCACTTTTCAATCCCGGATCCGCCCTTGGGGTTCTTCTTCTTCTTCATTAGGTAAAAATTATTCTTTAAAAAAAAATAGTGGTTTGTAGATGCCTCAATATGATATGATCTTTCATGTTACCTTATCATTAATAACTTGATTCTGATAACTTGAAGTGTATAACTTGAAGTACATATATGAAGTTGAAGTTTATTAAATGTGAAAGTTTTGTGTTATCGATAGTTTTATTTGTGATTGTTTGGGTATATATTGATTTAGTGTTATAGGAAAACAGACATATCTAACTCTGCAGTGAGAAAAGTTCATCAAGTATCAACTATGCAGTTACTTGATTATTCAATCTATATTAGCAGCATCAACTCTGCAGTTTTTAGTGTAAGAGCATCTGTAGTCGTTGAAGGGATAAAATATGCATATATGCATAAGTGGAAATAGCAATCGAAGTTTTGCTGCAGTCGTCAAAAGCTATTTTTTAGCTTTTTATATTAAAATAATAAGCGACGGCATTTCATGTGCCGTCGGAGAAAAAATAAATAAAAATCTCTTAAAATTTGTGGGACGGCACTCGAAGCTCCGTCGGAGCGAAAAAAAAAAAAAAATGGAGCGACGCACTCGAAGTGCCGTCGGAGGAAGAAAAATCCATCCTCGAAGTGCAAATAAAAAAAATTACAAAAAAGTTATAAAAAATTACAAAAACATTTAAGAAATTACAAAACAATTACAAAAAATTACAAAAACATTCAAGAAATTACGAAAAAATTACAAAAAATTACAAAAACATTTTAGAAATTACAAAAAAATATACAAAATTGAAAATACCCCCTACAGTGGTGGGACAGCACATGAAGTGCCGTCCGACAAAAGGGGGCAAGGGATGGCACTCGAAGTGCCATCCGAGGGTTTTATCTATTTTTGGGTTGTTTTTAATTGAAAAAATTAATTTTTTTCGAGGGACGACACTTGAAGTGCCGTCCGACAAAAAAAAATTAAATTTTTTTGTTGGGACAGCACTTCAAGTGGCGTCTCTCATATATGGATATTTCTCAAATCTTCTCTCATTTTTGGCAATCTACTGTAGCAAAATATGCATAATATGCATATTTGGCAAACGACTGCAGCTCCGTTTTCAGCCAAATATGCATATTATGCATATTATGCATATTTGGCAAACGACTACAGATGCTCTAAGAACGTCATATATAGATGAAAGTACAAACGTTATCCACGATTCCACAATCCATTGTTAGAACCTGAATATATAATAATATAAAATCCCAACAGAAATTGCGAAGAAATGAAATACAGGTAAGTAAACAGTAAGTAAAAGATTTTGCACAGAGTCGAGATTGATAATCTCTGTCCTTAAAGCAGAATTCGCCCCGTAGTGTGACGGTTACCGGCGAATTGCTTCCCAGGATACAACTGTACCTTCTCTGAAGAACGCAACACCCTTGCTTCAGAGATTCAGTGAACCTTTGTCTGTGTTGTACTCTCAGTTGACACTGACACAGAGGAGAAGAAGAAGAAGAATAAAAATGCAAAAATTCTGTATCTGTATAGAAGACTCTGTCTGGATTTATAGAGGAAATTGGAGACTGATAAGATGCCATTACTCTGTAACAGCAGAGTAATGGGGAGCCATTACTCTGCTGTTACAGAGTAATGGGTACCAGTTACTGAATCTAAAAAGCCTTTTCAGTTCAGTAGGGGAAGAGTTTTTGTCTGGGCAAAAAAAAAAAAAAAATTTAAGCCAGACCAGAACAGACCAAGCCAAGCCAAGCCAAACCGAGCCGAAGCTGAAGCCGGAGCCGGAGCCGGGCCGGGCCAGGCGGGGCCGGGCGCGCGCCCCCGCGCGCGCGTGTGTTTGTCATTTTGGCTAAGTCCTCTCTCCACTACACGTTAGTGGTAACCCCCGGGCCACGCCCTTTAGTCCAGTTTTCTAGTATATATACTAGAAAAATTCTTTTCCAATTTCTGATATGGGACTATCCATTTTCTCCAAGTTGCCAAGTTAGTAACTTTCAAGTACCCAACTTTGGATCAACATTTCTCATTCATACGGAATTCGTTTTTGGCAAGTGAGTATACTATGGAATAGTACTCGTCGAGAGGATCACAATCCACTCATTTTCCGGCACCGCCGGTGGCCGGAGCCGGCAGGAATCCGGCCCGGAAAACTGCAAAAATTAATTCCAACAATCCCCTACATGAATGAAAATTACCAGATCATGTAATCCAGACACGACAGAAAAACAAAAAATATGACAGAAAGACTCTGAGAGTACAGTCGGAAAATCACTGCATCAGTAATGGTAGTAATTTTTCAACTTTGAACCACCCTTAGTAATTAGCTATCGGATTCACTTGACCAGGTAGTGATCATGATGTCTTGAACTACCCGGGCGTTGATGTAAACCTAGACAATAACTATCACACAGTTTCATCTCCTCACAGAACTAAGTTCTCTTGTTGTGTTCATTTTGGCCTTGAACATCCCTGGTTAATTGTGAGTGAACTTGGAGAATGTAGCCTCTCTTCATTCTCATAGAAACGGCCCCATTTCACACTCACAAGGTAATTGCCCATAAAGAGTATCCTGCTATACCCCACTTTTATTTCAAAACTATGAGAATCATTAAAAGCCAAGCTTATCCTAACTATTTGCAGACAGCACTTGTTTTATCATCCTAAGAGTGGGTATGAGATATTAATCTCTTAGTGATTCCGTTGATTCAACAAGATTTAGTTGTCCCTTTGAACCTATATCTTGGGATCTCCAATTCCTAGGTAGGGTTTCCATCAAGTATCCTCTTTCGTCGTAGGCTTTAAACCCATTCCTCTTGATGATCTTACAACCTTGTCTCGCGACAGACCTTTAGTAAATGGATCCGCTAGGTTGTTGGCCGATTTTATATATTTTATAGAGATTACTCCATTTGAGAGCAGTTATCTAATGGTTTTGTGTCGCCTTCTGATATGACAAGACTTACCATTATACATACAACTCAGTGCCCGTGCTATAGCCGATTGGCTGTCATAGTGTACACATAAGGCAGGCACTGGTTTTTCCCACATAGGAATATCCTCTAAAAAGTTTCGAAGCCATTCTGCTTCCTCTATCGCTTTGTCTAAAGCAATAAACTCAGATTCCATGGTGGATCTAGCCAATAGCGTTTGTTTAGAGGATTTCCATGACACAGCTGCACCACCAGGTGTGAAGACATATCCACTTATGGATTTTGAGTTCTTGGAGTTCGATATCCAGTTGGCGTCACTGTAGCCTTCCAGTACTGCTGATATCTGGTGTACTGCAGTGCATAACTCTGAGTATGTCGCAAGTAGTTCAATACTCTAGTTATTCCTTTCGAGTGACTTCGTCCTGGATTACTCGTGTATCGGCTCAGTATGTTTACCGAATGTGCTAGGTCCGGTCTTGTACAATTTGTTAGGTACATCAGACTACCAATTACACGTGCATATTCCAGTTGTGATATGCTTTCGCCTGTATTTTTGAACAAGTGAAGACTTGGATCGATGGGACTTTTTGCTGTCCCATTGGAGTAATTCTTGAATCTTTCAAGTACTTTCTCAGCATAATGAGCTTGAGAAAAATTAATCCCCTCAGATGTCCTGGAAACTTTGATTCCTAGTATGACATCTGCAACTCCCAAATCTTTCATGTCAAACTTGCCACTAAACATGCTCTTAGTTTGTTTGATAATGTTGTTATTGCTTCCAATAATGAGCATGTCGTCTACGTACAGACAGACCAGAATGTATCCATTTGGAGTATCTTTGATGTAGATACATTTATCGCATTCATTTATTTTGAAACCATTTGATATCATAACATTGTCAAATTTTGCATGCCACTATTTTGGAGCTTGTTTCAGGCCGTACAGTGATTTTACAAGCCTGCACACCTTGTTTTCCTGTCCAGGAACTACGTAACCCTCAGGTTGTTTCATGTATATTTCTTCTTCTAAGTCCCCATTTAGACATGCAGTTTTAACATCCATTTGATGTATTTCCAGGTTACGTAGAGCTGCAATAGCTATCAACATTCTTATGGATGTTATTCTTGTAACTGGGGAATATGTATCGAAGAAATCTAGGCCTTCTTTTTGCCTAAATCCTTGTACCACTAGTCTAGCCTTATGCTTCTCTATTGAACCATCTGGTTTCAATTTTTGTTTGAAAATCCATTTGCATCCTAGAGCTTTACATCCAGAAGGCAAGTCGACTAACTCTCATGTATGATTTTGCATAATGGAGTCTATTTCACTTTTGATTGCTTCCTTCCATATAGGAGCATCGGGCATAGACATGGCTTCCTTGAAAGTTTTGGGCTCATTCTCTAACAGAAAGGCCGTCACAAAGTCAGGACCAAATGATTTTAATGTTCTAGCCCTTTTACTTCGTCTAGGCTCATCGGTATCATGTTCTGGTTCATCAACTGAAGTGCTTGCATTCCCTTGTTCACGTGTATGTTTGGGATACGTATTATCCTTGCACGGAAACACATGTTCAAAGAAGGAAGCATTCCTTGATTCCATTATTGTATTCACATGGATATCCGGTATATCCGATTTGTATACCAAGAACCGATATGCACTACTGTTGTGTGCATAGCCTATGAATATGCAATCAATCGTCTTAGATCCGATGGTGACCTGTTTCGAGTTAGGTACTGCCACTTTTGCTAGACACCCCCACACTTTGAGATATTTATACGAAGGTAAGTTGCCTTTCCACAATTCATATGATGTCTTGCCGGTTTTCTTGTGAGGTATTTTATTAAGAATGTAGTTGGCAGTCAGCAACGCTTCCCCCCACATGTTTTGGGGCAAGCCAGAATTCAACAACAAGGCATTCATCATCTCCTTTAGAGTTCGGTTTTTGCGCTCGGCAGTACCGTTTGATTCGGGTGAGTAGGGAGCAGTTGTCTGATGAACTATTCCATGTTCCGAGCAGAACATGTTAAATAGTGCATCATATTCTCCTCCTCTATCACTTCTAACGATTTTAATCGTTTTGCCAAGTTGATTCTCAACCTCAAGTTTATATTCTTTGAATGGATAAGCCTCATTTTTTCTATGTAACAAATATACATAACAGAATTTTGTGCAATCGTCTATGAAAGTCACAAAGTACTTTTTTCTACCTCTGGTCTGCACATATTTTAAGTCACACAGATCCGTGTGAATTAGACCTAGAGTTTCTGTGTTTCTTTCTACAGAACGTGATGGAGTTTTAGTGAGTTTGGCCTCCGTGCAAACTTCACATTTTTCTGAGTTATCTACCTTAAATTTTGGTAGCAAATTCATGTTAACTAATCTACGCATAGAATTTACATTAACATGGTCTAGTCTTTCATGCCAAATAGAGGAAGACTCAACAACATAGGCAATAGGAGTTATTTCATTAACTTTGGGAACAACATGAACAATAGTTTTAGGGATGACTGTCATTATATTAAACTTGAACAGTCCATCCTTTACATATCCTTTACCCAAGTATACCCCATTCTTAGACAGTACAAAATTATCAGAAACAAGAACAACCTTAAACCCATTCTTGCTTAACAAAGAACCTGATATCAAGTTCTTTCTAATGTCTGGGACATGCAGCACATTTGTGAGTGTTAGTTCTTTGCCTGAAATCATTTTCAGCACTATCTTCCCTGTTCCTTCAATTATGGAGGTGGAAGAGTTTCCCATGAACAGCTGTTCATCTTTGTTACACTTCTGGTAGGAGGTGAACATTTCCTTGTCCGAGCAGATATGCTTGGTGGCCCCAGTATCGTACCACCATTCACGAGGATTGCTCCCCATAAGATTGACCTCTGATACTACAGCACAGAGGTCCAGGTCAGAGAGACCAGTGGACAAGTTCTCAGCTATGTGTGCGTGGGACTTTTCATTCCCTTTTACATGTCCTGTTCCTGAACGATTACTGTCCTTACTGCGGCACTCAAAAATTTTGTGCCCCAGCTTACCACACTTGTGGCATTTCCCAGCAAACCTCTTTGCAAGAGGTTTTTTGTTTGAGGCCTGTGGAAGAAACTTCCTCTTCTTACCCTTCTGTTTGTGCTCCACCACATTGGCCTTTTCTATGGACTGATTTCCATAGGACCTGTCAGCCTTGCGATTCTCTTCTTCGATCCGCAACCTGACAATTAGGTCTTCAAGAGACATCTCCTTTCGCTTGTGTTTGAGGTAGTTCTTGAAGTCTTTCCACCCAGGTGGAAGTTTTTCAATGAACGCTGCAACCTGGAATGGCTTGCACAGCGTCATACTCTCTGCAGCAATGTCGTGCATTATAACATGCAGTTCTTGGACTTGACTCACCACAGTTTTGGAGTCAATCATCTTGTAGTCCAGAAATTTGTCGACAACAAATTTCTTGGACCCGATGTTTTCTGTTTTGTACTTCTTTTCCAGGGACCCCCACAGGAGTTTGGACGTCTTGAAGACACAGTAGACGTTGTACAGGGGGTCTACCAAGCCATTCAGGATGTAGTTCCTGCAGAGGTAGTCGCCCTGAGTCCACGCATCAACTGCAGCAACGGAGTGTGCATCCATTGGCACCAGCATCGGGGCAGATTCAGTGAGGAATCTGTCCAGCTTCAATGTGGTCAGGTAGAACTGCATCTTCCCTTGCCACTTTTTGAATCTAGTTCCATTGAACTTCTCTGGTTTTTCTCCCACGGTTATGTGCGTGGGCAGAACGACCGAATGTGCCGCAACCGATTGTGCAGTCACATTTTGGGTCACCGGTGTTTGAATACTGAGAAGCCCGTTAGCAATGTCAGTTGGTGTGTTCTCCATATTCTGATTTTCTCTTCTCTGAAATTGTTCGAAACAGAAACTGTTAGTTGTTTTTTCCGAATAGCACCTGTAAACAGACTTCACAAAACTGTTAGAATCTGTGAGGAATAATTCTGCTTTAAGATTGTTAGAACCTGAATATATAATAATATAAAATCCCAACAGAAATTGCGAAGAAATGAAATACAGGTAAGTAAACAGTAAGTAAAAGATTTTGCACAGAGTCGAGATTGATAATCTCTGTCCTTAAAGCAGAATTCGCCCCGTAGTGTGACGGTTACCGGCGAATTGCTTCCCAGGATACAACTGTACCTTCTCTGAAGAACGCAGCACTCTTGCTTCAGAGATTCAGCGAACCTTTGTCTGTGTTGTACTCTCAGTTGACACTGACACAGAGGAGAAGAAGAAGAAGAATAAAAATGCAAAAATTCTGTATCTGTATAGAAGACTCTGTCTGGATTTATAGAGGAAATTGGAGACTGATAAGATGCCATTACTCTGTAACAGCAGAGTAATGGAGCCATTACTCTGCTATTACAGAGTAATGGGTACCAGTTACTGAATCTGAAAAGCCTTTTCAGTTCAGTAGGGGAAGATTTTTTGTCTGGGCAAAAAAAAAAAAAAAAAAAGCCAGACCAAACCGAACCGAGCCCGGCTCGCGCGCGTGTGTGTTTGTCATTTTGGCTAACTCCTCTCTCCACTACACGTTAGTAGTAACCTCCGGGCCACGCCCTTTAGTCCAGTTTTCTAGTATATATACTAGAAAAATTCTTTTCCAATTTCCGATATGGGACTATCCATTTTCTCAAAGTTGTCGAGTTAGTAACTTTCAAGTACCCAACTTTGGATCAACATTTCTCATTCATACGGAATTCGTTTTTGGCAAGTGAGTATACTACGGAATAGTACTCGTCGAGAGGATCACAATCCATTCATTTTCCGGCGCCGCCGGTGGCCGGAGCCGGCCGGAATCTGGCCCGGAAAACTGCAAAAATTAATTCCAACATCCATGACCCATATCAAGTTGTAAGAGTAAAGATGAGGCTTGAGATCAATATTAGCAGTGTCGATTCTCATTTCTGGTTAGCTTCTAACACTGTTGATACCTGGTTAGCTTCTAACACTGTTTATTCGTTCAAGAACCGCAACATTCTTTTTGGATTTTTGTATTTTACCTCTTAGGAGCAAAGCTGGAGAACTCATATTTTCAGTAAGCATTTATTTGCTAGTACTCGTATATCATTATGCACCAAAATTTCATTTTTACTTGTTTCAAAATCGAGTAAATATAACAAGGGAAGCTGGGTGATAAATAGTTTTGATCTTCTCATTGTGCACCAACACTTGCCTGATAAATAGTTTTGATCTTCTCAGAGACGGGCAACATAGGAATTAGCCTGTGTGACATATCTCACCCACCTGTAGGGATTGTAGGTCTGGGATTTCTTTGCTATTTGTAAATACCTTACCTGCATAAAAGAAATTTAGCATTATTCAGTAATATACAGATAACCCAATTGCTGAGAATTCTTATCTCGTGTATTTGCAAAAGGGCATTGTTAGATTTTCGATTTAATTTGAGCACTTTTTCATGGATAGGGGCACATTATAATTACCATATTGTGTTAGTTGTAACCCAAATATGATTAAGCTATTGAATGAAATACCTAACAAAACAATCTATTTCACATTTCAACTAATGTCAGCAAATTGAGGGACCTAATGAAAATTTCAATAATTTGGACCGTATTCAACAAAATACAATTTTAACGAAAAATGTTATAACATATTGAAACATGTTTACGAGAACAGAAAAATTTAAAATTAAATAGCAAAAATAGAAATGATGAGAAACAAAATTATTTGGAATCCATGGCACTCTGTACATGAAACAAAATAAAATATCCATTCTGCCTCACCTGAAGTTTTGATGCATTGTACATTAATATTGTAAAGTTCATGCTTACAGGCTCAGCTTCCCTTGTTATATTTCCTAGATTTTGGAACAAATAAAAATGAAATCTTGGTGCACAATGATATGCGAGTACTAGCAAATAAATGCTACAGAAATGAAAAGAATGTTGTCGCTTTGCTTAATTTAGCATGATATCATTCTATACATTGTCGATCTTCCCAGATTTTTTCTTCAAGCTGCTGGAAATATATTTTTTCTATTATCATATTTTTTTGGGTATACATGTAGATTTTTCTAGCACACGAGTTGCTTAAAAACTCATGTGCAGAAAGATATCTAATCAAAATTGCAATGCAATTCTGTAGAATCCCAGGAATATCAACAGCGGAAGTGTTTACGTACTGCAATGGCGCTTACTGCAGTAGATGGAGACACACGTCTAACTCACACACACACTCTATACAAAAATACACAGAGAGATATATATGAGGAAGATAACTACTACTTCTTGTTATAATTTAACAACAGTACATGCTCTCTCTTATATAGAGATAGATTACTGGGAAAACTAAATTCTAATGAAGCCTCTAGAATATAATTAAGGCACTGCCTTGAAACATGAAAAGGCTAACCTAGAAGGCTCCAGAAAACACAAAACACTAAGCAAATATTAATAAGCTTGGTTTACTTTCCAACGGCCTCCCTTAAACCAAGCTCACTCAACTTCTTCATTCCCAACATCTTCTTCAACTTCAAGAAAGCATCTGCTTTGAGTGGCTTTGTAAAGATATCAGCAGCTTGATCCTTGGAACGAACAAACTGAATTTCATCTTGCTTCTCATTCACCAAGTCACGAATGAAATGGAACTTCACATGAATATGCTTGGTCCTTCCATGAAACACCGGGTTCTTTGACAATGCAATTGCCGCCTTGTTGTCACAATAGATCTTTGTAGGAAAACTTTGATCATGCTGTAAGAAACTCAGCATTCTCCGCAACCAAACTGCTTGAGTTGCACAACCAGTTGCTGCAGTGTACTCTGCTTCTGCAGTGGAAAGAGCAGTAACTTGCTGCTTCTTTGAAGACCATGAGAAAACTCCTGAACCCATGTGAAATACATAACCTGAGGTACTCTTTGCATCCTCCGTATCACCTCCCTAATCACTATCCGTATAACCAGTAAGATCAACCGGACGTGTTCCTCTTGAGTAGAAGACTCCATTATCTTGAGTGCCTTTGATATACTTCAGGATCCTTTCTGCTGCCATCATGTGAGATTGCCGCGGTGACTCCATAAATCTGCTAATGAGACCAACACCAAATGTAATGTCTGGCCTGGTGTTACAAAGATACCGTAAACTTCCAACCAACTTCTTGTAGTGGGTGGGATTCACAAGTTCTCCAGCTCCATCTTTCTCCAATTTTAGTATGTCTTGAACAGGAGTTAGGATCGGATTGCAATGCTCCATCTTGAACCTTTTGAGGACATCTCTTGCATATTTGCTTTGAGAAATAAAGATTCCCTGCTCCATTTGCGTCACCTCAATGCCAAGAAAATATGACATCAATCCCATATCAGTCATCTCAAACTAAGAAGTCAAGGCCTCCCTGAACTCTGTAATCAATTTTGGGTTACTACCAGTAATTATAAGATCATCCACATACAAGCACACAATAACAACATCTCCTTCTTGATTGGTTTTGACATACAAAGTGTGCTCATAGGGGCATCTCTGAAAATCATGCTTCAAAAAGTAAGCATCAATGCGAGTGTACCATGCTCGCGGTGCTTGCTTAAGGCCATATAATGCCTTCTTCAACTTGTATACCATGTCAGCTTGACCCTTCTTCACATAACCTGCAGGCTGCTCAAGATATACTTCTTCCTCCAAGGTTCCATTTAAAAAGGCAGATTTAACATCCATTTGGAATATCTTCCAAGAGTTATGAGCAGCAAGAGAGACAATCAATCTCACAGTATCAATTCTAGCAACAGGAGCAAATACTTCAAGATAGTCAATACCTGGCTTTTGCTTGTAGCCTTTTGCTACCAATCTTGCCTTAAAACGCTCCACTTCTCCATTTGGTCTGTACTTTGTTTTGTATACCCATTTAACTCCAATGGGTTTCTTTCCTTTAGGAAGAGAAGTTAGCACCCATGTGTCATTCTTCTCAATGGCATGAATCTCATCATCCATCGCCTTCATCCAGTGTTGATGATGACTAGCTTCATCGAATGTGTGGGGATCACAGTCAGCATACAAGGCAAAATTCACAATTTCTTCATTTGATGCATCATTGTCATTACTGACATGATAGTCTTGAAAGCGTACTGGCAACTTATGATTTCGTTGTGGACGTGCTGCTGGGGCTTGAGCTGCAATGGATGGAGCTACTGCAGTAGACTGTGTTGCTGTAATGGAACTTGACGACTGGGCTGCATCTGCTTGAACTGCAGGGACTAGTGGCACTTCTTCTCCAGCAAGAAAATCATCTTCTACTAGAACATATACTCCTTTTGTGTTCTCCTTAGATGACCAATCCCAACAACTTTGCTCATCAAAGACAACATCCCTACTCACAATTGCCTTCCCTGTTTCTGGGTTATACGGCTTGAAACCTTTGGTGATATTGCTGTACCCAACAAAAATACATCTCTCAGTCTTGTCATCAAGCTTCTTTTTGATCTTGTCTGGTACATGAGAATAAGCAATGCATCCAAACACCCTCATATGTTGGATATTTGGTCTTCTTCCACTCCAAAATTCATAAGGAGCTCTTCCACCAATTCTACTACTAGGAGCTCTGTTCAAAATATACACTGCACAAGAAACAACTTCTGCCCAAAACTGCTTTGGCAAATTTTTAAGTTTCAGCATACATCTCACCATATCCATGATTGTCCTATTCTTCCTCTCTGCCACACCATTTTGCTGCGGTGTGTACCTTGCAGTCATCTGGTGTTTGATACCACTTCTTCGCAAGAAATCATCACAGACAATGTACTCTGTACCCCTGTCTGTTCTCAACACTTTTATTTTCTCTCCGCTTTGCTTCTCAATATAAGCCTTGAAGCTTTTGAATGTGTCACAAGCTTCTGACTTCTTCTTCAAAATATACACCCAACACTTCCTGCTAAAATCATCAATGAAAGAAGCCAAGTACTTTCCTCCACCAAGAGAAGGAACTTCAACACTGCATAAGTCAGAATGAATAATTTCCAAGGGCATCTGTGCTCTATACGCCTTTCCTTTAGGAAAAGGATCTCTATGCTTCTTGCCAATCACACAAGTCTCACATACTTGATTTGGCACCGTAATTGGTGGCAGACCAGAAATTAAATTCTTCTGAGAAAGCAACTGCAGATTATTGAAATTTAAATGCCCAAAATGCATATGCCATAACCAATTATCTCCCGTAATGATAGAATTCAAACATGGCAGCTTCTCATAATTAGCAAATAAAGGAAACAAACGGTTTGGGGTTACCTTTGCCTTGGCTATTAGCTTCCTTTGAGGATCCATGATAGTGAACAAGCCTTGAAAAATTTGCATATCATAGCCTTTCTCCGATAGTTGCCCCACACTTAACAAGTTGTGGCTGAGACCTGGTACAAAATAGACATCAGCTATGGTGTTACTCATCCCTTCCTTCAAGTGAATGGAAACTGTGCCTTTCCCCATCACCGGCATCTTTGTTTTATTGCCGAATGTAATCTCCGTCCTTATGGACTCATTTAACTCCGCAAATAGCTCCTTGTGACCACTCATATGGTTACTGCAGCCTGTATCCAAGTACCACTTGACTTCCTCCCTTCCATTCACAACATTAAAGGCCAACAATAGATTCTCTTCATAATCAGCATCAGTCTCTGCAATTTTGGCATGGTACTGATGGTTCTCTGATCTTCTTCTCTGGCTGCACTCCGTTTTGTAGTGGCCATATTCCCGACAATTAAAGCATTGAACTTTTGATTTGTCGCGTGGCTGACTTCGATTGCTATCTCTTCCTCTTCCTCTCCTTGCTCCAAAAGTATTGGAACCTCTCTGGTAGCCTGGATTTTGATTTCTTTGATTTGTATCACGGCGGTGGCCTCCCTCACTGCAGTGGCCTCTCTCATTGCGGTAGCCTCCCTCACTGCGATGGCTTCCCCCACTACGGTGAGTTTCTCCTTCTTCAGATTCAATTGCGTCTCCAAAACTTCTTCAACTGCAGTTTCTGACTTCTCATTCAGTCTCTGCTCATAGGCTTTAAGCGAACCCATAAGCTCATCTACTGACATGGTGCTGAGATCTCGTGACTCTTCAATTGCAGTGACTTTTCCTTCGAACCGATCTATTAAAGTTCGAAGAATTTTATCCACAATCTGGACATTTTCCATCTTTTCTCCATTGGCTTTCATCTGGTTCACAATAGCCAACGTGCGTGTAAAGTAGTCAGAGATGCTCTCCTTTTTCTCCATCTGAAGAAGCTCAAATTGCCGCCGTAAAGTCTGCAACCGAACTTTTTTCACCCTTTCTTGTCCCACATAGCAGTTGATGAGACAATCCCACGCCTCCTTTGATGTAGTGACATGAGCAATCTTTTCAGAGATCTCTGACTTGATTGCCCCAAAGATGTGCATCAAAGCCTTGCGATCTTTCTTCCGATTATTAATCAACTCCTCTCTCTGATCCCGTGTGAGTGTTGCTCCATCTCCTGGATCTGAAAATCCATCTAACACAACGTGGTCATACTCCATGATTTGGAAGTACAGCTCCATCTGCGATTTCCAATGTTGGAAGTTGCCCTTTCCATCATATTTTCCGATTGGGCACTGCGAGAACTCGCTCTTGTTCGCTATTCCTGATCTACCAGCAGCTCCTCTCTTCTGAGCTCTGATACCAGATGTAGAATCCCAGGAATATCAACAGCGGAAGTGTTTACGTATTGCAATGGCGCTTACTGCAGTAGATGGAGACACACATCTAACTCACACACACACTCTATACAAAAATACACAGAGAGATATAAATGAGGAGATAACTACTACTTCTTGTTATAATTTAACAACAGTACATGCTCTCTCTTATATAGGGATAGATTACTGGGAAAACTAAATTCTAATGAAGCCTCTAGAATATAATTAAGGCACTGCCTTGAAACATGAAAAGGCTAACCTAGAAGGCTCCAGAAAGCACAAAACACTAAGCAAATATTAATAAGCTTGGTTTACTTTCCAACAAATTCTCACTTTCCAAAAGTTCTTTTCTTTCCTTGTGAAATGAGATAAAGGTTTTGTAAGTTAGACAATGTACGCTTTTTTTTCTCTTCAAAATTGTTATGTTTAAATAGTTATTCTAGATTTACATGTTCAACAATGCACTGTGCTGAGTTAGATTTCAAATAATTGTGTTCTAGAAGTTGAATACAGAACTTTATGTCCATGCTGATAGCAGGTTCATATTCAACAAAAAATTATGAATGATATGCCTTAGTTATTATCAAACTTAATCGATATAGTCAAGAAAAGGTCACTTTGTGTTGCATGTTATTTGTTAAAGAAATCATATTGGTGAAAGAATAGCTTCTACATAAAAAAAAATTGCCAACATCCTGGAATTCTTAACCAGTCTAATCAAATTGGCAGTGCAAATGTTGTATGGGAATCCAAAAGAATACCGTGGAATTGAAATGATGTTGAAATTTTAATTGCAAGTTAAAGAAATTGTGATTAACATGAATAATTGATGTGGAGATGATACAAGTATAATATCTGAGACTGAGAGTTTGTGTTTATGCCTGATGAAGATCATTCGGAAATTATGCCGATTTCAATACATTACTAGAGTGACATTATGTTGAATACAGTTAAACTCCAATGTCTTAATCTTGAATAAACGTGCTAATATAAGTAATTGATTGATTTAGATTAAAACTGGGTCATCTACTGGCTATCCAAATTCTGTGTAAATTTTTAGCTAATGTAAGTAATTGATTAGTTTGTTAAAGTAATTAGAACGTCAAAGTTATTCATCATATATTTCCCCTCCTTCATATACAGATCAAGTCCTTTATCAGAATTAAACAACAGCAATGGATAATATCACTATATATGGTCATGTAAGTTTTTTTATGAAATCTACAACTCTTTCATATTAGAACAAAAAATTCTTTTTTTTATGTTCTTCACATTATAATGTATACTTTCATACCTTACAGGTTGATGTTGACTTGGAAAAAATAGTAAGTGAAGCTTTTTATTGTGTTTTTATCAAATTAATTAATTGTCCACTTACATTAATTTTTTCCCCCCATTACAGGTTTATGTTCTTTTTTTATAGTAGTTTTACTTTCTTCGGTAATAGGGTTGGTGGATGAATTATTAGTTGTATATTTTGTTAACTTAAGTTATGTAGAATGAGGGTAGTCAAGAAAATCTGGGTAATATTTATGTAAGTAAAATATGTATGGAATGATGATATATAGTGATGGGATATAGTATGTTAGAACCTATACCCGCAAAGTTGTGGAGTATTGGGTTCTGTGTGTGGTTTTTCAAAGGTTTTTCTAAAAATCCATTATGTTTTCAAACGAAATCTTGGTTTTATTTTGTATCTTGCATCATATGAAGATTTTTGCCCCCAGTGCCCTATATATATGAAGCCTGTGTAATGATGTTTGGATTGGCCTGGGGAGGATTGATATTAATTGCCTGTGATGTGATATTTTTAATTATTAGTAGAATTCCGTAAGGAATTGCTGTAAAAGGGCTAATATTTTAGGGGAGACTCTGCCAAATTTTTACTAAAATCCTATTAGTATTCTAGAATAGAAATGAGGATTTATTTGAGTAGGTGTAGAAAAAAACAAAAAAACAATCATACATGGTAATAAAGAGCATTATTATGCATATATGTTGGGGTGATGAAGAACATTTTTGAAGGAATTTTTTTTTGTACATTAGTCATTTTGAAAGGTATTGGTTTGAAAATAGATTTTCCGACAAACTATTACAATTGGTTTTTTAAATTCTCATTGGTTTTGTAACCCCTATTGCTCATATTTGTATTTTTAATTATATTTAATAAAATCCATGATTTATATATTTTATTTTTGGTTGTATTTATTTTCATTTTTTTTGTATGGTGTGTTGTGTTCCTCTCTCTTGTGATTCATTCTCTGTTTGGTTCAGCTTTTTACTCTCTTTATTGATCTACAATTTGTTCTTGATCTTGTCTATTATTTAAACCTATTTCATGGCTTAATTGTCTTTTATTGGATTCTTTTCTCCCTATTGGATACTACCCAGTTCACCCAAACCGATATTGTCCCTATATAAACACCCTAATTGCACCCTAACCTTAATTACCAAACCCTAATCCTATTCTCTTTCCCTCTCTAGCCATCACCTTCATCTTTCTCCCTCCCAACCCTGCCTACTTGCTGTCGTCGTACTTCACTTCCGACGCCGGTGACCACCCACCGCAACACCCCTCATCCCGACCCCGTGCCCCTCTGTCCTTGCCGCAGCGCACCCCAGGACGAGCCCCTCGTCGCTTTCGTCGAACAACAGCCCGTAGCGCCGCTGTCGCTGTCATCTTCTGTTGGTGTTGCCGCCGCTCTTGCTGTCTGGTTGCTGCTGTCTCTTTGTGTGTGTACATACGTCTCGTGCACATGTTTTGGTTGGCATTGGATCTCATATCTTGTCTGTGCTTTTGTTGTGATCGTTGTTCAAGATCCGTTCCCGTTATTCTATTCTTCGTTCCGTCGTTTTCGTATCAGGCAAGTAGCTTATATATGTTTATTTTGTCATAGAAGTTAATACCGTAAATAATCTAGCATGAAAATATTGTACTCTCATGATGATCCTATCCTGTTAGTTTAACCATTGACATCATCTCTTGATTATGAGTAGTAACAATAATCGACATTGTTGCATGAAAACAATTAGATTAGTGGACATCTTGACTGTATGTTGTTTGTGGCACACCGTATGTTGTAGATGACTGTTGCACAGATGTTGTGTTGAATTCTCTATCTCATTATAGAGCATTTATTCACATGCCATGCTGATTTGAGTAACCCACATATACCATGCTTTATATGACATCTTAGATTGGACTGTTTGTAGTTAAATTGTTTGGTAAAATGCCTAAAAGAACTTTTGTTTTGTTGCTGCCCTTATTTTTACAGTAATTTCGACCATGTTAACATCAGTAAAATAAATAAATTTATGAACATGGATTGTAGCCTTTGTCTAGTTTTCAGAACTTTCGACGGATCTAAATTCCGATTTTTGATGCATGAGTTATTGCCGTTTTACTGCAGTCATATCGTATATTTCAGATTTTGAACTATATGTATTCTGTATGGAATTTTATTTTAAAACTGATATTAAAAGTAGAATTTTAACTCAAGATTAAATTAAGAATAAAAAAATGCTCATAACATCTAAGGAAAGAAAACTAGATTTAATCAATAATTCATCATTGGAATATAATCAATCCCAAGATAAAAGAAACTACTCACACATGATTAAAGTATAAATAAGACAATGTAAATTTGACATTCAGAACTTTAACAAGTAAGAGATGAAGATTAGAAGGTAATAGAAACTGAAATTTATTCAAAGCTTAAGCCAAAGAAAAATTGTTTGAACATACATGAAGAAAAAAACTACAAAAGAACATAAGGTTTGCTCAAAGAAAAAATGGAGAGGAAGCCCGCCCCTTTCGTGGTTTTGAAAGCCTACATTTATAGCCTAGTTTCACCCCAATCAAGTGCCATTACAATCCCTTTAAGACCCATTAAGAAAGAGTAACAGATTCAGCCATTATTAGGAGCTGTTACAGATATGGCCATAACGCGCAACACTGGGGGGGCCGTAATTCTCTCTGTCTCTTCAATTGTCCTTCCAACTGTTTCCCACGAATTATGGCCATGTTCTTCAACACTGGGAGGCCGTAATCCATTCTGTTTGCATCACAATCATCGACTCTTCAACTCCTTTTCCTACAAATTAAAATATAAACCAAAAGGTAATAAAATAAAACATAAATAAATATAAACCACTAATAAAACCTATTTAAAACAAGTTAAAAACTAGATAAATTCTAACTTATCAAACTCCCCCATGCTTAGATCTTTGCTTGTCCTCATGCAAATCACAACAAATGGCCAGACTTGGAAATTCCTTGTTTCGACCACACCAATTCAAAGTTCTTTGATGATATCCAATGACACAATTTTCACAATTTCACATACTACTTATTGAAACCTAGTGCATAGCATTATCAGATGGTTCAAGGCATCAGAACATTGAGCGAGACCTAAATTATTACTCTTGGTCTTGTCATTTTTAGGCTTAGTTTCCCAGCATCTTTTGCTTGGGTCCTCCACTCATATGCAAACAAAGCAATTGCCACACTTGGTCTAAAAGGAGTGTCTTTGTTTCCCAGTAGCCAATCAGTCTCAAAAGGGTACAAAGAGTATTTCCCTAGTAACCTATGACCTCAAAGGGGTGTTGAGCTATTCTATTTTCAGCAGTCATTTTTTTTTCTTTTAAACTAAACCCATTTTTTTCTATTTTCTATCTTTTTATCATTTTTTTTCAGCTCAACACAGACATTTCTCCAGTAACCAATATGCAGTGAGTGTCACCAAGGAAACCAAAAATTAAATTTAGTTAGATATTTTCAAGGTTCTTCCCAACTATCCTAATGCCAATACCCATCTAGGTTGTGTGTGTATGGCCCCAACAAGTAGTAAAGCTTTCAATATTCACAATTGTGCTCATTGGATACCAATCAATTAACCAATTAGTGCCAAAAAAAAAACAGTGATTTCCAAGGAGGCCAATTCAAGAAAATTTTCACAACAAAGACTGCTCATGGGAAGAAAGATAAAAGCTAGAAGACTGACACAGACATATGCAAGAAGAAAAAAAATAAAGAAACAAAATAAAACAAAAGAGAGAAAAGCAATACTCCCCTATCTTGAGGTCACCATCAGTAGTGCCTCTTCTTTTCTTTCACTGGCAAGCTATGGAAGCGGAGGAAAATGGCCTTGAGAAATATGCCAACTATACATAGCTGACATCATGGTATTCATACTGTCCAAAACATGCCCTTGTCTTTGCTGCTCTTCCTCCATGGTTGCCATCCTAGCATTCAAGTCAGGATTCTCATGATGATGAGATGAAGATGGACTGTTAGGCTATGAAGGAGGAGGAAGTTGCAAATATGGCTCCTCCGGTTCATCAATGACTCCCTCAAACTTCCAATTGGCTCTATTTCTCACTGTGGTTCTGACTGGATTTGGCAATGCCATTGTAGAACCATCCGGGAGTATCAAATGGTAAACATCATGTAGCTTGGTAATCATTTTTATCGCCAGACAAGCTTCCAAATCAATTCTGGTATTTCTGTGCAATTCAGCTAGCTTACTGATTTGATTAGTATAATTTAGAGCAATTGTTATAGGGGTGATTAATCCACCAATGACAATGCCCCCCTTGCTAGCCTTAGCAACACGCTCAAATTGCCTTGCCAAATAAGCACCAGTATCAACATCAGGATTTTCCATCATTGCCCACAAAAAATAAAGCTCAGTTTGCCTAGCCACTCCCTCACTTTCCCCCCTACCAAACAATGTATTTGCCATTAACCTCTGGACATATTTGAAATAGAGGTTATAAATGTGGAAGCCTTGGCTAGAGCAGCCTGATAAGTCAATTTACCAGAGATCTCCTTCCAAAAATAATCGTCACTGAAACCTTTTGGAAACCCCCTAGCACCCCCCTCAGGCAAGTGGTATATAGCATTAAACTCAGACATGGTCAAAACATGTTCATTATTAAATAGCCTAAATGCTACCCTACTCTTCTCCCAATCTCTCCCTGAAATGACGTGGGTTTCAATAGAACTCAAAAATTCCAAAGTTAACTTCACATAAGTGGGAGATTTCAAAGACATAAAATAATTCCATCCCACCCTATCAAACATCCATCTAACATCATCAAGCAATCCTAGGGTTTGTAATGCACTATCATCAACATACCTAGTTGCAAACATCTTCCTCTTAACAAGCATATTGTACCTATCCCTTTGCTCATTATCGCGAAATTCAATACCATAGGGATTATGTACAGGATTACCTCTGGTTCTTCTAGGATTTTGGGTAGACCCACCTCTGGAAGTTGAACCCTTGCTTGTTCTTGCCCTCTTTGTAGCCATTGACGAAGAGAATGGAAAATTCCTCAAGAGAATTTCACAGCTGCTAGAACAGAGAAGATATGCAGAAAATTTTGGGTGAAATTGAAATAAGATGAAGGAATTAGAATGGGTCTAGTGTAAATGGTGAAAGGAGGGAAGGATTTGGGAGACTAAGAGAGATTAGGGGAGCGGGGAAGAAGAAGAAATGGGGGAAGAAGAAGGAAGAGGCGGGTGGGAGAAGAAGAAATGGGAAAAAAATAGGGTTTTGGGTGATAAAACACGCAGAGGCCGAATTACGGCTGTAACAAGAATTACGCCCTGGCCATAATTCGCTCTGTCTCTCCCTTTTTTTTCTTCTTTAAAGACGCTGCCTGAATTACGGCCGTAATGTAAATTACGGCCGGGCCATAATTATGGGTCTGCTCAATTTTTTCACATTTTCTTTCTCTGGGAGTGTTACGGCCGTAACACTCATTACAGGGGGGGCGTAATTCATTCTGTGAGATTTCTTGGCCACACGGCTTGGCCAAATTATGGCCATGTTGAAGAACACTGCCAGGCCATATTTTTCACAGATTTCCTTTTCTTCCACATACCTGCATTATGGCTATAATAGATAATATGGGTGGCACATAATCATCAAAATTGTTCTCCCTTGCTCACAGATCTCCCAATCATCAAGTTCTAAAACCTACCTACTAAAAGAAAAATAAAAGAAACAGATTAAAAACTTGGGTTGCCTCCCAAGAAGCGCTTGTTTATGGTCATTAGCTCGACCCCTTTTATTTTTGTTCATTGTGGTGCTTGAAGGGTGAAGCTCATTCCCTTCTCTATTGGATCTCCAGCTGCATAATGCTTCAATCTCTGTCTATTTACCTTAAAATCACTTGTAGCTTCACTCCAAACTTCCACAGCTCCAAATGGGAAGGCTTTACGAACTTGGAATGGCCCGGACCACCTAGACCGAAGTTTGCCCGGAAAGAGTTTGAGTCGAGAATTGAAAAGCAACACAAGGTCACCTTCCTTGAACTCTCTTCTAATGATATGCTTATCATGCCATCTCTTGGTTCTTTCCATGTACATTCTTGCATTCTCATAAGCATCCAATCTCAATTCTTCAAGCTCACTAAGTTGGAGCTTTCTTCTTTCACCAGCAGCCTTCAAATCAAAATTTAGAGTCTTGATTGCCCAATAGGCTTTATGCTCAAGCTCCACTGGAAGATGACAGGACTTCCCATAGATCATTTTAAAAGGAGTCATTCCGATGGGAGTCTTGTAGGCTGTATGGTATGCCCAAAGCGCATCATCTAGCTTCAATGCCCAATCTTTCCTTGACGTTGAAACCGTCTTTTCTAGAATGACTTTGATTTCTCGGGTGGACACCTCCACTTGACCGCTTGTTTGAGGGTGATATGGTAAGGCAATTTTGTGTGTCACCCCAAACTTCTTCAACAAAGCTTCAAACTGCTTGGCAATGAAATGAGATCCACCGTCACTAATCACAACTCTTGGCACTCCAAACCGAGGGAAGATGGTTCTTTTGAAAAGCTTGATCACTATCCTGGCATCATTTGTTGGGGCAGCTACAGCTTCAACCCACTTAGACACATAATCGACGGCCACAAGGATATATTTGTTACCAAGAGATGATGGGAAAGGTCCCATGAAATCTACACCCCATACATAAAAAATTTCCACCTCAAGTATGCTATTCAGAGGCATCTCATTCCTTCTTGAAATATTGCCGGTGCGTTGGCATCGGTCACACTGAAGCACAAATTGCTGCACATCCTTGAAGAGAGAAGGCCAATAAAAGCCTGCTTGAAGTATTTTTGCAGCAGTCTTGGATGAGCCAGCATGCCCTCCATATGCAGAAGAATGACAATGGAATATGATACTTTCAACCTCATTTTCTGGGATACACCTCCTGAAAATGCCATCTGCACCTCTTCTAAAGAGTAAGGGTTCATCCCAATAATAATACTTGAGATCAGAAAAGAACTTTTTCTTTTGTTGGTAATTCAATTCTGGGGGTAGGATGCCACATGCAAAGTAATTCACATAGTCTGCATACCATGGTACCTCCAACTTTGAAATTGCAAACAGCTGGTCATCTGGAAAGGAATCATCAAAGGGCAGCTCCTCTCCACTCTTCTCATTAGCTTCTTGCCTCAACCTTGAAAGGTGATCAACCACAACATTCTCAGTCCCCTTTTTGTCCCGTATTTCAATGTCAAAATCTTGAAGCAAGAGTATCCACCGAATCAATCTTGGCTTAGCATCTCTCTTGCTTAAGAGGTACTTGATGGCTGCATGATCTGAATAGACAATTATTTTTGATCCCACCAAGTATGGCCGGAATTTATCAATGGCAAACACAACCGCCAGCAACTCTTTCTCTGTTGTGGCATAATTAATTTGAGCCTCATCCAAGGTTCTGCTTGCATAGTAGATGGCATGAATCTTTTTGTCTTTCCTCTGCCCCAACACTGCACCAACAGCAAAGTCGCTTGCATCACACATGACTTCAAATGGAAGACTCCAATTGGGTGGTTGCATAATTGGAGCCGAAATCAAAGCTTCTTTTAACCTGCAAAATGCCTCATGACAAAGATCATCAAATGCAAAAGGTACATCCTTAAGGAGCAAATTAGTCAAAGTCTTTGAGATCTTAGAAAAATCTTTTATAAAACGACGGTAAAAACCGGCATGTCCCAAGAAACTCCGCACTCCTTTAACAGAAGTAGGACGAGGCATTTTTTCTATAATCTCAATTTTAACCTTATCTACCTCAATACCACGTTCAGAATCCAAATGCCCAAGGACTATTCCTTCTCTTATCATGAAGTGGCATTTCTCCCAATTAAGGACAAGATTGACTTGCTCACATCTTTTAAGCACTTTGACAAGATTATTCAAACAATCATCAAAAGTTGAACAATACACAGAGAAATCATCCATGAACACTTCCATAATATTTTCAGTGAAATCAGAGAATATAGATATCATACAACGTTGAAAGGTAGCAGGAGCATTGCACAAGCCAAAAGGCATTCTCCTATAGGCAAAAGTGCCATAAGGGCAAGTAAAAGTAGTTTTCGCCTGGTCACTAGGATGAATAGGAATTTGGAAAAATCTGGAATAGCCATCCAAGTAACAAAAATGCGAATGCTTTGCTAACCTCTCTAACATTTGGTCTATGAAGGGAAGGGGAAAATGATCCTTTCGGGTTGCCTTATTCAACTTCCTATAATCAATACACATCCTCTAACCCGTGACTGTCCTAGTAGCTATTTGCTCATCCTTCTCATTCCTAACAATAGTCAAACCCCCCTGTGGTGGGGTAAAAAGGGCTTGGGGCCCAACCAGGGCCCAATACAACTCTTACTCAAAAATGATAAAAATAGCAATCTCGTTCGGCTTCGAGCCACTAAAGGGTCGGCGCCGAGCCTCAAGTTCACCCCCACAGAACTGGTCTCCTCGTATCCGACGAGCCTCAATGGTCCTCGGCCTCCGATCCGTGACAGCTCCATGGGCCGTCCCCCCATCCGGGCAAGGCATGAGGATGACCTGGCACAGCCTAGGCCCTCCGATTCTCCCAGAGGTACAGGAGACCCATGATCAGCCATGTCAGCTCCAAATACCACCAAGGGTTTTGCCACGTCAGCCCTATACCACTCCTGGTACTGCCACGTCTGCCCTAAACCCCCTGGGCCTTCTGCCACGTCAGGCCCATGGGCTTTCGGATTCAGACCCGGCCCCCAAGCGGATCCAAACCCGGTTGGAATTCTCTATAAATACTAGACCCTCACCCACCTTTTCAGGTAGTCAATCTTTTGACACTTAAATTCACCTAGTTATTGCTACTCTCTCACAGAGACTGACTAGATCGTCGGAGGGTCCGCCACCGGGATAAACCCTGGTGTTTCAAGACCGTCTGCAGGTACACAAGACCTCGGATCCGAACCCTATGATCCGAGCCCAGACATCCACCTCATTCCGAGCCCGTCGCGGGTACCGCCCGGTCAGCCGAGGGTCGTCAGATGAGCAGCTTTCTCCTTCAATACAAATCGAGTCCGAACTCACACCTGGTGCATCCACACGTCTCCCAAAAACAAACCGCATCAGGTTGGCGCCGTCTGTGGGAACACTGCTTCAGAAGCCAACCCGAGCCCGACCATCAAGGGACCTCGACAGCCGAACTCTCATGGCCTCCAAGGGCAAGGGGGCTGCTTCCTCCGTCAACCGACGGGACTCGACCCCACCAACTGCTAACGCCGGGCCACGCATTTCAAAACACAGGGCTTCCCATCAGGGGTCCCAAAGGAGCGTCACCCGTCAAGTCCAACCCGACCTGCGGGGGATAATCGTCAACCGACAGATTAGCCGCAGCAGGGGAAGGGCCGCTTCCAACCCGGACCCGAACCATCCAAGACCGCCGCCCGAGGGACGGAGGCCAGCGCTCAGCCGCGTCGGAAGGCAACCTTCAGACCGACCGAACAGGGTTGAGGGAGCCCCCATCACTCACAAGGAGTTCCAGGACTTCCGAAGAGAAATTCTTGGGGCTCTCCGACGGGCCCCCAGGGAAGAAACCCTCCATTCCCAAACCGGGTCGGACGCCGAGGCCAGCGTGTCCCGCCCATCAACAATCCAGCCAGAGGACGATGGCGTACTCCTAAGGTGCCTCCAAGAAATGGAGGATCGCCTCGATCACATAGGAGATGGCGACCACCTAGCGGCTCAGGGGTACAGACCTGTCCGTCCTCCCTTCTCCACCCCCATCCCCCAAGCGGAAATACCCAGAAATTTCCGACTACCTCAATTCGAGACCTACGACGGCGAGGGAGATCCTGCTGATCACATGGAGGGTTTCAAAACCCTCATGATGATTCACAGCGCCTCGGATCCCCTGCTGTGCCGAGCCTTCCCTGCCACCCTTCGGGGTCCGGCTCGTGAATGGTTCTCGAAGCTCACCCCCGGCTCCATTTACTCCTTCGACCAACCAGAGGGCAATTTTCTTGCCCACTTTGTCACCAGCCAGAAGGCCGAAAGAACCAGCGCCTCTTTACTTGGGCTCAGACAGATAGAGGAGAGTCACTCAGAGTGTTCGTCCGGAGGTTTACCGCAGAGGCAAGGTCGGTCTCCTCCCTTGATCCTGGCATCGCCTACACGGCATTTCGGCACAACGTCCGTCATGGACAGCTGAAGGCTTCTCTGGCGAAGAAACCCCCCGTCGACTTTCCCGACCTCCTCAACAGGGTCGAGAAATACATTAGGGCAGAAGAGGCCCTCAACCCCGAAGATGCCAGGGAGGCTACCGGGAAGGGAAAGCGAAAGGCCGAAGAAGTCGAACCATCAAAGAAAGCTCCGAGGGACGCGGGGGCCATGAAGAAGGTCCCGCCGGTCCCCCGCTTCAAGAGGTACACTCCTTTGACGCATAATGTATCTGCCATCCTCTTAGAAATCGAAGACAAAGGCATTGTCCGACTACCTCCCCGATCTAATAACAACAAGAATCGAGATCAGCGCTTCTACTGCCGCTTCCACAGAGATCACGAGCACGAAACCGACCAATGCCGGGCCCTGAAAGATGAAATTGAGGAACTCATCTCCAGAGGGTACCTCCGAGAATTTACCCGAGAAGGCCCACGGGATCGGCGAGATACTAAGAACCGGAGGCTCTCGCCTCCGAACCCTATTCCGAACCGCATCCAGGGTCGGGATCCCGAGTCCGAAGGAGCTGCAGATACGCCATTCATCTTGCACTGTGTCCACGGAGGGCCAATGGGAGGAGAATCAAATACTTCCCGAAAAGCCTTCATCCGAGAGGTGAATGCTGTCCAAGACAACCCCTCGCCCAAGCTACAACCGATGCCGGTCTCCTTCTCAGGAGAGGACCTCGAAGGCGTTCGCCTACCCCACTGCGATGCCCTCGTCATTAGTCTCCACATGGCTAATTGTGAAGTTCGCCGAATCCTCGTCGACAACGGCAGCTCGGTTAATATTCTTTTCCTCGAAGCCTTCGAGAATCTCAAGTTACCTAGAGGCAAACTCAAGCCGGCCGGATACACCTTGCATGGGTTCTCCGGCGTCCCTGTCGTGATAGAAGGGATTGTGACCCTCGATGTTACCGCAGGATCGGCTCCTGTCAAGAGGACCGAGTCCATGGACTTCATGGTAGTCAACATCAAGGCGGCTTACAACGCCATACTCGGCCAACCCGGACTATGCTCCCTCCAAGCAGTGCCTTCGGCTTACCATCTGAAACTTAAATTTTCCACCCCGCAAGGAGTCGGCATCGTCTGAGGCAGCCAAGAGGCAGCGCGATCGTGCTACATGACCACCGTCGAGGGAGGTGTGTTCCCCCTAGATGCCGTCGAACTCGAACCTGAGAGGGACGGCCCTGCTCCCAAACCTGTCATCGAGCCGGAGGAGATCCCAGCCGACGCCAAGCACCTAATGAAGCTCCTTGAGGGACGAACATAAGTTCTAGTCTGGCTAAATGTAAATATGTTTTTGTGTAAGCACTCATGTGTAAAGGGCCGTCTTAGCGGCCCTCCCTATCTTATACGAAAGAAATCTCTTTTTGTCAAACTCCAAACGCCTCGGCAGATCCGACCTAACGCCGGACAATGGGATCGGCACCTGGGTCCTCACTCCGGTATCGTCCCCAACGCCTCGGTAGGTTCAACCCGAATCCAGAACAGGAACTCTTCCTAAGGCCCCACTTCGATCCCTCACGGATCGGCAGAGCCGAACCTCGCCTCCGCCATCATTCACTACACTACTAGCCGAAGCAAAGAAGGAAAAGAATTCTTTATTCATACCCTTTTATTTTGTTCTGAGAAAACAAACAAAGACCGTTACAGGACCACTCCACTCATCTCAAACTAGAGGAAGTCGCCATCTTAGGGCCCCTCGGGTCCGACGAAGGGCGGGATTACTCCGACCGAGCGACTAGAAGCCCTCTCCTCGTCATGATGGCCCTTAGGCTCAGCCACGGTCGACACCCCAGCCACGGAGCTCTGAGCGTCAACCGGTCGCATACGCTGCAACAGCAGCAACGCAGAGGGAATCCCCTCCGCTTGCCGACCCACTGAAGAAGATGTCGAGACACCCAGCATCGTCTTGTAACGGTGTATCTCCATCTCCTTCTCCACAATGACATCGCGAAGTAACCTCTCAGAAGAGGGCCTCTGCACCGAGGCACTCGACATGGCCTGTCCAAGGCTTGCACCGCCGAGTTCCCGATCCACCATCGCCCTCCTCAGCCAGCTAGCCTCCTCACTTAAGGCTTCAGACTTATTCCGATAATAGTTAAAAGCCGCATCAGTGTCACGAGCCCCCCTTCGGTAGCGAACCAACGCGGCCTCTAGGGCCTCAACTTTGCTCCGGAGCCACGCCACGTCGGAACGACGGGGGTCCACCTCGGGAAGGGGAGCCGCAACCTACAAGAGAACCAGCCAACTCAACACACATACGCAAGAAGGTTCGGAAATATCCGAGGTCAAAACACTTGGCCGGTCAAAAATCTTTTTCTATAAATTTAGTTGTTTCTTACAAAAAAAATAAAATAAAGGCAGTGGCCAGTCCGCGGGAGGCAAATACAATCGAGAGAGGGAAAAAGAAAGACAAAATTTTCAACTTATTTTCCCACCTCAGTGTCGACAGACGGGTTCACAGGGGGGTCGGCAAGCGGGTCAAGAGCGGGCCTTTCTTCGCCAGGAGTCTTCGGTGTCCCCTCGATCTCCATGTCATACTCAAAATTGGACAGATCGACGGTCGAGTAGAAGTGCCTCACATGACTGAGGGCCTTCGCATAACATTCGTCCTGGGCCTTGATCACCATCATCTAACCCGCATTCGTCAACTCCTCCCTCTCCTTGGCGAACTTCTTCTTCAAGGAGGCCACCTTCTTCCCCCACTCCACATCCTTGGCCTCGAGCTCGAGCTTCATCTGCTGCTCCCTCTTGTTCGAGCCCTCGAGCTCGATCCGCATCTCCTTCATCTCCCGCTCGCTCTTATCCGCCCGAGCTCGCTCTTGTGCCAGGGACACCTCGTAGAGGTTCTTTATGTTAGCCCCCTGCACGCAAGCCTGCGACCGACAAGCGCAGCTAAGGAAAAGACTTCCGCAGAAAAAACAAAGGGGATAGGGTCGATGAGCTTACCAGCACGGTGGCCTGCGCCAGGCACGTAAACGCCACCTCCACGGGCTCGCTCTCCATCGCCTTACGGTCGCGAGGGGTTGCCAACTTCTCCACCACCTCAACGGCCTGGGCCTCCTCGGTCAGACAGTCCCCCATCCGAACCGACTAGTCCGGTGCCCACCGTTGCCGCAGCATCTCCACCACCGGGTCCTCTTCCTCGACCTCGACCAAGGGACCTTTCCCCTTGTCAAGAGCGGAGGCCCTCGCTTGGCCCTGGCCCCTCGAAGTAGCCACCCCCTTGCTCGTCTCCGAGCGAATCCTCGTGGTCCTCGGCTCGAGCTGGGCCTCCGAGATGACTAGGGACGACTCCCTTGGCCTCTTCGTCACCTCCCCCTTCTTCTCGGCCTTCTCCTTCTTCAGGGCGAGCCTCTTTGCCTTGATCGATGCTTCATCCATATCTACAGAAAAAACCATTAAGAGCAATGAGCAAGAAAGTACGAAAAGATCGAAAGAAAAGAAACAATTACATACACAGAACGGCTGGGCTCAGTCCAACGCTCGCCAGGTGGGCCTCCGTCACCTTCGTCCAATCGATACTATGTGACAGACGGAGGCGCTCGACAAACCCCCACTCCTCGGCCGTCAAATCCCTCGGCCTCGGCGGTTGATAACTCGGCGTGGAGTGGTTCCATCGAGTGGGAATGTCCCAGGGCTCTTCACTCTGGATCACCAGATATTTTTTCTTCCAATCCTTGATGGAGTCCGGGTGGCTGTGAACGACCTTCCCCTTACTCCGGGGCGAGATGTAGTAAACACCCTCAGCCACCGAGCTGATCATCAACATCGCTCGGAACACATTCAGCCGCAGGGGTACCTTTTGTTCCTCGCACATCAGTACAAAGCAGATAATCTGCTTCCAAGAGTTCGGCCCGTACTGCATCGGCGCCAAGGAGGCCCAGTTCAGCACATCCCGAACAAACGGGTGGACTGGCAGCCTCAGCCCGGAGATGAAGGCGTCCACTGGGAAGACGCAATACCAAGCAGAAAGGGGATCAGTGGGGCGCAGAGTAGAGCTCGGCAACAACAATTCGTAGTCGGGCCCTATGTGGTACGCCAGCTGCAAAACCTCCAAGTCCCCGCTCTCCAAGACGGTCGGGATCGCGTCCATCATCACCCTCTTCCGACTCGGCGAAGAGGGCTGCACACCGAAGAGCTCCTTGTCAGAGAGGTCGTCGGGATACTGACGGAAAGGCTTCGGCTGTATGGGCGAACTTGTCATCAAATTGCGGTAAACAGGCGCCTGGCTCGAACCACCAGTCCTCGACCCTGCCTTCCTCAGAGCCCTCTTCCTCTTCTTGGCTCGCTCCGACGAGGGGGTAGATAATGGCCCCAGACCAGTCGGCATGGAACTCGAACCCGCACCCTGAACGGTGGATCTCCTTACTGTGTCGCCCTCGCCTCCCTCCTCCTCGGAAGACAACTCCAGTACACGGACACCGTCCGAACCATCACTTGCTTCCTCCGACTCGCTACTCTCCACCATGAAGGGATGTCGGGAGCGTAACAGCCTCACCTTGTGTACCACCTCCCCCTCACCTACTGGTTCCTCCCATGAAACTGAATCGGAAGGCTCCGCAGCGTGTACTGACTCCTCCTCAAGCACGGGCTCCTCCCACGACGTCGATTTGGAGGCAGGTTTCACTTCCCCCTTAGACGTCGACGCTGACGAGCCAGACTGAGCCCTATCCATCTGTGCCTAAACTAAACAGACTTACCAACTAACCTGGGGTCGCTTCGGAAGGACGAGCCTAGTACAGCAAACTGTAGGGACTAGCGCTGAAGGGTTGGAAGATTTTTTGAGAAAGAAAGCAGCGAGAAAGAAGTGGGCAAGAGGGGGAGAGGGGGGAATACTTATAGAGGATAAAAACGACTCCTTGATTTCCGCAATTACTGTTCACCGATTGACGTGCAACTGCCGCCTGGAAAATCGCGCCACGTCCTCGAAATGTGCACTGCTGACGTCATCAGGTGCCAGGCTGGCAGCCAGACACAGGGGTCAGTCAGATGGAGTATTCGGCGGAGAAAACATTTTACTTAAGATTTAAGGCGCCATCCTTCGACAGACGCCCCGGGCTCCAGCGCTCGGTCGGTTCCCCTCTCACCCACGAGCAGCTCGGGGCTTACAGCCTCGGCAGCCGAAACCCCGAACTGTTCGAGGGTGGGACAGAAACCACCATCACCTGGAGCCCTATCGGAAGACAGATTGGCCAACCTCCAATCGGAGACGACCCTTCTATCTGAGGCTCTTCAGCCCCAAGTCCGGAATACGGTTGGTGCCCCTCCCGTCCGGATCTCTCTCGGGCCAAACAACCGTGTCAGGGTCGTCTGACCCGAAAAAGGATCCAGACGGCAGAGCCACCACCAATCCGAGGCTCCTTATCCACCGGTCCGGATTTCGGTCGTTTTCCCTCTCGCCCTGATCTCCCCTGGATCTGGCTGCCGTATCAGAGCCATCAGACCCATGAGAAGATCCGGACGGCAGAGTAACCACCTCTCCGACACGACCGGGGGTAAAATTTTGCAAGAGACAGACGTCTGCCGGAGCAGACACCTCTGATGGCCAACGGACCACCCTTGCTGTGATCAAACCCGCTGCGGAGGGAGGGGTACTTATAGCCTCCCCCATAGGCCGACCTTTATGACATGGGGAAAGCCAAACGACGGAAGCCCATGCGCCATGCATTTATTAGGCGGCGCATTTAAGGCCCCTTGGAAATTGGAACATCACACAGATCCCGGAGCGCCTTCAATGCTCCGCAAAAACAGCGGGCTACCCCGCTCAAACATTCTAAGACACAACGGTTCGCCCTCACCTTTGCCGACCCGTAATCCCTCGCCGACTCGAGGCCAAGTCTAGCACCAGGGTAGTCTTCTCAAGAAGGCTCAACGGCTTGCCCTCACCCTTGCCGACCCGTAATCCCTCGCCGACTCGAGGCCAAGTCTAGCACCAGGGTAGTCTTCTCAGGAAGGCTCAACGGCTCGCCCTCATCCTTGCCGATCCGTAATCCCTTGCCGACTCGAGGCCAAGTCTAGCACCAGGGTAGTCTTCTCAGGAAGGCTCAACGGCTCGCCCTCACCCTTGCCGACCCGTAATCCCTCGCCGACTCGAAGCCAAATCTAGCACCAGGGTAGTCTTCTCAGGAAGGCTCAACGGCTCGCCATCGCCCTTGCCGACCCGTAATCCCTCGCCCGCTCGAGGTCAGGTCTGGCACCATTGTGGTCTTCTCAGAAAAGCTCAATGGCTCGCCATCACCCTTGTTGACCCGTAATCCCTCGCCAGCTCGAGGTCAGGTCTAGCACCAGGGTAATCTTCTCAGGAAGGCTCCACGGCTCGCCATCGCCCTTGCCGACCCGTAATCCCTCGCCAAGCTCGAGATCAGGTCTGGCACCAGGGTGGTCTTCTCAGGAAGGCCAACGGCTCGCCATCACCCTTGTTGACCCGTAATCCCTCGCCAGCTCGAGGTTAGGTCTAGCACCAGGGTAGTCTTCTCAGGAATGCTCCACGGCTCGCCATCGCCCTTGCCGACCCGTAATCCCTCGCCAAGCTCGAGGTCAGGTCTGGCACCAGGGTGGTCTTCTCAGGAAGGCCAACGGCTCGCCATCACCCTTGTTAACCCGTAATCCCTTGCCAGCTCGAGGTCAGGTCTAGCACCAGGGTAATCTTCTCAGGAAGGCTCCACGGCTCGCCATCACCCTTGCCGACCCATAATCCCTCGCCAGCTCGAGGTCAGGTCTGACACCAGGGTAGTCTTCTTAGGAAGGCTTAACGGCTCGCCATCACCCTAGTTGACCAGTAATCCCTCGCCAGCTCGAGGTCAGGTTTAGCACCAGGGTAGTCTTCTCCGGAAGGCTCCACGGCTCGCCATCGCCCTTGCCGACCCGTAATCCCTCGCCAGCTCGAGGTCAGGTCTGGCACCAGGGTAGTCTTCTCAGGAAGGCTCAACGGCTCGCCATCACCCTTGTTGACCCGTAATCCCTCGCTTGCTCGAGGTCAGGTCTAGCACCAGGGTAGTCTTCTCAGGAAGGCTCCACGGCTCGCCATCGCCCTTGCCGACCCGTAATCCCTCGCCAAGCTCGACGTCAGGTCTGGCACCAGGGTGGTCTTCTCAGGAAGGCCCAACGGCTCGCCATCACCCTTGTTGGCCCGTAATCCCTCGCCAGCTCGAGGTCAGGTCTAGCACCAGGGTAGTCTTCTCAGGAAGGCTCAACTGCTCACCATCGCCCTCCTTGACCCGTAATCCCTCGCCATCTCGAGGTCAGGTCTAGCACCAGGGTAATCTTCTCAGAAAGTGTCAACGGCTCGCCACCACCCTTGCCGATCCATAGACCCTCGCCGGCTCGAGGATCGCTCTAACATCAGGACTACCCCCTCATGAAGGCCCAGTGATCCGCCATCCCATTTCTACAACCATAAACACTCCTCCACGGCTAGCTCCCGCACCCCCGCAGGAATGGGGGGCTTGTGTGGTGGGGTAAAAAGGGCTTGGGGCCCAACCAGGGCCCAATACAACTCTCACTCAAAAATGATAAAAACAGCAATCTCATTCGGCTTCCAGCCACTAAAAGGTCGGCACCGAGCCTCAAGTTCACCCCCACAGAACTGGTCTCCTCGTATCTGACGAGCCTCAATGGTCCTCGACCTCCGATCCGTGACAGCCCCACGGGCCGTCCCCCCATCCGGGCAAGGCATGAGGATGACCTGGCACAGCCTAGGCCCTCTGATTCTCCCAGAGGCACAGGAGACCCATGATCAGCCATGTCAGCTCCAAATACCACCAAGGGTTTTGCCACATCAGCCCTATACCACTCCCGGTACTGCCACGTCTGCCCTAAACCCCCTGGGCCTTCTGCCACGTCAGGCCCATGGGCTTTCGGATTCAGACCCGGTCCCCAAGCGGATCTAAACCCGGTTGGAATTCTCTATAAATACTAGACCCTCACCCACCTTTTCAGGTAATCAATCTTTTGCCACTTAAATTTACCTAGTTATTTCTACTCTCTCACAGAGACTGACTAGATCGTCGGAGGGTCCGCCACCGGGATAAACCTCGGTGTTTCAGGACCGTCTGCAGGTACACAAGACCTCGGATCCGAACCCTCTGATCCGAGCCCAGACATCCACCTCATTCCGAGCCCGTCGCGGGTACTGCCCGGTCAGCCGAGGGTCGTCAAACGAGCAGCTTTCTCCTTCAATACAAATCGAGTCCGAACTCACACCTGGTGCATCCACACGTCTCCCAGAAACAAACCGCATCACCTCCTTTTCAGGAACAACTTGAACCGAACTGACCCACTTGCTATCTGAAATAGGGTAAATTACCCCTGCATCTAATAACTTAAGCACCTCCTTTTTCACAACTTCTTTCATATTAGGATTTAACCTTCTTTGATGTTCAATGGAGGGCTTATAGTCATCTTCCAGTAGAATTCGATGCATACAAATAGATGGATTAATCCCCTTAATGTCATCTATAGTGTATCCAATTGCTTTTTGATGCTTTCTAAAAATGTCAAGTAACTTTTCAGTTTCCTTACCATTCAAATTAGCATTCACAATGACCGAAAATGTAGAATTGGGTCCAAGAAATTCATACCTGAGATTTGAAGGAAGGGGCTTGAGTTCTACCTGTGGAGCTTCTCTTAACTGAGCACCCTTGGGTTCAACTTTGAGTTCTTCAACCTTGAATTTTGAAGAAAGAGGGTTGGCATCCAGAAAATTTTCATATGCAACAACCTCTTGATTTTCATCCCCTTGACCATTACTCCCTACTAAACAGTCCTCCAATGCATCATTGGAAAAATTTCCGAGAGGATTTTCCTTAACACAATGGTCAATCAAATCTATCCTGCAACAAGAATTCTCAAGAAAAGGACATTTCATAGCATTGGGTAAATTAAATTCTACCTTCTCATCTCCCACATTCAAAGAGAGTTTCCCATTTTTAACATCAATAACAGCTCCTGCTGTAGCAAGGAATGGTCTCCCAAGAATGAGGGGGATTTTAGGATCCTCTTCCATTTCCAAAATAACAAAATCAGCTGGAATGAAAAACTCACCTACCTTGATAGGTACATCCTCCAATATTCCAATTGGGTATTTGACCGACCGGTCAGCTAATTGCAAAGAAAGTTTTGTGGGTTTCAAGTCACCCATCTCAAGCCTTTTGCAAATTGACGAAGGCATGAGGCTAACACTAGCCCCAAGATCACATAAAGCATGGTCAAAATTCATATCACCAATAACACATGGAATAGTAAAACTACCTGGATCCTTGAGCTTTTGAGGCAATTTGTTTTGAATTATAGCACTACATTCTTCAGTTAAAGCTACTGTCTCATTGTCATCAAGCTTTCTTTTATTTGACAAAATTTCTTTCAAGAACTTAGCATATGATGGCATCTGAGACAAAACTTCAGTGAAGGGGACATTTATATACAACTTATTCAAAACATCCAGAAACTTCCTAAATTGATTCTCATTTTTAGCCTTAACCAATCTTTGGGGAAAGGGTATAGGTGGCTTATATGGTGCTGGAGCAACATAGGGTGTTTCTTTTTCATCATCCCCTTTCTTTTCATCCTTCTTGTGTAATGGCTGGTCCTCTTCTTCCCTTTCACTCTCATTTTTTTTTCTTTTCTCCTTCCTTAGGTTCCTCTAGTTGTTTCCCACTTCTCAAAATGACAGCACTCACATTTGCCTTAGGATTAGGTTCTGGTTGTCCTGGAAATGTACCGGGTGGCCTAGAGGAAGAGCCAACATGTTGGGCTATTTGGGTAATTTGGGTCTCTAGCATCTTATTATGGGTGGTCAAAGAATCTACCTTAGATGCTAACTGCTTAATGGCCTCACCCACCACTTGGTTTTGAGTTTTAAACTCCTCATTTTGCTTGCTTTGAGTCAAAACAAAATTTTCCAGCAAATTTTCCAAATTGGATTTTTGAGGAGGATTAAAACCTCTTTGTCCTTGAAAACCAGGGGGCTTAGATGAAGCTTGGGGAATGGGATTAAGTGCAGGATTTTTATAGGAAAAATTTGGGTGATTCCTCCACCCTTGATTGTAAGTACTAGAAAATGGATCCCCTTTTTGATTAAAATTGTTAACAAAGTTAACTTGCTCATTATTAGACCCCCCACTAGATGAATTCCCAAGTTGACATTCAACAACAGTATGACCAACAACACTACACATTTCACAAGTTGCAACATTAGGAGTAACAGCATTCACACTCATTTTATCAAATTTTTGAAACAAAGCATCAACTTTAGCAGCTAAATGGTCTATAGCATCAACATCATACCTGCCGCCTTTCTTTTGAGGAGCACGATCACTTGACCATTGGTAGTGATTTTGTGCCATATCCTCAATGAGAGCATAAGCTTCTGTGGTGTTTTTGTTCATCAAAGCACCTCCTGCTGCTGCATCCACTGTCATCCTGGTGTTGTAATTGAGCCCATTGTTAAAGGTATGCACTATTAACCATTTTTCCAGCCCATGATGAGGACAAAGCCTCAACAATTCCTTGAAACGTTCCCATGCCTCATAGAGAGACTCTCCATCCTTTTGAGCAAAAGTTGTTATTTGATTTCTGAGTTGTGCAGTTTTGCTCGGAGGGAAGTACTTGGAAAGGAATACTTGAGACAATTGATCCCATGTAGTTATGGAACCGTTTGGAAGTGAGTGTAGCCAAGCTCTTGCTCTATCCCTCAAGGAAAAAGGAAAAAGCCTCAATCTTATGGCATCCGCAGTGACACCATTCATCTTTAGAGTGTCACAAAACTCCAAGAACATAGACAAATGGAGATTTGGATCATCCGTTGGAGTACCTCCAAATTGATTTTGCTGCACCATGGAAAGTAGAGAGGGCTTCAACTCGAAGTTGTTTGCCTCCACTGTCGGGCGAGTGATGCTAGATTGCAACCCCGTGGTATTAGGGGAAGCAAACTCCTTCAAAGACCTTGTATCTTCAGCCATGCTGGACTCTCCTGTTTCAGTCCTTGCCTTGCGTTGTTCTCTTCTTCTCCTATGGAAGAACCTTTCTATCTCAGGCACTAGTTCAACAAGATCACCAACACTTCGGACTCTTCGCATTCACTGAAAAATTAGCAGAAAACAAAGAAGATGATAACAGAAACAAAAAAAACAAAAACAGAAAAATAAAATTTAGTCTAACCGATATAGAAAGAAAAATCAATATCAACGAATTAAGTCCCTGGCAGTGGCGCCAAAAACTTGATAGGCCCTCAAGTGCACGGTTTTATCGCGTAATAAAAATATCGTTCCCACAAGGACTTAAAATTGAGTACTAATTTCTCTCACTAAGATGATTAGCTAAAAGAACTAAGTTAAAATGATATTGTTGTTGCCGGAAAAATAAAAAGAGTTTAATTTAGAGAATAAAAAAGCTCTTGGGATTGATGTTCTTCCAATGAAAATTACTTTTAAGCTAGTTACTTTCCTTTGAGGATGAACAGTGGATTCTTAAAGGCTAAATAAACAAATGTGATTATTGCATTCTTTCAAAGTACAATAACATGTTTCAGACATAGATTCCACCTATTTTCATGGTAGAAGGAATGATAAAACTCATTAAGAACAATTATTTCTAAGCCTCAAGAAAACCAATTCTATTTTCATGAATTGATCCCCTTGTTTAATCTTATAATTCCAATATCAAATTCTCACTTTTCAGTGTTTAATATGATATCTAAGGTTCATACAATCATATTGATTATGATTGCAGACAAAGCAAAACTCAAGATTAAATTAAGAATAGAAAAATGCTCATAACATCTAAGGAAAGAAAACTAGACTTAATCAATAATTCATCATTGGAATATAATCAATCCCAAGATAAAAGAAACTACTCACACATGATTAAAGTATAAATAAGACAATGTAAATTTGACATTCAGAACTTTAACAAGTAAGAGATGAAGATTAGAAGGTAATAGAAACTAAAATTTATTCAAAGCTTAAGCCAAAGAAAAGTTGTTTGAACATACATGAAGAAAAAAACTACAAAACAACATAAGGTTTGCTCAAAGAAAAAATGGAGAGGAAGCCCGCCCCTTTCGTGGTTCTGAAAACCTACATTTATAGCCTAGTTTCACCCCAATCAAGTGCCATTACAATCCCTTTAAGACCCATTAAGAAAGAGTAACAGATTCAGCCATTATTAGGAGCTGTTACAGAATTCTGCCATAAACATGGCCATAACGCGCAACACTGGGGGAGCCGTAATTCTCTCTGTCTCTTCAATTGTCCTTCCAACTGTTTCCCACGAATTATGGCCATGTTCTTCAATAATGGGAGGTCGTAATCCATTCTGTTTGCATCACAATCATCGACTCTTCAACTCCTTTTCCTACAAATTAAAATATAAACCAAAAGGTAATAAAATAAAACATAAATAAATATAAACCACTAATAAAACCTATTTAAAACAAGTTAAAAACTAGATAAATTCTAACTTATCACATTCGTGTTCCAAGCAGCATTGAATAAGGCAGGGAATAGCGTGGCTATACTGTGCCCCTCCAACCATCTTGAGGTCCAAAATTTGATAGACTGACGATTGCCGAGTGTCCAGGAAGTACATAAATCAAACTGTGCTCTAAGTCTGTATATGCTCTTCCAAAAATTAGAGGATTTGGTTGGGCAAATGAAAGAGTTTTGTGATGACCGGAAATAAAGAGACTTGAGGACCTTCGTGCAAAGGGATTGCTCTGTGTGAATCTTCCACCAACACTTCAAGAGAAGAGCGTTATTGAATTGGCTCAGATTAAGAATCCCTAGGCCACCCTGTATCTTGGGTTGACACATACGCTTCCAAGACAACAGGCTCCAGATGCCTTCGAATCCCCTGCAGTCCAAAAGAATCTGCTTCTAATTTGGTCAATCCTGGCGATAACCCATTGGGGGAGTTTAAAGAATGATGCGAAGTATGTAGGGAGTGCGCTGAGGACCGAATTGATAAGAATGAGTCTCCCACCTCTGGATAGAAGTCACCCCTTCCAAGTTGCCAGGCGTCTTTCTATCTTGAGGATAAGTGGCTGCCAATCTTGCCTCTTGAGTTTACCTATGGACAGCGGCATACCAAGATACTTTGTGGGAAGAGTGTCTTGCTTGCAGCCAAGTATATGAGCAAACGCTTGGAGTTTTGCATTGGAGTTACCAAAGTAAACTAGGGAAGATTTGGAGAGATTGATGTGAAGACCAGAGACATTGGTAAAAATGTGAAGAAGAAGCTTGAGGTGCAGAATCTCGTGCTCATTCCCCTTGCAAAATATGAGAGTGTCATCTACAAATTGTAGGATGGATAGTTCTGATAGAGCTCTCCATAGATTGAGGTTTGAAAAAGTGCCATGATCTCATCCTAGTTTTAGCATTTGAGCTAATACATCCACTCCCAAAATGAAGAGCATGGGGGATAGGGGGTCTCCTTGCTCCAGGCCCCTCTTGGAGCAAATGGTCCTACCTGCCACACCATTGAGAAGAACAGAGGATTTGGTAGAGTGGAGAATGCTATTAATCCAACTACACCATCTGGGTCCAAACCCTCGAGCGGTAAGCATCTCTTCAATAAATCCCCAACTTAGGATATCAAAAGCTTTCTGGAAATCAATCTTGAGCATGACAGTATCTGATTTCCTAGAGCAACACAGGTTAATGCTTCATGAGCGGTGAGAAAACAATCAATTGTCGACTTACCCTTAAGAAAGGCACTCTGGGAGGAAGAAACAAGGGTGTGGAGAATTGGACTGAGACGGTTTGCCAGAATTTTGGTGAAGATTTTAACAGAGCAATTGAGCAGGATAATGGGCAAAAGTCTGATACTGCACTGGCACCTTCGCATTTAGGGATAAGAACTATGTTAGAATAGTTAAGTCTGTTGATAAGAGCCCGTCCCTCTGAATATCAAAGAGCATACGGCAAACATCTTCTTGGATAACATCCCAATGTTGCTGATAGAAGTACATAGAAAACCTATCAGGGCCAGGGGCCTTATCGCCATTCATGCCAAATACGGCTTGGTGAATCTCTTCCTTAGTGAAGGCTACGTCAAGTTCTGAGAGATTGGTGGCGGGTAGAGGGTAAAGAGCTCCCCAATTAATTTTGAAGTCAGGAATGGAATAAGAGCCACAAATATCTGAGAAATGATTCTCAAAGCAGGAGTGGATAGAGGGTTGATCAGTAATAAGATCTCCATTATGGACAATAGAATAAATGTAATTTCTCCGCCTTCTGCCGTTGGCAATAGCGTGAAGGAACTTTGTGTTAGCATCTCCTTCTTTGATCCAGGTCACTCTAGCTCTTTGTCTCTAGTATAAGGCTTCAGCCTTAATCAGGGATTGATATTCCGTATGAGCAGTATCTAATTCAGCTACTTGAGAATCGTCAAGTGTTTGAGTATCAGCCAGAATATCCAAGCTATGGATACGCTCCAGGAGACTCTTCTTACGGATAGGGATGTGACCAAAAACTTCATTGTGCCACCTCTTGATCCTCCGCTTGAGCAGAGTGAGCTTAGAAGCAAAGATGTCAACAGAAGAGCCTGAGCAGGAAAAAGAGCCCCACCAATCTCTGATGCTTGAGAGGAAACTTGGGTGTGTGGTCCAAGCCTTTTCAAATTTAAAAAAGTGGGTTCAAGGTCCAATGGCTTGACAATCGAGCAGGAGTGGACAGGGGTCCGATGCAATACGGGGAAGAGACAGTTGAAGGCAGTTAGGGAAGAGCTGCTCAAAATTACTGAAGATGAGGAAGCGATCCAGTCGAGCAAGGGAGGGGTTGGCTCTTAGATTGGACCATGTGTATTTTCTGCCGGCCAAGGGGAGGTCAATAAGATGGAGTTGCTGGATCCAATGCCTGAAGTCTTTCATATCTCTTGCTGAACTAGTGCCGCCATTACGCTCGGAGTTTGAGATGGTGGTATTGAAGTCTCTGCAGACAACCCAGGTGTTGCATAAGAACTGTCTGCGCTGGGAGATTTCATGAAAGCAGAGCATTCTGTCGTCAAGTTCAAAGGGAGCATAAATGGTGGTAAGAGACCATTCAGAGCCAGTAACTCGACTGCGAAAAGAAAGGGAGAGGAAAAAGATGTCAATAGCACAATAGAAGCAGTCGAGGATGTTGTCATTCCAGCCCACCAAGATGCCACCACAACTCTCGATTGCATCAAGAGATTTCCATTTCGTCAGCACAGAACCTCCAATAGTAGCAAGTTTACGTTCGGAAGGCAAAGTCAGTTTGGATTCTTGGAGGCACACGATCGAAATCTTTGCGTTAATAATACCATCTTTGATAAGAGCACATTTATTGGGGTTACCTAACTCCCTAACATTCCAACAGCCGATCTTCATTTGAGACAATGAACTCACAACAAAGAGGATATACAGATCAAGAGTGAAGGAGGGGGGGAAGCAGTCAATTGAGCTGCTGTTGCTGATCTGGGGGATCAGCATTAGCTACCTCAGCCTGCTTGATGTTGTCAGCAGAGTGTGGCCTTAAGGCCTCAACTCCAATAGTCTCTGCCACCTCAATAATATCTTTGCAGGATAAAAGTGCAAACAGATTAATGCATGCATTATTGACCGAATGAAATGAGGAGGAAGTACCTTCACTGGAGCGGTGGGAGGCAGACTTGGTGGATGCACGGAGGTGTTGCATGAACGGCCGAGTGGAAGGAATCTTAGTAGCGGAACGACTTCTCTTCCGCCGTTTGTTGCAAGAATCATCAAATCCAGGTGGGGCAGAGCCAGAGACAGAGGATGCTAGAAGGCGTCGATATCTGGGGATGAGGGACTTGGTGCAGAAGCTGGATGCTGCCTTGCCTTTGGTGCTTGCACTGAACATCATAGAGGAGGAAGCCTCAGTTTTCCTTACTAGCTTGGATATACAATTTTCAAGTGCATTCTCAACTGCCGGTTTGATCTCATTGCAGAGGGATAGGGGGAAAGTTACCAACTTTCCATTCCAGATCATCTGTCGTGTTTCTTCTTCGTGAGGTACGTCATGAGAATTGGAGGAACTATCAGGAACTGTATGAGAAGCTTCAGAAGTAGGTGCTAGGTTGCACTTGGGCGAATCAGAAGGGACCTCAATTACAGGGTGGACCAGAGGATCAGGGTTTGTAGCAGCAATAGAACGAGCGGGGTCAAAGGCAATCTGTTCAGTGGGGACCAGTTTCGATCCTTCCGCTGAAGATTCTGCCAATCCCGAGATATTGAGAAAATTCGCAATACGGTTACCATCTATGGGGGAAGGCGGGATATCCGCAACTGAATTATCGCCAGATGGGTGATTATCCGGGAATGGCTCCTTTCCAACTGTGTCCTGATCCGGAACCGTGATTTGCGGCTGAATTAGCGATGCATTATGCTCTGGTTGAGGAGCTCGCCGGCGCCAGAAAGACGAAGAGGAGGTGGAGCCGGTGGTGAAGAGCTGCACCTTACCTTGGGCTACGTCAACAGAAGGGATGGGATTCCCCAGGATCAGAACTGGGACATCATGAATTTAAGTCTCCTGAGTCCATGGAATGGTGTATTTAACAAGGATATTTTTGGGGATGAGGCTTATATCTGGGACCTCAATGAGGACCAGTGCTTGATCTCTGGTCGTGACATTTTTCATGGTCGCACTCATGGTGATGAAGTTGCCAAAAGGTAGGATCAGATGTTCTAATGAAGCTTGGTTCCAGAGGTGGAATGGCAGCAACGACATGTTGATCCACACATAACAAGATTGTGGCTTAAGCTTAGCCCCGTAGTCCATGGACCAAGGGGAGAAAGTTGCGTTAAAGCCTGAGAATTGAAAGACCCCATCCGAGATAGCCTTCTTGGCTTCCTCCTCAGTAGGAAATTGGACATGAAAAACAGCTTCACTAACCTTTTTCACCATCCACCAGCCGCCTTGCCTGCGCCAAGCGAAATTGAGAGCACTTTCGATGGTCGCAGCGTCAGGGCGACTTCTTGGATTAATGAGATGGAGGAAAGTGCTTACATGCAAGCCAGGGAGAGCCGCAACGATGTCAGAGTTATGAGAGACTTCGATGGTGAGGGAGTTTGTTCGGTTGTGTAGAGGGCACTCACGAGCTCTGTGGCCGAACTTCCGGCAGTTGAAGCAGTGGATTCCGCTACGGCGGCATTCGGCAGCCATGTGATCTGATTCGCCACATTTCAAGCAGCGTTTTTCCATTTTTTGAAGTCGGGATTTTTGTGGTGGAATAGGGCGGCGGCGAGGATAAGGGTTTGGGGGGAAAATGGGTTTGGGAGGGTAGGGGGAAGTTTTGAGGAGGGGAGGTAGTTTGGAAGGTGGGAGAGTAAAAACCTGAGGGGGATATTGATGGTGGTGTGGGATTCGAGGAGTTGTGACAGGGGGAGGATGATGAGTCGTTGGGCGGGAATACTGAAGGACTTGAGCAAAAGATTTGCTCTGGCCCCAAGGAAGCCATGCACGTCAAGCTTCTCTCACCTCTTTCCCCTCTCCATCTCTCTCCTTCGCTTTCTCTCTCATTGTTTTTCTTACTGTGGATCTAGTGATAGATTTTCCTAATGTTATATTATATATTGTGTTAAAGGAGATAAATTAGACACCATTCTCTGAATCTTGACAGCCCCTCTTTGCATGTCGCCGTTCTCATTGTTAGCTCACTCTCAAGATACGATTCAGAATTTCACTTTGGGTTTTTAAAAAATCACAATATGAACTATACAATGTTTTCTTTACTCTAACTATAAATTTTCAAAGTGATGAAAAATTAATTGAATAAATAATGATTAAGGATTTCTTTAGTTATTAGTTTTAAATGAAAATACAATAAATCTACGTTTATGGAACTCATGTTCGGAACTAAGGGTGCAACGAAGATTGGGATGACATATTTATGTTTACAAAGTTCCTTACTAGAATATTGTTTGCAATCTTCAAATTTGTAACTTTATGTTTGTTATCATATTGGATGTTATCGGTATCATTTTTTCCTTATACTTATCCAATCAAGAATTTTGTTCTATTACATAAAGAAAATCCAATTGTCCATTTTCGATAGCCTTAATAGATGAAGATAATGTTTGTTTTTTTTTTTCTTTGATATGGATAATCATTGACACAAATAGCACTATTTTCTGCCATTGTTGAATGCATAATTTCACCCGAAAAATGAACGACATCAAACACTATGTACATTTTCAGAGATTGGTAAAAAAAAAAAAAAAAATTTCTTTCCCAGAAAGAGCTTCCAAGAAATGGCTTGATTTGCAAAAAAGTAATAATATTTCCTACTTATTTGAAGAGGCATTGCAAAAGTACTACTAGAGTTCTATTTCTTGTTTCTCATCATGGACACCTATTTCATCTTCAAGTTAACCCAAAGTGAATTCAAGTCTCAAAAAGCTACATAAAGACTCGGTAGAGTGTAAGGGATGCATACTATATACATCGCTTTGACTATGTATATCAATGAGAATAATTCTACTGAAAGAGAACAAAAAAAAAGGGACTTGTTTTCCACATTAAATTTGTTGCAAAAACAAGGTCTAAGTTCTTCTTAAAAGCCAAAACAAATACAGAAATGAAGATATGACTGCATCCATTTAATTTATGTAACTAACATGGATATAAGTTTCTCTAAGGAGTTGAAATATAAGTCATAAAAGCATACATAAATTAGTCTAACAACAGGGATTAGAACTTTTAGCAATGCAATAATTTGGTTTTCAATTTGCAGTATGTTAATTTCAATTCGGTTCTGATTTCTGTTTTATGATGGGTACTAATGAGATGGACGCGTTTCAATTTTTCATTGAATATATTGAAAAGATGAATTTTGATGGAGTGTGACCTAATCCCTCTCTCTCGACCCCTTCTGATCACTTCAGACTTTTACATTCAAAAATTAGTTGAAAAATTTAAAGTGGGGAACTTTTAAATTAGTTCAAAAGTGGGGAACTTTTACATTCAAAGGAAGTGAGGGATTAAGATCGAAAGGAGCAATGTCAACGTGGCATTTTGGTAGCAAAATCTAAACAGGAGTGACTCATTTTTCCTCCACAAGTGGGACCACAACGTCAAGGTGCTTCCACAACGTCAAGGTGCTTTCTAAATTTCGTCATCAGATGTACTGTATTCCACACTATATAAAATCATATGCATATGAATGATTTTCAGATGACTCAAAAGTCATCGATTCATTAATACAGTATTAATGAAATAAAAGTAGTACAACAGAACCATATGATTGATTTTCTAGAAACTACATGACCGGTGAGAATTCTTAGAATTATCCACCTAAGAGCATCTCCAATGGAGGTCTTTATTTCTCATCTCTGTAATGGAATATTCCTGAAAATATTTCATTATAAAGATGAGAAAATAAAGGGGCACTCCAACTATGCCCCTCTATAATTTATACAATATAAATTTTTGGGAAGAAAGGAGTTTTTTATTAGTTTTGTTGTAAATTATTTTACATTAAATTGCTTATATTAATAATCTATTACATAATAAATATATATAAATAATAAATATATATAAATATATATAAAGGGTGAATGATTATTTAATATATATAAATAATATATATTAAATATATAAAGTTTATAAATAAAAAAATTTTGTGAAATCCGTCCCTCACTACCGCATGACCCTTTTACCCTAAGGTGATAATCTGGTTATATGAAGGAAGGAGTAACTTGGTCATTTCCGCCAATGTGAAATACAAAAAAAAAATTATGGACTCTTTTAACCACCCTTGCTTTTTCAGAAAGCGAGTGTGAGATTTTTGGCGCAAGAACTCAGCGCATATGATTGATAGGTCAAAAGCCAATTATGTGTATACCGAAAATTGAGAGTATCTATGGGCTCATTCTCGACAACTTAAAATACATCAATTATGTGTATATTGAAATAATGTCAAGTTATGTATATCCTCAACTACTGCTAAACAGTTGCTAACTTTATAAAATCATGACCAAAGAATATGAAGTGACAATGTGATATAGAAAGTCCTGACAAACGATTTCATATATAGTAGTCTAAAGAAGATGGAGTGACAATGTGATATAGAAAGAACTTGTTACCAAAATGACTCACTTTCCAAAATGTTTACCAAATTAGTCCACTTTGTAAAAGTATTTACCAAGATGACCCACTTTCGAAAGTATTTACCAAAATAATCAAACACGTTTTTTGAAAAAATCGAGCTTGGTTAAAAATAACTCATTTTTTCAAAAACCGAGTCTAACCTTTCGAAAATTAAAAGTTTCACACTCACTTTCTGAAAAAGCGAGTTATTTTTAACCAAACTTGTTTTTTTTAAAAAACGAGTGGATCGTTTAGGAAAAAAAAAGAAAATAAGACAGTTCGGAAAAAACTTTTAAAAAAAGATCATTTTGGGAAAAAATTCCCCTCCCCGCACCCACCCAACCACCCGTTCCACTTTTGCATGGGCCTGGCTAAAGTCAATTGATATATAAGAATAAAAAAAAAACGGAGAGAAATTGCAATACGAATAGAGTTATATTTAACCAGCTATTAGACTCAAGCTATGACTAAAACCATTAAGTATGAACTTTATCTAGTATCAGGCTATGGGCAAAAATGTAAGGTGTGTCAAAAAAAGGAAACTTCCTCTTATTTGTCGAATTTAAGACTTTAAAGAAGATGGAAATTGGCGGAGCTATGTGGGGGCCCGGGTCCTCCCAAAATTGTGAAAATCCTTTTTTAAATCTATTAAATTTAATTATTTGTCCCCCCCCCCCCCCCCGGCCCCCAAAAAAAATTATGAAAAAATATTTATATATTTATATATAGTTATAGAATTTTTTCTTGGCCTCCCTGAAAATTTTGTTCTGGCTGAGGTGGCAAGTAGCAACTTCATTCACATAACTGGTCCAAGGAAAATTTACGCAGGGTATACTCATTAATACTCAAACACTTACTACGGTGCCTAAAGAATAAACAGGGATGAAGCTACACACCCAAAAAAAATGGGGGGCTAAAGAAATAAACTTAACAATTTATTCCACAAGCAAGTATGTTGAAGATTAAAGTAAATAAAACAAAATAGATGCAAGTTAATCTATATAATAAATTACAAAGAAAACTATCAAGTGGCTCACAATCAATCCCCCCCAAAATTAAAGGCCCATATCAAATCTCACAAAACACATTTTTCCTCCAAAATTTCAAACCCCAAAACCAAATTTTTTCCCCTAAAAAATTCATTACTTTATTACTATCTCTCTCTTCTCTCTTTACTTTTTCATATTTCTCTCTCTCTCTCTCTCTCTCTCTCTCTCTCTCTCTCTCATTCTTTTTTTATTTACTTAGAAATATTGATTTTAAGATTTAGGTTTTGTAAAATTTCAGAATTTTTAATAGCAAATATATCTTCAACAATTAAATTTCATTATTTTTCACACTTAAAGTTCTAAGAAGCTAGATTTTATATCCTCATTTATAATTATTTTTCAACATATACTAATGGAAACATAGACTTTTATTTATAACTAATTATTGTCATACTATTCAAACTTGAGCTACATAATTATTGTTTTACTGTTTACATGGCTTTTCGTGTTTTGTATCGTTTCGAAGACGTGCCGTAGGCACGTGCCCACGGGCAAATCTAGCTATTATATAAAAAAGAATATGTAATTCATCGACATATGTGTAGTCTTCTAAATTCACATCCAAACACAATATATTCATTTCTTCAAATCCCATGATCAATAAATATAGTCTATTTTGTTTCATTAGTAGTTAGTAAATATGTTATTTACTAACTACTAAATCTTAACCATTAGTAAATATCTCTAATCTCTAATATTATAATGGGAGAAGGGCTTTGTGTCATTTGTCATTGTGTCATTTTGTCAACACGTGCAGTGCACGTGTTGGTATTTTTTTTGTCCTTTTCATTCCCCCTTCCCATTTTCTCCACGTGCAACGCACGTGTATAATACTAGATTTTTTTTTGTCCTTTTTATTTTCCCTCCCCATTTTCCCACGTGTATAATACTAGTGTAATATAATCATTTTGACACACATGAATTTTTGACACACATGATCAATATTGTGTGTCAAAATATAATCCATTTTTCCAATCTTAACCATTAACCCATTTACTAACTAAATAAACAAAAAGAGAAAAGATTGTGAATATCCCTGAAAAAAGGGGAGAAAAAAAATAAATAGTTAAAAAATACTAACATACGAGTTATAGCCGCAGTTCGCCGGTTCCCATTTTAGGGCAAGAACGTTCCTAGCTCCTTCCTCCTCAGAACCACAACTGCTATCACCTTCCTAAACCCTGGGAAATAGTTTTGACCATTCAATGCAAAAGGTTCGGAGACACATTGAAAGAGACGCAGCAAATATAAGACAAAACTAATCGTCTAAGCTACTATCAGATAGTTAATACGATATTGTCCCAATCTCATAAGCTACCTAGCCTTCTGGATTATATTTATAACCGCCCTTTATTCATCCCCTACTTCCATCTCGATCGAATACAAACGAAAAATCACAAAACCCAAATGGACCTGAAAATGGTGATCTTGTTTCTGATCAATGTACTGTCTGAGACTGATCATGCAGTGATCATCACGTCCTTGATTGGCGCAAGTGGGGCAGTGTTGCTCGGTAGTGGATTTCAACTACAAGCAGGTAAATCTTTCAACCTAGTACTTTATTAATGTTTTGAGCTAGAAAGACAACTTGATGATCTGTATTATATTTGTTTCTTTTTGGAATACAAATAGTACGTACTGAATGATCATCTACGATCAGTTCTCTTGCTAAATCTCCTTAGGTTGTATTAGTTGGAAGTTGGAAGTTGTCACAAGGATACTAGAATGCTAGCTTATATATATCTATAGAAATAGCAGGCCACTGTTACAAAATGGATCAGATATGCGGTATCTTACGAGTAGAAAAAACTTATTTGAGAGCCGTCATGAGGAGTAGAGTTGGTATCGGGTCCTATCGAGTCGGGTCCTGCACTACCCGGACCCGGACTCGGACTTGTGAGAATCAGGTCTAGGTTCGGGTTCGGATCCGGGTCCTAGTTAAAAAAATATACTCGTCCGGTCCGGTAGCGGAGAATAAATATTGCACTTTAGTATTTTTTGCACCCGATACCCTACGATTCCAACGACTTTTGCACTTAAGTACATGAATAAATATTATATCTGCACATCTATCTTCAACAATACTATTTACATGTATATTTCTATAACTCTATTATTCAAATTTCATATTTTGGGAATATTTTTTAACGGGTCGGGGTCTGTTCTATTTTGAGCGGACCCGAACCCGTATTGATCGGGTCGGTTCTGGTACAATGCCCGATCCGGGACGGGTCCGGATATCAAGTAAATGTGACAGTGACATTGAGGAGAAGCCTGCAATAGTACTATCCTGCATTTTTCAAAATCATGCATGTATAAGGAGTAAAACGATGTTTTAATTGGGAAAATATTGACAAGTATTTATGATATGATAAATACATATACAGGTACATTGAATGTATTCATTATTCATAAACAAAGCTATACTAGTAAATTGGTCAAGAAAAGTAGATCATAAGTATATAAAAAAAACATGAGAATCAAGGAACTAAAATTAGAGTAATTAAATCTAATAAATTCTTTATATTAGGTTCCGTATTTTTATTCGTGTAATGTATTTTAAGTTAAAGAGCCCACTTGATTGTAATTAATATTCTCAAGAAATTAGTTTGAGCCCAAGCCCAACTTTTCACCTCACACTCACCACAACCTCAAGAAGCCAAAAAACCTTCTCTAACCTCCAACACGCTTTTCAATCTTCTCATTTGAGTCTCCTACAATACATTAAACAGCCTCTTAATGAATAAAAACAATGTTTTACAAAAATACATCCAACTATTTATGATATGATAAATACATGTATACACGTACATTTATATGTATTCATTATTCATAAACTAAGATATAATAGTAATTGGTCCAGAAAAGTATATATATAAGTAAAAAACTTGAATAACGAGGAACTGAAATTATAGATAACCTAATAAATTCTTTATAGGGTAAATATTAGTTATCCCTACTGTAGTTTATAGTTATACATATATTTGGCAGTTTACCATATTGAAGTTTTTTTTTTTTTTTTTTTTTTTTTCAATTAATCATACTGAAGTTAGTTTTTTTTTTTTTTGACGTTTTGATATACTCCGTCTGTTTTGAACAGTTTTTTTGCGTGAAATGTCTAAAATATCCCTTTTTGGTTCAGAGTAATTAATTTGAACCAATAGGGGCACAGGGGCACGGAAAAAGTTAGTTTTAACAGGAAAAAAAAAACACTTTAGTATGATTAATTGTCCAAAAAAGAAAAAGAAAAAAAAAAGTTTAATACTGTAAACTGCCAAAGATATAAACTACAGTAGGGTTGACTGAAATTTACCAGACTCCCGGCTCCATATATAAATTGTGTAAGTTAAGTTTAATACTGTAAACTGCCAAAGATATAAACTACAGTAGGGTTGACTGAAATTTACCGGACTCCCGGCTCCATATATAAATTGTGTAAGTTAGAGCCGACTTGATTGTCGTAATATTCAAAAGAATTTGGTTAGAGCCCAAAGTTGAGCCCGAGCCCAACTTTTGACTCACAATCTCAAGGAGCCAGTTCAAAACCAACACTCTTGTAATTTTCAATCTTCTCATTTGAGTCTCCATTTCTCCTACAATAAAAAGCCAAGTAGATCACCAGTTAAAGGCGTAATTTGATCGAGGTTCATGTCACGTTGATAACCAAGAGAGGAGGAATCTTTTGTGGAGATTCACAAGGTGGTAATCTCTAAATTTTGTGTTTAAATTCAATGATTAATAGTTACAGTTAGTTTATTTCAAATATGAGATAATTAATTAATTAGAGATGTGTGATATGTGAAAACCTAAAGGCAATGCTTTTTGTAAAGGATCTTAGATACTATTATGTGTCTGTATTAATATGAATGAGTTATGAGGGTGAGGTGCTTGTGTAAATGACTACATTAATGAATGTAGTTACGGTACTTAGTTAGTTTCAGTGACACTGACACGCAAATAAAGAAACATGATGCGCAGGTGCGCTACAAAAAAATTCACAACATTCTCAATATTTTATTTAGGATGCTGCACATACAACTGAAACTAATACCTGCAATGCCCACCACCAAAATTAATGTCGTTGTTCTAAACTATCTCAAAGCCATATTCATCCAACTAATACACATTGGACTGCAAAGAAGATTTGTCTTCACTTTCTAGTATTATCGTCATCTCTCAATACAGGTCAAGTATCAAACATATGGAAGGTTTGGGAGTTTGGTAAGTACATATGTATAGTTTCAGTTAAAACTAAAAAAATTAAGACGTAGAGCTATATATACTTACCTAAAATTCCCACATATCTGCTAAACTTCAGTTAAAACTAACAAAGACAAAAAAAAAATATTATAAATGTTTGAAAAGAGTTCATTCAACTTTGAAGTGGAAGTTGCACTTCAACTACCTTCTACGTACTCTAGTGAAAGAGAATGACTTATATTTCTATACTAAAGAATTAGAAAAGTGTGACATCACTGAAACAATCGGATTAATATAATGAAGGTGATGTGCTAATCTTAGGAATTAAATAATATTGATACCATGCACAATTAGGCACCATATGAAAATCATGTTCCAAATCTTGGTAATTACATTCTTCTTTAAGAACCATATATATTAGGATTGGAGAAAGAGGAAATTCTAATTTATATATTAAAGATGACTATTATCTTATTAGTGTTTTTTGTAGTTTCTTGTGGGTATAGAAGCCTCAAAATACAAGTTCAACGTATAGATTTTTTTAAAAAATTTATTTATCATGATGAGCAAGAAAGATAAAAAAAGGTTAAGATTGTATCCCACCGCTCTTTGGAGTCTGTATGAACTCTTTTGTGCTGGACCTTTGTTTTTGTTTGCTTGGCTGAAGCCCTTCGGGCTTTATCCCTTTTATCAAAAGATGGACTCAGTCAAAAGAGTGCTACAAATTGAAGCCTTTATAGGTGTTACCACAATTCAGGTTGCAAGGTTTCCATGACAAACCAATTCACTTTTTTCGATTTCATGACATATATATATTCTTACATACTGTATGAGTTTTTGGAATAGACCAAATGAAATTTTTTGGGTCAACTTTGCCCTTCATAGGAAACAGGATTATTTGATAAAACCTTTACAAACATTAAGCACACCATGGACTTCAAACTAAATTGATATTACATTGCATTATTAATTTACTTCCATACTTAAATATCTCTATGTGGCATTTATTCTAGTTACTTTGTCAATGTTTGTTTACATATAATGTATATATGACTATGTGACCTACTCAATAAATAAGGGATTATGAATAATTTTCTGATAGTATTTAATATTTGAAATATCAAAATTATCATACTAATCCGTAAACAAAAAAAGAATTGGAAACTTACTACGACAACGTTGTCAAATGCAAAAGGCACAAAATTTTTTGTTCCAAGCTTTTTTTTTTTTTCACTTAATCTTTATTCCAAGCTTAGATTGCTTGGCGCTACTTTACTAACCATGGCATTTCCCATCATACTGGTTCCTTCCTATCCTAACTCAACCACGTATCCCACTGCCTTATGTAACTTCAATAATACATCATTAAAAATTTGACGCTGTGCAACTGAAGGGAAACCACAATAAACATAATTAGGGCTAAAAATTTTCCAACATAAATTCATGGGCTAATAACATATTACAAGACATTCGTGCCAGTAATCACAGAAAGAATCAAATTGAACTCAGATACCTGTCAATGTCAAGGACCGCGAGAGAGTAATGGCCTGAATTAGGGTATGGTGTCCCAACCTGTTACGACATTGCTTGAATAAGTCCAGAAAAACCATAAATGGGAATGAGAAATCCCAACTTTCTGCAAGGAGAGAAGAGAATGAATGGGATTTGGGAAATTTGAGAAGAAAAATCGATTCAAGCCAGAGATTTGGAGGGAAATTTAAATTTGCACTCTTCTATGGTGGGAAAATTTTGGGACTTTTGGGGCGTCGTCGATGATGCAAATTGATCCAGACAGAATTAACTCTCAATGACAAACCCTTTATGCGATTTCTGTTGTTAGAGATTGTAATATTTATTTACTCGTGTTTTTTTTTTCTTCTACTCGGCTAACCATTCCTTGTAAGTAATCATCTAAGAATGCTGTAGTCAGAGTAGTTGAATTTTTCTTACAAAAAATGAAGTAGAACATGTGCATAAGGTGAAATATTTTATGCCAACGGTACAAATTGTATTACATAGCTGCATCTTAAGTTGTAAACTTGATGTATTTCTGACAGTGGCTACTGAGTGTACTTTTGACTTAATGTTTATCATTTTAAAGTTAAATTGCATTGAAGGACAATTTTGGCGATGTTAATTATGTCTTCAATTCAGTATAGTCTTGCCTGTTAAAATCTATCCAGTCTATGTCGTGTAATTATTGTTAGTTTGATGTAATATTACTGAAAGCGATCTTTTTTATTCATTTAGATATTGTCGTTTTAATTAATATCTCTTATTCGTAGTAGTAGCTGATGCTTTCTTATTCTATATTCATTAGATTCAAGTTTATTAGTTCAGTATGTTCATTTCAGTTAAGAATTTGTTATTTTTTCTTTTGTTTTTCATTGCATTAATATTGTGTATAATTATTACAGGAGCTGGATCGAAAGACGAGTTCTGCATCAGCAGCAGCAGCAGCAGCAGCAGCAGCAGCAGCAGCCACTCCCCGACTGCACTGACAGCCTCCTCACTCTTTTTGGCGGGGTTGTCTGCGGCTCTCCTGTCGAGCCGCATCATTAACAGATATAGATGCTGTGGTGTCACACTGCTTGGTGGGATCACCTCATTTGTTGGTGTTGGTTGTATCACAACAACAACTAATGTCTTCATTTGCATTATTGGGTATCTATTGGTGGGATTTGGACTTGGAATGTACGGTCAGGTAAATCTAATTCATTTATAAATTCGTTAACGGTGATGTATAACACATAAAATCAAACTTAGATATAATTTTGTTTGTATTTCATGTTATTGGACGGTGTCAGGTGTGCCGGGGCGCATTCAGGTCTCTGTTCCAGTCGTTCCTCGGTGTAGGGGTAGTTACAGCCAGCCTCGCTGGTTATGCAGCTTTGCACCTTTCGTTGGGCTGGCGTCTTTTCCTTTCCCTTGCCATCATTCTCGTTCTTTTGACCTTCCTTGTTAAGATGGGCCCTGGAACTCGTGCTCAGACAAATATGCAGATTGATGTTGGGGATGATGGGGAGATTGTTCTCGAGGTTGATGGGGAGATTGACCTAGAGGATGTTGGCCCTGGAACTCGTGCTCAGACAAATATGCAGATTGATGTTGGGGATGATGGGGAGATTGTTCTCGAGGTTGATGGGGAGATTGACCTAGAGGATGTTGCTCAAAAAGAGAATGAGGAGCAGGCTTTAGGAAACAACAGATGGGAGTGGAGGTCTGCACTGATAGCTGTTGTGGCATTTTGGGTTCGACAGGTTCTAGCCGTGATTCTAAGCACCTTCCTCTCGATTCCGATATTTCAGGCCATGGGTTTTGCTAGGGACTCCGTGGTGATCTTGCTGGTTACATTCGGTATTGCCAACTTAGGATCACTCTATCTTGCAAGCTCTATTGCAGATAGCTTCGACGGCAACAGTCTATTTGCAGAAGGAAGTCAGCACATAATCTTTGGTCAGGTATACATATATATATACTCGCCCTTGATTTTTAAGTCTCATTTTGCTATAAGGTCCTTTAAACTTTGGAATCTACATAAATGTCAAAGGTACTAACTTAATTATTAATTAGCAAGTATAATTAAGGTTATAATTACATCTTCCCCCTCCTTATCAAAATTTCATCCTCTCAAATTTGCATACCTGACTGTTGGAGCAGATTTGGCAGATTTGGATATTTCTTTCTGAATTCTTCTTGTTCCCTAAGTAGCTTCTTTAATAAAATGATGCCTCCATAGAACTTTCACCATAGGAATCACCTTTGATCTTAATGTTTGTTCCCTTCGATCTAGAATCTGAACCGGTGCTTCCACATAGGACAAAGCTTCCTTGAGTTGAATAGGTTCGTACTCTAAAATATGAGAAGGATCAGGCTCTTACTTCTTCAACATTTATATGTGAAACACATTTATCAATATGTGACAAAGTTGAAGGCAATGGAACTTTGTAAGTACTTTATAGATGCTTACAGGTTGTTCACATATTTCTGTTTCGTTAAGTACTTTTTAATGAAGCGATGACTTCGGTCATCTTTTAATCAAAAAAAAATGCAACTTTGTAAGGTACTTCTCCAACCCTTCCTAAGATCTCAAAAGGACCGATGTATCTAGGACTCAATTTTCCTTTCTTACCAAACCTCATTATACCTTGGGAAGGAGAAACTTTCAGGAACACAGTATCACCAATTTGAATTTCAAGCTTCCTTCTTCTCTTATCAGCGTAACTTTTTTTTGTCTCTTTGAGAAGTTTGAAGTTTATCCCATATAAGTTTTGATTTTTCCGTACTTTCTTGCACTAAATCAGGGTCAATGAGTTTCTTTTATCCAATCTCATCCCATCATATCGGTGTTTGACACTTTCTTCCAAAGAATGCTTCAAATGGTACCATCTGAATACTTGAATGATAACTATATTTGTAGGCAAACTCTATCAAAGGCAGTGATCATCCTAGTTTAATTCCTTTAAAATCTATTGCACAAGCTCTAAGCATGTCTTCCAATGTTTAAATTGTCCTTTCCGAATGCCTATATGTCTGAGGGTGAAATGTGCTACTAAATCCCAAAGTTGTTCCCAAAGCCTGTTGTAAACTTTCCCAATATCTAGAAGTATAACGAGAATCTCTATCACTTATGATTTTATCAGGACTACCATGCAACCTGACGATCTCTCATTAACATAGAGTTTTGCTGACTTCTTTGGACCGTATCATATTTTCATGGATATAATCTTACATTTATAACATAATAATCAACAAATTATAAATTATATACCATATGTTAGTATAGAATTTGAAACTTAAGTGTCTCCTACCTTGCCACCTAAGGCCTCATTTGCTTACCACATATCCTTATGATTGTGTCACATTCTCATTCACATCCTCATGGAAATAATATTTTAAGTCTCATTTTGCTATAAGCTCCTTTAAACTTTGGAATCTACACAAATGTCCATTTCATACTAACCTTTAATTAACAAAGGTACTAACTGAATAACTAATTAGCAAGTATGATTAAAGGATCAGTTTTCCACCAACACGCACATCTTATTAAAGGCAAATGATGAACCGAAAGTTTTTTTATTTGGTTTTACTTTGACTAAGTTACCCTTTCTCCTTGGTCAGGTTGCAGCTCTCATCCTGACTTCTGGTCTTCCTACTGGGTTTGCGTGGTCGTGGGATCCGCTGAGCAGGCAGATCAGCAGCACGATCTTCCCAATCAAGATCCGGAGCAGGGGTGTAGGCGTGGCTGTGAACATCGGCTTCACTGTAGTACAAACACAGGTCTTCCTCAACACGTTGTGTGATTGGGAGTATACAACTTTCATACTGTACGCTATCTGGGTAGTCATCACGACTTTTGCTATTGCTGTGTTCTTGCCGGAGAGGTGTAGAGTTCCACGGGGTTCGTGCTGTTGTTGCTGCATTATTTCCGATCGTTTTAGAGAATAAATAAGATTGGTGCTATGTTCATATATTCAATTAATGATCCATTAATCACTACACTTGCTTTATGTTAACTGCAAGAACCATGCTGTTATCTTAGTTTGTGTGTAAGAATTTAGTTTCATAAGGTTTACGGATATGTCTATGTATATGTATGTTTAAGGGAACAAAATGAATTGGATCCTCAGAAGGTTTTTGGTATAATTTAAACAAAATCTGTGTTTTAATCGTTTTTCTATTGGTTGCAATATTTCCTAATTTGAATCTTTTATGAGTCAATACAGTTCATAGTTTTTCTTTCTATGAATTTATAAATAAAAGTTTTTTTTTAAATTTATAAATTTGGTCTCCGCTGGCATAAATTCTTGTATCCGCCAGTGATTTGGTTGGTCTTTTTGGAGACCTAGAGGCTAGAGCACAGAACATGGTATGGTTATGGCTAGTTATAAGGATCAAGATGATTGCAAATTATAGTGAAGCCATCGTATAGATGCTCGTCATGAGCCCGATGGTGGTGTTGTTATTCCCAGATAATTCCAGCGACTTGTTATTAAAGATAATAATTTCGATAATTATTATTATCTTTGGAGGTAAAGGTTCGGCGAAGCGCGACGCCGGTAGATCGCTGGCGCGGGGAGCTGCAGAGGGTAGGAATGCAAACTCCTATCTAGAAGGTCCTACTTAGAGGCAACCAAAGGGGAGAGTCAGTACCAAGAGAAGAGGGAGCAACGCAGAGGGCGATCTCCGGCGGAGGTGGAGATCATCAAGAAGAAGGAAGATGAGGAGGGAGAGTATATTTTGTACAAGCCCAAACGAGTTCAAAAAGAAGAGAAGTGATTGGAGAAGAGCTCATCCCAATCTTCGGCGGAGGCTATGTCAGCAACGAAGCGACCAGAGTGTCACAAGTGCGCAGCTAGAGGGCACACTATTCATAAGTGTATGAACGATTGGTTTTGCTACGTTTGCAAGAAGCATGGCCATATATCGAAGGTCTGTCCAGCGGTGGTCGGAGCAAACAAGAGGAGTAAGAAGGAGTATGAAGACAAGGTCTCAGGGGAAGAGGACACTAGCTCCAAGAGGGTGATCGTGTCTGAGGAAAGTGCTGACACAGATCGACAGATTATCAAAGCGGTGGTTACTCCAACTCCAATGATTGCGGAATTTGAGAGTAGATATAAAAATTGCATCTTGATCAAAATTCACACTGGGAACCCTTCCATCGAAGCCATCTCGGAACTCCTACTCATTAACATTGTCTTTGTTCAGGATTGGGTGTGGATTATCAAGAAAGTGAAGCAAGATGTACTTCTCGCCCACTGCAAGAGCGAAGAGAGAGTGAGGGAGGTTCTACTATTGGGAGGGATCGAGGGGGATGATTTCTATATCACTTTTAGTCGGTGGAGTCGCAACTTTGGCGCGATGAAGTTGACTACGCTGCCATCGATGTGGATTCGATTGTTCAATCTTCCATTCCAATGCTGGGTTAGCTCGGGATTTCACAACATCGTCGCTGGGTTTGGGCATGTCCTAGCCATTGATCAAAATACGCAACTCCGCTCGAGGTCAGAATATGCGAGGATTCTCATTAGGATTGAAAATCTGTCTTTCATTCCATTGATTATTCAGGTCATGTTTGAGGAAGTCTATTATGAAGTCAAGGTCATAGTCGAAAGGAAAAAACGGGTGTCTTTTCGAGATTCGCCGGTGTGCTCTGAGTCGAGTTTAGACGTTAGGTCGAAAGTGGGAGATCCGGAGGTTGAAGACGCAATCGAGCCGTCTATCAAAGCTTCGACTGATCTCAACCGCCCAATCATGAAACCACCCAAGAAAAACGCTAGCGAATATCAACCGTTCAATCGAAAGGTAGTGCATCCTAGCCCTCCACTACAGCAAACAGTTTTCAGTTTTTAAAATCAAAACATAGGGTAATTTTGTTTGAATACAAATTTTTCGAAAACTCATTTTAAAAATTCACACTCAAAACCTATGTTTAAAATGAGTTTTTTTAAAACAGGAAAAACCTATTTTCTGAAATGAGTTTTTTCGTTTTCCAACCAACATACTGTATTTGTATATGTATATGTATATGTATACATTATGTATGCATATAGTATGTATACAGTATGTATGTATATATAATAGTATGTATATATTATTATTATTATTATTATTATTATTATTATTATTATTATTATTATTATTATTATTTGTTATTATTATTATTATTATTATTATTATTATTATTATTATATTATTATTATTATTATTATTATTATTATATATTATTATTATATATTATTATATATATAATTATTATTTACATAAATATATATATATTATTATATATATTATTATATATGTAATTGTTATATAATATATTATATATTATATATTATTATTACATAATATATTATTATTATTATTATTATTATTATTATTATTGTCACGCCCCGCTTTCCAAAAAGAGAATACGGAATACGGATACGTGACTAAATCCAGCAAATGATTTTCATCATCCATAAGCTGTCAGGATCTTTACAACATTTCACATGAATAATCAGAGTAGAAAGCAAGAGAAGTCAACCACACAAGCATAAATAAATCAATATACCAACATGAATTTACTTGAAACAAAATTTAATAATCTTAAATAAACCAGATCTGAACAAGTCAATAATTCTAGGTCACATTGCCCAATACAAAATAATCCAAGTAGCAGATACATTTATTCAAATAAGCAACATGAAATAATAATAATAGCAAGAACTCCATGAACTAGAATCTCAGATAACCTACTCCATCAGGCAACCGGTCTCCAAAATCTGCAATTTAATAAATTGCAGGAAGAGGAAAAAGAAAACAAAACTCCTGTCAATGCAAGTTACGGGTCGCTTGTAATGCAGACACAAGTACAGGAAAAAAGATAAACAACATAGTATGGAATATATATGGCAACAAAATAGAACAACTAGCATGAATCGTGAACATAATCAAGTAATGTGGTGAGATAACAGGTGTATGTGACATGCGACAGGTAACAGGCATCATGCAAGCAGGTAAACATGTAACAGGTGTTAAGTAGCATGTACAGGTAATCATGTAACGGGTATTATGTCATGTCAAGTCTTGTATTTATTACTATCTAGGTAGCACACTTCATGCGTCCCAGGTTTTTACCACATGGTTGCTACTTACATGCAAATTTCGTTTAGGCCTAGTGGTGGGTTTCTATAGGGCCGTGTACTCAGGTGTCAGGTAGCAGAAATAGGTTCACGAATCAAACAGGTACACGAATCAATCGATTCATGCATCAACAGATTCATGAATCAACATGTATCAGGTACACGAATCAACAGGCCTATGCATCAAAGCATAAAGTTTACCAAAATCGCATTTACCAAAATTGCATTATCAGCAAAACTTCGTCACGCTATAAAACTAAAATACCCACACAAAACTCACAATCACACAAATTAACAAAATACAATATTCAAGCACATCCAACAAATTTTAATGGCTTGCGCCAGCTGTGCCTAATCCTCCCCACTGAAAATTGTAGTAAGCATAATGATAAAGCAACAAACTACTGATTATCTCTACTATATTAATGGGAGAGCTGGAGTTTCTAACAAACAAATCCTAATTTTGTAAATATATAAACACGTATAATACACGTCCAAACTATATCTAACAAATATAAATGTGCACCGCACGTTTAGCCCAAATCAAAACCTTCAAATATAAACTATTTTTTTTCTTATTCGATATGTATATTCATTTAATTTAATGACTTTATTTTTTGTAAACGTGCATCGCACCTACATTATACTAGTTCATTTTTAAGTGAGAATTATATCAATCATTCATTTACTGAACTGTTGTTAGTTATTATAATATGCTCAAAGTTCAAATTTATTTATGACATAATTATTTACAAAAGTGCTACTCATATAAAATAAAAGTTTGTGCCACTAGAAATAATTTGTAAAGAGTATGTGATGAGTAATGGAGGTCTCAATTTCGAGGTCAGATTACGGCTTATTATTTACTATATTATTTTAAAAAAAATTATAACGTGTATCGCATGTGCTAATTACTAGTTCGCAAAATAAGAAAGAAAGAAAGAAAGAAACTTTCGTTTATCATCAGTATCAATGGAAAGTGTAACATTTCACTCGGTCCTAGACAAGATTTAATTCCCATAAGTTTAACACATTATTCTATAGAGAAGTCTTCCGTTGTGCACCACCTATGGTGCACACAGTGTGTGCACTTGACCTTCCCGTCTTCGTATCGATGATCCGAACCGTTCACATTGATCTACACATCTAAATTAGTATAAGTATGTAAAATCAAATCATTTAAAATTTATTTGCCCATCCATTGAAGTGTTACAAAATTGTATGGCTGAAAATCATTGTTTTTATTGTCACATGATGGAAGGGCAAATGAATTTCAAATGATTTGATTTTACAGATTTAAACTAATTTAGATGTGTAGATCATTGTGAACTGTTTGGATTGTCTATACGAAGGTGGGAAGGCCGAGTGCACACGGAGGGATGGTGCACAATGGAAGATTTTCCTTATTCTATATATATAATACTTGTACTTGATAACAAAAACAAAAAATGGAAAGTATATTAGAGACTACACTATATACTTAAAATTTATCTTCATGTCTAGATCTAAAGAAAACCATAGTAACACTACTATGGTGACCCCATAGCTAGCCATGAAGAAATGTATCGGCAATGCTTCATAATACTGAATATTAATACTGACAGATCCTGAACTTAAATACACACTCCATTCTCACAGACACTGAATCACTATTAGCTATTGTTCTTTTTTTTGCCTCTTATAAGAGGTTAGATTTATAGTAAAAGCCTCTTGTAAGAGCTTTTTTTTGAGGTGTTCTTTGATTTCTGTTCTTTTTTCACCTCTTACAAGAACCTATATTACCCCAAAGTATAAAAATATATAGTGAGATGAAGGACAAGAAAAGATAAATTCAAACTACTAATATATAAACTAGTTTAATGGCAAGTTAAATTCACAAATCAGTGTAAATCATCAATTATAATTCCGGGCTACTGTAGACTTTTAATTAGTATGAAAATTTGTATGTATAAATATAAATAATTTGTTTCAAAGTAGTTAGATTAAAAAAAATTAAGGTTAATATAAATTCTCCCTTAGCTGTAAGAAAAAAAAAACTAGTTTAATTGCAGGATTTGAACATGGTGTAATCATAACAGGACAAATCAACTAGCCACAACTCAACTACGTATTTGATTATACTTTTTCTAGGATAGCATATTACAGTCAACGACGTATATGATTACACTTTTTCTAGGATAGCATATTCCGGGCTACTATAGACTAATATATAAAGTAGTTTAATTAGTAACAATTATAATATAGACTTTGGGGTAATATAGACTTTTTAAATGATAGAAGTCTTAAAGAATTTGAAAGAGGCTACTAGAAGTCTTTTAGACTTATAAGAGATTTTGGAAAAAATTGCTTATAAGAGGTAAAAAAAAGAACGCTAAAAAAACTCTTGTAAGAGGTGGACCACCTCTTACAAGAGGTAAATCGCTTATAAGAGGAGAAAAAGAACACTACCTTAGTATTTCCCAATAAAGTAATTGACAGTAATTTTATCATTCTACATGGACATATTTTAAAGAAAGAAAGAAAATTCTGCATTGACATATTTTAAAAGAAAAAAGAATGAAAAAGAAAGAAAATAAAAATATAGTTTTGATTATATTAGAATATGCACACTAAACAAGCAACCCTTACCACAACTTCGAAGTTTTAGTCTATTAAAAGGGTCTTTGATATGGTATGAGAGCAACAGGTTTGAATTCCTCTAGCTACGCAATATTAAATGCAGAGTTTAAATTTAAATTTTAAAAACAAAAACACGTGCACACACACACCCCGCAGATAGTCCAAACCCTCAACCCTTTCTACAACTTCGAAATTTTGGTCTACTAGTAGGGAGCGTTTGGTACGCGGATTGGAGAATTCGCATGAATTTGTGGATTCCCAGGAATGTGGGGGTGAGAATGAAGATTCCCGGAAATATTGCAATACTGTGTTTGGTATACGACATTACATGCTTGGGAATACTTTATTACTGTGTTTGGTATAGAACAATTCATTCCCATCAATCCATATCTATAGTAGATATTACCTAAAATACCCTTTTCACTTTATTTTAAAATAAATAAATATAAAAGTTATCTAATTTAGTAATTGATGTATATGCATGCATGTGCAAAAGCAATACTGATATATATCTTATAAAACTTTAGTAAATTAACAATAGATTACTAAAAAAATTACACTATGATTGGAATATATTTCAAGCAGTTAGATGAAGAACATAACAAAAAAAAAGAAAAATAAAATGTACATTCGATTGATGCTATAAATACAAGCCAGCTATAAATAGTTTTAGTACAATGTAACTTTATTTGTATAAATACATGTTCAAAGTATGAATTAATTACTTATTGTAGCTGAAGTCATATATAAGATACATCACTTTCGATATCACATTTTTGATGGAATTTCTCAGCCTTCACCTATCTTGTATTCTTGTTTGGTACCACACATCTATCATTTTCTAGCATATTAATTAACTCGAGTTCTGCGATTCTATACTAACAAACCAAGAAGCACGACGTGATCTGATCAAATATAAGACTTGGATGTTTTTTTCTTCTTTTGTCCCCTTAGCTGAAGGGTGTTTTGGGTATGCAATAATCTCACTCATTTTTTATGTGGAGGAATCCACAAATCCCACACTTTTTAAGGGGAATGTTTATCCTTCCAAACTAATTATTTTGATAACCCTGAGAATTTAAAATTATTTACAAAACTATACCTATGTCTTACCAAGTAATCAAGAGGGTAATCCTAGATTCCCTTATACATTACCTCGTACCAAACGCCCCCGTAGGGTCTTGTACAGATGATTAAATATCGACAAGTATTAAAACTAAATCAAGTTGCATATCCAGTAAATACCCCTTCATCATGTCAAGACCTCACCTTAAATGATCTAATTTCCTATCCTTACTAAAGTTGTTTTCTGGAAAGAAAGATAGTATGAATGGAAGAAAGAAAGAAAGAAAGAAAGAAAAATGCCTTCTTTTACCATAAACTAGAATAGCTCACAAACTTAACTAAGACCATCTCCAACGGGAATCGCCATTTCCCCCAAATTAGCCATTCTAGCGATAAACTCCCAAAAATGCTCTCCAACAGCCACGCCAAATCGATAGCGATCCTAGCGATTTGATTTCTGCTCGCGATTTGCTCGCCAAATCTGGCGAATTGATTTCCGCTCGCCAAACACCTTCTTCTCTTGCTGTCGGGGATCAAGGGGATTTCCAACAGTAAGATTTCTTCCCGCCGATTTAAATCGACAGTGCTTTTTTTTTTCTTCAATCTCTTCAATTTGTTCTTGGTAGATTGCTGCTCCTTCTTCTTGTTCATCGGGTTCTTGTTCATTGGGTTCTTCAAGGGCGGATCCAAGGGGGGGTGGGGTATACAGCCCCCCGCTCCCCCCCCAACATTTGACAATTTCTGTGTAAATTTTATTTTTTTGGGGTATATTAGTGTGGGATGTATGTTTCAGCCTCCTAAAATATTTTTTAAAGCCCACCCCAAATATTTTTTAAAGCCCACATCATATAATTTTGAGCCTTCTATTTATTTTTTTGTGCTCAAGCCCAACTCTATTCTATCTAGTATCTATCACAACTTTACTTCTCTAGTATCTATAACAACTTCATATATATTTTGCATGTTACCTTGTGCGATTTTTTTTCTTCCAGCCCTCCTCACTTTTCAATCCCGGATCCGCCCTTGGGGTTCTTCTTCTTCTTCATTAGGTAAAAATTATTCTTTAAAAAAAAATAGTGGTTTGTAGATGCCTCAATATGATATGATCTTTCATGTTACCTTATCATTAATAACTTGATTCTGATAACTTGAAGTGTATAACTTGAAGTACATATATGAAGTTGAAGTTTATTAAATGTGAAAGTTTTGTGTTATCGATAGTTTTATTTGTGATTGTTTGGGTATATATTGATTTAGTGTTATAGGAAAACAGACATATCTAACTCTGCAGTGAGAAAAGTTCATCAAGTATCAACTATGCAGTTACTTGATTATTCAATCTATATTAGCAGCATCAACTCTGCAGTTTTTAGTGTAAGAGCATCTGTAGTCGTTGAAGGGATAAAATATGCATATATGCATAAGTGGAAATAGCAATCGAAGTTTTGCTGCAGTCGTCAAAAGCTATTTTTAGCTTTTTATATTAAAATAATAAGCGACGGCATTTCATGTGCCGTCGGAGAAAAAATAAATAAAAATCTCTTAAAATTTGTGGGACGGCACTCGAAGCTCCGTCGGAGCGAAAAAAAAAAAAAATTGGAGCGACGCACTCGAAGTGCCGTCGGAGGAAGAAAAATCCATCCTCGAAGTGCAAATAAAAAAAATTACAAAAAAGTTATAAAAAATTACAAAAACATTTAAGAAATTACAAAACAATTACAAAAAATTACAAAAACATTCAAGAAATTACGAAAAAATTACAGAAAATTACAAAAACATTTTAGAAATTACGAAAAAATATACAAAATTGAAAATACCCCCTACAGTGGTGGGACAGCACATGAAGTGCCGTCCGACAAAAGGGGGCAAGGGATGGCACTCGAAGTGCCGTCCGAGGGTTTTATCTATTTTTGGGTTGTTTTTAATTGAAAAAAATTAATTTTTTTCGAGGGACGACACTTGAAGTGCCGTCCGACAAAAAAAAATTAAATTTTTTTGTTGGGACAGCACTTCAAGTGGCGTCTCTCATATATGGATATTTCTCAAATCTTCTCTCATTTTTGGCAATCTACTGTAGCAAAATATGCATAATATGCATATTTGGCAAACGACTGCAGCTCCGTTTTCAGCCAAATATGCATATTATGCATATTATGCATATTTGGCAAACGACTACAGATGCTCTAAGAACATCATATATAGATGAAAGTACAAACGTTATCCACGATTCCACAATCCATTGTTAGAACCTGAATATATAATAATATAAAATCCCAACAGAAATTGCGAAGAAATGAAATACAGGTAAGTAAACAGTAAGTAAAAGATTTTGCACAGAGTCGAGATTGATAATCTCTGTCCTTAAAGCAGAATTCGCCCCGTAGTGTGACGGTTACCGGCGAATTGCTTCCCAGGATACAACTGTACCTTCTCTGAAGAACGCAACACCCTTGCTTCAGAGATTCAGTGAACCTTTGTCTGTGTTGTACTCTCAGTTGACACTGACACAGAGGAGAAGAAGAAGAAGAAGAATAAAAATGCAAAAATTCTGTATCTGTATAGAAGACTCTGTATGGATTTATAGAGGAAATTGGAGACTGATAAGATGCCATTACTCTGTAACAGCAGAGTAATGGCTCCCCATTACTCTGCTGTTACAGAGTAATGGGTACCAGTTACTGAATCTAAAAAGCCTTTTCAGTTCAGTAGGGGAAGAGTTTTTGTCTGGGCAAAAAAAAAAAAAAAAATTAAGCCAGACCAGAACAGACCAAGCCAAGCCAAGCCAAACCGAGCCGAAGCTGAAGCCGGAGCCGGAGCCGGGCCGGGCCAGGCGGGGCCGGGCGCGCGCCCCCGCGCGCGCGTGTGTTTGTCATTTTGGCTAAGTCATCTCTCCACTACACGTTAGTGGTAACCCCCGGGCCACGCCCTTTAGTCCAGTTTTCTAGTATATATACTAGAAAAATTCTTTTCCAATTTCTGATATGGTACTATCCATTTTCTCCAAGTTGCCAAGTTAGTAACTTTCAAGTACCCAACTTTGGATCAACATTTCTCATTCATACGGAATTCGTTTTTGGCAAGTGAGTATACTATGGAATAGTACTCGTCGAGAGGATCACAATCCACTCATTTTCCGGCACCGCCGGTGGCCGGAGCCGGCCGGAATCCGGCCCGGAAAACTGCAAAAATTAATTCCAACAATCCCCTACATGAATGAAAATTACCAGATCATGTAATCCAGACACGACAGAAAGACAAAAAATATGACAGAAAGACTCTGAGAGTACAGTCGGAAAATCACTGCATCAGTAATGGTAGTAATTTTTCAACTTTGAACCACCCTTAGTAATTAGCTATCGGATTCACTTGACCAGGTAGTGATCATGATGTCTTGAACTACCCGGGCGTTGATGTAAACCTAGATAATAACTATCACACAGTTTCATCTCCTCACAGAACTAAGTTCTCTTGTTGTGTTCATTTTGGCCTTGAACATCCCTGGTTAATTGTGAGTGAACTTGGAGAATGTAGCCTCTCTTCATTCTCATAGAAACGGCCCCATTTCACACTCACAAGGTAATTGCCCATAAAGAGTATCCTGCTATACCCCACTTTTATTTCAAAGCTATGAGAATCATTAAAAGCCAAGCTTATCCTAACTATTTGCAGACAACACTTGTTTTATCATCCTAAGAGTGGGTATGAGATGTTAATCTCTTAGTGCTTCCGTTGATTCAACAAGATTTAGTTGTCCCTTTGAACCTAGATCTTGGGATCTCCAATTCCTAGGTAGGGTTTCCATCAAGTATCCTCTTTCGTCGTAGGCTTTAAACCCATTCCTCTTGATGATCTTACAACCTTGTCTCGCGACAGACCTTTAGTAAATGGATCCGCTAGGTTGTTGGCCGATTTTATATATTTTATAGAGATTACTCCATTTGAGAGCAGTTATCTAATGGTTTTGTGTCGCCTTCTGATATGACAAGACTTACCATTATACATACAACTCAGTGCCCGTGCTATAGCCGATTGACTGTCATAGTGTACACATAAGGCAGGCACTGGTTTTTCCCACATAGGAATATCCTCTAAAAAGTTTCGAAGCCATTCTGCTTCCTCTGTCGCTTTGTCTAAAGCAATAAACTCAGATTCCATGGTGGATCTAGCCAATAGCATTTGTTTAGAGGATTTCCATGACACAGCTGCACCACCAGGTGTGAAGACATATCCACTTGTGGATTTTGAGTTCTTGGAGTTCGATATCCAGTTGGCGTCACTGTAGCCTTCCAGTACTGCTGATATCTGGTGTACTGCAGTGCATAACTCTGAGTATGTCGCAAGTAGTTCAATACTCTAGTTATTCCTTTCGAGTGACTTCGTCCTGGATTACTCGTGTATCGGCTCAGTATGTTTACCGAATGTGCTAGGTCCGGTCTTGTACAATTTGTTAGGTACATCAGACTACCAATTACACGTGCATATTCCAGTTGTGATATGCTTTCGCCTGTATTTTTGAACAAGTGAAGACTTGGATCGATGGGACTTTTTGCTGTCCCATTGGAGTAATTCTTGAATCTTTCAAGTACTTTCTCAGCATAATGAGCTTGAGACAAATTAATCCCCTCAGATGTCCTGGAAACTTTGATTCCTAGTATAACATCTGCAACTCCCAAATCTTTCATGTCAAACTTGCCACTAAACATGCTCTTAGTTTGTTTGATAATGTTGTTATTGCTTCCAATAATGAGCATGTCGTCTACGTACAGACAGACCAGAATGTATCCATTTGGAGTATCTTTGATGTAGATACATTTATCGCATTCATTTATTTTGAAACCATTTGATATCATAACATTGTCAAATTTTGCATGCCACTATTTTGGAGCTTGTTTCAGGCCGTACAGTGATTTTACAAGCCTGCACACCTTGTTTTCCTGTCCAAGAACTACGTAACCCTCAGGTTGTTTCATGTATATTTCTTCTTCTAAGTCCCCATTTTGACATGCAGTTTTAACATCCATTTGATGTATTTCCAGGTTACGTAGAGCTGCAATAGCTATCAACATTCTTATGGATGTTATTCTTGTAACTGGGGAATATGTATCGAAGAAATCTAGGCCTTCTTTTTGCCTAAATCCTTGTACCACTAGTCTAGCCTTATGCTTCTCTATTGAACCATATGGTTTCAATTTTTGTTTGAAAATCCATTTGCATCCTAGAGCTTTACATCCAGAAGGCAAGTCGACTAACTCTCATGTATGATTTTGCATAATGGAGTCTATTTCACTTTTGATTGCTTCCTTCCATATAGGAGCATCGGGCATAGACATGGCTTCCTTGAAAGTTCTGGGCTCATTCTCTAACAGAAAGGCCGTCACAAAGTCAGGACCAGATGATTTTAATGTTCTAGCCCTTTTACTTCGTCTAGGCTCATCGGTATCATGTTCTGGTTCATCAACTGAAGTGCTTGCATTCCCTTGTTCACGTGTACGTTTGGGATACGTATTATCCTTGCACGGAAACACATGTTCAAAGAAGGAAGCATTCCTTGATTCCATTATTGTATTCACATGGATATCCGGTATATCCGATTTGTATACCAAGAACCGATATGCACTACTGTTGTGTGCATAGCCTATGAATATGCAATCAATCGTCTTAGATCCGATGGTGACCTGTTTCGAGTTAGGTACTGCCACTTTTGCTAGACACCCCCACACTTTGAGATATTTATACGAAGGTAAGTTGCCTTTCCACAATTCATATGATGTCTTGCCGGTTTTCTTGTGAGGTATTTTATTAAGAATGTAGTTGGCAGTCAGCAACGCTTCCCCCCACATGTTTTGGGGCAAGCCAGAATTCAACAACAAGGCATTCATCATCTCCTTTAGAGTTTGGTTTTTGCGCTCGGCAGTACCGTTTGATTCGGGTGAGTAGGGAGCAGTTGTCTGATGAACTATTCCATGTTCCGAGCAGAACATGTTAAATAGTGCATCATATTCTCCTCCTCTATCACTTCTAACGATTTTAATCGTTTTGCCAAGTTGATTCTCAACCTCAAGTTTATATTCTTTGAATTTATCCAAAGCCTCATTTTTTCTATGTAACAAATATACATAACAGAATTTTGTGCAATCGTCTATGAAAGTCACAAAGTACTTTTTTCTACCTCTGGTCTGCACATATTTTAAGTCACACAGATCCGTGTGAATTAGACCTAGAGTTTCTGTGTTTCTTTCTACAGAACGTGATGGAGTTTTAGTGAGTTTGGCCTCCGTGCAAACTTCACATTTTTCTGAGTTATTTACCTTAAATTTTGGTAGCAAATTCATGTTAACTAATCTACGCATAGAATTTACATTAACATGGTCTAGTCTTTCATGCCAAATAGAGGAAGACTCAACAACATAGGCAATAGGAGTTATTTCATTAACTTTGGGAACAACATGAACAATAGTTTTAGGGATGACTGTCATTACATTAAACTTGAACAGTCCATCCTTTACATATCCTTTACCCAAGTATACCCCATTCTTAGACAGTACAAAATTATCAGAAACAAGAACAACCTTAAACCCATTCTTGCTTAACAAAGAACCTGATATCAAGTTCTTTCTAATGTCTGGGACATGCAGCACATTTGTGAGTGTTAGTTCTTTGCCTGAAATCATTTTCAGCACTATCTTCCCTGTTCCTTCAATTATGGAGGTGGAAGAGTTTCCCATGAACAGCTGTTCATCTTTGTTGCACTTCTGGTAGGAGGTGAACATTTCCTTGTCCGAGCAGATATGCTTGGTGGCCCCAGTATCGTACCACCATTCACGAGGATTGCTCCCCATAAGATTGACCTCTGATACTACAGCACAGAGGTCCAGGTCAGAGAGACCAGTGGACAAGTTCTCAGCTATGTGTGCGTGGGATTTTTCATTCCCTTTTACATGTCCTGTTCCTGAACGATTACTGTCCTTACTGCGGCACTCAGAAATTTTGTGCCCCAGCTTACCACACTTGTGGCATTTCCCAGCAAACCTCTTTGCAAGAGGTTTTTTGTTTGAGGCCTGTGGAAGAAACTTCCTCTTCTTACCCTTCTGTTTGTGCTCCACCACATTGGCCTTTTCTATGGACTGATTTCCATAGGACCTGTCAGCCTTGTGATTCTCTTTTTCGATCCGCAACCTGACAATTAGGTCTTCAAGAGACATCTCCTTTCGCTTGTGTTTGAGGTAGTTCTTGAAGTCTTTCCACCCAGGTGGAAGTTTTTCAATGAACGCTGCAACCTAGAATGGCTTGCACAGCGTCATACTCTCTGCAGCAATGTCGTGCATTATAACATGCAGTTCTTGGACTTGACTAACCACAGTTTTGGAGTCAATCATCTTGTAGTCCAGAAATTTGCCGACAACAAATTTCTTGGACCCGACGTCTTCTGTTTTGTACTTCTTTTTCAGGGACCCCCACAGGAGTTTGGACGTCTTGAAGACACAGTAGACGTTGTACAGGGGGTCTACCAAGCCATTCAGGATGTAGTTCCTGCAGAGGTAGTCGCCCTGAGTCCACGCATCAACTGCAGCAACGGAGTGTGCATCCATTGGCACCAGTATCGGGGCAGATTCAGTGAGGAATCTGTCCAGCTTCAATGTGGTCAGGTAGAACTGCATCTTCCCTTGCCACTTTTTGAATCTAGTTCCATTGAACTTCTCTGGTTTTTCTCCCACGGTTATGTGCGTGGGCAGAACGACCGAATGTGCCGCAACCGATTGTGCAGTCACATTTTGGGTCACCGGTGTTTGAATACTGAGAAGCCCGTTAGCAATGTCAGTTGGTGTGTTCTCCATATTCTGATTTTCTCTTCTCTGAAATTGTTCGAAACAGAAACTGTTAGTTGTTTTTTCCGAATAGCACCTGTAAACAGACTTCACAAAACTGTTAGAATCTGTGAGGAATAATTCTGCTTTAAGATTGTTAGAACCTGAATATATAATAATATAAAATCCCAACAGAAATTGCGAAGAAATGAAATACAGGTAAGTAAACAGTAAGTAAAAGATTTTGCACAGAGTCGAGATTGATAATCTCTGTCCTTAAAGCAGAATTCGCCCCGTAGTGTGACGGTTACCGGCGAATTGCTTCCCAGGATACAACTGTACCTTCTCTGAAGAACGCAGCACTCTTGCTTCAGAGATTCAGCGAACCTTTGTCTGTGTTGTACTCTCAGTTGACACTGACACAGAGGAGAAGAAGAAGAAGAATAAAAATGCAAAAATTCTGTATCTGTATAGAAGACTCTGTCTGGATTTATAGAGGAAATTGGAGACTGATAAGATGCCATTACTCTGTAACAGCAGAGTAATGGAGCCATTACTCTGCTATTACAGAGTAATGGGTACCAGTTACTGAATCTGAAAAGCCTTTTCAGTTCAGTAGGGGAAGATTTTTTGTTTGGGCAAAAAAAAAAAAAAAAAAAAGCCAGACCAAACCGAACCGAGCCCGGCTCGCGCGCGTGTGTGTTTGTCATTTTGGCTAACTCCTCTCTCCACTACACGTTAGTAGTAACCTCCGGGCCACGCCCTTTAGTCCAGTTTTCTAGTATATATACTAGAAAAATTCTTTTCCAATTTCCGATATGGGACTATCCATTTTCTCAAAGTTGTCGAGTTAGTAACTTTCAAGTACCCAACTTTGGATCAACATTTCTCATTCATACGGAATTCGTTTTTGGCAAGTGAGTATACTACGGAATAGTACTCGTCGAGAGGATCACAATCCATTCATTTTCCGGCGCCGCCGGTGGCCGGAGCCGGCCGGAATCCGGCCCGGAAAACTGTAAAAATTAATTCCAACATCCATGACCCATATCAAGTTGTAAGAGTAAAGATGAGGCTTGAGATCAATATTAGCAGTGTCGATTCTCATTTCTGGTTAGCTTCTAACACTGTTGATACCTGGTTAGCTTCTAACACTGTTTATTCGTTCAAGAACCGCAACATTCTTTTTGGATTTTTGTATTTTACCTCTTAGGAGCAAAGCTGGAGAACTCATATTTTCAGTAAGCATTTATTTGCTAGTACTCGTATATCATTATGCACCAAAATTTCATTTTTACTTGTTTCAAAATCGAGTAAATATAACAAGGGAAGCTGGGTGATAAATAGTTTTGATCTTCTCATTGTGCACCAACACTTGCCTGATAAATAGTTTTGATCTTCTCAGAGACGGGCAACATAGGAATTAGCCTGTGTGACATATCTCACCCACCTGTAGGGATTGTAGGTCTGGGATTTCTTTGCTATTTGTAAATACCTTACCTGCATAAAAGAAATTTAGCATTATTCAGTAATATACAGATAACCCAATTGCTGAGAATTCTTATCTCGTGTATTTGCAAAAGGGCATTGTTAGATTTTCGATTTAATTTGAGCACTTTTTCATGGATAGGGGCACATTATAATTACCATATTGTGTTAGTTGTAACCCAAATATGATTAAGCTATTGAATGAAATACCTAACAAAACAATCTATTTCACATTTCAACTAATGTCAGCAAATTGAGGGACCTAATGAAAATTTCAATAATTTGGACCGTATTCAACAAAATACAATTTTAACGAAAAATGTTATAACATATTGAAACATGTTTACGAGAACAGAAAAATTTAAAATTAAATAGCAAAAATAGAAATGATGAGAAACAAAATTATTTGGAATCCATGGCACTCTGTACATGAAACAAAATAAAATATCCATTCTGCCTCACCTGAAGTTTTGATGCATTGTACATTAATATTGTAAAGTTCATGCTTACAGGCTCAGCTTCCCTTGTTATATTTCCTGGATTTTGGAACAAGTAAAAATGAAATCTTGGTGCACAATGATATGCGAGTACTAGCAAATAAATGCTACATAAATGAAAAGAATGTTGTCGCTTTGCTTAATTTAGCATGATATCATTCTGTACATTGTCGATCTTCCCAGATTTTTTCTTCAAGCTGCTGGAAATATATTTTTTCTATTATCATATTTTTTTGGGATACATGTAGATTTTTCTAGCACACGAGTTGCTTAAAAACTCATGTGCAGAAAGATATCTAATCAAAATTGCAATGCAATTCTGTAGAATCCCAGGAATATCAACAGCGGAAGTGTTTACGTACTGCAATGGCGCTTACTGCAGTAGATGGAGACACACGTCTAACTCACACACACACTCTATACAAAAATACACAGAGAGATATATATGAGGAAGATAACTACTACTTCTTGTTATAATTTAACAACAGTACATGCTCTCTCTTATATAGAGATAGATTACTGGGAAAACTAAATTCTAATGAAGCCTCTAGAATATAATTAAGGCACTGCCTTGAAACATGAAAAGGCTAACCTAGAAGGCTCCAGAAAACACAAAACACTAAGCAAATATTAATAAGCTTGGTTTACTTTCCAACGGCCTCCCTTAAACCAAGCTCACTCAACTTCTTCATTCCCAACATCTTCTTCAACTTCAAGAAAGCATCTGCTTTGAGTGGCTTTGTAAAGATATCAGCAGCTTGATCCTTGGAACGAACAAACTGAATTTCATCTTGCTTCTCATTCACCAAGTCACGAATGAAATGGAACTTCACATGAATATGCTTGGTCCTTCCATGAAACACCGGGTTCTTTGACAATGCAATTGCCGCCTTGTTGTCACAATAGATCTTTGTAGGAAAACTTTGATCATGCTGTAAGAAACTCAGCATTCTCCGCAACCAAACTGCTTGAGTTGCACAACCAGTTGCTGCAGTGTACTCTGCTTCTGCAGTGGAAAGAGCAGTAACTTGCTGCTTCTTTGAAGACCATGAGAAAACTCCTGAACCCATGTGAAATACATAACCTGAGGTACTCTTTGCATCCTCCGTATCACCTCCCTAATCACTATCCGTATAACCAGTAAGATCAACCGGACGTGTTCCTCTTGAGTAGAAGACTCCATTATCTTGAGTGCCTTTGATATACTTCAGGATCCTTTCTGCTGCCATCATGTGAGATTGCCGCGGTGACTCCATAAATCTGCTAATGAGACCAACACCAAATGTAATGTCTGGCCTGGTGTTACAAAGATACCGTAAACTTCCAACCAACTTCTTGTAGTGGGTGGGATTCACAAGTTCTCCAGCTCCATCTTTCTCCAATTTTAGTATGTCTTGAACAGGAGTTAGGATCGGATTGCAATGCTCCATCTTGAACCTTTTGAGGACATCTCTTGCATATTTGCTTTGAGAAATAAAGATTCCCTGCTCCATTTGCGTCACCTCAATGCCAAGAAAATATGACATCAATCCCATGTCAGTCATCTCAAACTAAGAAGTCAAGGCCTCCCTGAACTCTGTAATCAATTTTGGGTTACTACCAGTAATTATAAGATCATCCACATACAAGCACACAATAACAACATCTCCTTCTTGATTGGTTTTGACATACAAAGTGTGCTCATAGGGGCATCTCTGAAAATCATGCTTCAAAAAGTAAGCATCAATGCGAGTGTACCATGCTCGCGGTGCTTGCTTAAGGCCATATAATGCCTTCTTCAACTTGTATACCATGTCAGCTTGACCCTTCTTCACATAACCTGCAGGCTGCTCAAGATATACTTCTTCCTCCAAGGTTCCATTTAAAAAGGCAGATTTAACATCCATTTGGAATATCTTCCAAGAGTTATGAGCAGCAAGAGAGACAATCAATCTCACAGTATCAATTCTAGCAACAGGAGCAAATACTTCAAGATAGTCAATACCTGGCTTTTGCTTGTAGCCTTTTGCTACCAATCTTGCCTTAAAACGCTCCACTTCTCCATTTGGTCTGTACTTTGTTTTGTATACCCATTTAACTCCAATGGGTTTCTTTCCTTTAGGAAGAGAAGTTAGCACCCATGTGTCATTCTTCTCAATGGCATGAATCTCATCATTCATCGCCTTCATCCAGTGTTGATGATGACTAGCTTCATCGAATGTGTGGGGATCACAGTCAGCATACAAGGCAAAATTCACAATTTCTTCATTTGATGCATCATTGTCATTACTGACATGATAGTCTTGAAAGCGTACTGGCAACTTATGATTTCGTTGTGGACGTGCTGCTGGGGCTTGAGCTGCAATGGATGGAGCTACTGCAGTGGACTGTGTTGCTGTAATGGAACTTGACGACTGGGCTGCATCTGCTTGAACTGCAGGGACTAGTGGCACTTCTTCTCCAGCAAGAAAATCATCTTCTACTAGAACATATACTCCTTTTGTGTTCTCCTTAGATGACCAATCCCAACAACTTTGCTCATCAAAGACAACATCCCTACTCACAATTGCCTTCCCTGTTTCTGGGTTATACGGCTTGTAACCTTTGGTGATATTGCTGTACCCAACAAAAATACATCTCTCAGTCTTGTCATCAAGCTTCTTTCTGATCTTGTCTGGTACATGAGAATAAGCAATGCATCCAAACACCCTCATATGTTGGATATTTGGTCTTCTTCCACTCCAAAATTCATAAGGAGCTCTTCCACCAATTCTACTACTAGGAGCTCTGTTCAAAATATACACTGCACAAGAAACAACTTCTGCCCAAAACTGCTTTGGCAAATTTTTAAGTTTCAGCATACATCTCACCATATCCATGATTGTCCTATTCTTCCTCTCTGCCACACCATTTTGCTGCGGTGTGTACCTTGCAGTCATCTGGTGTTTGATACCACTTCTTCGCAAGAAATCATCACAGACAATGTACTCTGTACCCCTGTCTGTTCTCAACACTTTTATTTTCTCTCCGCTTTGCTTCTCAATATAAGCCTTGAAGCTTTTGAATGTGTCACAAGCTTCTGACTTCTTCTTCAAAATATACACCCAACACTTCCTGCTAAAATCATCAATGAAAGAAGCCAAGTACTTTCCTCCACCAAGAGAAGGAACTTCAACACTGCATAAGTCAGAATGAATAATTTCCAAGGGCATCTGTGCTCTATACGCCTTTCCTTTAGGAAAAGGATCTCTATGCTTCTTGCCAATCACACAAGTCTCACATACTTGATTTGGCACCGTAATTGGTGGCAGACCAGAAACTAAATTCTTCTGAGAAAGCAACTGCAGATTATTGAAATTTAAATGCCCAAAATGCATATGCCATAACCAGTTATCTCCCGTAATGATAGAATTCAAACATGGCAGCTTCTCATAATTAGCAAATAAAGGAAACAAACGGTTTGGGGTTACCTTTGCCTTGGCTATTAGCTTCCTTTGAGGATCCATGATAGTGAACAAGCCTTGAAAAATTTGCATATCATAGCCTTTCTCCGATAGTTGCCCCACACTTAACAAGTTGTGGCTGAGACCTGGTACAAAATAGACATCAGCTATGGTGTTACTCATCCCTTCCTTCAAGTGAATGGAAACTGTGCCTTTCCCCATCACCGGCATCTTTGTTTTATTGCCGAATGTAATCTCCGTCCTTATGGACTCATTTAACTCCGCAAATAGCTCCTTGTGACCACTCATATGGTTACTGCAGCCTGTATCCAAGTACCACTTGACTTCCTCCCTTCCATTCACAACATTAAAGGCCAACAATAGATTCTCTTCATAATCAGCATCAGTCTCTGCAATTTTGGCATGGTACTGATGGTTCTCTGATCTTCTTCTCTGGCTGCACTCCGTTTTGTAGTGGCCATACTCCCGACAATTAAAGCATTGAACTTTTGATTTGTCGCGTGGCTGACTTCGATTGCTATCTCTTCCTCTTCCTCTCCTTGCTCCAAAAGTATTGGAACCTCTCTGGTAGCCTGGATTTTGATTTCTTTGATTTGTATCACGGCGGTGGCCTCCCTCACTGCAGTGGCCTCTCTCATTGCGGTAGCCTCCCTCACTGCGATGGCTTCCCCCACTACGGTGAGTTTCTCCTTCTTCAGATTCAATCGCGTCTCCAAAACTTCTTCAACTGCAGTTTCTGACTTCTCATTCAGTCTCTGCTCATAGGCTTCAAGCGAACCCATAAGCTCATCTACTGTCATGGTGCTGAGATCTCGTGACTCTTCAATTGCAGTGACTTTTCCTTCGAACCGATCTATTAAAGTTCGAAGAATTTTATCCACAATCTGGACATTTTCCATCTTTTCTCCATTGGCTTTCATCTGGTTCACAATAGCCAACGTGCGTGTAAAGTAGTCAGAGATGCTCTCCTTTTTCTACATCTGAAGAAGCTCAAATTGCCGCCGTAAAGTCTGCAACCGAACTTTTTTCACCCTTTCTTGTCCCACATAGCAGTTGATGAGACAATCCCACGCCTCCTTTGATGTAGTGACATGAGCAATCTTTTCAGAGATCTCTGACTCGATTGCCCCAAAGATGTGCATCAAAGCTTTGCGATCTTTCTTCCGATTCTTAATCAACTCCTCTCTCTGATCCTGTGTGAGTGTTGCTCCATCTCCTGGATCTGAAAATCCATCTAACACAACGTGGTCATACTCCATGATTTGGAAGTACAGCTCCATCTGCGATTTCCAATGTTGGAAGTTGCCCTTTCCATCATATTTTCCGATTGGGCACAGCGAGAACTCGCTCTTGTTCGCTATTCCTAATCTACCAGCAGCTCCTCTCTTCTGAGCTCTGATACCAGATGTAGAATCCCAGGAATATCAACAGCGGAAGTGTTTACGTATTGCAATGGCACTTACTGCAGTAGATGGAGACACACATCTAACTCACACACACACTCTATACAAAAATACACAGAGAGATATAAATGAGGAGATAACTACTACTTCTTGTTATAATTTAACAACAGTACATGCTCTCTCTTATATAGAGATAGATTACTGGGAAAACTAAATTCTAATGAAGCCTCTAGAATATAATTAAGGCACTGCCTTGAAACATGAAAAGGCTAACCTAGAAGGCTCCAGAAAGCACAAAACACTAAGCAAATATTAATAAGCTTGGTTTACTTTCCAACAAATTCTCACTTTCCAAAAGTTCTTTTCTTTCCTTGTGAAATGAGATAAAGGTTTTGTAAGTTAGACAATGTACGCTTTTTTTTCTCTTCAAAATTGTTATGTTTAAATAGTTATTCTAGATTTACATGTTCAACAATGCACTGTGCTGAGTTAGATTTCAAATAATTGTGTTCTAGAAGTTGAATACAGAACTTTATGTCCATGCTGATAGCAGGTTCATATTCAACAAAAAATTATGAATGATATGCCTTAGTTATTATCAAACTTAATCGATATAGTCAAGAAAAGGTCACTTTGTGTTGCATGTTATTTGTTAAAGAAATCATATTGGTGAAAGAATAGCTTCTACATAAAAAAAAATTGCCAACATCCTGGAATTCTTAACCAGTCTAATCAAATTGGCAGTGCAAATGTTGTATGGGAATCCAAAAGAATACAGTGGAATTGAAGTGATGTTGAAATTTTAATTGCAAGTTAAAGAAATTGTGATTAACATGAATAATTGATGTGGAGATGATACAAGTATAATATCTGAGACTGAGAGTTTGTGTTTATGCCTGATGAAGATCATTCGGAAATTATGCCGATTTCAATACATTACTAGAGTGACATTATGTTGAATACAGTTAAACTCCAATGTCTTAATCTTGAATAAACGTGCTAATATAAGTAATTGATTGATTTAGATTAAAACTGGGTCATCTACTGGCTATCCAAATTCTGTGTAAATTTTTAGCTAATGTAAGTAATTGATTAGTTTGTTAAAGTAATTAGAACGTCAAAGTTATTCATCATATATTTCCCCTCCTTCATATACAGATCAAGTCCTTTATCAGAATTAAACAACAGCAATGGATAATATCACTATATATGGTCATGTAAGTTTTTTTTATGAAATCTACAACTCTTTCATATTAGAACAAAAAATTCTTTTTTTTATGTTCTTCACATTATAATGTTTACTTTCATACCTTACAGGTTGATGTTGACTTGGAAAAAATAGTAAGTGAAGCTTTTTATTGTGTTTTTATCAAATTAATTAATTGTCCACTTACATTAATTTTTTTTCCCCCATTACAGGTTTATGTTCTTTTTTTATAGTAGTTTTACTTTCTTCGGTAATAGGGTTGGTGGATGAATTATTAGTTGTATATTTTGTTAACTTAAGTTATGTAGAATGAGGGTAGTCGAGAAAATCTGGGTAATATTTATGTAAGTAAAATATGTATGGAATGATGATATATAGTGATGGGATATAGTATGTTAGAACCTATACCCGCAAAGTTGTGGAGTATTGGGTTCTGTGTGTGGTTTTTCAAAGGTTTTTCTAAAAATCCATTATGTTTTCAAACGAAATCTTGGTTTTATTTTGTATCTTGCATCATATGAAGATTTTTGCCCCCAGTGCCCTATATATATGAAGCCTATGTAATGATGTTTGGATTGGCCTGGGGAGGATTGATATTAATTGCCTGTGATGTGATATTTTTAATTATTAGTAGAATTCCGTAAGGAATTGCTGTAAAAGGGCTAATATTTTAGGGGAGACTCTGCCAAATTTTTACTAAAATCCTATTAGTATTCTAGAATAGAAATGAGGATTTATTTGAGTAGGTGTAGAAAAAAACAAAAAAACAATCATACATGGTAATAAAGAGCATTATTATGCATATATGTTGGGGTGATGAAGAACATTTTTGAAGGAATTTTTTTTTGTACATTAGTCATTTTGAAAGGTATTGGTTTGAAAATAGATTTTCCGACAAACTATTACAATTGGTTTTTTTAATTCTCATTGGTTTTGTAACCCCTATTGCTCATATTTGTATTTTTAATTATATTTAATAAAATCCATGATTTATATATTTTATTTTTGGTTGTATTTATTTTCATTTTTTTTGTATGGTGTGTTGTGTTCCTCTCTCTTGTGATTCATTCTCTGTTTGGTTCAGCTTTTTACTCTCTTTATTGATCTACAATTTGTTCTTGATCTTGTCTATTATTTAAACCTATTTCATGGCTTAATTGTCTTTTATTGGATTCTTTTCTCCCTATTGGATACTACCCAGTTCACCCAAACCGATATTGTCCCTATATAAACACCCTAATTGCACCCTAACCTTAATTACCAAACCCTAATCCTATTCTCTTTCCCTCTCTAGCCATCACCTTCATCTTTCTCCCTCCCAACCCTGCCTCCTTGCTGTCGTCGTACTTCACTTCCGACGCCGGTGACCACCCACCGCAACACCCCTCATCCCGACCCCGTGCCCCTCTGTCCTTGCCGCAGCGCACCCCAGGACGAGCCCCTCGTCGCTTTCGTCGAACAACAGCCCGTAGCGCCGCTGTCGCTGTCATCTTCTGTTGGTGTTGCCGCCGCTCTTGCTGTCTGGTTGCTGCTGTCTCTTTGTGTGTGTACATACGTCTCGTGCACATGTTTTGGTTGGCATTGGATCTCGTATCTTGTCTGTGCTTTTGTTGTGATCGTTGTTCAAGATCCGTTCCCGTTATTCTATTCTTCGTTCCGTCGTTTTCATATCAGGCAAGTAGCTTATATATGTTTATTTTGTCATAGAAGTTAATACCGTAAATAATCTAGTATGAAAATATTGTACTCTCATGATGATCCTATCCTGTTAGTTTAACCATTGACATCATCTCTTGATTATGAGTAGTAACAATAATCGACATTGTTGCATGAAAACAATTAGATTAGTGGACATCTTGACTGTATGTTGTTTGTGGCACACCGTATGTTGTAGATGACTGTTGCACAGATGTTGTGTTGAATGCTCTATCTCATTATAGAGCATTTATTCACATGCCATGCTGATTTGAGTAACCCACATATACCATGCTTTATATGACATCTTAGATTGGACTGTTTGTAGTTAAATTGTTTGGTAAAATGCCTAAAAGAACTTTTGTTTTGTTGCTGCCCTTATTTTTACAGTAATTTCGACCATGTTAACATCAGTAAAATAAATAAATTTATGAACATGGATTGTAGCCTTTGTCTAGTTTTCAGAACTTTCGACGGATCTAAATTCCGATTTTTGATGCATGAGTTATTGCCGTTTTACTGCAGTCATATCGTATATTTCAGATTTTGAACTATATGTATTCTGTATGGAATTTTATTTTAAAACTGATATTAAAAGTAGAATTTTAACTCAAGATTAAATTAAGAATAAAAAAATGCTCATAACATCTAAGGAAAGAAAACTAGATTTAATCAATAATTCATCATTGGAATATAATCAATCCCAAGATAAAAGAAACTACTCACACATGATTAAAGTATAAATAAGACAATGTAAATTTGACATTCAGAACTTTAACAAGTAAGAGATGAAGATTAGAAGGTAATAGAAACTGAAATTTATTCAAAGCTTAAGCCAAAGAAAAATTGTTTGAACATACATGAAGAAAAAAACTACAAAAGAACATAAGGTTTGCTCAAAGAAAAAATGGAGAGGAAGCCCGCCCCTTTCGTGGTTTTGAAAGCCTACATTTATAGCCTAGTTTCACCCCAATCAAGTGCCATTACAATCCCTTTAAGACCCATTAAGAAAGAGTAACAGATTCAGCCATTATTAGGAGCTGTTACAGATATGGCCATAACGCGCAACACTGGGGGGGCCGTAATTCTCTCTGTCTCTTCAATTGTCCTTCCAACTGTTTCCCACGAATTATGGCCATGTTCTTCAACACTGGGAGGCCGTAATCCATTCTGTTTGCATCACAATCATCGACTCTTCAACTCCTTTTCCTACAAATTAAAATATAAACCAAAAGGTAATAAAATAAAACATAAATAAATATAAACCACTAATAAAACCTATTTAAAACAAGTTAAAAACTAGATAAATTCTAACTTATCAAACTCCCCCATGCTTAGATCTTTGCTTGTCCTCATGCAAATCACAACAAATGGCCAGACTTGGAAATTCCTTGTTTCGACCACACCAATTCAAAGTTCTTTGATGATATCCAATGACACAATTTTCACAATTTCACATACTACTTATTGAAACCTAGTGCATAGCATTATCAGATGGTTCAAGGCATCAGAACATTGAGCGAGACCTAAATTATTACTCTTGGTCTTGTCATTTTTAGGCTTAGTTTCCCAGCATCTTTTGCTTGGGTCCTCCACTCATATGCAAACAAAGCAATTGCCACACTTGGTCTAAAAGGAGTGTCTTTGTTTCCCAGTAGCCAATCAGTCTCAAAAGGGTACAAAGAGTATTTCCCTAGTAACCTATGACCTCAAAGGGGTGTTGAGCTATTCTATTTTCAGCAGTCATTTTTTTTTCTTTTAAACTAAACCCATTTTTTTCTATTTTCTATCTTTTTATCATTTTTTTTTCAGCTCAACACAGACATTTCTCCAGTAACCAATATGCAGTGAGTGTCACCAAGGAAACCAAAAATTAAATTTAGTTAGATATTTTCAAGGTTCTTCCCAACTATCCTAATGCCAAAACCCATCTAGGTTGTGTGTGTATGGCCCCAACAAGTAGTAAAGCTTTCAATATTCACAATTGTGCTCATTGGATACCAATCAATTAACCAATTAGTGCCAAAAAAAAAATAGTGATTTCCAAGGAGGCCAATTCAAGAAAATTTTCACAACAAAGACTGCTCATGGGAAGAAAGATAAAAGCTAGAAGACTGACACAGACATATGCAAGAAGAAAAAAAATAAAGAAACAAAATAAAACAAAAGAGAGAAAAGCAATACTCCCCTATCTTGAGGTCACCATCAGTAGTGCCTCTTCTTTTCTTTCACTGGCAAGCTATGGAAGCGGAGGAAAATGGCCTTGAGAAATATGCCAACTATACATAGCTGACATCATGGTATTCATACTATCCAAAACATGCCCTTGTCTTTGCTGCTCTTCCTCCATGGTTGCCATCCTAGCATTCAAGTCAGGATTCTCATGATGATGAGATGAAGATGGACTGTTAGGCTATGAAGGAGGAGGAAGTTGCAAATATGGCTCCTTCGGTTCATCAATGACTCCCTCAAACTTCCAATTGGCTCTATTCCTCACTGTGGTTCTGACTGGATTTGGCAATGCCATTGTAGAACCATCCGGGAGTATCAAATGGTAAACATCATGTAGCTTGGTAATCATTTTTATCGCCAGACAAGCTTCCAAATCAATTCTGGTATTTCCGTGCAATTCAGCTAGCTCACTGATTTGATTAGTATAATTTAGAGCAATTGCTATAGGGGTGATTAATCCACCAATGACAATGCCCCCCTTGCTAGCCTTAGCAACACGCTCAAATTGCCTTGCCAAATAAGCACCAGTATCAACATCAGGATTTTCCATCATTGCCCACAAAAAATAAAGCTCAGTTTGCCTAGCCACTCCCTCACTTTCCCCCCTACCAAACAATGTATTTGCCATTAACCTCTGGACATATTTGAAATAGAGGTTATAAATGTGGAAGCCATGGCTAGAGCAGCCTGATAAGTCAATTTACCAGAGATCTCCTTCCAAAAATAATCGTCACTGAAACCTTTTGGAAACCCCCTAGCACCCCCCTCAGGCAAGTGGTATATAGCATTAAACTCAGACATGGTCAAAACATGTTCATTATTAAATAGCCTAAATGCTACCCTACTCTTCTCCCAATCTCTCCCTGAAATGACGTGGGTTTCAATAGAACTCAAAAATTCCAAAGTTAACTTCACATAAGTGGGAGATTTCAAAGACATAAAATAATTCCATCCCACCCTATCAAACATCCATCTAACATCATCAAGCAATCCTAGGGTTTGTAATGCACTATCATCAACATACCTAGTTGCAAACATCTTCCTCTTAACAAGCATATTGTACCTATCCCTTTGCTCATTATCGCGAAATTCAATACATAGGGATTATGTACAGGATTACCTCTGGTTCTTCTAGGATTTTGGGTAGACCCACCTCTGGAAGTTGAACCCTTGCTTGTTCTTGCCCTCTTTGTAGCCATTGACGAAGAGAATGGAAAATTCCTCAAGAGAATTTCACAGCTGCTAGAACAGAGAAGATATGCAGAAAATTTTGGGTGAAATTGAAATAAGATGAAGGAATTAGAATGGGTCTAGTGTAAATGGTGAAAGGAGGGAAGGATTTGGGAGACTAAGAGAGATTAGGGGAGCGGGGAAGAAGAAGAAATGGGGGAAGAAGAAGGAAGAGGCGGGTGGGAGAAGAAGAAATGGGAAAAAAATAGGGTTTTGGGTGATAAAACACGCAGAGGCCGAATTACGGCTGTAACAAGAATTACGCCCTGGCCATAATTCGCTCTGTCTCTCCCTTTTTTTTTCTTCTTTAAAGACGCTGCCTGAATTACGGCCGTAATGTAAATTACGGCCGGGCCATAATTATGGGTCTGCTCAATTTTTTCACATTTTCTTTCTCTGGGAGTGTTACGGCCGTAACACTCGTTACAGGGGGGGCGTAATTCATTCTGTGAGATTTCTTGGCCACACGGCTTGGCCAAATTATGGCCATGTTGAAGAACACTGCCAGGCCATATTTTTCACAGATTTCCTTTTCTTCCACATACCTGCATTATGGCTATAATAGATAATATGGGTGGCACATAATCATCAAAATTGTTCTCCCTTGCTCACAGATCTCCCAATCATCAAGTTCTAAAACCTACCTACTAAAAGAAAAATAAAAGAAACAGATTAAAAACTTGGGTTGCCTCCCAAGAAGCGCTTGTTTATGGTCATTAGCTCGACCCCTTTTCTTTTTGTTCATTGTGGTGCTTGAAGGGTGAAGCTCATTCCCTTCTCTATTGGATCTCCAGCTGCATAATGCTTCAATCTCTGTCTATTTACCTTAAAATCACTTGTAGCTTCACTCCAAACTTCCACAGCTCCAAATGGGAAGGCTTTACGAACTTGGAATGGCCCGGACCACCTAGACCGAAGTTTGCCCGGAAAGAGTTTGAGTCGAGAATTGAAAAGCAACACAAGGTCACCTTCCTTGAACTCTCTTCTAATGATATGCTTATCATGCCATCTCTTGGTTCTTTCCATGTACATTCTTGCATTCTCATAAGCATCCAATCTCAATTCTTCAAGCTCACTAAGTTGGAGCTTTCTTCTTTCACCAGCAGCCTTCAAATCAAAATTTAGAGTCTTGATTGCCCAATAGGCTTTATGCTCAAGCTCCACTGGAAGATGACAGGACTTCCCATAGATCATTTTAAAAGGAGTCATTCCGATGGGAGTCTTGTAGGCTGTACGGTATGCCCAAAGCGCATCATCTAGCTTCAATGCCCAATCTTTCCTTGACGTTGAAACCGTCTTTTCTAGAATGACTTTGATTTCTCGGGTGGACACCTCCACTTGACCGCTTGTTTGAGGGTGATATGGTAAGGCAATTTTGTGTGTCACCCCAAACTTCTTCAACAAAGCTTCAAACTGCTTGGCAATGAAATGAGATCCACCGTCACTAATCACAACTCTTGGCACTCCAAACCGAGGGAAGATGGTTCTTTTGAAAAGCTTGATCACTATCCTGGCATCATTTGTTGGGGCAGCTACAGCTTCAACCCACTTAGACACATAATCGACGGCCACAAGGATATATTTGTTACCAAGAGATGATGGGAAAGGTCCCATGAAATCTACACCTCAAGTATGCTATTCAGAGGCATCTCATTCCTTCTTGAAATATTGCCGGTGCGTTGGCATCGGTCACACTGAAGCACAAATTGCTGCACATCCTTGAAGAGAGAAGGCCAATAAAGCCTGCTTGAAGTATTTTTGCAGCAGTCTTGGATGAGCCAGCATGCCCTCCATATGCAGAAGAATGACAATGGAATATGATACTTTCAACCTCATTTTCTGGGATACACCTCCTGAAAATGCCATCTGCACCTCTTCTAAAGAGTAAGGGTTCATCCCAATAATAATACTTGAGATCAGAAAAGAACTTTTTCTTTTGTTGGTAATTCAATTCTGGGGGTAGGATGCCACATGCAAAGTAATTCACATAGTCTGCATACCATGGTACCTCCAACTTTGAAATTGCAAACAGCTGGTCATCTGGAAAGGAATCATCAAAGGGCAGCTCCTCTCCACTCTTCTCATTAGCTTCTTGCCTCAACCTTGAAAGGTGATCAACCACAACATTCTCAGTCCCCTTTTTGTCCCGTATTTCAATGTCAAACTCTTGAAGCAAGAGTATCCACCGAATCAATCTTGGCTTAGCATCTCTCTTGCTTAAGAGGTACTTGATGGCTGCATGATCTGAATAGAAAATTATTTTTTATCCCACCAAGTATGGCCGGAATTTATCAATGGCAAACACAACCGCCAGCAACTCTTTCTCTGTTGTGGCATAATTAATTTGAGCCTCATCCAAGGTTCTGCTTGCATAGTAGATGGCATGAATCTTTTTGTCTTTCCTCTGCCCCAACACTGCACCAACAGCAAAGTCGCTTGCATCACACATGACTTCAAATGGAAGACTCCAATCGGGTGGTTGCATAATTGGAGCCGAAATCAAAGCTTCTTTTAACCTGCAAAATGCCTCATGACAAAGATCATCAAATGCAAAAGGTACATCCTTAAGGAGCAAATTAGTCAAAGTCTTTGAGATCTTAGAAAAATCTTTTATAAAACGACGGTAAAAACCGGCATGTCCCAAGAAACTCCGCACCCCTTTAACAGAAGTAGGAGGAGGCATTTTTTCTATAATCTCAATTTTAACCTTATCTACCTCAATACCACGTTCAGAATCCAAATGCCCAAGGACTATTCCTTCTCTTATCATGAAGTGGCATTTCTCCCAATTAAGGACAAGATTGACTTGCTCACATCTTTTAAGCACTTTGACAAGATTATTCAAACAATCATCAAAAGTTGAACAATACACAGAGAAATCATCCATGAACACTTCCATAATATTTTCAGTGAAATCAGAGAATATAGATATCATACAACGTTGAAAGGTAGCAGGAGCATTGCACAAGCCAAAAGGCATTCTCCTATAGGCAAAAGTGCCATAAGGGCAAGTAAAAGTAGTTTTCGCTTGGTCACTAGGATGAATAGGAATTTGGAAAAATCTGGAATAGCCATCCAAGTAACAAAAATGTGAATGCTTTGCTAACCTCTCTAACATTTGGTCTATGAAGGGAAGGGGAAAATGATCCTTTCGGGTTGCCTTATTCAACTTCCTATAATCAATACACATCCTCTAACCCGTGACTGTCCTAGTAGCTATTTGCTCATCCTTCTCATTCCTAACAATAGTCAAACCCCCCTGTGGTGGGGTAAAAAGGGCTTGGGGCCCAACCAGGGCCCAATACAACTCTCACTCAAAAATGATAAAAATAGCAATCTCATTCGGCTTCGAGCCACTAAAGGGTCAGCGCCGAGCCTCAAGTTCACCCCCACAGAACTGGTCTCCTCGTATCCGACGAGCCTCAATGGTCCTCGGCCTCCGATCCGTGACAGCTCCACGGGCCGTCCCCCCATCCGGGCAAGGCATGAGGATGACCTGGCACAGCCTAGGCCCTCCGATTCTCCCAGAGGCACAGGAGACCCATGATCAGCCATGTCAGCTCCAAATACCACCAAGGGTTTTGCCACGTCAGCCCTATACCACTCCTGGTACTGCCACGTCTGCCCTAAACCCCCTGGGCCTTCTGCTACGTCAGGCCCATGGGCTTTCGGATTCAGACCCGGCCCCCAAGCGGATCCAAACCCGGTTGGAATTCTCTATAAATACTAGACCCTCACCCACCTTTTCAGGTAATCAATCTTTTGACACTTAAATTCACCTAGTTATTGCTACTCTCTCACAGAGACTGACTAGATCGTCGGAGGGTCCGCCACCGGGATAAACCCCGGTGTTTCAAGACCGTCTGCAGGTACACAAGACCTCGGATCCAAACCCTATGATCCGAGCCCAGACATCCACCTCATTCCGAGCCCGTCGCGGGTACCGCCCGGTCAGCCGAGGGTCGTCAGACGAGCAGCTTTCTCCTTCAATACAAATCGAGTCCGAACTCACACCTGGTGCATCCACACGTCTCCCAGAAACAAACCGCATCAGGTTGGCGCCGTCTGTGGGAACACTGCTTCAGAAGCCAACCCGAGCCCGACCATCAAGGGACCTCGACAGCCGAACTCTCATGGCCTCCAAGGGCAAGGGGGCTGCTTCCTCCGTCAACCGACGGGACTCGACCCCACCAACTGCTAACGCCGGGCCACGCATTTCAAAACACAGGGCTTCCCATCAGGGGTCCCAAAGGAGCGTCACCCGTTAAGTCCAACCCGACCTACGGGGGATAATCGTCAACCGACAGATTAGCCGCAGCAGGGGAAGGGCAACTTCCAACCCGGCCCCGAACCATCCAAGACCGCCGCCCGAGGGACGGAGGCCAGCGCTCAGCCGCGTCGGAAGGCAACCTTCAGACCGACCGAACAGGGTCGAGGGAGCCCCCGTCACTCACAAGGAGTTCCAGGACTTCCGAAGAGAAATTCTTGGGGCTCTCCGACGGGCCCCCAGGGAAGAAACCCTCCATTCCCAAACCGGGTCGGACGCCGAGGCCAGCGTGTCCCGCCCATCAACAATCCAGCCAGAGGACGATGGCGTACTCCTAAGGTGCCTCCAAGAAATGGAGGATCGCCTCGATCACATAGGAGACGACGACCACCTAGCGGCTCAGGGGTACAGACCTGTCCGTCCTCCCTTCTCTGCCCCCATCCTCCAAGCGGAAATACCCAGAAATTTCCGACTACCTCAATTCGAGACCTACGACGGCGAGGGAGATCCTGCTGATCACATGGAGGGTTTCAAAACCCTCATGATGATTCACAGCACCTCGGATCCCCTGCTGTGCCGAGCCTTCCCTGCCACCCTTCGGGGTCCGGCTCGTGAATGGTTCTCGAAGCTCACCCCCGGCTCCATTTACTCCTTCGACCAACCAGAGGGCAATTTTCTTGCCCACTTTGTCACCAGCCGGAAGGCCGAAAGAACCAGCGCCTCTTTACTTGGGCTCAGACAGATAGAGGGGGAGTCACTCAGAGTGTTCGTCCGGAGGTTTACCGCAGAGGCAAGGTCGGTCTCCTCCCTTGATCCTGGCGTCGCCTACACGGCATTTCGGCACAACGTCCGTCATGGACAGCTGAAGGCTTCTCTGGCGAAGAAACCCCCCGTCGACTTTCCCGACCTCCTCAACAAGGTCGAGAAATACATTAGGGCAGAAGAGGCCCTCAACCCCGAAGATGCCAGGGAGGCTACCGAGAAGGGAAAGCGAAAGGCCGAAGAAGTCGAACCATCAAAGAAAGCTCCGAGGGACGCGGGGGCCATGAAGAAGGTCCCGCCGGTCCCCCGCTTCGAGAGGTACACTCCTTTGACGCATAACGTATCCGCCATCCTCTTAGAAATCGAAGACAAAGGCATTGTCCGACTACCTCCCCGATCTAATAACAACAAGAATCGAGATCAGCGCTTCTACTGCCGCTTCCACAGAGATCACGGGCACGAAACCGACCAATGCCGGGCCCTGAAAGATGAAATTGAGGAACTCATCTCAAGAGGGTACCTCCGAGAATTTACCCGAGAAGGCCCACGGGATCGGCGAGATACTAAGAACCGGAGGCTCTCGCCTCCGAACCCTATTCCGAACCGCATCCAGGGTCGGGATCCCGAGTCCGAAGGAGCTGCAGATACGCCATTCATCTTGCACTGTGTCCACGGAGGGCCAATGGGAGGAGAATCAAATACTTCCCGAAAAGCCTTCATCCGAGAGGTGAATGCTGTCCAAGACAACCCCTCGCCCAAGCTACAACCGATGCCGGTCTCCTTCTCAGGAGAGGACCTCGAAGGCGTTCGCCTACCCCACTGCGATGCCCTCGTCATTAGTCTCCACATGGCTAATTGTGAAGTTAGCCGAATCCTCGTCGACAACGGCAGCTCGGTTAATATTCTTTTCCTCGAAGCCTTCGAGAATCTCAAGTTACCTAGAGGCAAACTCAAGCCGGCCGGATACACCTTGCATGGGTTCTCCGGCGTCCCTGTCGTGATAGAAGGGATTGTGACCCTCGATGTTACCGCAGGATCGGCTCCTGTCAAGAGGACCGAGTCCATGGACTTCATGGTAGTCAACGTCAAGGCGGCTTACAACGCCATACTCGGCCGACCCGGACTATGCTCCCTCCAAGTGGTGCCTTCGGCTTACCATCTGAAACTTAAATTTCCCACCCCGCAAGGAGTCGGCATCGTCTGAGGCAGCCAAGAGGCAGCGTGATCGTGCTACATGACCACCGTCGAGGGAGGTGTGTTCCCCCTAGATGTCGTCGAACTCGAACCTGAGAGGGACGGCCCTGCTCCCAAACCTGTCATCGAGCCGGAGGAGATCCCAGCCGACGCCGAGCACCTAATGAAGCTCCTTGAGGGACGAACATAAGTTCTAGTCTGGCTAAATGTAAATATGTTTTTGTGTAAGCACTCATGTGTAAAGGGCCGTCTTAGCGGCCCTCCCTATCTTATACGAAAGAAATCTCTTTTTGTCAAACTCCAAACGCCTCGGCAGATCCGACCTAACGCCGGACAATGGGATCGGCACCTGGGTCCTCACTCCGGTATCGTCCCCAACGCCTCGGTAGGTTCAACCCGAATCCAGACCAGGAACTCTTCCTAAGGCCCCACTTCGATCCCTCACGGATCGGCACAGCCGAACCTCGCCTCCGCCATCATTCACTACACTACTAGCCGAAGCAAAGAAGGAAAAGAATTCTTTATTCATACCCTTTTATTTTGTTCTGAGAAAACAAACAAAGACCGTTACAGGACCACTCCACTCATCTCAAACTAGAGGAAGTCGCCATCTTAGGGCCCCTCGGGTCCGACGAAGGGCGGGATTACTCCGACCGAGCGACTAGAAGCCCTCTTCTCGTCATGATGGCCCTTAGGCTCAGCCACGGTCGACACCCCAGCCACGGAGCTCTGAGCGTCAACCGGTCGCATACGCTGCAACAGCAGCAACGCAGAGGGAATCCCCTCCGCTTGCCGACCCACTGAAGAAGATGTCGAGACACCCAGCATCGTCTTGTAACGGTGTATCTCCATCTCCTTCTCCACAATGACATCGCGAAGTAACCTCTCAGAAGAGGGCCTCTGCACCGAGGCACTCGACATGGCCTGTCCAAGGCTTGCACCGCCGAGTTCCCGATCCACCATCGCCCTCCTCAGCCGGCTAGCCTCCTCACTTAAGGCTTCAGACTTATTCCGATAATAGTTAAAAGCCGCATCAGTGTCACGAGCCCCCCTTCGGTAGCGAACCAACGCGGCCTCTAGGGCCTCAACTTTGCTCCGGAGCCACGCCACGTCGGAACGACGGGGGTCCACCTCGGGAAGGGGAGCCGCAACCTACAAGAGAACCAGCCAACTCAACACACATATGCAAGAAGGTTCGGAAATATCCGAGGTCAAAACACTTGGCCGGTCAAAAATCTTTTTCTATAAATTTAGTTGCTTCTTACAAAAAAAATAAAATAAAGGCGGTGGCCAGTCCGCGGGAGGCAAATACAATCGAGAGAGGGAAAAAGAAAGACAAAATTTTCAACTTATTTTCCCACCTCAGCGTCGACAGACGGGTTCACAGGGGGGTCGGCAAGCGGGTCGAGAGTGGGCCCTTCTTCGCCAGGAGTCTTCGGTGTCCCCTCGATCTCCATGTCATACTCAAAATTGGACAGATCGACGGTCGGGTAGAAGTGCCTCACATGACTGAGGGCCTTCGCATAACATTCGTCCTGGGCCTTGATCACCATCATCTAACCCGCATTCGTCAACTCCTCCCTCTCCTTGGCGAACTTCTTCTTCAAGGAGGCCACCTTCTTCCCCCACTCCACATCCTTGGCCTCGAGCTCGAGCTTCATCTGCTGCTCCCTCTTGTTCGAGCCCTCGAGCTCGATCTGCATCTCCTTCATCTCCCGCTCGCTCTTATCCGCCCGAGCTCGCTCTTGTGCCAGGGACACCTCGTAGAGGTTCTTTATGTTAGCCCCCTGCACGCAAGCCTGCGACCGACAAGCGCAACTAAGGAAAAGACTTCCGCAGAAAAAACAAAAGGGATAGGGTCGATGAGCTTACCAGCACGGTGGCCTGCGCCAGGCACGTAAACGCCACCTCCACGGGCTCGCTCTCCATCGCCTTACGGTCGCGAGGGGTTGCCAACTTCTCCACCACCTCAACGGCCTGGGCCTCCTCGGTCAGACAGTCCCCCATCCGAACCGACCAGTCCGGTGCCCACCGTTGCCGCAGCATCTCCACCACCGGGTCCTCTTCCTCGACCTCGACCAAGGGACCTTTCCCCTTGTCAAGAGCGGAGGCCCTCGCTTGGCCCTGGCCCCTCGAAGTAGCCACCCCCTTGCTCGTCTCCGAGCGAATCCTCGTGGTCCTCGGCTCGAGCTGGGCCTCCGAGATGACTAGGGACGACTCCCTCGGCCTCTTCGTCGCCTCCCCCTTCTTCTCGGCCTTCTCCTTCTTCAGGGCGAGCCTCTTTGCCTTGATCGATGCTTCATCCATATCTACAGAAAAAACCATTAAGAGCAATGAGCAAGAAAGTACGAAAAGATCGAAAGAAAAGAAACAATTACATACACAGAACGGCTGGGCTCAGTCCAACGCTCGCCAGGTGGGCCTCCGTCACCTTCGTCCAATCGATACTATGTGACAGACGGAGGCGCTCGACAAACCCCCACTCCTCGGCCGTCAAATCCCTCGGCCTCGGCGGTTGATAACTCGGCGTGGAGTGGTTCCATCGAGTGGGAATGTCCCAGGGCTCTTCACTCCGGATCACCAGATATTTTTTCTTCCAATCCTTGATGGAGTCCGGGTGGCTGTGAACGACCTTCCCCTTACTCCGGGGCGAGATGTAGTAAACACCCTCAGCCGCCGAGCTGATCATCAACATCGCTCGGAACACATTCAGCCGCAGGGGTACCTTTTGTTCCTCGCACATCAGTACAAAGCAGATAATCTGCTTCCAAGAGTTCGGCCCGTACTGCATCGGCGCCAAGGAGGCCCAGTTCAGCACATCCCGAACAAACGGGTGGACTGGCAGCCTCAGCCCGGAGATGAAGGCGTCCACTGGGAAGACGCAATACCAAGCAGAAAGGGGATCAGTGGGGCACAGAGTAGAGCTCGGCAACAACAATTCGTAGTCGGGCCCTATGTGGTACGCCAGCTGCAAAACCTCCAAGTCCCCGCCCTCCAAGACGGTCGGGATCGCGTCCATCATCACCCTCTTCCGACTCGGCGAAGAAGGCTGCACACCGAAGAGCTCCTTGTCAGAGAGGTCGTCGGGATACTGACGGAAAGGCTTCGGCTGTATGGGCGAACTTGTCATCAAATTGCGGTAAACAGGCACCTGGCTCGAACCACCAGTCCTCGACCCTGCCTTCCTCGGAGCCCTCTTCCTCTTCTTGGCTCGCTCCGACGAGGGGGTAGATAATGGCCCCAGACCAGTCGGCATGGAACTCGAACCCGCACCCTGAACGGTGGATCTCCTTACTGTGTCGCCCTCGCCTCCCTCCTCCTCGGAAGACAACTCCAGTACACGGACACCGTCCGAACCATCACTTGCTTTCTCCGACTCGCTACTCTCCACCATGAAGGGATGTCGGGAGCGTAACAGCCTCACCTTGTGTACCACCTCCCCCTCACCTACTGGTTCCTCCCATGAAACTGAATCGGAAGGCTCCGCAGCGTGTACTGACTCCTCCTCAAGCACGGGCTCCTCCCACGACGTCGATTTGGAGGCAGGTTTCACTTCCCCCCTAGACGTCGACGCTGACGAGCCAGACTGAGCCCTATCCATCTGTGCCTAAACTAAACAGACTTACCAACTAACCTGGGGTCGCTTCGGAAGGACGAGCCTAGTACAGCAAACTGTAGGGACGAGCGCTGAAGGGTTGGAAGATTTTTTGAGAAAGAAAGCAGCGAGAAAGAAGTGGGCAAGAGGGAGAGATGGGGGAATACTTATAGAGGATAAAAACGACTCCTTGATTTCCGCAATTACTGTTCACCGATTGACGTGCAACTGCCGCCTGGAAAATCGCGCCACGTCCTCGAAACGTGCACTGCTGACGTCATCAGGTGCCAGGCTGGCAGCCAGACACAGGGGTCAGTCAGATGGAGTATTCGGCGGAGAAAACATTTTACTTAAGATTTAAGGCACCGTCCTTCGACAGACGCCCCGGGCTCCAGCGCTCGGTCGGTTCCCCTCTCACCCACAAGCAGCTCGGGGCTTACAGCCTCGGCAGCCGAAACCCCGAACTGTTCGAGGGTGGGACAGAAACCACCATCACCTGGAGCCCTATCGGAAGACAGATTGGCCAACCTCCAATCGGAGACGACCCCTCTATCTGAGGCTCTTCAGCCCCAAGTCCGGAATACGGTTGGTGCCCCTCCCGTCCGGATCTCTCTCGGGCCAAACAACCGTGTCAGGGTCGTCTGACCCGAAAAAGGATCCAGACGGCAGAGCCACCACCAATCCGAGGCTCCTTATCCACCGGTCCGGATTTCGGTCGTTTCCCCTCTCGCCCTGATCTTCCCTGGATCTGGCTGCCGTATCAGAGCCATCAGACCCATGAGAAGATCCGGACGGCAGAGTAACCACCTCTCCGACACGACCGGGGGTAAAATTTTGCAAGAGAAAGACGTCCGCCGGAGCAGACACCTCTGATGGCCAACAGACCACCCTTGCTGTGATCAAACCCGCTGCGGAGGGAGGGGTACTTATAGCCTCCCCCATAGGCCGACCTTTATGACATGGGGAAAGCCAAACGACGGAAGCCCATGCGCCATGCATTTATTAGGTGGCGCATTTAAGGCCCCTGGGAAATTGGAACATCACACAGATCCCGGAGCGCCTTCAATGCTCCGCAAAAACAGCGGGCTACCCTGCTCAAACATTCTAAGGCACAACGGTTCGCCCTCACCTTTGCCGACCCGTAATCCCTCGCCGACTCGAGGCCAAGTCTAGCACCAGGGTAGTTTTCTCAAGAAGGCTCAACGGCTTGCCCTCACCCTCGCCGACCCGTAATCCCTCGCCGACTCGAGGCCAAGTCTAGCACCAGGGTAGTCTTCTCAGGAAGGCTCAACGGCTCGCCCTCATCCTTGCCGATCCGTAATCCCTTGCCGACTTGAGGCCAAGTCTAGCACCAGGGTAGTCTTCTCAGGAAGGCTCAACGGCTCGCCCTCACCCTTGCCGACCCGTAATCCCTCGCCGACTCGAAGCCAAATCTAGCACCAGGGTAGTCTTCTCTGGAAGGCTCAACGGCTCGCCATCGCCCTTGCCGACCCGTAATCCCTCGCCCGCTCGAGGTCAGGTCTGGCACCATTGTGGTCTTCTCAGAAAAGCTCAACGGCTCGCCATCACCCTTGTTGACCCGTAATCCCTCGCCAGCTCGAGGTCAGGTCTAGCACCAGGGTAATCTTCTCAGGAAGGCTCTACGGCTCGCCATCGCCCTTGCCGACCCGTAATCCCTCGCCAAGCTCGAGGTCAGGTCTGGCACCAGGGTGGTCTTCTCAGGAAGGCCAACGGCTCGCCATCACCCTTGTTGACCCGTAATCCCTCGCCAGCTCGAGGTCAGGTCTAGCACCAGGGTAGTCTTCTCAGGAATGCTCCACGGCTCGCCATCGCCCTTGCCGACCCGTAATCCCTTGCCAAGCTCGAGGTCAGGTCTGGCACCAGGGTGGTCTTCTCAGGAAGGCCAACGGCTCGCCATCACCCTTGTTGACCCGTAATCCCTCGCCAGCTCGAGGTCAGGTCTAGCACCAGGGTAGTCTTCTCAGGAAGGCTCCACGGCTCGCCATCACCCTTGCCGACCCGTAATCCCTCGCCAGCTCGAGGTCAGGTCTGACACCAGGGTAGTCTTCTTAGGAAGGCTTAACGGCTCGCCATCACCCTAGTTGACCAGTAATCCCTCGCCAGCTCGAGGTCAGGTTTAGCACCAGGGTAGTCTTCTCCGGAAGGCTCCACGGCTCGCCATTGCCCTTGCCGACCCGTAATCTCTCGCCAGCTCGAGGTCAGGTCTGGCACCAGGGTAGTCTTCTCAGGAAGGCTCAACGGCTCGCCATCACCCTTGTTGACCCGTAATCCCTCGCTAGCTCGAGGTCAGGTCTAGCACCAGGGTAGTCTTCTCAGGAAGGCTCCACGGCTCGCCATCGCCCTTGCCGACCCGTAATCCCTCGCCAAGCTCGACGTCAGGTCTGGCACCAGGGTGATCTTCTCAGGAAGGCCCAACGGCTTGCCATCACCCTTGTTGGCCCGTAATCCCTCGCCAGCTCGAGGTCAGGTCTAGCACCAGGGTAGTCTTCTCAAGAAGGCTCAACTGCTCACCATCGCCCTCCTTGACCCGTAATCCCTCGCCAGCTCGAGGTCAGGTCTAGCACCAGGGTAATCTTCTCAGAAAGTGTCAACGACTCGCCACCACCCTTGCCGATCCATAGACCCTCGCCGGCTCGAGGATCACTCTAACATCAGGACTACCCCCTCATGAAGGCCCAGTGATGCGCCATCCCATTTCTACAACCATAAACACTCCTCCACGGCTAGCTCCTGCACCCCCACAGGAGTGGGGGGCTTGTGTGGTGGGGTAAAAAGGGCTTGGGGCCCAACCAGGGCCCAATACAACTCTCACTCAAAAATGATAAAAATAGCAATCTCGTTCGGCTTCGAGCCACTAAAAGGTCGGCACCGAGCCTCAAGTTCACCCCCACAGAAACTGGTCTCCTCGTATCCGACGAGCCTCAATGGTCCTCGGCCTCCGATCCGTGACAGCCCCACGGGCCGTCCCCCCATCCGGGCAAGGCATGAGGATGACCTGGCACAGCCTAGGCCCTCTGATTCTCCCAGAGGCACAGGAGACCCATGATCAGCCATGTCAGCTCCAAATACCACCAAGGGTTTTGCCACATCAGCCCTATACCACTCCCGGTACTGCCACGTCTGCCCTAAACCCCCTGGGCCTTCTGCCACGTCAGGCCCATGGGCTTTCGGATTCAGACCCGGTCCCCAAGCGGATCTAAACCCGGTTGGAATTCTCTATAAATACTAGACCCTCACCCACCTTTTCAGGTAATCAATCTTTTGCCACTTAAATTTACCTAGTTATTGCTACTCTCTCACAGAGACTGACTAGATCGTCAGAGGGTCCGCCACCGGGATAAACCCCGGTGTTTCAGGACCGTCTGCAGGTACACAAGACCTCGGATCCGAACCCTCTGATCCGAGCCCAGACATCCACCTCATTCCGAGCCCGTCGCGGGTACTGCCCGGTCAGCCAGGGTCGTCAGACGAGCAGCTTTCTCCTTCAATACAAATCAAGTCCGAACTCACACCTGGTGCATCCACACGTCTCCCAGAAACAAACCGCATCACCTCCTTTTCAGGAACAACTTGAACCGAACTGACCCACTTGCTATCTGAAATAGGGTAAATTACCCCTGCATCTAATAACTTAAGCACCTCCTTTTTCACAACTTCTTTCATATTAGGATTTAACCTTCTTTGATGTTCAATGGAGGGCTTATAGTCATCTTCCAGTAGAATTCGATGCATACAAATAGATGGATTAATCCCCTTAATGTCATCTATAGTGTATCCAATTGCTTTTTGATGCTTTCTAAAAATGTCAAGTAACTTTTCAGTTTCCTTACCATTCAAATTAGCATTCACAATGACTGAAAATGTAGAATTGGGTCCAAGAAATTCATACCTGAGATTTGAAGGAAGGGGCTTGAGTTCTACCTGTGGAGCTTCTCTTAACTGAGCACCCTTGGGTTCAACTTTGAGTTCTTCAACCTTGAATTTTGAAGAAAGAGGGTTGGCATCCAGAAAATTTTCATATGCAACAACCTCTTGATTTTCATCCCCTTGACCATTACTCCCTACTAAACAGTCCTTCAATGCATCATTGGAAAAATTTCCGAGAGGATTTTCCTTAACACAATGGTCAATCAAATCTATCCTGCAACAAGAATTCTCAAGAAAAGGACATTTCATAGCATTGGGTAAATTAAATTCTACCTTCTCATCTCCCACATTCAAAGAGAGTTTCCCATTTTTAACATCAATAACAGCTCCTGCTCTAGCAAGGAATGGTCTCCCAAGAATGAGGGGGATTTTAGGATCCTCTTCCATTTCCAAAATAACAAAATCAGCTGGAATGAAAAACTCACCTACCTTGATAGGTACATCCTCCAATATTCCAATTGGGTATTTGACCGACCGGTCAGCTAATTGCAAAGAAAGTTTTGTGGGTTTCAAGTCACCCATCTCAAGCCTTTTGCAAATTGACGAAGGCATGAGGCTAACACTAGCCCCAAGATCACATAAAGCATGGTCAAAATTCATATCACCAATAACACATGGAATAGTAAAACTACCTGGATCCTTGAGCTTTTGAGGCAATTTGTTTTGAATTATAGCACTACATTCTTCAGTTAAAGCTACTGTCTCATTGTCATCAAGCTTTCTTTTATTTGACAAAATTTCTTTCAAGAACTTAGCATATGATGGCATCTGAGACAAAACTTCAGTGAAGGGGACATTTATATACAACTTATTCAAAACATCCAGAAACTTCCTAAATTGATTCTCATTTTTAGCCTTAACCAATCTTTGGGGAAAGGGTATAGGTGGCTTATATGGTGCTGGAGCAACATAGGGTGTTTCTTTTTCATCATCCCCTTTCTTTTCATCCTTCTTGGGTAATGGCTGGTCCTCTTCTTCCCTTTCACTCTCATTTTTTTTCTTTTCTCCTTCCTTAGGTTCCTCTAGTTGTTTCCCACTTCTCAAAATGACAGCACTCACATTTGCCTTAGGATTAGGTTCTGGTTGTCCTGGAAATGTACCGGGTGGCCTAGAGGAAGAGCCAACATGTTGGGCTATTTGGGTAATTTGGGTCTCTAGCATCTTATTATGGGTGGTCAAAGAATCTACCTTAGATGCTAACTGCTTAATGGCCTCACCCACCACTTGGTTTTGAGTTTTAAACTCCTCATTTTGCTTGCTTTGAGTCAAAACAAAATTTTCCAGCAAATTTTCCAAATTGGATTTTTGAGGAGGATTAAAACCTCTTTGTCCTTGAAAACCAGGGGGCTTAGATGAAGCTTGGGGAATGGGATTAAGTGCAGGATTTTTATAGGAAAAATTTGGGTGATTCCTCCACCCTTGATTGTAAGTACTAGAAAATGGATCCCCTTTTTGATTAAAATTGTTAACAAAGTTAACTTGCTCATTATTAGACCCCCCACTAGATGAATTCCCAAGTTGACATTCAACAACAGTATGACTAACAACACTACACATTTCACAAGTTGCAACATTAGGAGTAACAGCATTCACACTCATTTTATCAAATTTTTGAAACAAAGCATCAACTTTAGCAGCTAAATGGTCTATAGCATCAACATCATACCTGCCGCCTTTCTTTTGAGGAGCACGATCACTTGACCATTGGTAGTGATTTTGTGCCATATCCTCAATGAGAGCATAAGCTTCTGTGGTGTTTTTGTTCATCAAAGCACCTCCTGCTGCTGCATCCATGTCATCCTGGTGTTGTAATTGAGCCCATTGTTAAAGGTATGCACTATTAACCATTTTTCCAGCCCATGATGAGGACAAAGCCTCAACAATTCCTTGAAACGTTCCCATGCCTCATAGAGAGACTCTCCATCCTTTTGAGCAAAAGTTGTTATTTGATTTCTGAGTTGTGCAGTTTTGCTCGGAGGGAAGTACTTGGAAAGGAATACTTGAGACAATTGATCCCATGTAGTTATGGAACCGTTTGGAAGTGAGTGTAGCCAAGCTCTTGCTCTATCCCTCAAGGAAAAAGGGAAAAGCCTCAATCTTATGGCATCCGCAGTGACACCATTCATCTTTAGAGTGTCACAAAACTCCAAGAACATAGACAAATGGACATTTGGATCATCCGTTGGAGTACCTCCAAATTGATTTTGCTGCACCATGGAAAGTAGAGAGGGCTTCAACTCGAAGTTGTTTGCCTCCACTGTCGGGCGAGTGATGCTAGATTGCAACCCCGTGGTATTAGGGGAAGCAAACTCCTTCAAAGACCTTGTATCTTCAGCCATGCTGGACTCTCCTGTTTCAGTCCTTGCCTTGCGTTGTTCTCTTCTTCTCCTATGGAAGAACCTTTCTATCTCAGGCACTAGTTCAACAAGATCACCAACACTTCGGACTCTTCGCATTCACTGAAAAATTAGCAGAAAACAAAGAAGATGATAACAGAAACAAAAAAAACAAAAACAGAAAAATAAAATTTAGTCTAACCGATATAGAAAGAAAAATCAATATCAACGAATTAAGTCCCTGGCAGTGGCGCCAAAAACTTGATAGGCCCGCAAGTGCACGGTTTTATCGCGTAATAAAAATATCGTTCCCACAAGGACTTAAAATTGAGTACTAATTTCTCTCACTAAGATGATTAGCTAAAAGAACTAAGTTAAAATGATATTGTTGTTGCCGGAAAAATAAAAAGAGTTTAATTTAGAGAATAAAAAAGCTCTTGGGATTGATGTTCTTTCAATGAAAATTACTTTTAAGCTAGTTACTTTCCTTTGAGGATGAACAGTGGATTCTTAAAGGCTAAATAAACAAATGTGATTATTGCATTCTTTCAAAGTACAATAACATGTTTCAGACATAGATTCCACCTATTTTCATGGTAGAAGGAATGATAAAACTCATTAAGAACAATTATTTCTAAGCCTCAAGAAAACCAATTCTATTTTCATGAATTGATCCCCTTGTTTAATCTTATAATTCCAATATCAAATTCTCACTTTTCAGTGTTTAATATGATATCTAAGGTTCATACAATCATATTGATTATGATTGCAGACAAAGCAAAACTCAAGATTAAATTAAGAATAGAAAAATGCTCATAACATCTAAGGAAAGAAAACTAGACTTAATCAATAATTCATCATTGGAATATAATCAATCCCAAGATAAAAGAAACTACTCACACATGATTAAAGTATAAATAAGACAATGTAAATTTGACATTCAGAACTTTAACAAGTAAGAGATGAAGATTAGAAGGTAATAGAAACTAAAATTTATTCAAAGCTTAAGCCAAAGAAAAGTTGTTTGAACATACATGAAGAAAAAAACTACAAAACAACATAAGGTTTGCTCAAAGAAAAAATGGAGAGGAAGCCCGCCCCTTTCGTGGTTCTGAAAACCTACATTTATAGCCTAGTTTCACCCCAATCAAGTGCCATTACAATCCCTTTAAGACCCATTAAGAAAGAGTAACAGATTCAGCCATTATTAGGAGCTGTTACAGAATTCTGCCATAAACATGGCCATAACGCGCAACACTGGGGGAGCCGTAATTCTCTCTGTCTCTTCAATTGTCCTTCCAACTGTTTTCCACGAATTATGGCCATGTTCTTCAATACTGGGAGGCCGTAATCCATTCTGTTTGCATCACAATCATCGACTCTTCAACTCCTTTTCCTACAAATTAAAATATAAACCAAAAGGTAATAAAATAAAACATAAATAAATATAAACCACTAATAAAACCTATTTAAAACAAGTTAAAAACTAGATAAATTCTAACTTATCACATTCGTGTTCCAAGCAGCATTGAATAAGGCAGGGAATAGCGTGGCTATACTGTGCCCCTCCAACCATCTTGAGGTCCAAAATTTGATAGACTGACGATTGCCGAGTGTCCAGGAAGTACATAAATCAAACTGTGCTCCAAGTCTGTATATGCTCTTCCAAAAATTAGAGGATTTGGTTGGGCAAATGAAAGAGTTTTGTGATGACCGGAAATAAAGAGACTTGAGGACCTTCGTGCAAAGGGATTGCTCTGTGTGAATCTTCCGCCAACACTTCAAGAGAAGAGCGTTATTGAATTGGCTCAGATTAAGAATCCCTAGGCCACCCTGTATCTTGGGTTGACACATACGCTTCCAAGACAACAGGCTCCAGATGCCTTCGAATCCCCTGCAGTCCAAAAGAATCTGCTTCTAATTTGGTCAATCCTGGTGATAACCCATTGGGGGAGTTTAAAGAATGATGCGAAGTATGTAGGGAGTGCGCTGAGGACCGAATTGATAAGAATGAGTCTCCCACCTCTGGATAGAAGTCACCCCTTCCAAGTTGCCAGGCGTCTTTCTATCTTGAGGATAAGTGGCTACCAATCTTGCCTCTTGAGTTTACCTATGGACAACGGCATACCAAGATACTTTGTGGGAAGAGTGTCTTGCTTGCAGCCAAGTATATGAGCAAACGCTTGGAGTTTTGCATTGGAGTTACCACAGTAAACTAGGGAAGATTTGGAGAGATTGATGTGAAGACCAGAGACATTGGTAAAAATGTGAAGAAGAAGCTTGAGGTGCAGAATCTCGTGCTCATTCCCCTTGCAAAATATGAGAGTGTCATCTACAAATTGTAGGATGGATAGTTCTGATAGAGCTCCCCATAGATTGAGGTTTGAAAAAGTGCCATGATCTCATCCTAGTTTCAGCATTTGAGCTAATACATCCACTCCCAAAATGAAGAGCATGGGGGATAGGGGGTCTCCTTGCTCCAGGCCCCTCTTGGAGCAAATGGTCCTACCTGCCACACCATTGAGAAGAACAGAGGATTTGGTAGAGTGGAGAATGCTATTAATCCAACTACACCATCTGGGTCCAAACCCTCGAGCGGTAAGCATCTCTTCAATAAATCCCCAACTTAGGATATCAAAAGCTTTCTGGAAATCAATCTTGAGCATGACAGTATCTGATTTCCTAGAGCAACACAGATTAATGCTTCATGAGCGGTGAGAAAACAATCAATTGTCGACTTACCCTTAAGAAAGGCACTCTGGGAGGAAGAAACAAGGGTGTGGAGAATTGGACTGAGACGGTTTGCCAGAATTTTGGTGAAGATTTTAACAGAGCAATTGAGCAGGATAATGGGCGAAAGTCTGATACCGCACTGGCACCTTCGCATTTAGGGATAAGAACTATGTTAGAATAGTTAAGTCTGTTGATAAGAGCCCGTCCCTCTGAATATCAAAGAGCATACGGCAAACATCTTCTTGGATAACATCCCAATGTTGCTGATAGAAGTACATATAAAACCTATCAGGGCCAGGGGCCTTATCGCCATTCATGCCAAATACGGCTTGGTGAATCTCTTCCTTAGTGAAGGCTACGTCAAGTTCTGAGAGATTGGTGGCGGGTAGAGGGTAAAGAGCTCCCCAATCAATTTTGAAGTCAGGAATGGAATAAGAGCCACAAATATCTGAGAAATGATTCTCAAAGCAGGAGTGGATAGAGGGTTGATCAGTAATAAGATCTCCATTATGGATAATAGAATAAATGTAATTTCTCCGCCTTCTGCCGTTGGCAATAGCGTGAAGGAACTTTGTGTTAGCATCTCCTTCTTTGATCCAAGTCACTCTAGCTCTTTGTCTCTAGTATAAGGCTTCAGCCTTAATCAGGGATTGATATTCCGTATGAGCAGTATCTAATTCAGCTACTTGAGAATCGTCAAGTGTTTGAGTATCAGCCAGAATATCCAAGCTATGGATACGCTCCAGGAGACTCTTATTACGGATAGGGATGTGACCAAAAACTTCATTGTGCCACCTCTTGATCCTCCGCTTGAGCAGAGTGAGCTTAGAAGCAAAGATGTCAACAGAAGAGCCTGAGCAGGAAAAAGAGCCCCACCAATCTCTGATGCTTGAGAGGAAACTTGGGTGTGTGGTCCAAGCCTTTTCAAATTTAAAAAAGTGGGTTCAAGGTCCAATGGCTTGACAATCGAGCAGGAGTGGACAGGGGTCCGATGCAATACGGGGAAGAGACAGTTGAAGGCAGTTAGGGAAGAGCTGCTCAAAATTACTGAAGATGAGGAAGCGATCCAGTCGAGCAAGGGAGGGGTTGGCTCTTAGATTGGACCATGTGTATTTTCTGCCGGCCAAGGGGAGGTCAATAAGATGGAGTTGCTGGATCCAATGCCTGAAGTCTTTCATATCTCTTGCTGAACTAGTGCCGCCATTACGCTCGGAGTTTGAGATGGTGGTATTGAAGTCTCTGCAGACAACCCAGGTGTTGCATAAGAACTGTCTGCGCTGGGAGATTTCATGAAAGCAGAGCATTCTGTCGTCAAGTTCAAAGGGAGCATAAATGGTGGTAAGAGACCATTCAGAGCCAGTAACTCGACTGCGAAAAGAAAGGGAGAGGAAAAAGATGTCAATAGCACAATAGAAGCAGTCGAGGATGTTGTCATTCCAGCCCACCAAGATGCCACCACAACTCTCGATTGCATCAAGAGATTTCCATTTCGTCAGCACAGAACCTCCAATAGTAGCAAGTTTACGTTCGGAAGGCAAAGTCAGTTTGGATTCTTGGAGGCACACGATCGAAATCTTTGCGTTAATAATACCATCTTTGATAAGAGCACATTTATTGGGGTTACCTAACTCCCTAACATTCCAACAGCTGATCTTCATTTGAGACAATGAACTCACAACAAAGAGGATATACAGATCAAGAGTGAAGGAGGGGGGGAAGCAGTCAATTGAGCTGCTGTTGCTGATCTGGGGGATCAGCATTAGCTACCTCAGCCTGCTTGATGTTGTCAGCAGAGTGTGGCCTTAAGGCCTCAACTCCAATCCACCTCAATAATATCTTTGCAGGATAAAAGTGCAAACAGATTAATGCATGCATTATTGACCGAATGAAATGAGGAGGAAGTACCTTCACTGGAGCGGTGGGAGGCAGACTTGGTGGATGCACGGAGGTGTTGCATGAACGGCCGAGTGGAAGGAATCTTAGTAGCGGAACGGCTTCTCTTCCGCCGTTTGTTGCAAGAATCATCAAATCCAGGTGGGGCAGAGCCAGAGACAGAGGATGCTAGAAGGCGTCGATATCTGGGGATGAGGGACTTGGTGCAGAAGCTGGATGCTGCCTTGCCTTTGGTGCTTGCACTGAACATCATAGAGGAGGAAGCCTCAGTTTTCCCTACTAGCTTGGATATACAATTTTCAAGTGCATTCTCAACTGCCGGTTTGATCTCATTGCAGAGGGATAGGGGGAAAGTTACCAACTTTCCATTCCAGATCATCTGTCGTGTTTCTTCTTCGTAAGGTACGTCATGAGAATTGGAGGAACTATCAGGAACTGTATGAGAAGCTTCAGAAGTAGGTGCTAGGTTGCACTTGGGCGAATCAGAAGGGACCTCAATTACAGGGTGGACCAGAGGATCAGGGTTTGTAGCAGCAATAGAACGAGCGGGGTCAAAGGCAATCTGTTCAGTGGGGACCAGTTTCGATCCTTCCGCTGAAGATTCTGCCAATCCCGAGATATTGAGAAAATTCGCAATACGGTTACCATCTATGGGGGAAGGCGGGATATCCGCAACTGAATTATCGCCAGATGGGTGATTATCCGGGAATGGCTCCTTTCCAACTGTGTCCTGATCCGGAACCGTAATTTGCGGCTGAATTAGCGATGCATTATGCTCTGGTTGAGGAGCTCGCCGGCGCCAGAAAGACGAAGAGGAGGTGGAGCCGGTGGTGAAGAGCTGCACCTTACCTTGGGCTACGTCAACAGAAGGGATGGGATTCCCCAGGATCAGAACTGGGACATCATGAATTTAAGTCTCCTGAGTCCATGGAATGGTGTATTTAACAAGGATATTTTTGGGGATGAGGCTTATATCTGGGACCTCAATGAGGACCAGTGCTTGATCTCTGGTCGTGACATTTTTCATGGTCGCACTCATGGTGATGAAGTTGCCAAAAGGTAGGATCAGATGTTCTAATGAAGCTTGGTTCCAGAGGTGGAATGGTAGCAACGGCATGTTGATCCACACATAACAAGATTGTGGCTTAAGCTTAGCCCCGTAGTCCATGGACCAAGGGGAGAAAGTTGCGTTAAAGCCTGAGAATTGAAAGACCCCATCCGAGATGGCCTTCTTGGCTTCCTCCTCAGTAGGAAATTGGACATGAAAAACAGCTTCACTAACCTTTTTCACCATCCACCAGCTGTCTTGCCTGCGCCAAGCGAAATTGAGAGCACTTTCGATGGTCGCAGCGTCAGGGCGACTTCTTGGATTAATGAGATGGAGGAAAGCGCTTACATGCAAGCCAGGGAGAGCCGCAACGATGTCAGAGTTATGAGAGACTTCGATGGTGAGGGAGTTTGTTCGGTTGTGTAGAGGGCACTCACGAGCTCTGTGGCCGAACTTCTGGCAGTTGAAGCAGTGGATTCCGCTACGGCGGCATTCGGCAGCCATGTGATCTGATTCGCCACATTTCAAGCAGCGTTTTTCCATTTTTTGAAGTCGGGATTTTTGTGGTGGAATAGGGCGGCGGCGAGGATAAGGGTTTGGGGGGAAAATGGGTTTGGGAGGGTAGGGGGAAGTTTTGAGGAGGGAAGGTAGTTTGGAAGGTGGGAGAGTAAAAACCTGAGGGGGATATTGATGGTGGTGTGGGATTCGAGGAGTTGTGACAGGGGGAGGATGATGAGTCGTTGGGCGGGAATACTGAAGGACTTGAGCAAAAGATTTGCTCTGGCCCCAAGGAAGCCATGCACGTCAAGCTTCTCTCACCTCTTTCCCCTCTCCATCTCTCTCCTTCGCTTTCTCTCTCATTGTTTTTCTTACTGTGGATCTAGTGATAGATTTTCCTAATGTTATATTATATATTGTGTTAAAGGAGATAAATTAGACACCATTCTCTGAATCTTGACAGCCCCTCTTTGCATGTCGCCGTTCTCATTGTTAGCTCACTCTCAAGATACGATTCAGAATTTCACTTTGGGTTTTTAAAAAATCACAATATGAACTATACAATGTTTTCTTTACTCTAACTATAAATTTTCAAAGTGATGAAAAATTAATTGAATAAATAATGATTAAGGATTTCTTTAGTTATTAGTTTTAAATGAAAATACAATAAATCTACGTTTATGGAACTCATGTTCGGAACTAAGGGTGCAACGAAGATTGGGATGACATATTTATGTTTAAATAGTTCCTTACTAGAATATTGTTTGCAATCTTCAAATTTGTAACTTTATGTTTGTTATCATATTGGATGTTATCGGTATCATTTTTTCCTTATACTTATCCAATCAAGAATTTTGTTCTATTACATAAAGAAAATCCAATTGTCCATTTTCGATAGCCTTAATAGATGAAGATAATGTTTGTTTTTTTTTTCTTTTATATGGATAATCATTGACACAAATAGCACTATTTTCTGCCATTGTTGAATGCATAATTTCACCCGAAAAATGAACGACATCAAACACTATGTACATTTTCAGTGATTGGTAAAAAAAAGAAAAAAAATTTCTTTCCCAGAAAGAGCTTCCAAGAAATGGCTTGATTTGCAAAAAAGTAATAATATTTCCTACTTATTTGAAGAGGCATTGCAAAAGTACTACTAGAGTTCTATTTCTTGTTTCTCATCATGGACACCTATTTCATCTTCAAGTTAACCCAAAGTGAATTCAAGTCTCAAAAAGCTACATAAAGACTCGGTAGAGTGTAAGGGATGCATACTATATACATCGCTTTGACTATGTATATCAATGAGAATAATTCTACTGAAAGAGAACAAAAAAAAAGGGACTTGTTTTCCACATTAAATTTGTTGCAAAAACAAGGTCTAAGTTCTTCTTAAAAGCCAAAACAAATACAGAAATGAAGATATGACTGCATCCATTTAATTTATGTAACTAACATGGATATAAGTTTCTGTAAGGAGTTGAAATATAAGTCATAAAAGCATACATAAATTAGTCTAACAACAGGGATTAGAACTTTTAGCTATGCAATAATTAGGTTTTCAATTTGGTATATGTTAATTTCAATTCGGTTCTGATTTCTGTTTTATGATGGGTACTAATGAGATGGACGTGTTTCAATTTTTCATTGAATATATCGAAAAGATGAATTTTGATGGAGTGTGACCTAATTCCTCTCACTCGGCCCCTTCTGATCACTTCAGACTTTCCAATTGAAATTTTTTTCCTTTTTTGTTTCCTCTTTATAATTTTATATTGAAGTTGTATTGTTGGTTTTAGTTTGTTCTTCTCTACCATCTCCACATACCCTCAAATCTTTTTTTTTTTTTTTTGATAAAAGATGACCGTGTCATCGCTTCATTAATTGGAAATTAAAGAAACAAGAAGTACTAATTACAGAGATCACGTCTGCCATCATTGGCATCTAACACACAGCATAAATAAAATCATAAAGTAGGATACATTGATGAACTACTACTCGAAGTAGATAGCAACAAAAGACAAAAGACCAAACAGGATATACCCTCAAATCTTAATGTGATTCACATTCGCTTTATTTTTTTTGTTGTCGAAGGAGACTCTAAAAGTGTTGGATACTCTCTATGACAAAATAAACTTGCCAATGATAAAAGATAAAAGAGAATTATATCAATGTAATACAGTGCTAATTTGATCACAAATGCAATATTAATGCTCAAAGAAACAGAAAGATTTAAAGAAGATGAATTCGCAAACTCCCATGTTTTATTGATGTTTTGGCAAAAAAAAATTATTGTT